>OX344729.1:62027937-63247937 GCA_947034835.1 Ballota nigra
ACTGGCTAGAACAGATTGCCTTCCACCGTTTTTCTATGCATGGTGCTCATTCCCTCGGCTGCCAGTAGAAATAAGAAAGGAGATAGGGGATCCCCTTGTCTGAGGCCTCTTTCCAACTGAAATTCTCCCGATGGACTGCCATTCACAAGAACTAAAGCTCGTGCTGATGAGACACATTCCATGACCCACTTAATCCATCTAGGTGCAAACTTAAAATGACCCAACAAATTTTCTAAGTATCCCCAATCTACAGAATCATAAGCCTTAGCGAAATCAATCTTGAATAGAAAACACTTCTCCTTCTTGCTTTTCACCTCTTCAATAATTTCATTCTAAACTACGACACTGTCCAAAATCTGCCCCCCTTCAACAAATGCACTCTGTTGTTCTAAAATGATGGACCCCAATACTCTGCTCAACCGCCTCGATAAAACCTTTGAGATGATTTTATACACCCCTCCAATAAGTGATATAGGTCTGAAATCAAGTAGCTCCAATGCTTCCTCTTTCTTTGGAATCAACACTATGAACGATAGATTCAAACCTGTAGCCAGTCTGCCACTGTGATAACAACCTTCCATCATCCTCATAAAATCCGGTTTATACATTTCCCAGAATTGTTTGAGAAAGTCAAAGTTGAAGCCGTCCGGTCCCGGGCTTTTTGAGCTATTACATTCTTTGATCGTCTCCAAGATTTCCTCTTCTTTGAACGATTCGATCAACATTTGATTGTCTATTTCCGAAACTGATTTGTACGAAAAATTCTGCTCCAGGATTGGTCTCACCAACGAATCTTTGCTGAAATGATTTTTGAACCGCTGATAGACTCTTCTTTTAACCTCCTCCACTTCTTCCCTCCATTCTCCATCCACCATTAATCCCGCAATTTCGTTCCTTTTCCGCCTCTTGTTGATAACATTGTGGAAGAAAGCTGAATTCTCATCACCATCTTTGACCCATTTGTATCTTGCTTTTTGCTTGAGAAGGTTGTCCAACAATTTAAGATCACCAAACAGCAGTGCCCTTGCTTCATTTCTTTTGAAAATTTCTTCCTCGTCCAAGTCCAATGCTTCATTGATAACATCCAATTTAAAAATTTCTTCCTTTCTGCTCTCAACTCTTTCTTCCAAGGAGCCAAAAATATCCTTGTTCCAGGCTTTCAAATCTGTCTTTAATTTCTTGAATATCTCTTTAAGTAGATGACCGCTCCCCCTTCCACTACGTAATTACACCATTTCTCCAGCACGAACTCTCGAAAGCCCGGGTGTGATAACCAAGCATTGACAAACCTGAATGGCTTAGGACCCCAATCGCTAACTTTAATTTGAAGAGTAAGAGGGCAGTGATCAGACAAGGATCTTTTGAGGCCCATTTGGATGGAGTTTGGCCAACTGTTCATCCAAGTCCTATTAACAAGGAAGCGATCAATACGGCTCTTGCACGTACCGTCCGGTTTGTAGCATGTAAACATACGCCCATGAAGAGGAAGATCTATTAAGCCTGAGTCCCTAATGAAATCATCGAAAGCCATCACATCCCTTGGATTCGCTTCTGCCCTTCTACCACTTCTTTCGGCATTTCTCCTAATGTAGTTAAAATCTCCCACGACGCAAGTGCAACAGTTAGCATTCATGGAAATTACCCTCTTCAATCTTTCCCATAGATCAATTTTTTCCGACAATACACACGGTGCATAAACATTAATAATGCAACATTCCACTCTATCTGAACCCCCCCCCCCCCTCCCAAAAAAAAAAACCAACCATTACATGCCTAATTTTGGATGAAATTACAGACCATTTTCGCTTCGTGCTATCTTCTGGAAAAAAGTGTACTAATAATTTAATTGCTCATGAGTTAGCTTTCTTTGCAAGGACAAAACTCTCATTTTAATGCCTCATGGTCGTTCCATCTGGACTTTCTTTTATCTGTCAGTGCTGGCTGATTCCAACTCTTTATTTATGAATCTTTTTTCTTCTATGGGTATGATAAAATTGAATGTTGATGCATGTTTTTTTAGGAATTCGTAGAGATGGGGATAGACATGATTATCAGAGATGAATGGGGGCATTTTATTGCATGTTGAACCATGATAATTCAGGGTTGTTAAGTTGATGAATGAGAAGCAATCGGACTCCATGAAATACTAACTTGGATTAAAATTTTGCATCTTTAGAATGTGATGGTTGAAGTAGATGTGAAGTTGTTATTTGATACTTTGAAGAGTATGATGAAGACAAATAATGTATTCGACAATATGATAGATTCGAGTAGTTTCTGTTGAGATAAATTCCTTAAAGTTCGATTATTTTGGTTCCACGAGATGACAATATTGCAGTGCCTCACCTTGCTAGGAGTTTACCTAGTCCTTTTTGTTAGGGCGAGTCTCCGTCTATTGTGGAGAACCTTTCTATTTCTATTTGCACTTGCTAATAACTGAAAGTATTTAAAAAAAAAAAACTTATTATTAAGGGTAAAAAATTTATTAAGTAGAGAAGACTATTTTTAGTAAGTTGTAATCTGAAAAATAAGAAAGGATAGAGAAATTTGAAGAAATAAAAATTTATTAAGGGTAAGATTATCTATTTTTATTTTTTCATAAATCGTTAAAAAAAATTGCAAATTGGAGTGAGTATTAAATATTAAATACTAAACAAATGCAAACGGAGTATTCAACAATTTTCAAATTGCATTAAAAGCGAGAAAATGAATTTAAAAAGGAGAAGAAAAATAAATGCAAAAGGAAACTTATCTCTTCATGTATGATTGGATGAATTTTTTAAGCTTTAATTTAAATGAATTTATTAAATACCCACTATATCATCCTTTCATTATTTTGTTCTCTTTTATGGTATGCATCGTTACTTTAAAAAGTTGTAAAACAAAACACAAATTATTATATAAAATATTTTATGGATATAAGATTAGTAAAATAACTCACATTAAAAAAAATTGCGGATTTTGGGCATGATGATTTTGATTTGGCGAATTTTTTCTAAAATCTCGTGCACTACAATTAATCTATCTAATAGTTCTATGCAGATTTTAATAGTCACTGTGTTTCAACTTGATTCGGTTATTGATGTTAATTATAACCGCGACTACTTTCCACGACATGAAATATTGATATAACTGTTATTTGGTCAACATTTTAAGCAAAATGCCAAATTTTCCATTAATGTTGTCGTGTTGAGGTAAATACATATAAACTGTTTTACTAATCCAAACAATGCATCAAAATAATTTACAAATACAAAAAATCAAGCCTAGCCGACAATTTGGCAACGAAACTATATTCAAAATTGAAGAGACATTATCGGAGGAAGCACTTCAACAATCACTTCAAAAGTCGGATGAAGAGGCTATAGTGATTGGACTAAAAAGTAGGACTTGGGGATGGTTAGGTGCTTCAACTGTTAATTTTACCTTGGGGAACTATGGAGTGTGGGTTGAGAGAATGAAATGTGTACTAGAAGATAGATGAATAGAACTGTTGATAATTTTTTAGATTGTATGGAGTAGTTGTAGGGTATTTCTTATACCCAGAATCGTTGGTTGAAAATTTATTTTATTTTACTGATTAAAAAAAATCCTCTAAAATCTTATGAGTTTTGATGGGATTGTTGGTATTTATAAATAACACTTAAAAGTCCTTCAAAATTCACCTAACACAACAATCGTTTAAAATTTCAATATTTTTTAATACTAATGGATTATTTTTAAATAGTATTAAGTCTCGAATGAATATCAATGAATTAGAATGAACTTTTTAAAAAATCTAAAAAATCCAGATTGAATACCAGTTGATTGATTTTAAGTGACATAAAATTCTAATTGAATACCAAAGGACTTTTTTACAAAAAAAAAAAAAAAAAAAAAAAAAAAAAAAAAAAAACTTCTAAAATTTTGTGAAATTTTAAACCAATACACTCACCTTAAAGGGAAGAGGAATAAATACATATTTTGTTTTACAATAATACATATTTGTTCATATAATAATCTAATTTGGGAGCGAAAATCCTAAAATAAGTTTTGCACGTTTTTTTTAAAATCAATTTGACTTGTTTAGAATCAACTAATTATGACCAGGAGCAACTCATGACCTGTGAATATTTTAATATTTATCTATTTTAAATATATTTTATATGTGAAATTTTTTATGTGAATTTTTTTATGAGACAGTTACTTCATGAAAATGTTAAAACCACCGGCTAATGTGAAATTTCACGAAACTCTAAATCTAAAGAATCTTGTGGAAGTCTTGTATATAAATCGAATAAAAATAAATTATATGAGGTACAATTTTTTTTAAGGGGTACGATGTACAATTGAATCAATAAAAAACAATAATATTAATTACAAGGTAAAAAGGATATTATTTCAGCTCAGGCCTCAGAATTCCAACCCTGACCTAAAACCCAACAACCGAAATAAAAGCCCAATTTGTTTTCCACTAAACACGCATCCAAACGCTCCCATTTCGATACCGGTGAAGAAGGTTAGAAAATGCTTCCATAGCGCTCAATTCGTCACGATAATCTATAAATAAATTTATAAAAATATAAGTGTGTCAAAATATCATAAATGCATTAGGGTAATCATACTTGGGTTATGATGTGGGTGTCTTAATATTAATTAATTCACAATTTATAAATTTTAACATGCACCTGGATTTTAAACTCAATTTTGACTTCAATTTTGATATTTTTAAAACGCACACAAACACATCAAACTATGTTTTTTTTTTAAGTTGATGTATTACTAATTATTTCTTGGGGTATTATTGATATCTTCTTGGGGTATCATCAATTACTTCTTGAGTTAAGACTGATTTCTGCTAGGAGTATTTTTCTCAAAATTCAAGTACATACTATGCACTCAAGTACACACTAAAACTACTCTAATTAATTTTGACAAAAAATTATGTGAGACGATTTATAATCTAGCACAAATTAACATGTATTCATATCTTCCACGTTATTATGAACCTAGGGTTTAAAATTTGTGTATTATATATATATATATATATATATATATATAATTTTTTTATATCTGTTTTAAATTTATAAAATTTTGTCGTTTCACTTCCCTTAATTTTTTTTACCCCCTATACATTTTGCCCCCTTAGAACGAAATTCTGGATTTGTCAATATCACCGTGAGACTGTCTCATACAAGATCTACTTTTAATTTTGTTATATTTTAATATAAATTTACATTTTAAATATTTTTTTAGTTCTAAATCTATTTTGGACGTATTGTGTGTCAAATTAATTTTCCTTTAAATTTGGCACACACAAATTTCATATATAAAAATAATTAAAATTCAAATTTACTAAAAGTTTTGAAATTTTCAATTGATTTTGATTATACAAGTTAAATTTTAGAAAATGTTTTATACTTTTATTAAATTTTATCCTTTTCGTTCCAACTCAATTTTCAGACTTGAAATTGTGAGAAATATTTCACTAAAGTGTTTTAATAGTGTTGTGAGGAGGTAGTATCATTTTAAAATTTTTAGTATTTGTTATGAGTTTATTGTATAACAAAAAAAAATAATTAATTTAATAATTATGAAATACTCACATATATACTATCTAATAAAGTTAATATATTAGTTAAAAAGGTCAATATGTATGTAAATAAAATAAACGTGTGCATCAGTTCCACCATGCAGCTGATGCATAATTAATATGATTCAATGAATATAATTAATATTATTTGATTAATACAATAAATTTTTTTTCACTAAAAACAACTAATCATTCTAAACTATTCATCAATTGCACGATAATTTGGTAGCTTAACCCACCTGACCATTGGGTTTTCACTTTAGTGAGTGACTCAAATTCGATTCCCTTTGGGAATAAGTAAAAGAATTAACTTAAATTTAATTTGAATATCAATGTAAGAATGACAATAGGTTATGTTCAAACCTGAACATGCATTGAACGGTGAATCCACCATAACAATCTATCTTCGATCCCGCTACACATAAATATATTAATATTTCTATATATGTTTGTATATTTATATTGATATTGACGTTTAAATGTTTGTGTAATTATATTAGATATGGTACTTTTAAGTACAGAAAGAACATTAAATGTTATTTTAAGGAAATATATGTTTTAATTTAAAATGTTTAACATAGAAATGATAATATTGCATATATCAAAATGAATTTACATGCAATAGAATATTAAGTGGAACGGGTATTGGGTCCCTAAAATTTATGGTGAGGCGGGTTATTAAACAGGACAAATTCGTCCAGGCTTGTCCGTTGTCATTCCTATACCTAACATAGTCTATTTCACGTTAAAAAAATATTAATAAATAAAATAATTGTATTGTGAGATCAATTTATAAATAAAGTAGTTATTTGAGAATGTAAATTAATAATATTTTGATTAATTAAGCGAGTATAATATTATAGTGATAGTTTCCATGAAATGAATAAACTATATTTTTTTATTACGTGAATAAATAAAATAAGTGAGAGATACGGACAATAGTTTATTAGACTTGCAAATCACATAAGCTTGCATCCAAACGCTCTCATTTCGATGCCGTCAAAACAAGGTTAAAAAAATCATGTGTAACAGCGCTCGGAGTTGTCACACAGCTAATTTCCACATTTACAAATCACATAAACTCGCATCCAAACGCTCCCATTTCGATACCGTCAAAGAAGGTTAAGGTTAAAGAAAGCGTCTATAACAGCGCCCTTCTTCCTCACTTTCTCTACTAATTTCTACACTCACACTCTTCGTACTCTCCGCCACCCTCTTTCTCTCCCCCTTTTTCTTCTCCACTTTCCAGATCCGTCTCTTTCTTTCCATCCACAAATGGCCTCTCTTTCCGCTACCAATCTATCCTTCTCCTCCGCTTCTTGCTTAATCAAGCAAAATCAGGTTACATTCTTCCCGATCTCCGACCTGTTTTTCTATTTAATTTTTGGTTTCCCGTGATGTTTGTTTGTTAGGGATTGAGATTTTGTTTCAGTGTTTTTCTGATCGGTAGAGTGTGTCTGATCTAGGATCTGTAGCCATGAGGAAGTTTAACGACTTGCTGTTTCGGAGTTTGATGTTCTCTTTGAGTGTTATGTGTTTTGTGAAGAATATAATGGGTTGTAATGTACCTGATTTGTTATAGCTATGTCGTTATTGTGCTTTTGAGTTTTATAAACATTAATGAATCATTTTTTCAATTAGTTACTGGTTTTTCTTTGAAAATTTGATCTTATTAGGTTTTTATTATCTACTTTTTAGTTTGAATTTCGTGATCTACAGATTACTGATGTGAGTTGTGTGCATATATGATGTGTATTTCTGTGTGTGTTGAACTTGGCCAAAAACTTTGATAAAACTCCAGCGATCTTTGTTGTTGGGGCTAAACTAATGCTAAAGGACTTTCTATTTTCTGAAATTGCAGCTTTTTTCACTTTTGAGAATGTTCTGTCACTCTGTTGTCAATGTAATCTGAAACAACTTATATATATATACTGTTAAATTAAAGCTCGGAAAGATTTTTAACCGAGAATGGCTTTCAATTGGTTTAATTATTTATATTATTTTGATGAGCTTGGAATCATGGTTTCCCTGATCTAATGTTTTTGCATTTTGTCAGGTTTCAAATTTGAAGAAGACCTCACTTTCATTCAGTGGAAAGAGCTTCCCATCTCAGAGAGTTCCTTCCCTGCGCTTCAGAGTTTCTTGTGCGGTGTGTATATTTTACTCTCAACATTGATTTTTGGCCATTGTTTTGAGGTTTTATTAAGCTTCAGGTTATGTCTCTTCGCAGTGTGATATTTTTTTAAAATGAATTATGGTTCTATTGTTGATCAGGCTAAACCAGAGACAGTAACAAAGGTAGTTGAAATCGTGAGGAAGCAGCTGGCTCTTCCTGATGAACGTGCTGTCGATGGAGAGTCAAAATTTGCTACTCTTGGAGCTGATTCTCTTGACACGGTAAAAGATTGAAATATATAACTGAAATTATCAAAATATATTAGAATTGATGAATTGTCATATGCAGTTGAATAATGAATTATGGGAAATTGACAAGAACTCTTTCTGTGTACTGTTAAAAGAAGCGTCAATTATAGAAATGTGAATTTATTATTATATCAAGTAGTTCCAATACAAAAAAATATATCAAGATATTGTGAGTATCTTATATGACTTCATGGTTCATCGGTTTAATGTCATTCTTAATAATTCTATGCCAACTAATTTGTGAATACATCTTTTGTGCTTGTTTATATGTTTTTGAATCTTGTTACATTGACATTATAGAGCTGGTAGTCCTTCCACAGTTCCTCTATTTGGTTATTAAATGGCAATGTATTAGTTTTATACTCCCCCCGTCCCACTCTAAGTGTCACACTTTCCTTTTTTGGTTATCCCACACTAAGTGTCCCATTCCATAAATGGAAAAAACAACACTCTACTATATATAAACTTTAACCTTCAAATTCACACAATATTACCAAAAATGCCACTCATTCAATCCACTTTTCAACACTATTCATTACTTTATTAAACACTATTCATTACTTTTCAACACTATTCATTACTTTTCCACCATATATTAATAAACAAGTACACTTTCTTAAACCATTCAACCAAAAGAAATGGGACGCTTAGACCGGGATGGAGGGAGTAATTCTTATTTCTCATTTCTATTTACATGTTATACTTGATTATATATGAAATGAATTATTTCTCCATGTTATTACATGAAATGATAATTTTTAATGGAGCTATGCAGACTGCCCTGTTAAAAATGCTATGTTCTTTTCCTTGTTAATAATCACATCTTCACAATTTGAATGCTATGATTATATACGATGTTTTTTTTGGTTAGGTTGAGATTGTGATGGGACTCGAGGAGGAGTTTGGAATCTCTGTGGAGGAAGAGAGTGCCCAGAGCATCACCACTGTTCAAGAAGCAGCTGATCTCATTGAGAAGCTCTTGGAGAAGTGCTAAACTGCGCAGAAATATTTAGATTCATAGATCATCTAGAAACTTCTGTAGCAACATACCGTCTATTTTGGATGGTGTTCTGGATCGTCCATGGCACTCTCCGGTGATGAAAACCTAAACTAGCTGTTTGTGGTGCTTTTTCTATCTGTTTGAAGTAACTGTCTTTTACTCCTATTTTCTGTTCGGATTCTGTTGATTTATATCAAAAGTTATAAGTTTCTATTTCGTTGTCTTGTTTCCAATTTGTCTTGTGGGGTGTTTGATGTGTCATATGCGCGTGCTGTTCTTCAGACCACACCACAACTTGACCATGGAGGTGTTTATAGAGGGTTCTTGTTAATCAGGTTCATAGCATATAAAACATCACTATTTTAAAATTTACTAAGTATTATATGAAAATAGTTCATGATAAGCTTATCATGAAATAATATTAAAGTATCATTAATCTCATTGGGAGTATCATTAATCTTATTAAGGGGTATCATTAGTCTGACTTCAAGAAAATTGTTTTAAATTTTTTTGAACTCAGACTAATGATACTCCTGACAGGTTTAATGATACTCCTGATGAGATTAATGATACTCTAAAACTATTTCATGTTAAGCTTATTATGAAGTGTTTTCATATAAAACCTACTCTTTAAAATTTTATTTTATTTTAAATGTGGGTTTATATTAAAAACACTAAATAATGATATTTTATACTCTTTCCGTCCTAATTTAGATTACCCATTTCTAAATGACACAATTTTTAAGAAATGAATTGTTTATTAATGCTTTTGAGTATAAAGTAGCTTTTTAGAAATTGTTTAAAATATTTTTTAGTATAAAGTAGCTTTTTAAGGGTTGAGTTTTAAAAAGTGGTTATTTTTTGTAATTTTAGGAAATGGGTAAACAAAAAAAAACACTTTCTTTTTGGGGCTTTTGAGTAAACAAAATTAGGACAAAGGGAGTATGTAAAATAATGATATTTTGGTCGAGCTCACCATAAAATGTATGTGAATCAAGTTCATAGTAGCTTTTTTTGGTGAGATGGAAAGTAAATAGAATTATCTATTGGATTTGGTAGATCATAGGTCATATGACTCGTCATTACTCATTTGGTGTCTCCTGTGCATCATTAGTATGAATCTAGCATAAACTTTATGTGAATCAAGTTTATAGTAGCTTTTGTGGTGAGATGGAAAGTAAATAGAATTATCTTTTGGATTTGGTAGATCATAGGTCATATGACTACCATACATATGGTAGAACAGGTCTTCTATGCTTCACTCGTATGGATCTAGCTATTCGATCTTATCTAGAAATTAATATATTTAATGAAGAAATTTATGTGAGACGATCTATGGTGGAATGTTTCAGTGCAAGCTAACACTCATACTTTTTAAAATGGTAATGCATTATTCCCACTTATGCTCCATTTTATAACAAATTCATCTTTTCTTTGGGTTGCCACATACGAAGTCCAAATCTCACAATCCAAGATTAAAAGACCTTTTATAAGCCATATACCCTCCCTCATAGGTACTCTTCGATTACTTCCTATTCTTATTTTTCCTCCTTCACTGCAGCCGCCACCCGACTTCTGACGCTGTTGTGCATCTAACTCAGGTTGTCGTTTCTCGCATTGGTTGTTGCCTACAGCCTTGCACGATCATGCATTCATGAATTATTTCGATGTATTTTAAAAAATTCAATTAATTAAGATTCCAAGTTGTTTAAAAAATAAATAAATATATATATATATATATTGTTCTCATATCACAGAGTAATTGCATAATTTCTTATTTCTAAGTCAATAACCAAAAATATTATGACAAGCTTGTTTTGCTCCCATTTTATGTTTACATTATATGATTTATATTGAAGGTTACAAGCTTTTTTTTTTTCTTTTCTTTCATGTTTTCAATTTATTTGCTTGATTGATTGATGCCTCATTGGACTAAAAAATAATGTTGCAAGAAAATCTCCTCTATTATAAGTTGGCACAATTAATACTGATAAAAAACCAAAATAATATGTATTGTTCAATAAAATAAATAATATTTAATGAAAATAGTTTATATTGTTCAATGCAAACATCTAATATTATTTAATGGAAACAACCAATATTATTTAGGGGGACTTACAATGAGGTGTATTTCCTAAGACAAAATTGCAACCAAGTGTAGTGTAGTACCTTTTTCCAATTGCAAGTACGTGTAGTTTTAGGTGTTAAATTACATATATAACCTTACTTTCCCTGGAATCACCTCCATCAACTCTTTTTCTGATTTCTCTGTCCCATCAAAAGGTAATTTATTGACTAAAAATCCTTCCTTTAATTATATTTACTGTTGAAGACTTGCTCATTTCTCTTTCCTCTCGTTTCGAAAACTCCCAAATCAACACTCAAGTTCGAATTCCACTGAAGAGTATCCATAATCAATAATCGGTCAGAATTTCAGGTATGTGAATAATCTTAACAATGCATTAATATCTCCGTCAAGAAATCGAGTTTATTTTATGGGTTCTTGAATTTTTCTGAAAATTTAGGTTTATTTTACTATAGTTCTAGGTCTTCAATTTATTCAGTCTCTAAATATAATGTTTTCTCCATCAGTCGTCTTATTCGAAAATGCCAAGAACCAGAAAAGGTGAATTAAGAATTGATGCAGTGTTGGATGGAGAAAAATTTATGTCCCGTGAAAAGCTAAAGCGAAAAAGTGATTCTAGGGCTTATAAAGGCAAAGGTAAAATTTTCAATTATAATAGTGATCACGATTTCTTCCATATTACAAAACATTTTGCTACAAACAATCGAATTAAATCTTGTTTATTTGTTGCTCGGTTTGGTAATAAGTTATACTGTATTGAATATTGTTGGTGATCAAATTTAATCGGGAGGATTAGTGACTGTTTTAGTTCGGTTTAGGATCACCAAACAAGAACGTGTGATTGACTATCACCGTAAATGATAAATCGAAAGTTCAAATTTACAAATACTCCCAAAACACACACAAACACACCTAAACGTGCACACATACGAAATAAATACAGATTCGACTATCGTATTTACTGATCAAATTTAATCGGGAGGATTAGTGACTGTTTTAGTTCGGTTTAGGATCACCAAACAAATATGGTACAAAAAATTTAACAGGTAGTACATTTTCAATGTAACATAGTATTACTTGGGGGAACCTAAAGTGCAATTCTTGTTTGTTTTATTGTTATGTAACTTCTTACAGAAACTTTTGCTATCACAATCGAATTAAATATGGTTAACTATTTGTTTAACATAAAAAATATTATTTTACTCTATATGGTACAAAAAAATTGAATAACGAAAATTATTGCATTTTACAAAGTATAACTTGGGGTTATATTGGATAAAGTTTTTTTGTTCTGTTGTTTGAATCCTAGCAGACCTATCTAGGAAAAGGTTGCGCGTGAATGAAGATGTAAAAACCCGAAAAGGTAATGTAATTGGTTTTTAAAAAATTGGTTAAACAATAGGTATTTGTTATATTTCCAGAATGTAATATTATTGTTTCTAAAAATTAGGAAAAGCTAAATTGGTGGAGGATATAGGATCATCATAATCAGGTATTGAAATTTTTTTATTGTTATTTTAATAAAACCTAGTTGATGGTCTTAATGAAATGCATGTAATTGGTATGATTTTTCAGAAGATAATTGCCTTGTTTCTGCAAAAAGATCCCGAAGAAAAGCTAGAAAAACAAGGAAAACAAAGTCCAACTTTAAAGGTATTTCAATTAATACAATATTACTTACATTGATTTTTTTAAATATGATTTCTAAAAAGATTTCTTTGGCAGATAAAAATGATGGGTCGCCTAAGGATGCTTTCTTAGATGTCTCAACTTCAAATGGTAGTGATGGAGACGATGATATCCCAAGAAACAATTTTGGGTTAGCTTTTTTATTTATATAATAATACTTAATGAATAAATTATAGTTTCTATAACAACAGTTTTATTAAATTTTTAAACTACTAAATGAACTTCAGGGTTATTAATTTAGGGAATTTTAATAATATAGTCTTCAAAATATAATGATGCCTAATAATTGGACAAGTATCTATTGTTTTGAATGTTATATAGCATCATCATTAAGCTATATCATATACGTATAGATAATATTAAAACAGTTTTGCATCAAAAATGTTTGAACTAACATTTAATTTATATATTATTCATTTGTTAGGTAGCGTGAAGTTGAAAGAGAGGGTAACCTATTACAGGAGCAATTTAGTAACATGTACCAAGGAATTTCAAAAGCTGAAATTAAATGATATGCATGTTAGAGAGATACATAGGACTCCATTTTGGCTCCTGTTTTATTCCATGATTAGTGTAAACTATAAAAAGTATAAGAAAGCATGGAATAAAAATGAGGACATAATTAGAATTTTTTTTAGGACATTTGATCGCTCTACAAATAGTTTTATGTTAGGGGGGGAAAGGTTTAAAATCAATAGTCTAGATGTCATGCTTATTATGGGTATTAGGGGAGGTAATAGGCAAATTCCTTTGAAGTTGAAAGAGTTTGAGGATCCACCCTGGGTTAACCGGTGCTTTGGTCATGAAATTCGAAGAACTAAGGGCACTTATGTACTGACTAAGAAAATTTTGTATAAAAAAATACAAGAAACAATTAGCATCGGTGATGATACCTCAATCAGTGATGTAGCAAGACTTTTGCATTTGTATTTATTGGGGTCTTTACTTGTACCGCGAAGAAATTCTTCGGTTCCATGGTATTACACTGTGTACCTTGAGCGAATGGATGAATTACATACTTATGATTGGAGCAAACTAGTGGTTCAAGTGTTAATTGATCAAATAAGATCCAGTGAAAACATGATCATTGGTGGATGTGCAATTTTACTTCCGGTAAGTTATTTAATAATAATAATATATTTTACCTATTCTTAAAATATGATACAATATCATATATAACTTAGTTGAAAATATTGTGGTTAAATGATTTGGATATATTTGTAGTTTTGGCTTTGTGAAAAAACAAGGTTGTTTGAGGCTAATGAGGAAAGGTCTTTCCCAAGAATTTTAAATTGGGATCTGTCAAAGATGAACAACAAGATGACAAGATTGAATCTACTGCAAATGGATACCAAATACGTAAGTAACTTTGTATAAGTATTTTGTTAGATTTATGTGTTTAATAAGAATATAAATGTTAAATTTATGTTAACTATAAAAGATTGATATTTAACTGTAGTATCAGATTTTTATATAGAAATATATGTACAACTAGAATAGGTAATTATTTACAAGTGATAAATATATGTTTAAAATTATGACATTATGAGCATGATTTTTGTTGGGCCTATGATATATGGAGTAGTATATGGCCTACTAAGGAAATGTACACTTATTTACTGACTAATGTAATGTATATGGAGTAGTATATATATTGCATAATTAGTAAAAAATAAATAACCCAAAACCATTATAAGTTAAGTATGGTTTTAATAACTATATACTACTTTTATAAACCTTATAAATAAGTTAACTATAACCCAATAATTATTACCTTTCGTTATTAAAGTTGTACTAAGGGCCTGGTCGTGTCACGTGGTGATGAAAAACTTGTTTCTACACCTAATTTGTATTTATTTACACCAAGAATTACTATTTACTATTTTCTTGTCAAATATTAGATTCGAATACCTGATCTGAAACCTACTGCAAGTGAGAAAGAAGTTGTAAGAAGTTTAGATGAATACTGGGCTAGGGGTGGGGAAGAGAAAGTTTCGACTGATGTAGATGATGAGAGTACAAGTGATACTTTTGGGGAGGGAACTTTAGGTAATGGGGATTCTAGCTTCAGTGACCAGGATGTTGGGCCAACGGTAAATCTATTTTCACCTGAAGTTGATTGTTTTCGGGAAAACATTCATGTCAGTCCAGTAAACAACAATGAGTTAGAAACTGTTCAAGAAACACCACTGGAGATACAAAGGGCAGATTGTGAACCGTCAATAAGAGGTAGAGGAAGTTGTCTTAATGGAGCTGACATAAATTTCAAGATTTTGAATCCGATTGATACTATGGAACACGCATTTGACGATAAAATCATGAGTGTTGTTAGGGATGTAAATGAGAAATACAGTGAGGGCTATAATGGCAGTTTGAACAGTGACAAAGGAAAAGAAAGGTCATGTAATTGGAGGTCGGAGTTAGAAGATTGTAGAAAGTCTTTAATAGAAAAAGAATCGGAGTTAGAGTCTTGTAGAAAATCTTTAATGGAAAAAGAATCGGAGTTAGAGGAGATTAGGAGAAAACATGAAGATCAGTTGAGAATCTTTGTTGCAGAAAATATGGAGGAGCTAAAGAAAAAGGAAGAGGAGAATGTTTTACTGCATGAACAAGTTAGGTTGCTTAGACAACAAATTAAGGCAGTGGAAGAGCCAACAACAACCCAGATATTGGAGAACCTCGAAAATCTTGAGAGGTTGGATGCTCTGGCAGAACTATCTTTGACGAAAAAAAGGAATGCAAAACTGGTTTATCTGAAGAATGACCTTGAAGACACCATAAGGCAATTAGATGTGGTTGATGCCTTTACAACCTGTTCTCATGAACAAACTCAAGTACCAGAAGAGCAAGGGGGAAAAACTCCAATCTTGGACCAAAACAAGCCTTCCAATCTTCCTGATCCAAGCACACTAGCTAAAAGAGTAAAGGAAAGAACAAGGAAAGCAGATCGAAAGAAGATTGAAGTTACACCGCCGCCCAATTCTAGTGAGTTGATAAAAGTGGGAGGAAAGAGAAAACGTGGTTATCTGAAATTTAATTTCTGTAAGGCTGCTGTTAAACTTTTAACCAAGGAAATAAAGGATACCATACAAGAATGTTGGGGACTAGGTGGTGAATTGTAAGTACAATTTCAGTATTTAGCAACTTATCACATCATGGTATTAAATATATAATTTTTTTTTTATCTTAATATACAGATTTAAAGCTTGGATGTGCACCTCAAATTCGGAAGCCATTGTATATCTGAAAGATATGGTTCAGTTAATTCAACATGAAAGTGTTTATGTAGGGGTATAATTTGTTTACCATTGGTCATAATCTTATTTGTTTACATATTTCAACTACAATTTATAAGTTTATATTCTCAAATTGTCTTTTTAGGTAATTGATTCGTGGGGAGAGATTCTGCAAGCAAAATACAAGAATAAAAATGAAATTGCAAAAGGTGTTCACATATTCTCTGGTACATGTTGGGTAAGATGTTTATTCTGGACTAATGTTTTAACACATTATTGTATTATTCATCTTTTTATGTTTTCCATGACTGTACCTTTGTCCTCTTGTTAGCGTTTCAATTCCCAGTTCAATGGCGTGGTTGGAAAGAATTTGAGACATTTTGTGGACAAGAAGCTGGAGCATGTTGGTGCAGATGATGTATTATTGTTTCCACTTCTAACCACGCCATTGCCCGGTGAATCAGAAGCAGGTGGGGATCACTGGACTATTTTGAAGTTGGACTTATCAACCTGCAAGTGGAGTTTTTTCAATTCGATTTCACCAAGAACTAAGGATACCAAAGATATTCACTTGGAAAGAGCATTGAAAGTGGTTAGTTATTTTATAAGTTATATGATTATTCATTAATATAATTGAAGTACTGGTTGAGGTATTATAATTGTTTAATTTTTTTTGGTCATAAATTCACATGAGTTTGATACAGGTTGAATACATAGATAAGGCACTGAAAAAATTGTTTCAAAAAACACGATCAGGTCACTTGATTATGACCAAAAACTGTGACAAGCCAATCCCAGAGGAATGCATATAACAAACACCTGGAACACTAGATTGTGGTGTGGCAGTGTGTTACAACATGGAGATTGTTATTACTGGTAGAAAAACAGAAATGAAAGAATGGTCTGCTTGTGACGCTGGAGAATACCGTACAAAGATGGTGGGGTGATTTTTGGATCCAATTAGTGTGGAGATAGCTAAGCAGATGGAAGTGTCCAAATGATTGAACAAAGAAACTTGGTCCTGTTAACTTATTTTATGGAATATAAATACTTGGGTTTGATTTTATTATTTGAGGATGTTAAAACTTATGGTATCTAACTACTTATCTTAGTTTATCAGGAATTTAGGATATGAAAATGGTATGATGTTTTATTAAGTTGACATATATTATTATGACGGTTATGAATTTTTTCTGCCTTACATATATCTGGACTTAAATTATGACATTATGAGCATGATTTTTGTTGGGCCAATGATATATGTAGTAGTGTATGGCCTACTAAGGAAATGTACATTTATTTATGTACTAATGTAATGTATATGGAGTAGTATATATATTGCATGCTTAGTAAAAAAAAAAAAAAACCCTAAGCCATTATAAGTTAAGTATGGTTTTAATAAATTTATACTACTTTTATTAATTATACTAACATTATAAATAATTTAACTATAAACCAATAATTATTACTTGGGTTAATAAAGTTGTACTAATGGTCTGGTCGTGTCACGGGGGGATCAATTTGTATTTATTTAACCTTTTAAATGTTTCAAATTTCTGAATATGTCTGGAATTATCAATGTTTTATTAAAACTACAATTTAAGTTAAAATCTAATTTTGTAGATATATATGTTATAAAGTATATACTCGCTATAATATCTAAGTCCAGATATATTTTTGATTTACCTATATTGGTGTTAAAAAACTCATTAAAATATGCTAGTAGAGCAATTGATGTTTGACCATATAGGTAAAAGATTTATCATTTTGGGCCTAATATAGGCCCAAATAATGTTTAAAGACTATTACTTTGTCCAATACTTAAAGTAAATAACACCTTAAGGGGATTTTTATTTATTTAGGGGAATAATGTAAGAGGACCAATAAGATTAATCTATTTTCGTATAGACTGTAAAATTACTAACTTTATACTAGTTACATTTATTATACTAACATTATTATTATTTAACTATAACCCAATAATTATAACTTTTCGTTAATAAAGATGTACTAAGGGTCTGGTCGTATCACGGGGTTATGAAAAACTTGTTTCTACACCTAATTTGTATTTATTTAACCTTTTAAATGTTTAAAATTTCTGAATATATCTGGAATTAACAATGTTTTATTAAAACTACAATTTAAGTTAAAATGTAATTTTGTAGATATATATGTTATAAAGTATATACTCGCTATAATATCTAAGTCCAGATATATTTTTGATTTACCTATATTGGTGTTAAAAAGTTAATTAAAATATTCTACTAGAGACAATGATGTTTGGCCTACATTAAGGTATACACATGCAAATTTTGTAGATATATATGTTATAAAATATATACTCGCTATAATATCTAAGTCCAGATATATTTTTGAGTTACCTATATTGGTGTTAAAAAGTTCCTTAAAATATGCTAGTAGAGACAATGATGTTTGACCTACATTAAGGTATACACCATGCAAATTTTGTAGATATATATGTTATAAAGTATATACTCGCTATAATATCTAAGTCCAGATATATTTTGATTTACCTATATTGGTGTTAAAAAGTTCCTTAAAATATGCTAGTAGAGACAATGATGTTTGGCCATATAGGTAAAAGAGTTATCATTTTGGGCCTAATATAGGCCCAAATACAAGTTTAAAGACTATTACTTTGTCCAATACTTAAAGTAAATAACACCTTAAGAGGATTTTTATTTATTTAGGGGAATAATGTAAGAGGACCAATAAGATTAATCTATTTAGACTGTAAAATTACTAACTTTATAATAGTTATATTAATTATACTAACATTATTATTTATTTAACTATAACCCAATAATTATTACTTTTTGTTAATAAAGTTGTACTAAGGGTCTTGTCGTGTCACAGGGTGATGAAAAACTTGTTTATAAACCTAATTTGTATTTATTTAACCTCTTAAATGTTTAAAATTTCTGAATATATCTGTAATTAACAATGTTTTATTAAAACTACAATTTAAGTTAAAATGTAATTTTGTACCAATATATGTTATAAAGTATATGCTTGACGAAATATCTAAGTCCAGATATATTTTTGATTTATCTCTATTGGTGTTAAAAAGTTCATTAAAATATGCTAGTAGAGAAATGATTTTTGGCCATATAGTTAAAAGAGTTATCATTTTGGGCCTAATATAGGCCCAAATACAAGTTTAAAGACTATTAATTTGTCCAAAACTTTAAGTAAATAACACCTTAAGGGGATTTTTATTTATGTAGTGGAATAATGTAAGAGGACCAATAAGATTAATCTATTTTCGAATAGACTGTAAAATTACTAACTTTATAATATGTTCATTAATTATACTAACATTATTATTTACTTAACTATAACCCAAAAATCATTACTTCTCGTTAATAAAGTTGTACTAAGGGTCTGGTCGTGTCACGATGTAATAAAAAACCTGTTTATACACCTAATTTGTAATTATTTTACCTTTTAAAGGTTTATAATTTCTTAAATATATCTGGCATTAACAATGTTTCATTAAAACTAGACTTTAAGATAAAATGTAATTTTATAGATATATTTTATAAAGTATATACTTGCTATAATATCTAAGAACAAAAATATTTTTGATTTACCAATATTAGTGTTAAAAAGTTCACTAAAATATGCTAGTAGGACAAATGATGTTTGGCCATAATATAGGCCCAAATACACGTTTAAAGACTATTAATTCATCCATATACTTTTAAGTAAATAACACCTTAAGGGAATTTTTATTTATTTTTGGGGAATAATTTAAGAGGACCAATAAGATTTTAGAATAGAATGAAAAATTACAAACTTCATACTATGTTTATTAATTATACTAACATTATAAATATTATAACTATAACCCAATAATTAATACTTTACGTTAATAAAGTTGTACTAAAGGTCTGGTCGTGTCACGGGGTAATGAAAAAAATGTTTCTACACCTAATTTGTATTTATTTTTTATTTTAAATGTTTAAAATTTCAGAAATATATATGACATTATCAATGTTTCATTAGGGTGGAAATAATTTAAGTTCCAATGTAATTTTATAGATATATATGTTATAAAGTATATACTCGCTATAATATCTTAGTCCAGCTAGATATATTTTTTATTTACCTACATTGGTGTTAAAAAGTTCATTAAAAGAGTTTGACAATATAGGTAAAAGAGTTATCATTTTGGTACTAATATAGGCCCAAATACAAGTTTAAAGACTATTCATTTTGGGCCTAATAAAGGCCCAAATACTTTAATTAGATAACATCATTGTAAGTCCCCCTTTTTATTTATTTAGGTGAATAATGTAAGAGGACCAATAAGATTATCTTATTTACAAAGAGACTCTAAAATCACTAACTTTATACTACCTTTATTAATTATACTAACATTATATATAATTTAACTATAACACAATAATTATTACTTTTAGTTAGTAATGTTGTACTAAGGGTATGATCGTGTCACGGGGTAATGAAAAATTTGTTTCTACACCTAATTTATATTTATTTTACTTTTTAGGCCGAAATTTTCTAGAAAAAATAGGGAATTAACATTGTTTCGTTAAAAGAACACTTTTATAGATAAAGTATATACTAATTAGAATATCTAAGTCCAAATATATTTTTGATTTATCTATATTGGTGGTAAAAAGTTCATTAAAATATGCTAGTAGGGCCAATGATGTTTAGCTATATAGGTAAAAGAGTTATCATTTTGGGCCTAATGTAGGCCCAAATACAAGTGTAATAAATTATTAGTGTAATAAATTTTGGGCCTAATGTATGCCCAAACACCACTTTGCCTAGTTATTAGTGTAATAAATTAATATACTTTTGTGTAACCAACTAATACCCTTCAGTTAAACAACTAATTTTTTTCGTATCCAGCCTTCAACTAATACTCTTTAATAAAAATAACTAAGACCCTATAAAAGTAACTAATACCCTTCAAATAATTCATGTATGAACACTTGTATAAAATGTATGAACAATTTTCACCCTATATTTTTTCTTAACTTATGCATGTTATCATAAAAAAAACAAATAGAAATACATGATTAGTGTAATAAAATATCATTGACCCTAATAATATAGGGAATTAACAATGTTTCGTTAAAAGAACACTTTTATAGATAAAGTATATATTAATTAGAATATCTAAGTCCATTAAAATATGCTAGTAGGGCCAATGATGTTTAGCCATGTAGGTAAAAGAGTTATCATTTTGGGCCTAATGTAGGCCCAAATACAAGTTTAAACACTATTACTTTGTCCAATACTTAAAGTAAATAACACCTTAAGAGGATTTTTATTTATTTAGGGGAATAATGTAAGAGGACCAATAAGATTAATCTATTTTCGAATAGACTGTAAAATTACTAACTTTATAATAGTTATATTAATTATACTAACATTATTATTTATTTCACTATAACCAAATAATTATTACTTTTTGTTAATAAAGTTGTACTAAGGGTCTGGTCGTGTCACGGGGTGATGAAAAATTTGTATAACCCAATAATTATTATAAACCTAATTTGTATTTATACACCTAATTTGACAATACATTAATTAAATAACATCTTTTATAGTTAATAATATTGTACTAAGGTCTGGTCGTGTCACGGGGTAATGAAAAATTTGTTTCTACATATAGTTAAAATGTTAGTATAACTATATAAACATAAAGCAATAAATAACTACATATAGTTAAAATGTTTAAAATGTTAGTATAAGTATGTTAATTTCCAAATATTATAGGAGAGGTTAATATTCCAATTTATCATATAATGTTGGGCCGAATCTAGGACCAATTAAAATGGCTGAAAACACCAAGGGGGACTGTCCATTTCATCAAGTAATTGAAAATGACCTAATAATTAGACTGTTCAAAATGATTCATCACATGCATAAGTGGTGCTTGCATTCCATGCAATGGTGTTGATCAACTTACACGTCCTATTACTTTATAAATACCGCATACTACATTAAGATATACACCATGCAAATGATTCATCGGACAGACCCCCTTGTGTAAGTTTTATGCAATACTTTCCATATGCATCATCGGCAATTAAAAATTCCAACAAATGTATACACTAAACAAATGACAATGAATCATAATCTGAGAAAAATAGGATTCATTGGATGGCTTGATGAATATTAATTTGATTCACTAAGCTAGACAATGTAAGCAATCAGAAACAACTACATTCATATACTAATAGCATTACTACAACCAATTTATACCAAGAACTAAAGGCATTCATCACAAAATATTCGAGAGTTTTACAAAAGATAATAGCATAGTTTGGGTACTAAACTAGCAGAAAACATTACATATAAGAGTGTCCCACAAAGTTGTCAAAGGATTACTACCACAAAACATTCAATCAATTTAAACTCAATTATTGTCAAATAGAGTTTCAAATGATTGAAAGCAAAAACTGGATGCAAAATACCCTGTTCTTGGACCATTGTTCAAACAATACATCAATCTAACAAAAAACGCGGATCCAATATGCTGTGAACGTATGGAATGACAGTGCAATATTCTTCACCATCTTGTTCTATAGCCTGAAATGGTTCATAGCTCCTCAATTTTGTGTTATAAACAACATGGATCCCGAGCGGCTCAACACGACACAAAATTTCATTGTTACTCGGCTTCAAGAAACGGAGGGGTTGAATACATAAAATACGACCACCTGCTGGTACAACCCAACCAGGGGCAAATCTCAACCGGGTCCATGATTGGTGGTTATTTTAGTCTTCCAATATCTACATTTCAAAATCCTCAAAATTATAAGTTAGGCTTGAAAAAATAACAATACGTTCATTATCAAGGGCACCACGATCACCATAGTTTTGAACTCGTTCTATACCAACAAGAAGTTCTATAAAACTGAATTCCTCAGTTGACAAGCAAAAAGAACAGATACCAAAAGTTACTAAAGCTTGAGTTACCTGCCAATGGAGATGGCCTGCCACAAAAACACCTGGGGAACTCACAGAGTAATCATATGGAAAATCTCCTATCTTCCTCCATTCCAAAGTTTGCAATTCAAGAACCTTCACTTCGGATGAGAACTCAAGAGTGTTAAAATAAGAAACTCGAATGACCTTGTAGCCCTCTGTCACAGAATCGTAACCCATTCCAAAGATAACTGTAGCTTGGTTGCAACCCTCTGGAAATTCAATTTTGGTGCTTGGAATGAATTTCTTAACTGATGTAACTGGATTTAGAATCCAGAAATCATCATAAATGTTACACTTGAGTATAAATCCATCACAGGTAGCCACACAATCTTCTAGGTCATCATCCTCTCCAATAAGCCTCAGATTTTTTCGGACCCTTCTTCAGGGAGAATGTAATTCAATGGATAGAAACCGTATTGAGCTTGCACTTCAAAACCAAAGCAATTTTGAATCTCCATTTGAGGAAGATGTAAAGTCTTCCCAAAGTACTTGCTTGAAATAGTAGACTCCCATGCTTGATTTACCAATTTGAATCGCATCAGGGGCTTAACGGGCATCCTTGATAAAATATCAAGCATTATTTCATCAGGAAAAACGGTTCCTCCAAGTGTTGGAAATGGTTCAAGATTTGGGCGCTGCATTTTTCAATTTCACAGAGAATTCTGGGTTGGAAAAGGGCACGAAGAAGATGAAATGAGGGTTTCTTGTAGGTTGATCTCTTTTTGACCAGTAATAGTATTGCTTGGATTATTGTGTTAAATAAAATGGATTGTGTCTATTCGTTGCAGAGAAATGCGTCTCCTTCCTATCGACTTTTTGGGCTATTGTACTTACTTCTCCATCATTACAGTTATACACAGACGAAATGTTGCAACTCTTCCTCCAATAGCCCAATTGTCAAGCGGTTGCTTTTAGGTGTAGTATTTTTTTGGATGAGACTTTTAAGTAAAGCTTTAATCAATGTACTAATTTATTTACCCCAAAATCTGATTCAGCTCTATAGGGTACGATACTGAGTATCTTCATTGGAAACAATTGAGAATCACACTGTAATTTAGATTGGTATTAAAATGATATCTCTACATAGTAAGAATATATGGAACTGTATAATTTGTACAATATATGGAACTTTATATTACGTTTATTAATTATACTAACATTATAAATATTTTAACTATCTTAAAGTATTTATTACCTTTAGATAATATATGTATACTATAGAGCTGGACGTATCACGGGTTAAATCAAACTTGTTTCTACACATAATTTGGGTTTATTTAATATTTTAAAAGATGCAAAAACCTTTTTAAGCTTATTGATTTAAAATGTTGACCCAACTTGTATTATTTAAACTACACCTTAAGTTTAAATGTAATTTTATAGACATATATATTATATAGTATATACTTATTATTATTTCTATGTTATGCATATCATTTTAATTGATATTAATTGGTGTTTACTAGCACACCTATAGGTAAAAAAGTTATCATTTTGGGCCTAATATAGGCCCAAAATACTATTCTAAAGACTTTTAATTTGTCCAATAAATTATTAAATAAAATCTTGGGTGATTTTTTTAATTTATTTAGGGAAAGAATATAACAAGACTACCATGGTTAATTCATTTCAGAATAGACTATAAAATAAGTAACTTTATATTACGTGTATTAATTATGCTAACATTATACATATTTTAACTATTTAAAAGTAATTATTACCTTTGGTCAATAAATGTATACTATAGAGGTGGACGTATCACAGGATAATGAAAAAGTTATTTCTACACATAATTTGGGGTTATTTGATATTTTAAAAGATACAAAAATATTTTAAAGCTTATTGATTTAACAATGTTTTATAACTTTATTATTTACCCTACATCCTAAGATAAAATCAAAATTTATAGTTATATATATGTTATATAGTATATACTTATTATCTTTTCTATGTTATGCCATTCTTTTTTATTGATATTAATTGGTGTTTACTAGCAAACCTATAGGTAAAAAAATTATCATTTTGGGCCTAGTATAGGCTCAAAATACTATAAAATAAGTAACTTTATATTACGTTTAATAATTATACTAACATTATACATATTTTAACTATTTAAAAGTATTTATTACCTTTGGTTAATAAATGTATACTACAGAGGTGGACGTATCACAGGTTACTGAAAAAGTTATTTATACATATAATTTGGGGTTATTTGATATTTTAAAAGATACAAAAACATTTTAAAGCATATTGATTTAACAATATTTTATAGCTTTATTATTTACCCTACACACGAAGATAAAATCAAAATTTATAGTTATATATATGTTATATAGTATATACTTATTATTTGTTCTATGTTATGAAATTCATTTTTATTGATATTAATTGGTGTTTACTAGCAAACCTATAGATAAAAAAGTTAACATTTTGGGCCTAGTATAGGCCCAAAATACTATTCTAATGACTCATAATTTGTCCAATAAATTATTAAATAAAACCTTGGGTGATTTTTTTAATTTATTTAGGGGAAGAATATAACAAGACCACAATGGTTATTTCATTTCCGAATAGACTATAAAATAAATATCTTTATATTACGGTTATTAATTATACTAACATTATAAATATTTTAACTATCTTAAAGTATTTATTACATTTGGTCAATAAATGTGTACTATAGAGCTAGACGTATCACGAGTTAATGAAAAACTTGTTTCTACACATAATTTGGGTTTATTTCATATTTTAAAAGATGCAAAACCTTTTTAAGCTTATTGATTTAAAAATGTTTTATAACTTTATTATTTAAACTACACCTTAAGTTTAAATGTAATTATATATATATATATATATATATATATATATTATAGTATATACTTGTTATCATTTCTAAGTTATGCATTTCATTTTAATTGATATTAATTGGTGTAGAAACAAGTTTTTCATTAAACAAGTTTCATGTCAAGCTCTATAGTTAAATTGATCAATGAAAAGTAATAAATGCTTTAAAATAGTTCAAATAATTACAAGGTTAGTATAATTAAAAATAGCAGTATAATGTTAGTAATTTTATAGTATATTCAAAATGCTTGTTTTATATTTTAAATGATGCAAAAACCTTTTATTGCATTTGATTTAACAATATTTTATAACTTTATTATTTAAATTACACATTCAATATCCCCTTGTTTGATATATAATGGTGTTAAAAGACAAATTAATGTATGCTAATAAGTCATACATTTTTAATATGTATAAGTTTGTAAAAAAAATTAAAAAAAGACGTGGGAAATATAAAAATGGGATATATTGATGAATTACACATTATAGCCTAACTTGAACAAATTTTACTGGAACCTTGGATTTATACTACAATATATAAATTGAAAGTAGATGGAGTCAGCCAAATTTGACCGTTGAGAATATGACCATTGATAGATAAGGCAGTATCAAGGTCTATATAAGGTAAAGGTCTATGTAACAAGCTTATATTCCCATGCACCTTCATAGATAGTTTTGCAAAATGTCCAGCAGTAGCAATATAAACCAATCTTTCAACTATCCAAAATTAAAAAAATCTCTTTGCAAAAAGTGTGGTAAGGCAACATATTTTAGGTTGAGTGAGACAAAAAAAAAAAAAAATCCAAATAGGTTATAATATAATTGTGATGTGCATGGGTTTAGCCACTGGTGTAATCCAATGGGATGGAATGATTGCACTACATGGGATGGAATCAATCAATGGGAGCAATCAACTGAGGACAACCACCGAAGAAATGAGACCAAGGAAGAAATGATGCAGCAAAATGACAAAGAAATTATGAACAAGGAAAGGCAAGCTTACGAGATCAAGCTGATGACACTACTTCTTGGTAACATATTAACAGTTGTGTTTATATTCAGTATGGTAGGAGTATTCAATTCATTCTTACTCTAGTTCAAAGAATGTATCTTATGTAAGGCAATGCCAGATTATTTTGAAATATAATTGACTTGGGGTTTTTCATATTCAATCCCCTAGCTAAGAGTAGATATATGTTTCTCTAAAACTTGATTACATTGAATATGAAAAAGATAACAACTTCTAGTAAACAACACAAGTACATATATATAAATTTGATTGCTTTTCTGTCATAACATAGAAATGCATAAAAGAGAAGATGCATAACATGAGAAGACTGTTAATGTCAAAGACTGTTCAAGTTAACTATTCAAGCTTTAAAAAAGTAAACTACTCCATGTCAATGTGTCTTTGATTTCTTCTGCTTTCCAAACTCACCAACCGAGGGGATTCTCCTTTTTTTCGGCCGACCGGGAAAATGCTTCAGAAGAGGGGGAAGTATCTTATGTTATTGATCGGTAAACTGTAATTCATATTTAAGAGTCTCGGGAATGGGATGAATGTCGTACATATAGCACTTTTGATATGTAGAAGTTAGATAACAGTCATCAATATATTGGGAAAAGGGCACCCCAATTTTGGTTAATACTGCAATGACGTGTTTACACGGAAATCCAGTAACTCTCCACATACAACATGAGCAATAACGTTGGTCAAGAGTAACAGAAACGGAAGGAGTGGAGCCAACAGAAAATGAGCCACCGGGGGTTTGTGAGATTTTCCAAGAACGAACAAAATCCAACTCAACATACCAATGGGTATTCTTTATAGGAACTAGTAAAGAATTCCACAAATTGCTTTTGGTTCTCCTCTCAAGATGCCAACGGCTGATTTCTAAATAAATAATAAGCAAGGTTCAATTTGGGGTAGATTGTGTTCCTCTCAAAATTTTAAATTTCAATATAGTTAAAGAATTTAAACTTACCAGTGCGAATGTGATCAATCATGTAGGTGATTGACAATCCTCGGGCATTCTTAAGAAATGAATTGAATGACTCGGCCGCTTTGGAAGTCATCTCGCCATATCTGGTAATTTGGGGAGAGAAAACAACTGCCCATTTCTCATAGGAAAGTCCATCTAAAAATTCCGCTGCACGGGCACCACCAGCCTGTGCAACATAGGTAGAAAAGAGGCATACTTAGCTACTGGCAGTTGTAGTCCTAATTATATATATAAAAAAGATAAATTAACCTCCAGAAATTTGGCAAGCTTCTGATAAAAAATGTTAACAGTTGGGGCATATGCACATTCCTTAAACAACTGACACATTTTTGAACGATGACCGTTCGTACATCGACCGGCAAATCGAGACCTAAGATTAGCAAGTAGATGGAACAAGCAAAAGTAATGAACTGGACGATCAAACACCATAGGAAAAGCAGACATTAAGCCACAGTTCCTATCGGATCGGTTTTGGGTGAATGCATGAATCACGTAACTTAGACAAAAACCAGTCCCAATTAGGCGTATTTTCAGATGACACTACTGCAATAGCAATAGAAAACAAACCTGCATGTACATATATGATGAAGAGGGTATTGATTAAAACTTTACACATATAATGTGAAGTGTAGAATTAAAACAGTGAGTGCTACATGAATTTCCAACCATTATTGCCATCCTTAGCTGTTGCAGTTAAACTTATGCCCTTTGCACGACCAACCATAAAAGTGCCATCTATAAATAGCATGGGCCGGCAATGAGAAAATCCATCAAGACAAGCTTTAAAGGCCACAAAAATACGCTAAAAATTAAAAGTTTGACTGCAGTACTCCAAGTCAACGACACTGCCTATTATTTGAGGTACATGGGAAAACAACAAATCAGTAAACTTTAAGTGTGCCTATTAACATATCCACTGCAAGTTAAATAGTCATTTAAAGAACTGATTTGTACCGGGGTTTGTTCGACGAACAACTTCACAATACCAGCGAAGATGATCGTATGAGTCTTCATACCTACCAAATAAATGATCATTTGCCGTCTCGGATGATCCAAAAATATCTATGCCATAGTTGTCCATCAAATGATCCAAAACATTTTTACCACTCATATCGGGGAGTGATCTCACATCTCCATGGACTAATTTCCCAATAACTTTAGGAGAGAATCTTCTAGAATTATTGTTAATTACACTTCCCAAACATGTATGTATGAAATTTGCTTTATAAACTCGATAAATTTGAGTCACGGATCTAACACTAGCTTTTATAAACCATTGACAACCATCAACAACTTTGGACTTACATTCAACATGAATGTATTGCTTATTGTTTACAAGATATTTGAAACTATAACCCATTATAGTGGAATGCTTGATTATAGCAAACTGTTCCAACACCATCACTAAAAATTTGTACCCAACTATCACTCAACAATGCCTTCTTTTCAATAGCAGGGGATATTTGATATTTTGGCAAACTAGCATATCCAGAAAATTCTTTAGATTGACCATCTAAAACACTGTTTTTAACACTCCTAAAAAACTGAGGAATTGTCTTAGAAAGTCTAGATCCGACATCATTAGGAATAAGGGAGGGAGGCTCGTCAACAGTGTTACTATTAGATGTAGGGACTATAAAATTGGAAGGGACAAGATTATTAACAAAAGGAGAACTTCCACAAAAACTAACCTCCCAATTAGAAGTTTTAGAAGCTTGAGATGATGACACAACATCTTCAACATTAAAATAGGCCAGTACCAAAACCAATTTTTGAATAGTGTGTTTACACAGGGATAACATATTAGATAAATCACAATCAGACTGAAGAACACAATTGCTAATACTACCAACAGAATACCTAAAAGAACAATTCTCACCATCCAATTGAGTCCACATAAAAAATACTTGTTGGCAAAAATCGAAGAAGGTAGTATGAGAATGAATTGGAACAATTTTGGTATCTTTAAGATACCTCACGACAAGGATGACCTCGGGCTCCATCATCGTCGAATTTTAAACTGGAAAGCAATAATTCTTGTTGACGGAGAAAAATTACATACGGGAGATTATGGGAAATAGAACGCTGAAGAAAAGCGATTTTTAATGGGGACCATGATCGATGTTTCTTCACGGGATTCTGGTGACAAATTAAGCGGGGAAGATGATAAAATCAAGGTTTCACGTTGGGAAAAGATGATCAAGGTTTCTCGATGGAGAGAACAACTATTCACAGCTTCTTTTTGAAATTTGAAATTGCAACTTTAGGATTATTAGGAGAGAGAGTTGATTTAGCTAGGAGAGAGATAAAACTTATAGCTGAGTGATGGGACAATTATTATGACAATTAATAGATAAAATGATATTAGAAAATACCCAAAAGTTAACCCCTTTGCTATTCTAAAAAGGTAGTTAACTTGTATGCAATTTAGGTCCAATATACTACACCCTCATTGGACTAAAAAATAGGGGGACTTACAATGGGGTGTAATTCCTAAGACAAAATTGCAACCAAGTGTAGTACCTTTTTCCAATTGCAACCAAGTAAGTGTTAAATTACATATATAACCTTACTTTCCCTGGAATCACCTCCATCAACTATTTTTCTGATTTCTTTGAACCGTGTCTCATCAAAAGGTAATTTTTAAATAATAGGAAAAATTACAGTTGTGTGTAGTATATTGGACCTAAATTGCATACAAGTTAACTACCTTTTTAGAATAGCAAAGGGGTTAACTTTTGGGTATCTTCTAATATCATTTTATCTATTAATTGTCATAATAATTGTCCCATCACTCAGCTATAAGTTTTATCTCTCTCCTAGCTAAATCAACTCTCTCTCCTAATAATCCTAAAGTTGCAATTTCAAATTTAAAAAAGAAGCTGTGAATAGTTGTTCTCTCCGTCGAGAAACCTTGATCATCTTTTCCCAACGTGAAACCTTGATTTTATCATCTTCCCCGCTTAATTCGTCACCGGAATCCCGTGAAGAAACATCGATCATTGTCCCCATTAAAAATCGCTTTTCTTCAGTATTCTATTTCCCATAATCTCCCGTATGTAATTTTTCTCCGTCAACAAGAATTATTGCTTTCCAGTTCAAAATTCGACGACGATGGAGCCCGAGGTCATCCTTGCCGTGAGGTATCTTAAAGAATAATATAGAAATTAAATGTTAGTTCAAATATTTTTGATGCAAAACTGTTTTAATATTATCTATACGTATATGATATAGCTTAATGATGATGCTATATAACATTCAAAACAATAGATACTTGTCCAATTATTAGGCATCATTATATTTTGAAGACTACATTATTAAAATTCCCTAAATTAATAACCCTGAAGTTCATTTAGTAGTTTAAAAATTTAATAAAACTGTTGTTATAGAAACTATAATTTATTCACTAAGTATTATTATATAAATAAAAAAGCTAACCCAAAACTGTTTCTTGGGATATCATCGTCTCCATCACTACCATCTGAAGTTGAGACATCTAAGAAAGCATCCTTAGGCGACCCATCATTTTTATCTGCCAAAGAAATCTTTTTAGAAACCATATTTAAAAAAATCAATGTAAGTAATATTGTATTAATTGAAATACCTTTAAAGTTGGACTTTGTTTTCCTTGTTTTTCTAGCTTTTCTTCGGGATCTTTTTGCAGAAACAAGGCAATTATCTTCTGAAAAATCATACCAATATACATGCATTTCATTAAGACCATCAACTAGGTTTTATTAAAATAGCAATAAAAAAATTTCGATACCTGATTCTGATGATCCTATATCCTCCACCAATTTAGCTTTTCCTAATTTTTAGAAACAATAATATTACATTCTGGAAATATAACAAATACCTATTGTTTAACCAATTTTTTAAAAACCAATTACATTACCTTTTCGGGTTTTTACATCTTCATTCACGCGCAACCTTTTCCTAGATAGGTCTGCTAGGATTCAAACAACAGAACAAAAAAACTCTATCCAATATAACCCCATGTTATACTTTGTAAAATGCAATAATTTTCGTTATTCAATTTTTTTGTACCATATAGAGTAAAATAATACTTTTTATGTTAAACAAATAGTTAACCATATTTAATTCGATTGTGATAGCAAAAGTTTCTGTAAGAAGTTACATAACAATAAAACAAATAAGAATTGCACTTTAGGTTCCCCCAAGTAATACTATGTTACATTGAAAATGTACCACCTGTTAAATTTTTTGTACCATATTCAATACAGTATAACTTATTACCAAACCGAGCAACAAATAAACAAGATTTAATTCGATTGTTTGTAGCAAAATGCTCTGTAATAAGGAATACTATATATATATTGAACGGTTTGCAATAAATATTTAACATTCATTCATATTTCAAAGTAATAGTGATAAAAGTATTATTCTCATAAACAAGTGTTTAATACATAGGTTATACAAAGTAAAAGCATACATAGGTTGTACAAGACGAGACAGAAATGAGGATGTTTCCATTTAATTACAAGTGGTCCCTCAACTTACACTATCAACAGAGGAGATGAGATAGAGCGTACACTTCATGTGCTGTAATAATGGACCACTATCAACAAAGGAGAGGAGATAGAGCATAGACTTCATGTGCTGTAATAATGGAAGTCAGCAATGTATTTTAATTTTTTAATTATCCATCTCTAAAAAATTTCCCTTATTAATTCTTATCAATTCTTATTTACCTCATTGTATTTTCTATATATGTAGGTGCCCTCAGCAGCAGCAGAAGAAAAAAGTTTATTCACCCCTTCATTTCACCATTTCTTTTTCCTTCATTTCACCATCATGAATCCACAACAACCCTATGTTTCGGATCCACAACAACATGTTGTTTCTCATCCAGTTTTGTTATGGTATCATGACGATTCTAGTGGGTATTTGTACGATACATGTTCAAATGTATCTGTGGATAATACGAATGTAATAGTCCCTTATCGTAATGATTTCACATTAAGTATTGATCACAAAAATTACCTGCATTGTCATATTGCATTTCTTCCCCACTTCACTTCGATAGAGTACCTAAAGTCACAAACTAGAGAGCCGGGTAAATTTCCATCTATGCCCGCGACAAACCTGAAAGAGCAGTGCAAGACTATCGAGTTGAGAAGTGGAACCAAGTATGACAGTCCTCCACTACCGGCTGATATGGAGGAAGTCCATAGAGAGATCGAGAAAAAGAGTGAAGAGAAGAAAGAGGGTAGTGATGATGTAGTGGAAGAGGTTGTGATGGAAGACGCTCAGAAAGGGAAAGAAAAGGAGGAAGAAGGGATTGAGGAGATTAAGCGAGTCCCGAAGTGGAAAAAGATAAAAGAAGCGAAGCAGAACATGAAGGAAACCGAGCGAGATGAATGGGGGGTACCAAAATCAGTAATTCCGGTCCCATATCCGCAGCGATTTATGATGAAAAAATTAGATAAAAACTCGCTAAGTTTCTTGATGTCTTTAAGAAGCTCCTCATTAACATACCATTCTATGATGCTTTGGAGCAGATGCCTAATTATGCCAAGTTCCTGAGGGACTTGATAACTAAGAGGAGGAGAGTTGATGCGCACGAGCTTGTGCATTTGAACCATGAGGTGAGTGCTATGGTGCACAAAGTGCTTCCTCCGAAGCTGAAGGATCTCGGTAGTTTCACTATCTTGTGTAATATCGGGAATGGAATCAAGAAGGGGGCGCTGTGCGATCTTGGAGCCAGCATAAATTTGATGCCTTTGTCGCTGTTTAAGAAGTTGGAGGGTGGAGAACTTCAGCTGACAATGATGACTCTTCAACTCGCCGATAGGTCTATTACTAGACCTCAAGGTGTGGTTGATGATGTCCATGTTAAAGTGGGAGATCATATCTTTCCAGCTGATTTTGTAGTCCTTGACATGGAGGAGGATGAGCGCGTGTCTTTGATCTTGGGAAGGTCTTTCTTAGCTACGGCTGAGATGGTGTTGGATGTGGCAAACAAGAAGATCACGATTAAGGTGGATGATCAAGAAGTGAAGATTTCCCTATATGAGACCATGAAATATCCAATGGAGAAAGAAAATGAAGAATTGAAGAGTGTAGACGTGGCCAAAGTGGAGGAAAAAGGAGGAGTGGATTTGAAAAAGACAAAAATCAGAAAGTTAATTGACAAGGCACCTCCGTGGAAAGCGAAAAAGAAAGTGACACCACCACCAAAGGTGAAGAAGGTATTCAATAGGGGATTCTTTGAGGTTGAGAAGGAGGATGGAAGAGCATTTACGGTGAATAATCATCGAGTAAAGAAATTCTACAATTTCTCTTATGAGAATAAGGGAGGTACCTTCGAGTCTCATGACCCATGAGCTCCTTTGAGCTCGGTCCGGCATTAGGACCTTAAAAATAGCGTTTAATGGGAGGCAACCCATTTTTACTTGCTTTTGAGTGTTTTTGTTATTTTTCGTAATTTGTTTTTAAGTCGTATGTTTTAACCTCGTTCTTGATTGATTTTATTGTAGGCTTGTCTTGATGGAGCACGAATTTCCAAGAAGTGATGAAGGGAAGCAATTCGAGAAAGGGAGTGTGCTACATTGCCAAGTGCAAACCGGATTATGCGTATGAGGTAATCCCGAACCCCAAAATTAGACCGCTTCACAAAGTCAAAGTTTGGGGGGTGGAGTGTTTTATATGTTTAACCGTAGTTACCATCCAACAAATGTACATTTTTCCCTTCTGAGTTTCCTTTTTCATATATTCCGTATGTTGGGGCATGCACTTATTTGTTGAGCTTGAGCTGATTGTGTGAATTAATTGGGTATTGTTTATTTTATGTTTATTAACTCTTCTTTGCTATCATTGAGTGTGGAATTATGAGTTGGTGATTGTGGAGTTGAGCTAGGGGCTAGATTATGTGAGTGTAGTGAGCATAATTGATTTGAGAGGGAATTCGTGCACTTACGAATTTTCCCTTTTAAATACTTGTGTGGTAGTGATGAGAATTCACTAGGTCCAGCATGGATGTGAAAGCCGTGAGATTTGAGCCTTATACGAGATTAAAATTCATTAAATTGATCTCATCGTTTGTGAGTGGATCTTCACCTTAGAGGTGCTAGAACTTGTGGGTACTCTCGCTTCTTGATTGTGTCTAGTATAAAATGCCGGAAATGATTTTAGACCATCTTTGAATTGATAAGTCACTTAACCAAAATAAGCCTACCAATGACATTAATCCCTTGTTAGCCCGTTTGAGCTTGAGCCTATTATTTGCTAGCACATTTGAGCTTATCCAAATTTCTAAAACTCTTTTTGTCCCAATTTGAGTGGAGAATAGGAAAAATTGTGAATGAAAAGGAATGTTTGAGTTGAGGATGTAGAATTATTTATGGTTGAGTGAGTATGAGAAAATGAGTAATGAAATTCTGAGTAGTGGGGAAGAACAAAAATTTGAGAATGAGTAAAAGAAAATATGAGCTCATATATAGTTTGAGAAGAAGGAAGTGTATTGATTGAGAAAAAAAAGTGAAAAGTGTTAGAAGAAAGAAGTTGAGGTGTTGAGAGTAGATGGAATTGAAAGTACATTGTATGAAGATATTTGAAGTATTTTGTTCCGTGTATTGAAATACCAAAGCTTTGATTTTCTATTCTCCATTCACTTGAGTCAATTTATCCTATACAGTTACCCCACCTGTCCAAAGAGCCGTACATTACAACCTTGAAAAAGTCATTTTTTATTCGGCATGAAGTCTAGTATGTGGTCGAAGTTGAGAGTGCTTACAAGCCTATGGTCACTAATTTGTGTGAATGATTGATTAAGAGAGTCCCTAATTATTGATAAACGCTTGTGAGGGAGTGAAACACATAACCGAGAGCACATCCATGTTTAATTTTGGTGGTTTTTTATTGATTATCCATGAGGAGGAAGAAGGAGGTGAGTTTGTGTATGGGTGATCGATCTTTAAAGCTTGAAAACAATTGCTTGCATGATATGGATCTTTGATTCATTTCTAACAATTTTACTTGACTTATTATTTTATTTCTTGAGGATAAACAATATGGTAAGTTTGGGGGGGGGGGGGGGGTTTGATTAGACGTGAAATTGTGATGTTTTGGTGCCCGATTATTCCATATTTTGAGTGTTTTTATGAGTATTTAGAGTCATTTGAGTATTATTTTCATAAACTCATCAATTTATCTATTTGGTGTTCTTATTTAGATAGAGGGAGAAAAGAAGAGTTCGTAGGACTTTGAATCGGCCAAAACAGACTCCCAATTGAGAAGGTATGAAGGTTTTTTTGAACAAGTGTACAACAACCGAAAAGTGCTCGAGCGAGGGCCGTGCTCGAGCGCCCTGGTCGTTTTTGCCATATTTTTCGTCCCAAACCCTATAAATACCCTTTTCAAGCCAATTTTAGAGATCTACACATATACACACATATTTAGACTCGATTTTTGAAGGGGAAGAAGCTTGGGACGTGATTTTGAGAGTTTGACAAGGATTTCAAGATTAGAAACAAGGTTTTTATAGTACGGATTCATTAGAAAAATTAATACTTTGCACGGTTTTGATTTCTCTTTTTGTTTCTTGAATTCTTTGATATTCTTAGACCTAAATTAAGACTTTATAAATTATTTTCCATATTTGATTCAATTACTTTCATAGATAATTTATGTTCTTGATTTTTCTGATTCTTTTAATTATGTTTATGATGATTAATCCTATTATTGTTTTTATTCTTGAAACCACCATATTAGGCTAGAACTCTTGCATGCTTAGGATATGATGAACTCGTAGAAGTAGAAAATTGATACGTAATTAGGATAATTCGTGATGTATAGTTTTGATTCTCTTAATTATTGAATATTTCTAATAATTCCTATAATTATCATGGAATTAAGTACGAAAATTGTTAGAGAGAAGACGACCGCATCACTCTTTAATAATGAATAGGCTTAAGGAGAGGGTTTTTGAAGGAGTTTATAATCTACCGGTTTATCTAAGGAGGACGGCAGCATCACCTTAGTTAAATTAGGGTCTCAATAATTAAGCACAATCCATATAATTTAATTAGTGGGTTAGTGAAGTAGGTTGATAGAACTAAGTATTAGAGGTAATTCTTGAGCTTTTATTCTTTAAATTTTTGTGCTAGATTAGGAAAGTTGATTGCCTAGTTTTAGTACACTTAGGATTATAACTTGCACATCACGATTATTTTAGTTATTGTACCAACTCCGTTAGTATACGTAGGGATTCCTATCCCTAGCATCATAATCTCATTTGCACTTCAAACCAAATGTAGTTTAATTTAATTTCATTATTAGCATATAATTAGTATAATATAGTTTAGTATTAGTTTAAAATCAAAACATTACATTCATGTTAGGATAAAGATTGTATAGTTTTGAAGAGTTAAAACAAACCAGAAGATGTAATAGGACCATCTGGACCTGTTAACCAGATGATGATCTAGATTAGGACTTAGTCTAGGGGGAACTGCCAGACCAGAAGACCTCACCAGAAGAGTCACCAGAATAGTCACCAGAAGAGAGACCAGAGGACTCCACCAGAGGACTTCACCAGATGAGACTGACCAGAGGCAGAGAACCTTTCCCCAGACCAGATGAGTCCGGACCAGACGAGTCTGGTGAAACAAAAGATGCTTAGAATCATCTCATGATTCTGATGAGCATTCTGTTTCCTAACCAGATCAGGACCAGAAGACATCAAGGTTGTCTGGTATCTGGTATTGCCTTCTCTGGAGAGAATCAGAGTTTGGCATTAGAAGCTCTTGACCGTTGGTGATTCAAATTAAGTCAACAAGATCAGGATTGGAAAGTCTTGAAGTCAATCAATCCAAGGATCTCACCAACCCAATCAATCAATTAGGTAATTGATTGATTGAAGTTTCCCTAAATAGAGGATCTGATTGGATTAGCTCTCCAACGGCTATATCCTAAATCACCTCTATAAATACAGAGTGCAATCTCAAGAAAAAGGGCTAGAGAGATTCATACGCGCACGAAGAAACATTCCAAGCTCTTGTTTATCAAACTCATAGCACTCTTATTCTGTTCATACTTACATATTCACTCTTAAGAAGTAGTTGGACCTCAACCTGTTCATCTACAAGATAAGGTTGAAGGCTGTTGTCTTTAGATCGAAGTTAGATCTAAAGAATCTGTAAGAAGGAACTGGTACTTCTCAATTCCAGTAAGTAAGTTGGTTGTTGGTTGGATAGTGAGACCCCTTTGATCAAGGGAGAGTGGACGTAGGATATTCAGATCCGAACCACTATACATCATGTCTTATTTACCGTTTTCTGCAATTAATTTCTTGCTTGTTTTTGTGTGCTCTTGTGAAAAGAACTTTGCCTAAGGTATTTACTTTAAGCTTCAGCAATTTATCAATCTAGTGGGACCAACAAGTGGTATCAGAGCAGTGTGTCCAAAGACCACTGCTTTGTAAAGCTTTTTGGTGGTCACCGGGTAGATCCATTGCTCTTAATTGTGTTTTGGTTAAACTTTTTTTTTATTAAATCTCTTTAGTAAAAATATCTGCAAAATCTTCTTACAAGAGCCGTAAGTTACCAGAATTCTCTTTCGAGGATTACAGCCACTGGAGCTTCATGATGAGTAATCATCTTGGAGCTATTCATCACCGCATGTTGGATGTGGTAGAGAGTGGCCCAATTAAATTTTACTGGACTCCTATTGATAGTGGCAGGTCAGAGTCCAGGGAAGAAACAAATGAAACTGCCCAGAAAGCTGCAGAGGACAGAGTCCCTAGGCAAAGAATCCTCAAGAAGAAAGATGAGCTTGACAATGATGAAAGAAAACTTTATAATTTGGACCAGGTGGCTCGAACTGAGATCATCAACACACTCACTAAGGAGGTGATAGAGAAAGTCAGAACCTGTACCACTGCCAAGGAGATGTGGGATAAACTTGCCCTGCTCTGTGAAGGAACAGAGAAGATCAAGGATAACAAACTCCAAGCTGTTCAACACTCGTTTGACACCTTCAAAATAAAACCAGACGAGACCATTGACCAGCTGGATATGCGTCTCACAAATCTCCTCAACAAGGCCAGTGCCTTAGGTAAGACCTACTCTGAAAAGGAAATAAATAGTAAAATATTACGTTCACTAACCAACAGGTGGAGAATCAAAGTGACTGTGATTAAAGATAGCAAGGATCTCAACACTCTGGATCATCATCTTATGCTATCTGATCTTAAAGCATAAGAATTTGATCTTCATGAGGAGGATCAAACAGAAGAGGTTTCCTCTTCAGGTCAGAATGAAGTTGCCTTCTCCTCTACCATTAAGACAGATGACAAACCAAAGGAGTCTCCTGCAGATGATCTGAGTCTCAAGGAACAGGTAGCACTTCTAACTCGTAAACTGGATAAAATGAGTTCAAAATATGGCAGGTACAAAAAGCACTGGAAGAAATCTACCAGAGACAGGAAGAGTTCCTTCAAAGCTGCAGATAAAGAGAGAAAATCTGGAGACTCAAGGGAGACCAGATTCAGAACCCCAGAGAGGAGAAGAGATAGCAGCTCTGGGAGATCAGATTACCAGAGGAGGGATGGCAGTTCTGGCAGATCAGACTACCAGAGGAGAGAGAGTAGTCCAGCCAGAGCAGAGTACAATCAGAGGAGGAGAGATCCAAGCCCCAGTTCCAGAGGAGATAACACCTGTTACACCTGCAACAAGCCTGGTCACTACAGCTATGATTGTCCTCAATTGACTCCTAGAGAAAGAGAAGAGAAAAGACTCAAGAGAGATAGGAGATATGCTGACAAGAGAGCACTACTGGCAGAAGCAGAGGAGGAAGATACAAGTTCCAGTTCTTCTTCTTCTTCTTCTGATTTCGGATCAGATGATGATGTGTATCTTATGACAGACATCATTGAGGATGATAAGAGCCCATTGGAGAAAGGACTATCAAGAAAACATGTGTGGTACATTGATAGTGGATGTTCCAAGCATATGACATTCCAGAAAGATCATCTCCAGGATTTCAAGCCAATGAATGGGCCAAGAGTGATGTTTGGTGACAACAACTATGGAGTCACCAGAGGAGTTGGAAAGTTGACCTTTAATGGAGTATCTGTAGATGAAGTCTACTACGTTGAAGAACTCAAGCATAATCTGCTTTCAGTATCCCAATTCTGTGACAGGGGATACTCAGTGAAGTTCTCTAGTGATTCATGCACTGTCTTTTCTTTTGATTATAATGATATCTTGCTAATAGGCTTGAGGAAGGGTAACATTTATCTTGCAGATTTTAGCAGTTGCCCAAGAAATGCTTGCCTGGTTGCTAAAGGATCTGCAGAAGATAGCTGGTTATGGCACAAGAGATTGAGCCACCTTAACTTCAAAACACTGAATAAGATTGCCAGAAAAGGTCTTATTCGAGGTCTTCCTAATGAAGTGTTTAAGAAGGATCAGGTTTGTGGTTCATGCCAGAAGGATAAACAACCCAAGACCTCCTTTAAGGATGTCCAGAGCACAACCACAACCAGAGTACTTCAACTACTTCACATGGACTTGTTTGGACCTGTTTCTCCTCTTAGTTTCAGTGGAAGGAAGTACACCTTGGTGATAGTAGATGACTTTTCAAGATACACTTGGGTAGTGTTCTTGTTTAAGAAAAATGAAACTATCACTAAGCTGCCAGAATTCTTCAAGCAGATTCAGAATTAGTAGAACCAGAGCATAGTCAGAATCAGAAGTGACAAAGGGACAGAGTTTCTAAATTCACATATTGCAGAGTATTGCAAAGAACATGGGATTTTTCATGAGACATCTGCTGCCAGAACACCCCAACAAAATGGAGTAGCAGAAAGGAGGAATAAACTCTTAAAGAGGCTGCAAGAACTCTTTTGGCAGAGTACAACACACCACAAAGGTTTTGGGCAGAGGCCGTTAATACAACTTGTTATACTCAGAACAGATGCCTAATTGCCCAGAGACATAGCAAGACTCCATATGAGGTATGGAAAGGTAAAACCCCATCTGTTTCATATTTTCATGTTTTTGGATGCAAGTGTTTTATCCATGACAATGGGAAATCTAAATTAAAAACCTTTGATGCTAAAGTAGCAGATGGAATATTTTTAGGATATTCCAGCACCAGTAAAGCATTTAGAGTTTTTAATAAGAACTCACTTTGTGTGGAGGAAACACCACATGTTGTTTTTTTATGAATCTACTGTTGAGTGCAAGGTGGAATTAAAGTCTTCTGGAGAGACCCAGAATCAGACCACTCCCAGAGTAATCAAGGTCAATCCACCTATTCTTGATTCAGACTCAGATTCAGATTCAGATGGTGACCCATCTTCTGGTTCTCTGAAGAAGAAGTCTTCACAAGGTGCAGAACCAGAGGAGGTTGGAACTCCTGTAGGGGGAAGCTCTTCTGCAGGTGGTGATATTCACCAAGGTACTGCAGAGGATGATCAATCAGGCAAGACCACGGGAAGGAGGACCCTGGTTGATCACCCCAATGACCTTATAATTGGAGATCCAACTAAGGGTGTCCAGACTAAGAGAACTCTTAACTTAGCTGCCTTATTCAGTTGCTATGTGTCCTTAATTGAGCCCAAGAACATCAAGGAAGCACTGAAATATTCAAATTGGATTGTTGCTATGCAAGAGGAGTTGAATCAATTCACCAGACAGGATGTTTGGGAGCTGGTAGACAGACCAAGACATCAAAAGGTGATATGCACTAAGTGGGTTTTCAAGAATAAGAAGGATGAGAATGATGTCATTACTAGGAACAAGGCAAGGCTAGTGGCTCAGGGCTATTCTCAGTCTGAAGGAATAGACTATGATGAGACTTTTGCTCCTGTTGCCAGACTAGAAGCCATCAGATTGTTCTTAGCATATGCTGCTCACATGAAGTTCAAAGTATATCAGATGGATGTGAAATCTGCCTTTCTTAATGGGATTCTCATTGAGGAAGTGTATGTGGAACAACCTCCTGGCTGTAGGTGTGTGTGCCAGATTTCAAGCTAATCCTAAGAAAAGTCATTTGGAAGCAGCTAGGAAGATATTGAAATATCTTAAAGGTACAGTGAATTTGGGGTTATGGTATCCTGCAGATGACAACTTAGAGTTAAGTGGTTATTCGGACTCAGATTATGGTGGGTGCAGAATAGATAGAAAGTCTACAAGTGGAACATGCCAATTTTTAGGTAATAAATTGGTATCTTGGTTTTCTAAGAAGCAGACTTCAGTTGCTACATCTACAACAGAAGCAGAGTACATGGCTGCAGGGAGCTGTTGTTCACAACTACTCTGGGTTAGTCAACAGCTTAGGGACTACCAGATTAGAGCCAAGGATATTCCAATTTTCTGTGATAGTAATAGTGCAATTGCAATCACCCAAAATCCAGTTCTTCATACCAGGTGCAAACATGTTGATATAAGGCATCACTTTATCAGAGACCATGTTGAGAAGGGAGATATAAGGATGGAAAAGATTGCAACAGAGAAGCAGAGAGCAGATATTCTGACTAAGCCTTTGGCTGAAGCCAGATTAAGAGAGTTGGCATTTGAGTTAGGCCTATTGGATCCAGAGACAGATTTGGTTTAGGGGGAACATCAGAGAAGTATCCTTTGTTTATATTTTATCACATAATCTTTGTTCTTTAAAACTAGCATGCCTGCAAATTAGATATATCAGGGAAGTTACATCTTCAGATGAGATAAGCACCAGATGAGGTACATCCCAGATGAGGTGCTGAATAATTTCCAGAGAAGTCCAGAGTCTTCTCTGACCAGATCCAGATGGGTTTTCATCAAGATGAGATGTAACACCAGCCTAGCTGTGGTATCATCTGGTTATAATACCAGGTGACAGGTATGCATTTACTTTTCTGGCCTCTGATCATTGGGACACACATTTCAAATTACTTAATACACCCAAAACGTTTCAACTTCAGAGTGTATTTAAGACTAGAGTATAAGGCCTAGGCAATCATTTCACTTTTTCTCTTGACTGTCACAAAACCCCTTTATACCCAGTCCCAATGTTCACGCCTACGCACCAGATTAAATTTGTATTTTGCCTTTTAATCTTGGCCATCAGATTTAATTAATGTGCAATATGTCAATCAACTCATAAATTGATTTTGTTCCCTAATTATATTTTGGAAATTACACGCGTTCACTTCATTTATTGTTCTTACCACGCGTCTTGCCCTATTTAAATCAAATTTCTTTTCAATCTGTCCTTTCACGTTTCCTTCCTTTCAAATCCCTAACCTCTCTCTCTGCAAAGTTTTCTCTCTCTCTCTCACAACAATGGCCCCTCCGTGCAACTTCGATCATGGGTTGATGATGAAGAAATTGAAGACAGAGATGGTGGTTGACTTCTACACCACCAAGAACTCATCTGCGTTGGCTATTTTGGAATTATTAAGAAGATCCGGTGTAGAGAAGTTGATTTCAACAGTCCCTAGAGATCTTCGCACTCTGGAGGGTTATGCGGCCCAGTTTCTGGTTCGTATGAAGATCCATGAAGATCACATTTCATCCAAGATTGACAAGGATGATTTGGTGTTTTCCAAGCAAGATTTCTGTGCTTTGTTTGAGAATATCTCGGCAGTAGGGGTGGATCCTTTGACTTACAAAGAGGATGAAATTGTTGAGTCTTTTAAGTTATTTGCCAGATCCTCGTGCCAGAATTTGACGAAGGGCTTTCTGGACAAGCATTTGAGGCAGAAATACAAGGTACTCTTTGACATAGTGGTGAAAGTGTTGATGTGTGAAAATCACAGCACGGATGCGATTTTCAATGGAAGGATGTGTGTAATGAGGGCCCTGTATGATGGAGTGCAATGCAACTGGGCTGAATTCTTTTGGGATGTTCTGAGGAAGAATAGATTGAAGGTGGAGAAGGAGGCTTGTCCTTCCAAGCCAGGGGAGTTGCAGTACTATTTCACTGCCAATGTTTCGTTGGGAACGAAACTGACTCTGATCTTGGATACCTTGCTTCCAGAAAAGAGATGGAAAGAATCTTGGTGCAGAGGGTTTCACAAGTCCAAGATTTTGTTTTCCAAGGATGGTCCTCTTCATGGCCATCCTGATTCTGATGGAGAAGAAGCTATCCCTGCCCCTCCTCTTCAAGCAATTCCCTCACCTGCAAAGGGGCAGAAGCAGCAGCAGAAGCAGAAGGGCCAGAAGAAGGCTGCTGAAGCAACTGGTTCTTCAACCGTTATTTTCTCTGGTTCCTCAGAGGAGGAACATATTCCCCTTCTGAATATCTTGAAGAAGAAAGGTGAAGGTGCTGAAGCTGCCAAGAAGACAGGTTCTCCAAAGAGGAAGAGGCCAGAGGAGGCCAAGAAGGTGTCTGCCAAGAAACCAAGGACTGGCAGAAGAGTTCCAAGGACACTTCTGGTGGATGAGCCATCAGAAGAGGAGGATGAAGAAGAGGTTGAGCCTCTGAAGAAAAAGAAGTCTAAGGCCAAGAGGACCATTCTTCAAGATTCAGACTCTGGTTCTGATCTTGGAGATGCACTGGAGCAAGCTATTGATGAAGCTGCCAGAATCATGCAGGACTCCACTGCTCCAGTCCCTTCTGAAGAGGTAATCCCCCCTATCCCTACCTCTAACCCCATAAACCTTGTTACCCCATCAACCTCTCCCCCAGAAAACCTTCCCCAAAATCCCTCTACTGCTTCTGGTGCCCCCATTGCCTCACCAGAGCAGACCCTCCTAGATACCCCTATATTCACTCCCTACACCATACCTACCCAAACACCTTCTCCCCAACCTTCCCAAACACCCCTCACCACAAACCCATCTCCCCCAGCCCCTGTACCAGAGGTTCCCTCCACTTCTGGTGCTGAACCTCCCGTACCTCCCTCTCCCACATCACAAACTACCATCCCTGTTTTTGTACCAGAAGTACCATCTACTTCTTCTGGTGCAGAACAACCCCTTCCCTCCACCTCTACCTCTCAAAATCCTACCCCTCCCCATTCCCAAACAGAACAGGACCCATCCATCTCAATGGCTCTGGGTTTCACTGTCCCTCCTTCTCCCACCTGTTTGACAAGCGATGATAGTGAAGATGAGGATGCTTCACTGGAGCCGGAGGCCTTAGCCCCATCCTCCTCTCCCTCTGGGCCCAGACCTTTCACTTTCTCATCTGAAGAAATGGGTCCCATCAGGCAGAGTATGAGTGTAAGTGCTCAGCTCTGGCTAAGAGAGCATTTCCCTGTGTTGTTGGAGCACTTACCTCTTTTGGCTGAGTTGACTGATGCCAAAGTCTGGAGCAAGGCCAGACTTGAAGATGTGGAGGACCTCATGTTATTGCTTGAGGAAATGGGTCCCTCCAACTTCACTGCCTGGGAGATTGATCTCAAACAGAGGCTGAACATCCAGAACCCAGCTGAGCTGGAGACCCCTGTAGCAGCGAAGGTCTTGATTCGCACTCTGCTCATCCAAAGAGGGGTTATGATCACTCCAGAGGGCCCCTCCTACAAATTTGGCCCTCACTTCGTCTTCCCTCCAGAGCTCTATTCAGATGAGGAAGACTTTGATGTCACTCCTGCCGTGCTGCAAAAGATGAAGTCTTTCTTTAATGAGCAGATCATGCAGATTGGGCGCTTCTCTAAGGCAATCAAACACATGGCCCCTGCTATGATTGAGCACCAGATCCGGCAGGAGCGGAGGATCTTCTTGAAGCAGATCAAGTCCACATTTGCAGCGGCCAAAGCCTCCTTCAAAGCCAATGGACTTCTTGTCAAACTGGATGTGATGCACATCCAGAAGCAGCTCCAGGAGCATGTGCTTGAGCAGCTGAGGCCAGTCTCCGTGCTGAAGGTGGAGATGGCTTCCCAGATGCTGCAGACTGCTAAGCTAAAGGACTCCCTCCAGGAGATGTTGGAAAAGCAGGAGAAGCTGGTTGCAGAATCAAAAGCTTACCTGGAGGAAGAAAAGCATCTACGTGATCTTCACTCTTCCCCCAACACTGCCTTGCCTGATCTCATTAGGCAGGTAGTGGAGCCCCTTATTGATGAAGTTAAAAAGGGGGAAGAGAAGGCCAGAACTGATCTGGCGAAGACCACGAATGAGACTCTCTTCAGCCATGGTGCTCGTCTGGACCTGCTAGAGAACACCTTGGCCCAGGCCGAGCTGCAGAAGAAAAAGAAATAGGAGCTCAAATCCCTTACCATGGCTAAGCAACTTGCTGCAGAAGAGGAGTCAGAAGCAGAGCAGGATCCTATCCAAATCTCTGTACCTGCAAAGAAGAAGATCAGGAAGGTGAAGAAGAGCTTCCTAGAAGAAGTAGTTGAGGAGGCAGAGAAGAGATTCAGAGAAGAAACGCCTGAAGAGAGGCAAGCAAGGATTAAGAAGAACATAGATGAAGAACAGAGGCTCCGATATGTTAGGAGGCAGAACAAGAAGGCCAGAGAAGCTGGAGTTTCTTCTGGTGCCAGTGGATCCAGTCAAAAGAGGAAGGCACTTGTTGAAGTAATGAACATCTTGCCTCTCAGGACAGAAGGGTCCTTTGGCTCTACTGTGCCTGTTCCTCTGATAGAGAAGTGGAGAGAAGCCAAGACCTTATGGTTCATTCAACACTACATCCAGAGGCCTCCACCAGAGGATGATGCTTTCATCAACAGTACCTTCCATTCTTGGATGAAAGCCTATGATGCAGAGCTCTACAAGCAGCTGATGGATTCTACCATAGAGTTCAATCTGGAGGTGACTGCCCCTGAGTTTCATTATCTCAACACTCCAATGATAGGGGACCAGGTTGATTGGGCTGAATTGAAGAAGTTATTCAAGACCAAGGTGTTGGCCAATTTCACTCCAACATCTTCTGCAGAGTTGAAGGCCATTCAAGACAGGTTTCTTGACTGGTTTCTGGTGCCTAAATATAATAGAAGATATGCTTAGTTAGGACTCTGAAATTCTTTGTAACATGTAATCCTTGTCCTACATTATTAATGAAGTTCATATCTTCTCTGTCTTAAAGACAACTTCTTGTTGTCTTCTTGTTTACCTGATATGATCTATTCTAAGGTCTTATCCTTTTATTGTTTAATGCTTAAGTCTTTTGTTTTGATCAGTTCTAGTTTTGTTTTAACTTCATCAAAAAGGGGGAAATTGTTAGGATAAATATTGTATAGTTTTGATGAGTTAAAACAAACCAGAAGATGTAATAGGACCATCTTGACCTATTAACCAGATGATGATCTAGATTAGGACTTAGTCTAGGGGGAACTGCCAGACCAGAAGACCTCACCAGAAGAGTCATCAGAATAGTCACCAGAAGAGAGACCAGAGGACTCCACCAGAGGACTTCACCAGATGAGACTGACCAGAGGCAGAGAACCTTTCCCCAGACCAGACGAGTCTGGTGAAACAAAAGATGCTCAGAATCATCTCCTGATTCAGATGAGCATTCTGTTTCCTAACCAGATCAGGACCAGAAGACATCAAGGTTGCCTGGTGTCTGGTATTGCCTTCTCTGGAGAGAATCAGAGTTTGGCATTAGAAGCTCTTGACCGTTGGTGATTCAAATTAAGTCAACAAGATCAGGATTGGAAAGTCTTGAAGTCAATTAATCCAAGGATCTCACCAACCCAATCAATCAATTAGGTAATTGATTGATTGAAGTTTCCCTAAATAGAGGATCTGATTGGATTAGCTCTCCAACGGCTATATCCTAAATCACCTCTATAAATACAGAGTGCAATCTCAAGAAAAAGGGCTAGAGAGATTCATACGCGCACGAAAAAACATTCCAAGCTCTTGTTTATCAAACTCATAGCACTCTTATTCTGTTCATACTTACATATTCACTCTTAAGGAGTAGTTGGACCTCAACCTGTTCATCTACAAGATAAGGTTGAAGGCTGTTGTCTTTAGATCGAAGTTAGATCTAAAGAATCTGTAAGAAGGAACTGGTACTTCTCAATTCCAGTAAGTAAGTTGGTTGTTGGTTGGATAGTGAGACCCATTTGATCAAGGGAGAGTGGACGTAGGATATTCAGATCTGAACTACTATAGATCCTGTCTTATTTACCGTTTTCTGCAATTAATTTCTTGCTTGTTTTTGTGTGCTCTTGTTAAAAGAACTTTGCCTAAGGCATTTACTTTAAGCTTCCGTAATTTATCAATCTAGTGGGACCAACAATTCATATTAGCTACGACACGTACATTTCTAGGGATTTATTCGCATACACATTTTTTCTTGGGTTCGATACTACTTGGTCCCTATACTCGCCCATACTACAATGATCCCATACTCTTGTGGGGTAACTACTAGTCAAGCTAGTATTTTGCATTAACGTCAACATTCAATTGTTTTCATGCAAGGACTAACAAGTAACATGTCATCCACATATATGACCAAGAAGAAGGGCACAGAAGGGTCACTTTTGAAATAAAGACAATGATCATAAGCACTTTTTTTCAAATCCAAAGATTTCATGCAAGCATTGAATTTCTTATTCCATTGTCTAGGGATTGTTTCAAACCATACAAGGACTTTTTAAGAAAACACACATGACTAGGATGCTTTTGATCGATAAAACCCTCAGGTTATTTCATGTAGATGCCTTTATCAAGACCACCATGCAAAAACGCAGTTTTCTTCACATCTATTTTTCTCAATTCCCAATCAAAATGAGCAACTAGAGCAAGAATAATGCGAACAGTTGTATATTTCACAACAGGAGCAAAGATTTCAGAATAATCTATCCCCTCTTTTTGTATAAACCCTTTAGCAACAAGTCTAGCCTTATATCTAACATTATTAAGCTCATGCTTAACCTTAAACAACCATTTGCAATCAACAAGAGAATAATTAGCAGGTTTAGGCACAAGCACTCAAGTTTGGTTCATATGTAAGGATCTCATTTCATCTTTCATAGCATTCAACCAATTAGCAGAATTTCCAGATTTTAAGGCAGCTTTATAAGACTTAGGTTCATTCTCATTTACAAAAAAAACATTGAAAGCTTGCTCATCTATGTAATAATCATCAAATTTGGGGGGCATCCTAATATTCCTTCCAAGTCTATCAGAAACTCCACCTTGCACATTGTCATCATGCACATTCTCAGAAATATCAGATTCATTCACATGCTCATTATCAACATCTACATTCTCATTACCATCATTCAAAATATCATCACCATGTTCAATTTTAGGCATTATCAGTCTCCACCACATTAGAGGTGGTATCACGTAAAAGCACAGAAACAGGCATACAAGGATATTCAGATTCATTAAAAATCACATCTTTACTAATAATAATCTTGTATCCTCCATCATTAAAAGACCATAATCTGTAACTTTTCACACCATCAGGGTAACCCAAGAAAATACACTTTTTACCTCGTTGATCAAGTTTATCAGCTTTTTGATGCACAAAAGCAGCACATCCAAACACTTTCAAGTGAGAATAATAAATAGATATACCAGTGAACACATGCTTGGGACATTTCCCTTTTAAAGGCACAGAAGGAGAACGATTGATCAAGTAAGCAGCAGTACACACAGCTTCACCCCAAAACTTTTTAGAAAGACCAGAGGTAGCAAGCATGCTCCTTAGTCTTTCAACTAAAGTTCGGTTCATCCTTTCTACCACACCATTCTATTGTGGGGTATACAGACTGTGAAGTGTCTTTTAATACCAGACTTAGCACATAATCATTCATCAATTTATTGCAAAACTCAAGACCATTACCATTTCGAAGTTCTTTAATCTTTTTACCAGTTTGATTCTCAATAAGTGTTTTCCATGCATCAAACTTAGCAAAAACATCAGATTTGTTGTTCATAAGAATTACCCAAAATTTTCTTGAATAATCATCCACGATAGACAAGAAATATGACTTACCACCTTGGGTGGGCTCACTAGCCGGACCCCATACATCAGCATACAAGTATTCAAGAATATCAAAGCATTTAGAAGAATTGGGGTAGGGGGATACATGAAATGTCACCTTATGTTGCTTTCCTATCACACAAGAGTCACAAAACGACACACTAGACAGTTTATCATCACCAAAACTACCAACCTTTTGCAGAATTTCTAGACCCTTATTGCTCATGTGACCTAAACGCTTATCCCATAACTTAATTTTATCTTCTTTAACCATGTTAACAGAATTTGCAAGTAAAGCAGGCATAGCAGTGTAAACGTACAAGTTATTCCTTTTATTTGCCACCCTTCATGATTTTCAAGCAACCTTTTCCCCATCTACCATCTAAATTGGCTAAACCCTTTTAAATTTCAGTATTTTTTAGAAAGGTTGCCGTGGTATAGGTTTGAGATTATGTGTTGTTAGAATTTTAGGATTCTTGCTTTATTTCCTGATTGCCTATAAATTATTGGAATTTTTTGTGTTTAAAAGGAGTTGATTATTTGCTAATTTTTATCCTTGATTTGCTTTGAGTGTTTATTTTATGCAATTGTGAGTGTTGGACCTTTGAAGGACCTAAGTGAACCTTGTACACCTGATAAATCAATGTTCGTGATCTGGGCTCTCCTTAGTATTCCTCGTGCATGCGCTTGTTTTAATTTCTGCACTTATTTGCCTCTGTGTACCTTGTTTGACATCTTTGTACATTAAAATGAAATCTTTTCCCATTACTACTTTGGCTCCCTTCAATGGGAAGTCCGATTTTAGCATATGGCAGCAAAAGATGAAATGCATTTTAAACAGCAAAGAGTCTTTAAGGCTATTGATCTCTCTTTCACTGATGAATCAAAAGATAAAATAGTTGAAATGAACGAGCTTGCCCATAGTGCTATTGTTCTAGGTTTGAGAGCTACCAAGGGTGAACGTGAGAGGACGAAACCTTTGGCGTTGTCTCTTTCAAGTTGGATGAAAGCCCGTTGGAACACAAGGTTCTGAACCCATGTACTTCTCTAGTATTTTAGTTCGAGTTTGGTGGTACCAAAGCCTAACAGGTGTATTTACTTTGTGTTTCTACGTACTATTATACTAATGCGTAAACCTGTGTAATATGCGAGATAATTAATAAATAATTTTTTTAACATATATTTGTATTATAAATATTTAGTTTGTGTTGTTCATATATTTTATAAATTGAATACATGCAAACTAAAATTTAAATTGAATACTCAATCAAGAAGTCAAGAATCCCTATAAAATATTAATACTATCTGAAATAATGAATTTATGTATCACCAGTGATTCATTCCGTACCACACTTATGTTTGTACCCCATTTAATTAAAAAATAATTTTGTACCACCTTATATTAAGCCCGTGTCATTATTTAATTGAGGCCGTACCATCATTAGTTCATTTGGTATCACAATTAATTCATCACATACCCACACTTTATTTAGACTCATACAACTGTATGTTTAGTTTGTATCTCAACATATATTTAGTTTGTAGCATAAGTAATTCATATCGTACCACACTTTGTTTAAACTTGTACTACCATTAATCTACTTTATACCACCATTAATTCATATTGTATCACGTTGAATTTGTAAGAAAGTAGAGAATTATAAAATGAGTGATTTGAGTGGTATACACAAGAAGTACGTTAGATACACATAAGCGCTTCTCTACTTGCTCTATAATAATAGCATTTGTTCACAATTTAATATGTTTGACTTAATCTATAATTAATCCAATTCCAAATTTTACTGATATGATTTGAATTAAACATATTAAATTTCTTTAATCACGTTTTTAGATGTCAAATAATTTATATAATTATTATCATAATTGATTCCTAATTGATCTCCCTGACTTTAATTTATTATTGATTTGATTTAAAATATGCATATACTTAAATCACATTTTTACATGGTATGTGTTGTAAATCTAGAAGATTTATTATTCCAAATCTAGAAGATTTGATGTGGACATTACTAATGGACCAATAACCCAATGGGCTTTATATCTTAGACTAGGGTTTTATTCTTATAAATAGACTATTGTATTCATGATTGTAATTACTCATACACAAGATCATTAGTGAAAACTCCTGGCTTGGCTCGCCCCCTGACGTAGTCGTTCCCGATGAACTGGGTGAACAAATTCCGTCTTTTATTTTACGCAATTATTTACAACACGTTATCAGCACGAGTCTCTGCCCGAGATTATACGGTACGCCCTAAATTAAATTCCATATAAATTACATGTTTTAATGTGTACCCTTGATATGAATTCGATTGAATATTCTTGTAATTACTTGAATTATGTTTGTATACGAATTAAATTATTATTGTGACTTGAATCAATGAGCAATGGCCGCCGCCCGTCCACCGCCGAAGGCCGGTAGCCGCCGCGTGCCCATCGCGATGCCGCCCATCGCCGCGCGTGCCCGATGCCGTGCCGCCACCCTGCTGAGCGCCTATCATGCTGCCGCCCGCGCCGTGCGCGCCCGATGTCGCGCCGCTACGCTGCCGCCAATCGCCGTGTGCACCCATCGCGCTGCAGCACGTCGCCGCGCGCGTCCGATGCTGCGCCGTCATGCTGCAGCCCGTTGCCATGCGCGCCCGATGTCATGCCACTGCACGTCCGTCGCGCTGCCGCCCATCGCCGCGCACCCGTCGCGTGCAGCCGCCGCCCACCGCGTGCTGCCGCCTGTCCGCTGTGCGCGACCCACGCGACACCACGCGTGGCTTCCCCCAGAATTTTGTGATCCCTTAATCCTATTGCGATTTCATTTTTGATATCACAAAATCCGTATTAATTTATTTTTAAAATCCTGAAAATATTTCGTTAAATTTCACTAATATACATGAAATATTTAGCCTTATGAATATGCATGTCTATTATGTCGCAAATTTTCCTAGAAATTATTTTCATGTTATTATCGTTCTCAAATTATTTATGCATGTATATATGATTTAATTATCTTACGTGCATTATTTTTTGCACATAGTTTATATCTTTATAGTCCGCATATTGTGCCCGGGTAGGCGGCGCTCGGTATTTGCCGGACCGTAAATTTATGTTTTGGGTAGACGACGCCCAATACTTGTATCTATGTGCTTTAGAATAAATCAAATGAATCCTTGTTTCCCTGTTGTCAATAAATTATGTCACACCCCTTACCATGTTGCTTTATTAATTGTAGTGTATTATGTATGACATCACTATGAAAGAATTTGATGAGCTCGCTCTCGATGGTAGTAACTACCCTACATGGATGCTAGATGTCGAATTCCATCTAGCCTCGAATAGGTTGAGCGAAACAATTATAGAAGGTTCAAAATCCACTTACGCCCAGAAGGCGAAAGCGTTGATTTTCCTTAGGAACCACATGAATGAGGGTCTGAAACAAGAATATCTCACTCAAAGGGACCCCGGAATATTGTGGAAGTCCCTGAAGGACCGTTTCCAACAACAAAATTACATACTTCTCCCTTCGGCACAATACGAGTGGTTGAACATCCGTTACCAAGATCTTAAGTAGATAACAGAGTACAACTCGGCATTGCAGCGTATTGTAACCAACTTGATCCAGAACTCTGTATCAATATTCCACGCTAGCAACCCAGTACTCCAACAGCAGTATAGGGCCAAACACAAGTTTGGACACAACCGTGGAAGGGGGAGAGTGAGTAAGAAATTCTGGACAAATGGTCGAGGTCGTAGTTCATCTGGTGGTCACAGAACCTGGATTTCTGCTCCACGAAAACCTAGCTCTCAAAGCATGATTGAACAGTCCTGCTACAGATGCGGATGCAAAGGCCATTGGTCACGCACGTGTCGTACTCCAAAACACTTGGTTGAGGCTTACCTAAAGATGCAAAAGGACGACAAGGGGAAGGCATATTATTTGCTAAATTTTGCAAGTTAATGATCTTTTGAACTTCTAGTTCAGATTGATTAGTGCGCAGATCTAGATACTAAAGATTACTTACGTTCCATGTAAGCTCCCGGCATTCATTCAATTTTGAATTCGGATCTCCCCCTAATACCGGGAAGTAATCTTCATCGAACGTGCAATCAGCGAACCGGGCCGTTAATTGATCCCCGGACAAAGGCTCGAGGTATTTCACGATGGATGGAGAGTCAAATCCGACGTAAATGCTGAGTTTCCTTTGTGGGCCCATGGAGATTCGCTTAGGTAATGTTATCGGAACATATACTGCACATCTGAAAATACGCAGATGGGAAATGCTAGGTTCTTTCCCACGCACTAACTGTAGGGGGGAATGATCATTATATGCAGTTGGACGAATTTATATTAAGTGCGATGCATGTAGGACTGCATGCCCCCAGCATGAAGTGGGTAGTTTAGAGTTCATAAGCAATGGTCTCGCGATAAGTTTGATACGTTTTATTAACGCCTCAGCAAGACCATTTTGGGTATGGATGTAGGGGACCGAATGCTCCACTTTAATTCCCAGGGCCATACAGTAATCTGTAAAGGCCTTTGAGTTGAACTCAGCAGCATTATCCATGCGAATCGACTTGATTGGATAATCCGGGAATTGAGCTCTAAGCTCTATAGTTTTCGATATGAGCTTCGCAAAAGCTTGATTGCGGGTGGACAACAAACATGCATATGTCCACCTAGTGGAGGCATCAATAAGGACCATGAAATAACGAAATGGTCCTGATGCTGGGTGAATCGGTCCGCAAATGTCTCCTTGAATTCGCTCAAGGAAAACCGGAGACTCTAGTCCAACCTTAGTGCGCGACGGGGGTACATTAACTTACCCCTAGAACATGCATCACAAATATATTCATCAACAGGAGGGATTCTATTATTCGAAATATTATGACCAGTTAAATTAGATAGAATCCTACGTATCATTGTTTGTCCCGAATGACCTAACCGCTGATGCCATAATTTAAAGGAATTCGGGTCATGGAATTTCATACTCATCGCTAGATAGGAACTAGACGGCCGGATGTGGGAATAGTACAATCCGGAGGAGAAGGAAGGAAGTTTTTCTATAACTTGTTTACAGTTACCTCGAGTAATAGTCATCAAAAGGTATTCGTTATTGTTCTCAGTTTCAATGTGATATCCGTTTATCCTAATGTCTCTAAAACTGAGTAGGGTACGCTTAGATTGTGGAAACAATAAAGCATTATCGATTATAAGTTCGGTACCCATGGGGAGGACAATGGAAGCTCTTCCGGAACCCACTATCAACGTACTGTCATTGGCTATTGTAGTTATACTCCCCTTACGTTCTATCAAGTTATGAAAATACTTCCTATCTTTTAGAATTGTATGTGTGGTGGCGCTATCTACCAAACATAAATCACTATGTGTGTCCATCATGCAAGAGGAAATTGTCCAAACCTAATAGCTGATTTGTTTACAAGCCATAAATGAGAACAACAATATCCAAATAAAAGTAATGGACATCTATTAAAGGTAAACATATCAAAGCTAAAATAATAAATCCATTCATAAAATAAAATATCCGAAAGAAAGGATCCAAAAATATAAAATTATTTTATTAAAAAATAAAGTACTAGAATTAATCAAATACGTAAATCATTCATTTTCTCCTAAATTTCGAGCTACAGGAGCCTTCCTCTTGTCGTCCTTTTCCCCTTGTCCTTTTGCATCTTTAGGTAAGCCTCAACCAAGTGTTTTGGAGTACGACACGTGCGTGACCAATGGCCTTTGCATCCGCATCCGCAATCTGAACTAGAAGTTCAGAAGATCATTAACTTGCAAAATTTAGCAAATAATATGCCAGACGTGTTCACTGACCATAGAGGTGTAACTAAATCGCATATACCTGCAGTAAATGCTCCCCAAAGGGTTGAGGTCCCGAGCAAAATGAGTACGCATGCCCCCACACGCCAAAAGCATAAGGGACCCTTAAGAGATAGTAATACACCTAAACGAAAGGCTAGCAAAACTGGTCAGTCGAATGTAAAATCTCTAGAAGAGATCCGTCTAGATAACTCAAAGTCTCTAGGAGACGAGTGTCATAGTGATGAAGCACGTGCACAAAACAATCCATACACTAGGACCGTGGAACGACCAGACCCAAATACAATGGGAAATGAGGAAGGCCTGGTTGACGTAAATGTCGAAGTCTCTGTGAACTTCACATATACGGGAGAAACATACAATAGAAATATTACTTTCATCGATGACACATTTGCAGTGTCAATCGCTCTTTCCACTATAAATGATCTAGATCCAGAACCCAAAATAATCGCTGAGTACCGGAAGCACTCCGATTGGGTTAAATGGAAAGAGACAATTGATGCAGAGCTCGCATCGCTTAACAAAAGACAAGTATTTGGCTCTATCATTCGTACACCCGCGCGCGCTATCCCCGTAGGATATAAATGGGTATTTGTATAAAAACAAAATAAGAACAATACTGTGGAGAGGTATAAAGCGAGGCTTGTAGCTCAAGGGTTTTCGCAGAGACCCAGGATTGATTTCGATCAAACCTATTCTCCCGTCATGGACTTAATAACGTTCCGCTACTTGATATCTTTGGTAGTTAAATTGAATCTCCAAATGAGATTAATGGACATAGTAACCGCGTACTTATACTGATCACTAGATGCCGACATTTATATGAAAATCCCCGATGGATTTGACATTCCTCAGATGAGGGATGGTGAAAATCGCATTATGTATAGCATAAAACTGCAAAAGTCGTTATATGGCCCAAAGTAATCGAGCCTCATGTGGTACAACCGACTTAGTGAATTCCTTCAGAAGAAGGGATACACATTCGATAAAGCTTTCCCATGCGTATTCACAAAGAAATCGCAAGATGGTTTTTGCATAATATCCGTCTATGTTGATGACCTGAACATAATCAGAACATGCAAAGAGATTGAAGAAGCCAGTTCAATCTTGAAAGCCAAATTCGAAAGGAAAGTCTTGGGTAAAATCAAGTACTGCCTCGGGTTGCAGATCGAGCATCTCCCAGAAGGAATCCTTATTCATCAGTCGACCTACGTAAATAAGGTATTGAAGAGATTTCACATGAATAAATCTCATCCACTTAGCACCCCTATGATTGTTCGATCCCTTGAAGTGGATAAGGACCCATTTAGACCAAGAAAAGATTCAGAAGAAATTCTGGGGCCAGAAGTTCCTTATCTTAGCGTTGTTGGAGCATTGCTCTATCTCGTAAATTGCACTCGGCCAGACATAGCATTTGCTGTCAATTTGCTTGCGAGATATAGCGCTTCTCCTACAAGAAGGCATTGGAATGGTGTTAAGCATGTTCTACGATACCTCCAAGGGTCTCAAGACCTTGAACTGTTTTATCGTAAGAACCAAGACAAAACCTTAGTAGGTTACGCGGATGCTGGCTATTTGTCTGATCCCCACAATGCCATATCCTAGACTGGTTACATCTTTCTCTGTGGTGGTACCGCAATCTCATGGAGATCGGTTAAATAAACCATAGTTATCACGTCTTCGAACCACTCAGAGATAATAGCTTTATTTAAAGCTGCACGAGAATGTGTTTGGTTAAGGTCCTTGGTAAAACACATTGGTGACTCGTGTGGTATTGCTAATGGCGATAAACCTCCCACCATTATATTTGAAGACAACGCTGCTTGCATCGCACAAATGAGTAATGGGTACGTCAAGGGAAACCTGACGAAATATATTTCACCTAAGTTTTTCTACCCATACGAACTCCAGAAGAGTGGCGTGATTACCATTCAAAAGGTGCAATCTAGTAACAATCTAGCAGATTTGTTTACTAAATCCTTACCTACATCAACTTTTGAAAAGTACGTTCGTGGTATTGGGATGCAAAGACTTAAAGTTGTTGTCTTCAGGGGGGGGGCGGTAACCCCGAAATAAATCTAGAAGATTTAGATCTAGAAGATCAATAACATTCCTCCCTAACTTATTGTATGGCCGATACCTAGCACGTGGAGTTTTTATGACAAGACATTTATGTTATGTCGTAATGTCCAAGGGGGAGTGTTGTAAATCTAGAAGATTTATTATTCCAAATCTAGAAGATTTGATGTGGACATTACTAATGGACCAATAACCCAATGGACTTTATATCTTAGACCAGGGTTTTATTCTTATAAATAGACTATTGTATTCATGATTGTAATTACTCATACACAAGATCATCAGTGAAAACTCCTGGCTTGGCTCGCCCCCAGACGTAGTCGTTCCCGACGAACTGGGTGAACAAATTCAGTCTTTTATTTTACGCAATTATTTACAACAGTATGTTTGGATTTGAGCACGAATTAATTAATCCAATTTTATTTTTTTTAATTTGATATCAATTAATTTATATAATCATTATTATAATTGATTTTTAAATTCAAGGATTAATTTTATAGTTAACTAATTTATATATAACCATTATCAAATATTAAATGAAAAAATTGATACGCAGTAATTATAATCAAACTGACAGATTTTATAGACAATTAATAAGATTCAGCTAGAAAATAAACATAGAAATATATTCTCAATTTATCTCCATATAATTAATCCAAATTCAATTTATTATTGATTCGATTTGATTTGAATTATACACATTCATTTCCTTGAATAACGTTTTTAGATGATATGTTTGGATTTGACCGAATTTTAGAATTATATGGAGTTTTTATTTTAAATATTTTTCAATGTGGAGTGTCAAATAAATTATCAAAATTTGTTTAAGAAAGATAGAACAATGAATAATGCAAATTTATTATTTGTAAGGTTATCAAATAGTATACTCCCTCCATCCACCAAATTTTTACCCGTTTACTGTTAGCCACGAGATTTAATGAAAATTAGTACTAAATACCTTTTTTTAGCTTGTCCCACAAAAGTTTGCATACTCCCAAAATAGATTAAAGGGATAACCATTTTTTTTATTAATGAAATATTGTTCGAATTGAGTGAATGAAACAAATCAAAGGTATTTTTGTACATAATTATTAGTGAAATGAGATATAATTTAAAGGTTCTTTTAAAGAATGAATAGTGCATTTGGGACATAATTAATTTATTATGAAAGTACAAGAAAATTCTTGCAAAAAAAAAAAGTTATTCTTTGCAGCGAATACAAAATCTCCCGAAATAAGTAGGCTTAATTGCAATTTAAATCACGACCTTTTCTAAAATTACATTTTAAGCTAAACTTTTGGATTTTGGTTAACAAAGCTTCAACTTATTTTCTTTTGACAATTTAGACTTACGGGCAGATTTGCCTCTGCACGAAGCTGACATGGCGCCTACGTGGCAAGGACTATAAATATATAAATTATGTGGCAATAAAAATAAAATATGTGGCAAAAAAAACTTAAATATTAGATGAAATATTCTTTTTTCTTTTACAAGGAAAAATTAGATGACCTATTCAATCAAACCTTTCACCAATATTGAATACGTCTTTTACCAATTTTCACCAAGAGGTAGGAGGTCAACTACGCCTTGCAATCACGACTTTCCCTTGAAAATTTATTCAATCACCATTGAATTGGGTATTTATACGTGCAAACTCAAACCTGTCCGATCAAACATCGTAACCAGTATTGGTGGAAAGGGCCTAATCCCCTTGTTCTAACCACCTACGCTCTGTTGTAAAGCAGCCGTTGAAAGCCGACCCTCGTGGTAGTCCCTCTCCTGGTTCAAATATATCTGACGGGTACTTGCTCTAATCATATTCTTAATGAAATATTATCGGTTTATATATAGTTTAACACTGATTAGGGCTTTTATTCAACTACTAAAAAATTACTTTGTGTTTTTTGAAGAAGGTTAGGGTATTTAATATGTTAACAAATATGCAGAATTAGGTTTTCTTAAATTGGGGGTTTTGCTGTGGATGCCTGGAATGGAAATTGATTAATATGTTCTTAAATTTCTTAATATGCCTGAAATTGAATTATTGAGATATATCAGTTATGTGTGTTGAAACTAGGACCTCACCTATTCTTAGATGATTATTGCATAATTTGTATGTATCTCATTATTATTATACATCTTACGAAGCTACTTTGATCACCATCCACATCACTTTTAGATATGCATATATAATATTTTTGTGCACAAGGGTTCCTTAGATATAATATTCCTGTAAGAGAGAACATGTTATCTTGTCCCAAAGCAAAAATATTGAATGTGTACGTATATTACTAAAAAAAAAAAGATGATCTATGTGAGTATGTTTTGTCCCAGCAATACACGTGGATGCAAACAACATGTCACATATACAATTTTATTTTTGTGTGGATAACTTTAAAAAACAGAGTTTTGGCTCATTTTTGTGACTATCAAAGACATAATATGTTTCATGATAATTGACACTCTCTCCATCCCATACTCGATTTTATTCTTTTTTTTTTCACAATTTCACTAAAAACAACAATATTACATATAATGGTTCTTGCATATAACCATTTTGATTTGAAATACTTTTTGTTGGTCCCGGTACAAAGACTGAGGAATACGTGTAGGGGGGGGGGGGGGGAATACACGTATACCAATTTTTCAACCTTAAAACTGACTGAGTCCCCTTTACTCAGAGTGGTAAAGAACTAGGAGCTAATAATACACCTACTGACTACACTTGGTGCGGGTCAGTTGGCTAACTATCAGTTCAAGTTCAGTGCGAAAATGTTTGAGCCCTGAAAGTTTAAAGTCTTGTTTGGTTTGCTTTCTGAAAAACTTGTTTTACTCAATTCTGAAAAGTGTTTAGTAGGACAGTGCTCTTTTGAAGATCAGCCTGATTGATTCAGGCCTGATAAACTTGAATGCAATGAATGAACAAGTAATATGGCAAGTATGCACAATATCAAAGCAGTAAGAACACAAGGAGTTTAACGTGGTTCAGAGTCTCAAGCTCCTACGTCCACGGCCTGACTTAACAGGAAATCCACTCAAGGGATTCTTGTTTTTAACGTGCCAAGGTGCACCAAGACCAGCTATCCTCACTGATCTATACAACTCCACTTACTAACACTCTAACTGACTTACTCCCAACAAGCCTAACTTAGGGTTTTGGTTTCAGTTTGGATTCCAACTAGGTTGAGATTATCCTTACAAGGCAAAGCTATGCTAAGGATTGGATAATCTCTCTAAGCTTAAGATAATTCTAATTAGCTCTTGGAATACAGAATAACTCTCAATTGCTAAGAAACACTTGGGAAATTTAGAAGGTTTCGAGTGCTTCTCTTAAGGGTTGAATGCTTTGAATGCTTGAGAGTTTGAGTAATTTCTGGCTTGGAAATTTCCCGTAACCTTGAATGGGTTCAAGGTCTTCTGTATTTATAGATGATTTGAAAAACTATCCGTTGGAGAGATAGCCTTCTAGTCATCTATGTAGAGTGGCTTCGAACGGACATATCTTCATGCAGCAGCCGCCCTTGCATGGATTTGGTATTTGCATTAAATGCACATTAAATGCTTGCCCGTTGAATATGCAGTCTGAATTCAGTCTTCATGTCAGGTTCCGTACGTGCGTGTCCTTCTCGGATTGGGCCACGTCATCAGGTTGGTGAGAATGTCAGAACTTATTCCTGAGCTTCAGGCTTGTCTTATTAAGTTCATTTTGTCTTGGGCTCTCCGGTCTTGTCCTGACGCTGAAATTCCTTTTGCATTGCTTGGCTCTACTCCAAGTCTTCCCATGAACTCAGTGACATCCTGTTCCCTTCAGGACTGAGTTAGTAATGACCTTAGGGTCATACTCTTCATTACTGACACTTACTCAGCCAGCTTAGAGGACTGCCATAAGTTCAGGATGGTGCTCTTCGTCTTCAGGCTCTGAGTCTTGATTGTCTCCAGTGAGTTCTCCTCTCACTGAGTACCTATGAAGTGTAAAATGACTAAGTACTAATCCTAACCAAGACTAGCCTGACAAAGACATATTTAAGGCAAACATCTTTTCAGGGGCTTTGGGATCTTAAACAAAACTGACCATGTCCCAACAATTTCCCCCTTTTTGATGATGCCAAAACACTGAAAAGATCCTCAAAACACTTAGAGGACTTATGATAAACCTATCTATAAGATAAGACAGTGTTAGAGCAATTCTTGATACAGAATTTAAACAACAGCCAAAAAGACAATGAGTTTTTGTCTGTGGGCAAAAGTAATAGATTTCATTGATAGATATGGAAGTGATTACAATGAATCTAATCTATTACAAAGAAGCCTATGAACACCTAGACTAATCTCATTTCAGGCTTGAGTCCATATCCTGCATAAACTCTTGCCTTCAGCTCGTCAAGTCTTCCAGGTTGGTTCACGTATCCTTCAACTTTGGCTATCTTCAATACTTCCATCATTATGGCCTTTGTGTCATGCTTTTGAGTTCCAGGAACCAAGGGAGGAGTTCTAATGGTGAACTCAGGAGCCTTCACTTGAACTTTGGCTGCATCAGCCTCCTCCAAGATCTTCTGGAATAGCTCAGGATGATTGTCCATCATGTAGTCAGTGAAGTGGACATTGATATCGTCAGTGTCGCCCCACTTCTTCACAACATACCACAGTCTAACGAATTCATCCCTTGCATCAGTCCAGAACTCCTTCAATTTTTCTGAGACGAACTCATCGACAAAGGCTTCCCTTGCTCCTGATTCTGGCCTACTGATTTGAAGAATTGTTGATTTCCTAACTGTTGGCTTCTTCCTGTACTTCCTTGGCTCAGGCTTCGCCTTCTTCCTTCTTTGTAAGCTGATCACTGCATCATCTAGTTCTCGTTGTTGAAGCTCAGTGATATCAGTCAGCTTCTCAACCTTCTTCTCCAAGATGCGCATCTTTTCCTTCTGAGCGATTTCAGCTCTGCGCATAGCCTCAGATTTTTCAGAGTGATCTCCCCATGCTTCAGCACATAACTCCGCCACCAACTCCCCTGAGTAAGTGATGGGATTCTTCCTTGAGCTCATGGGAGACGATCTCTGAACTGGCTCAGGTTGTTGCTTGGAAGGTTTATTAGCCTTTGCATTTGTTGCCTCCTCCCTCAGCTTGGCAACAATTTCCTCTCCTTCCTTCTCCACCGCCGCTAACCTAGCTGACTTCCTCACCCTTAGAATATTCCCTTCAGGATTGGCTTCAGGGTCAGCTAGAACGGTCTCACCTTGGTTGACTGCCTCCGATGCCTCAGGGCGGGATCTTTTCTTCTTCTTTTCCCCCTTTTTGGCATCATCATTGGCCTCGGATGGGAATGCGTCAGATCCGCTGTTGATTATGAAGGAGGCTAGGGAATGGACATCATTAATTCCCTCCTTCAATAATTCAACTCCCATCAAAATTCCAGTCCCTGCAAAAGAAACCGAACTGATAGCAGCATTGACTTTCTGTTCAAAGACCTCCATAGAGAGTTGGAGTCTTTGTTCAGCCTTGGTGATCCTTTCCTCCACCTTCAAGGACTCACCGCTGACTTTGCTGACCTCAGTCAGTATCTTTGCTGACTCCTCAGTGGCCTTCGCCAAAACGTCCGCCACTAACTGAGAAGTGCGATCCAGCTTCCCTGACTCCAGCTCCAGTTTGGACGCTGAGTCCTTCATGGCCTGAGTGACGATAGCTCCAGTTTGAACTGCAAGCCTGTCAACTGCCTGATTCAGCTTCCCATCCCTGATCGCATCCCTCTCATCAAGTTTCTTGAGAGTGTTCCTGTGCATTTTCTTGGTGCGTTTCCTCTCATTCCTCACTGACTTGGCCGTGTCAGTCATCGTTCTCTTTAACAGAATCAGCTCCTTGTTAGCAAGGGTGTTGTAAGCTGACTTTGTCCACCTGATGTGTTTTGCCAGGGCCTTGGAGTCTTCTTCCTTCTCTTACTTCCTCCTGAAGTTCAGCTAGATTTTCTGTGGTTTTCTCCTGCTTGAACTCCACTATGCTTGTGAATTCAGCACGGCCGACCCCGGTTATGATCACATCTTCATCATCAACGGCCGCATCAGTGATTGGCTGCTTTCCCTTGTCAGCCCCTGCATCATTAGTCCCTTCGTCAAGGTGCACTGACGGCAGTTGTGAAGTAGTCATAGCCGCCTCCTCAGGCTCAGCTAAGCTAACTTGAACCTTAGGAGCAAGTCCCTCGGAACTGAGAGTCTCCTTGGATGCCTCAACATCTTCCTCTCTTGTCTCAGGGCAGGGAATCCCTTCATCGACAGATGTCTCATTGGCAGCTGAGATGTTCACAACATCCTCATCCACTGGTCCACCCTTGGCACCAGTGTCCTTATCACCTTCCCCCTGAGCCTGAGGCTCAGAGTTCATCTCATCAACCTCCTGTGCAGTTTCCTCCACTGCCTTCTCCAGGTCTCCTCCCTGAGCTCCTTCATCATCCTCATCCTCCTTCTCGTCACCTGACAGGATGTCAGCCTTGCTTTTGGACATCAATTCAGCCACTAACTGCTTCAGGTTGTCGAAGTTCAAAAGTTGAAGCCAGCTAGTTAGTCCAAAGAAAGAGCAAATCTTGGCCTCCTCCGCCTCCCAGTGCTCCCAGCCGCGAGCATCCACTAGCATATGTTGCTCCTGCATGTTTGATTGTTTGAAGTCCCACCAAACCTTGAGCTCAATCACATACGCTAGCAGCTCAGTGTACTTGTGATGGTCCCATTTTTTGAAAACCAAAATGGGAATTCAGGAGTTAATTTTTTTTTTAAACCTTCGTCGCACCCTGACTGAGTTCAGTGACGAAATACTCAAGTCATTGCGTTGCTAAGAGTCAGAGCACTCAAGTCAGTGCAAACTGACTTGTGAGCTCAGGCTCTTAACAAGGCAGTGACTCGAGAGACTGAACTCTCGAGTGCTAGCCTGATTCAGTCAGTGAGATGAATCTCCCTGACTGAAATGCTTAACCAAAGTTTTCTTAACAATGCTCTCAGTGAGCTGATTTTCACAACACTTTGGCAAATACTTGAACAATAAACAGCGCAAGGTTTAACGTGGTTCAGAGACTCAAGCTCTTACATCCACGGCCTGATTTAATAGGAAATCCACTACTGGGATTCTTGTTTTTAACGTGCCAAGGTGCACTTACAACTGGACTCATGCCACACCCTGGGCTGCCTCTCCTCACCTCACTACAAACCTAACAATCTTCTGAAAGGGTTTAGTTTGGTTTGGCTTTCTCCAACTAGGTGAGGTTTTCCCTTACAATGTGTTAGCCTTGAGCTAAGATTGGGAAAACCTCTCTAAGCTATGAGTTACAAGCTGAACACTCAGATAATATATGTGAAGACTCTAATGGTCAGTGTTCTAGGTGTAAGATGTGCTTCCTTATATCTCCCTTTGAAATGCACAAAAACTCTCACACCCTCACAGCTCGTAGGTGTTGATTTTCTCCTTTCACACACACTTCAATCCGCAGCTGGAAGCTTGTATTTATAATAGGGATTCAAATGTATCTGTTGGAGGGAAGATACATTTGAATCCAACATTTAATGGTTTCAACCACTTTTCTTGGAATGCGGCCTTGTCAGTGTCAGATTCACTGCCTAATGATGATTGGTCCACGTGGACTGATTCCAACGAATCTTTGACTCAGTGGGTTGACCAAGATCCCACTGACTTTAGGCAGCTTCATCCTTCACTGACTGATGATCTTCAGTTGGACTGACTCGTCCTCAGTGTAGTTGTCCTTCAGGGACTCTTTGAAGATCTTTCCAAGAAGTTTATCATAAGGCTGAATGACAAACTTCTCTGACCACAGTAGCCTGACTCCTTCAGGGCCTACTTGGTGCAGCACTGATCCACCTGATCAGGCTCTTCACTGAGTGGTCCACCAGACTTGGCTTAGATCAGCCTGACTTACACTCAGTGGGACTTCCTTCAGACTTCTCTTCTGGTTCAGGTCTCTGGAATGGCTTCAGTCAGTTCTTCTTGGTGTCATCTTGCTATCTTCAGGCTGTGTTGCTGAGTTCCCCCTCAACTGAGTATTCCCTCAGCCAAGTTCTTCTCAACTGACAGCCTATTCTACTGAGAACTAACCTAACCTGACTAGAAACAAAAGAGACAATCCTGACTGCTTTCAAACCTATTACATGTTGTTTTGGAAAATCATCAAAACTAAAACATATCCCAACAACTTGTACATCCCAGGACAACACTTCCCTGCCCATTCTGTGGCATTCCCCCTGAGTGTGTTCTCAAGAATCCCACCAGCCATAAGCTCATCTAACTCCTCCTCCTCCAGTTCAAGGAATTCATCCTCTTCAGCTGAAATGGATTTGGGACAGTCTTTGGGATTGGGGTATGATGGAAAGTCTGCGGGGTTTGGAAGATTCGGCTCTGCTGACTGGTCAGGCTCATTCGTGTGTGAAGTTGATGGCGCTGACTCAGTAGGCTGATTTGGCTCTGAGGTTTGGGGTGGTTGGGGGGTTTGAGGTGTGGGGTCAGGGATGGAAGGTGTTTGGGTTTCAGGGTGTGGGAGTGTTTGAGTGGGTGCTGTCTCAGGCTCCAACGACTCAGCCGTCTCGACACTCAGTGAGGAAAACATTACCTTCTTTGAGGAGAGACTATCCTCGAAGTCGAAGGTATACTCATGGCAAGCATGAGCTATCAGGATGGACATCCTCGTTCCGAATGGCAAGATGGCACTGATGGAAATGTGCTTCTTCTCCTCGTCTCGCGAAAGCTTGTCCAACCCGGCCTGATGGAGTTGATCAAGGAAGAACTGCTCCCAGTTCGCTTCCACTCCATCAGCAATTGCTCCCATGAGCCTCAGCTTGGGCAGACTCAACTGCTCGTGAGAGCCAGTTGCACCCATCACTATCTTGGACACCAAGTCCACCAGCGCTCTGTATTCAGGCTTCAGAGTATTCTTGTTCTGACGAGCCCTGAATTCTGATGACCCTGACTTGGTCCATTTCCCAAGAAGCTCTCCCTCTGAGTTCTCCTTGTAGGTTCTTGGGTTGATGCCTGAGAATGGCAGCTTGAAGACTTCCCTCACCGCCTGCCTGAAGTTGATAGTGACCACCTCTGTGTTGTAAAGAGGTTCGTCGTTGCCGTCCTTCTCTCCCGTAGGCTTCAGCGCAGTTACCTTCGTAAAAACTTCCCCTTTCCGTAAGAACATATTCAAGTATACTTCCACAACTGTTCTTGGGAGCACGGAAATGGGGCGGGTGGTGAAGTATGTTTCCAACCCAGCATCGGAAATCCACTTAAAAACGGGTTTGATTTCCTCAACTGTGAGACAGATACCTTCCATGGAGATGACTTGCTCCATGTGTATCAGTTTCTTTTCGACAACGTCCACGATCTTGTCGGTTGTCCAGTTGGAATCAAGGAATGCCATTGTTTTGAAAGAAGAGATTTTTGAAATTTCTGTGTTTGAGCAAGAGAAAACTCAGTGTGTAGATTGTGCGTTGTGTTTGCGTAAAAACCTCAAATGACACTCTTGATTGATAAGACTAAGTCAGTTACTCAAACGTGGGGTTGAGATTGATTCCTGAATTCGAAAGGTTTTGAAATGAAGGGCCAGGATTAATCTCAGCTTCAATTAAACCCCATGTCAGTCATATTCCGTATAAAATGGACACGTATATGAAAAAGTGACTGTAGCATTAAATGCTCCGTGCGCGTGGGTTTTAAATATGAAAAGGCGCGCTTTTAATGAAAACGAAATGCATTTAATAAAGATTTTCAGGACGAAGGACTCAGGGAGACGCTTGAAATTCACAAGAGTCAGGTTAGAACTCATACCTGTCAGGGAGACATTGTAGCACCCTGATACCTCGCTGAGTCGAGTCTGGCCTGAGTTCCCCCTAGAACCCTACACTGACTGTTCTCCCGGATCTAAGAGTCCTAACTCTACTGACAGTTCCATAAACCTTGCTTCAGCCAAAGGCTTAGTCAAGATGTCAGCTCTTTGCCTGTCAGTGTGAATCTTCTCCATCCTAATATCTTTCTTCTCCACATGATCTCGAATGAAGTGGTGTCTAATATCCACATGCTTGCACCTTGTGTGAAGCACTGGGTTCTGAGTAATTGCTATAGCACTATTGTTATCACAATAGATTGGAACCTGATTAGCAAACACTTGGTAGTCCCTCAGCTGTTGCCTCAACCATAAAATCTGAGCGCAACAACTACCTGCAGCCATATACTCAGCCTTTGTTGTGGATGTCGCCACTGAATTTTGCTTCTTACTAAACCATGAGATCAGCTTACTCCCCAAAAACTGACATGTCCCTGAGGTTGATTTCCTATCAATCCTACAACCTCCATAATCTGCATCTGAATAACCTGTCAGTTCTAAGTTGTCATCTGAAGGATACCATAGTCCCATATTGACTGTCCTTTTCAAATACTTAAGTATCCTCTTAGCAGCCTCCAAATGACTTCTCTTGGGATCAGACTGATACCTAGCACACACACCAACTGCAAACGTAATGGCAGGCCTACTTGCAGTCAGGTACAACAAAGAACCTATCAGCCCACGATACTCAGTCTGATTTACTGAAGTCCCTTCAGTGTCAGGATCCATCTTCCAATTTGTGTTCATTGGGATCCTGGCTGGATTGCTGTTCTGATCACCAAACTTTTGAATCAAGTCTCTTGTATACTTGGCCTGATTAATTAATATACCTTGATCAGTCTGCTTGACCTGCAATCCTAAGAAGAAGTTCATCTCTCCCATCATTGACATCTCAAATTTACCAGTCCTCAGCTTAGAGAATTTCTCACATAGCTGATGATTTGGTGATCCAAATATTATGTCATCCACATAGATTTGGACCAAGAGAATGTCATCACCTTCAGTGATCCTGAATAATGTCCTATCCACAGTTCCCTTCTTGAACCCATGATCAGTCAGGAATTGAGAGAGGGTATCATACCAAGCTCTTGGTGCTTGCTTAAGTCTATAGAGTGTTTTCTTCAAATGGTATACTCTATCTCCAACCTCAAACCCGGGAGGTTGTTCAACATATACCTCTTCATTGAGTACACCATTCAGGAAGGCACTCTTGACATCCATTTGATACACCTTGAACTTCTTATATGTTGCATATGCAAGGAACAACCTGATAGCTTCCAACCTAGCCACTGGAGCAAAAGTCTCATCATAGTCTATTCCTTCAGACTGATAATACCCTTTTGCAACCAGTCTAGCCTTATTCCTTACCACAACACCATTCTCATCCTTCTTGTTCTTGAAGACCCACTTGGTACCAATCACACCTTGATGCCTAGGTCTATCTACCAGTTCCCAAACCTGATTCCTTGTGAACTGATTCAACTCCTCTTGCATGGCAATGATCCAGTTCGAGTCAGTGAGAGCTTCTTCAATGTTCTGAGGCTCTTGCTCAGAGAGAAAGCAACAGAACAATGCACTCTCACCATGGAACCGTCTGGTCCTGAATCCCTCAGTTGGATCACCAATTATTTGATCAATGGGATGATCCTCTAACCATGTTCTTTTGCCAGGAGTTGTTCCTGAAGTACCTGTAATGTTAGTGTCTACAGGCTCATAAAATTCAGGAAATTGAACAGAAGGGGATGATCCTGAGTCTATACCAAAGGGATTAACAAGCTCAATGTCAGGGACATTGATTCCCCCTTGATTAGGTGACTCAGGAACCGTCTCAGCTGCAACAGCATCTTCATAGACGGTGCTTACCTCAGGTTGAGCCTGTTCCTCAGTCTGAGGCTCAACAATCCCTGATGTGCTAGGCTTAGGAATGATACCTGATTCATCATCCTGATCGTCATCATCATCCCATCTCAGAATTGGCACAGTCTTGATCTTGGGATCAGGTTGATTCTTCAAGCTCAGCCTTGTCACACTCCTTGTGACCTCCTCAGTGTCAGGATTCAACACCTTTGCCCTAGACTCATTAGCAGATTCATCAAAGACAACACGAGGTGATTCTTCCACAACAAGAGTCCTACAATTGTAAACTCTGAAGGCTTTACTAATTTCAGAATATCCTAAGAATATTCCTTCATTAGATTTGCTATCAAAGGCTTTCAATTGGGTCTTCCCATTGTTGAGGATGAAGCACTTACAACCAAATACATGAAAATAGGAAATACGAGGTTTCCTTTTGTTCCATGTCTCATATGGGGTTTGAGCATGTTGTTTGTTCAGCATGGATCTGTTCTGAGTGTAGCATGCAGTGTTGATTGCCTCAGCCCAGAATTTCTTGGGCAATCCTGACTCAGCCAGCATGGTCCTTGCAACTTCCTTCAGTGTCCTGTTCCTCCTTTCAGCGACACCATTCTGTTGTGGGGTTCTAGCTGCAGAAGTCTCATGAGTTATACCAAGTTCATTACAAAAGTCAGAAATATATGAATTTATAAATTCAGTGCCTTTATCAGATTTAATCTTAGTAATGGACTAATTCTTCTCATTGCTGAGTCTTCTGAGCAACTCTGGAAGCTTCACCTGTGTTTCCTTCTTATTCAACAAGAAAATGACCCAAGTATATCTAGAATAATCATCAATAACCACAAGGGTATACTTTCTACCATTCATACTCACAGGTGTTATGGGGCTAAACAAATCCATGTGCAAGAGCTGAAGTATCCTGTCAGTGGAATAAGAAGCTTTCTCTTTGAATGATGCTCTGACCTGCTTCCCTTCCTGACAAGCTTTGCACACGTGATCTTTGCTAAAAACTTCATTAGGTAGACCATCAACAAGTGATTGTCTAGAAATTTTGTTAAGAATCTTGAAGTTCAGGTGGCTTAATCTTTTATGCCATAACCAACTGAGCTCTAAAGAGCTTTTAGCAACAAGACAAGTATTAGGAATAGTGCTGCTCCAATCAGCGAGATAAACGTTACCTTTCCTTATACCTGATAGAAGCACTTGTGTTGACTTGTCCTTGACTGAACATGTATTCGATGAGAACTCAACACTGAACCCTTTGTCACAGAATTGACTTACTGACAACAGGTTATGCTTCAGTCCTTCCACAAAGGACACATTTTCCACTCTGACTGTACCTATAATTAGAACACCAAAACCTTTAGTAACACCTTTTGAGTTATCACCAAAGGTTACCTGTGGACCATCTCTAACTTGATATTCTTGGAGAAGACTCTTCATTCCAGTCATGTGCCTTGAGCAACCACTGTCTAGGTACCAAACAGCTTTGATTGAGTCTCCTCTCCTTTTGTTGTGATCCACAGCCGCCTGCAAGCAAATCAAGCTTTAGGTACCCATTGGGTGTTGGGTCCTATTGTGTCAGCTGTACCCTTCGGGATCCAGACTTGCTTCACAACCCTATTGCCTCAGAGTGGTAAATCTGTCTCCCTGAAACATTGACATACACAACTTTCTTCTTCTTTGCCTTAGAGGAAAATGGTGTATGAGTATTAGACTTAGGCTTCACAGGAGCCTGAGTGGGTGCCTTTTGGGCTGGCTTCCTGTTCTTCCTAGGTCTGGGTGCAGTAGGTCTTGGGCCTTGTTCTTGATAAGGACCCTGATTTCTATTCCCCCTAGGCAAGTGAGGGAAATGAAAACAGTTAAAGGCCTCAGGATGCCAAAACCACGGGGGTGTCATCATATTTGGTCTTCCCTGTTGGTATTGCCAAGCATGATGGTACCCTCGCTGACCAGTCTGAGGGCTCTTGGCTTGAGTCTTCCTCTGCTTTCGCTGAGGTTTTCCCTGGCCTGAGCTCTCAGGGGCTTCCTTAGGTTGCTTTGCCTTTCCCTTGGGTTTTGGCTTAGCTGTCTTAGGAGCAACCCTGACTGTGTCAACGGTTTCCTTGCCCTTATCAGTTTGACGGGCCTGGAGCACAACCTTAGGTGCACTCTGGCCTGTCTGAACAAATACCTTCTCAGTGTTGCTCCCTGAAGCAACATGAGACTGACCTTGTGAGGATTTCTTAGGAGCATATCCAAGCCCCCTTTTCTCATTCCCAAGTATCTGGCTGCTATTTATTTCCTCTATAGCCACTGAGGATTTATTCATTGCTGCAACCTTCTTCTTGAAAGAGTCCTCACTCTTTTTCAGGATTTCATGTCTGGCAAAGAGGTCATCAAACTTACTCTTATGTACCTTCAGTTCTTCCTTCCTGACCAACTCTTCCTCAGCCAAATCCTTCAGAATCTTCTCTCTTGGGAGACGCTCAGCATTGATTAAATCAATCTCCTGAGTTAGTCTCACAATTTGAGCTGATTCTTTAAGATCAGACTGAGTGAGTTGTTCATTCAGATTCTGAACCTCGGTACTCAATTTCTTGTTCTCCTCTACCAAGAAGACATTAGTATCCTGCAGTCTGGAGAAATCAACCATCAATTGATCAAGGCAGATCTGAAGGTTCATTTCTCTAACTGACTCTGAGCTGAGCTCAGGATTTTGACCAGTGTAAGAAGCACAAGCAGAATTTGATGTTACCTCAGGCTCATCCCTAGCCATCAGACAGACATCATCGTACTCGTCATCTGAGAAGAGTTCAGGTGACCTTTCAGCAGGACCATCAGAATCTATTGCATCTTCAGCGACCATCACTCTCCGATCAGCAGATCTTAGATCCCTAGTGGCTCTCCTTTCCTCTCTCTCCCTCGCACTCAGCTCCGGGCAGTCGTATTGATAGTGACCAATCTTGTTACAGTTGTAACATGCTACCTGCTCACTTACTCTTTCTTTTCTCGGTTCAGGGTTCCTTCTTGAGTCAGGTTCCCTGGTTCTTGGTGAGCTTTCAGCCTTGGTTGGATATCTATCATCGCGAGTACGTCTCTGTTCGTCTCTTCTTTCAGGCTTTGGTTCAGAATATCTCCTTTCATCACCACGTTCTCTCCTCTGGTCAGTATTCCTTCGCTCCTCATATCTCCTTGAGCTTTGGTGGGTTCCTTCAGGTTTCCTGTCACGTGAGTCCTGATAAAATTTTTTATAACGACCAAACCTGGAATTGAGCTTGTCAAATCGTCTGGCCATCAGGCTGTACTCCTCAGCGAGTTCTTCCCTGCTCATCTCCATCAGTGACTTTGATGAAGAATTTGATGAGGGCTCAACAGGTTCAGACCTGGCCTTGAACGCCACACTTTTCTCAGGAGTTTTCTCCTTCACTTCCTCTTCTGACTGAACTTTCTTCTTTCTTTTGTTAAGATCGAATTCAAGTGCTTTGAGCTCTGAAAAAAGTAAAGCAGAAGTTATGTTACTCATATCCTGAGTGTTCTTAAGCATAATTACACTGTTGTCCCATCTCTCAGGAAGGGCATTCAGGATCTTTGAAGCAACATCTCTCCTTGGGACATCCTTGTCCAGCATCACCAACTCATTCATCAACTTGATGAATCTAGACTCCATTTGATCTATGCTCTCGTCAGGCAGCATCTCGAACGCCTCAAATTTCTGAATGGCAATGTTTCTCTTGTTTTCCTTGATCTTTTCAGATCCCTCACACATCCTTGTCAGCTCATCCCAAACCTCCTTTGCCGTCTTTAAGTTCATCAGCCTAGCTGACTCCTCGAAGGGCACCATATGCAAGATGATGTTTCTGGCGACGTTGTCAAGTCCCACCATCTTAATTTCATCATTGGTCATGTCTTTCCTTTCTTTAGGAACCTGCACGCCAATCGCAAGATCCTCATATCCCAGTCCTCTGACGTTAGGAATAGTGATCTTGATCGGTCCCTCCCTGAGTACACGCGACATCTGGTCATGGATGGCATCTAGATGTGCTTCTAATCTGAACTTCCAATAGACAAAGTTAGACACAGAGAATTCAGGTAACGAAGCTTCAAGTCTCCTCGAAGTCATGATGATGCAAGTTTTATGAAAAGCAAACTCAGATCTGTTCAGTGACCACCAACAGTTTCTCCTCTGAAACTATTAGTATTCAAAGTCAGTGGTCTTTTGAACCACTGCTCTGATACCACTTGTTGGTCCCGGTACAAGACTGAGGAATACGTGTATGGGGGGGGAATACACGTATACCAATTTTTCAACCTTAAAACTGACTGAGTCCCCTTTACTCAGAGTGGTAAAGAACTATGAGCTGATAATACACCTACTGACTACACTTGGTGCGGGTCAGTTGGCTAACTATCAGTACAAGTTCAGTGCGGAAATGTTTGAGCCCTGAAAGTTTAAAGTCTTTTTTGGTTTGCTTTCTGAAAAACTTGTTTTACTCAATTCTGAAAAGTGTTTAGTAGGGCAGTGCTCTTTTGAAGATCAGCCTGATTGATTCAGGCCTGATAAACTTGAATGCAATGAATGAACAAGTAATATGGCAAGTATGCACAATATCAAAGCAGTAAGAACACAAGGAGTTTAACGTGGTTCAGAGTCTCAAGCTCCTACGTCCACGGCCTGACTTAACAGGAAATCCACTCAAGGGATTCTTGTTTTTAACGTGCCAAGGTACACCAAGACCAACTATCCTCACTGATCTATACAACTCCACTTACTAACACTCTAACTGACTTACTCCCAACAAGCCTAACTTAGGGTTTTGGTTTCAGTTTGGATTCCAACTAGGTTGAGATTATCCTTACAAGGCAAAGCTATGCTAAGGATTGGATAATCTCTCTAAGCTTAAGATAATTCTAATTAGCTCTTGGAATACATAATAACTCTCAATTGCTAAGAAACACTTGGGAAATTTAGAAGGTTTCGAGTGCTTCTCTTAAGGGTTGAATGCTTTGAATGCTTGAGAGTTTGAGTAATTTCTGGCTTGGAAATTTCCCGTAACCTTGAATGGGTTCAAGGTCTTCTGTATTTATAGATGATTTGAAAAACTATCCGTTGGAGAGATAGCCTTCTAGTCATCTATGTAGAGTGGCTTCGAACGGACATATCTTCATGCAGCAGCTGCCCTTGCATGGATTTGGTATTTGCATTAAATGCACATTAAATGCTTGCCCGTTGAATATGCAGTCTGAATTCAGTCTTCATGTCAGGTTCCGTACGTGCGTGTCCTTCTCGGATTGGGCCACGTCATCAGGTTGGTGAGAATGTCAGAACTTATTCCTGAGCTTCAGGCTTGTCTTATTAAGTTCATTTTGTCTTGGGCTCTCCGGTCTTGTCCTGACGCTGAAATTCCTTTTGCATTGCTTGGCTCTACTCCAAGTCTTCCCATGAACTCAGTGACATCCTGTTCCCTTCAGGACTGAGTTAGTAATGACCTTAGGGTCATACTCTTCATCACTGACACTTACTCAGCCAGCTTAGAGGACTGCCATAAGTTCAGGATGGTGCTCTTCGTCTTCAGGCTCTGAGTCTTGATTGTCTCCAGTGAGTTCTCCTCTCACTGAGTACCTGTGAAGTGTAAAATGACTAAGTACTAATCCTAACCAAGACTAGCCTGACAAAGACATATTTAAGGCAAACATCTTTTCAGGGGCTTTGGGATCTTAATCAAAACTGACCATGTCCCAACACTTTTCTTCATATGCATTCAAATAAGAAGTAATTTATCCCATTAGGTGTTTATTTTAGAGTCATCTCTATTAATTTGTAGTGTATATGTTTGGGTTATTTTTCTATAATTGCTGGAACAACTAGTGCTTTAGTAGTTTTTGGCTCAATTTTTAACTAGTCTGTAATTTGTATGTGTTAATGTGTTGTAATATGCGCTCGATTGTATTGGGATTTTATATAATTTGTGGTCTTATATTTTTTTTTAAGTTTTATTACAGTGCAGATATGTTCTCCATTTATATCTATTATGGTGGGAAAATGGTAGAAGACAATGGCAACTTGATTTACTGTGGGAGTAATATGATTCCTAAGCATGGTTTAGATGTGGATAGATTTGGTTATTTTGACCTAGAAGAAGAAGTTAAGCGGTTAGGTTATACTTCTTGGGATGGGTTATTCTACAAGATTCCTAGAGCAAAAACTGATATAAAAAGAATTTTTTTATGATTCCGGTGTCATGAATATGATTAGGCTGTCCAATAATGGAAAATATCTGGTTCTTATTTATGTGGATAATGGTAAGAGGGGTGATGAACAACAATCTAATGAAAGAGGAACAACCAAGGTTGATGAAGGGACTGATATTGAGAATGAGAGGGGGAGAGTTGTGGTTGATGATGATATTGAAGAGGGGGAAGAAATAGATGATAATGAGAATGATGAGGGAGAGGACAGTCATGATGAAGATTATATGCCAGTTGATATGAGTGAGTCTGAGGATGGGCTGTCAGACAGTGATTTGGGAACAGATGACGAAGAGTATTTAAGGGCTAGGCATAGAACCATTGTTGTTTCAAACGTTAAGGGTGTGACTGAAAGATATGAAGCTGGAGGTAAAGTGTCAGATTATGAAGACTCGGAGGCTGAAGTAAACTCTGACTCAAGTAATTGTGAGGAGGAACAACTTGCTGATGAAGGTGGTACATCAAGAGTAAAGAAAGTTATGATCATGTATGATCCAAAATGTGATCATAAGCAGCTGAAATTTATGTTAGGCATGAGATTTGAAAGTCACCGAGAATGTAGCTCTGCAATTCGGCGGTTTGCAATTGTAAACGACTACGGTATCCAATTCACTCGAATAAACAAGAAGGCATGTGTGCTCAACTTCTTATTTTTGTATATAGAGCATGTGTGCTCAGCTTATAGAAATAAGCTTGCTGCTGAAAAGTAATATTCTTTCAATCCTTATAGTCTTTATGGTTCTTTCTGATTGAAGCTGATAACCAATAAAATATTAGCTTTTCTTGGTTATTGAGAAAATGTTATTCTTTCAATCCTTGTAGTCCTTATAGTTGTTGTTAACATTATTGAGAAAAACTGATGTGTACGAGAATTGAGAGACTTTTGTCCACCTTATAATTTCTATCCTATTTTTCTGTATTGAACATTTTTATTTAGAATAGTTGATGATTTTTGCCACATATTTTATTTCGGTTGCCACTTAATTTATTTATTTTTCTTTTAGTCCTTGTCACGTAGATGTCATGTCAGCTTCGGGCAGAGGCAAATTTGTCTAAATTGCTAAAAAAAATTAAGTTGAATTTTTTTAACTAAATTTAAAAGTTTAGCTAAAAATGCAATTTTAGAAAAGGTTGTGATTTAAATTGCAATTAAGCTTTTTATTTTTGTTGCCACATAATTTATGTATTTTTAGTCCTTGCCACGTTGGTGCCATGTCAGCTTCGGGCAGAGGCAAATCTGCCCGTAAGTCTAATTTGCCAAAAGAAAATAAGTTGAAGCTTTTTTTTACCAAAATCCAAAAGTTTAGCTCAAAATACAATTTTAGAAAAGGTCGTGATTTAAATTGCAATTAAACCAAATAAATATTCATTTCTTACCAACCAAATTGAAATAGCAAAAAGTTATTATTCTTCTTCTTCTTCTTCATCCCGCAACTATTCTCATGACCTAAACATCAGTTGAAATTTGAAACGGAGAATTTCCAAAACAGTATGTGACTTGAAGCAAACTACACTAGCTTCTACTAGTAGCTACCCCGCAAGAGAACGGGTTCACTGTAGTATGGGCAAGTATAGGGACCAAGTATTATCGAACCCAAGGGATGGTATGTATGCGAATAGATCCCTGAAGATCTACGCGTCGTAGTTAATATGAGTGTGATGTTTTTGGGTTTTTGAAAAATTAATTAAAAGACTAAAATAGACTAATTAACTAAAGAATGAAAAAGAACGAATTAACTACGGGTTGTTTTCTAATGAGAGATGGTGATGCTCAGGATAGGAATCCCTACGTATACTAACGGAGCAGGTACATAATCAAAGTAATCGTGACAAACAAGAATTAACCTAAGTAAAAGATCGTAGAATGAAAGCTCAAGATTTCTCACCCTAATACTTTATCCTAGCAATCGACTTCACTAATCCACTAACAAGTTAATAGATAGCGCTTAATTAATGAGACCCTAATTTAACTAAGGTGATGCGGTCGTCCTCCTTCGCTAAACCGGTAGATGAATTAACCTTTACTAAACCTTCTCGTTAAGACTACTAATTGTTATTGAGTGATGCGGTCGTCCTCTCTCTAACACTTTCGTACGAAATTCAAAGGTAGAGTTAAGATTAATTATATGAATTCATTAATTAAGAGAATTAAAACTAACGTCACAAATTACCTTAATTACGTACCCACATCCTACTTCTACGAGTTCATCCTAACCCAAGCATACAAGGGTTTTAGCCGGACATGGTTATAACAAAAATAAAAGCAATAGAAGAAACAACGAACAAAAACATAATGAATTGAACGAAGAAAATAAGAAACATGAACTAGGGTTTTAAAATAAAATAATTCTAAGAACTGAAATTTAATTAACTAAAACGAAGTTTAAAGCGTTAAAAGTAATCGAGCTAATTAAAAGAAACTAAGAATTGAAAAGAAAATAGAATTCGTATGAAAAACCTCAACAAACGTAAAATAAAGCTTGCTCGTTCTTCTCCTCTTCCTCTCTCTAAAAATTAAGTCTAAAGTGATTTCTCAAGTTGGGGATCCTTCAAAACGTGTTTGGAAGAGGTATATATAGGCAGCGGGTCGAAACGGGAGTTAACGGGCCGAAAATACGAATCCGGAGGCAAAAGTATAGGGGCGCTCGAGCAAAACGCTCGAGCGGTCCCGCTCGAGCAGTGTAGCTCGAATGATGCATTCGCTCGAGCGGTCGCGCTCGAGCTGCTCGAGCGCTGAAATGACACTGTTACTTTTGGGCGCTCGAGTGATTCGCTCGAGCGGTGGCGCTCGAGCTCGGCCCAAGTGGTAATACCTCCCCGCGGGAGCGTATTATCGTACCACTCCTTAGCTATTCCCGTCATTGACTTGAAGCGACTACACTAGCTTCTACTAGTAGCTACCCCGCAAGAGTACGGGTTCACTGTAGTATGGGCAAGTATAGGGACCAAGTATTATCGAACCCAAGGGATGGTATATATGCGAATAGATCCCTGAAGATCTACGCGTCGTAGTTAATATGAGTGAAATGTTTTTTTGGTTTTTTGAAAAGAGAAAATTAAACTAAACTAAATTATCCTATGAATGCAAAAGGAAAATTAAACTAAGTATCTAAGGTGTATATGCAAGTATGAGATGGTGATGCTTAGGATAGGAATCCCTACGTATACTAACGGAGCAGGTACATAATCAAAGTAATCGTGACAAACAAGAATTAACCTAAGTAAAAGATCGTAGAATGAAAGCTCAAGATTTCTCACCCTAATACTTTATCCTAGCAATCGACTTCACTAATCCACTAACAAGTTAATAGATTGTGCTCAATTAATGAGACCCTAATTTAACTAAGGTGATGCGGTCGTCCTCCTTCGCTAAACCGGTAGATGAATTAACCTTTCCTAAACCCTCTCGTTAAGACTACTAATTGTTATCGAGTGATGCGGTCGTCCTCTCTCTAACACTTTCGTACGAAATTCAAAGGTAGAGTTCAGATTAATTATAAGAATTCATTAATTAAGAGAATTAAAACTAACGTCACCAATTACCTTAATTACGTACCCACATCCTACTTCTACGAGTTCATCCTAACCCAAGCATGCAAGGGTTTTAGCCGGACATGGTTTTAACAAAACTAAAAGCAATTAAAGAAACAACGAACATAAACATATTGAATTGAACGAAGAAAATAAGAAACATGAACTAGGGTTTTAAAAGAAAATAAATACGAAGAACTGAAATTGAATTGATAAAAACGAAATTTAAACGTGTTCAAAGTAACGAACTAATGAAAAGAAACTAAGAATTGAAAAGAAACTAGAATTCGTATGAAAAACCTCAACAAAACGTAAAATAAAGCTTGCTCGTTCTTCTCCTCTTCAAAAACTAAGTCTAAAATTATTTCTAAAAGTTCGGGATCCTTCAAAACGTGTTTGGACGAGATATATATAGGCACGGGTCGAAACGGGAGTTAATGGGCCGAAAATACGAATCCGGAGGCAAAAGTATATGGGCGCTCGAGCAAAACGCTCGAGCGGTCCCGCTCGAGCAGTGTAGCTCGAATGGTGCATTCGCTCGAGCGGTCGCGCTCGAGCTGCTCGAGCGCTGAAATCATTCTGTTACTTTTGGGCGCTCGAGTGATTCGCTCGAGCGGTGGCGCTCGAGCTGCTCGAGCGCAAGAATGGTTCTGTATGTTTGCGCGCTCGAGTAAGGCGCTCGAGCGGTGGCGCTCGAGCAATGCGCTCGAGTGACCTCTAATCCTCCCAAATGATACTTTTCCTCGTCCGCACTAATACCAATCGTATTTCTTCAATATCTTCTCATCCGGGCATCCGTTTGAGTCGATTCAAAGTCCTACGAACTCCGTTTTTCGTCCTCTATTCACCTATGAGCATCAAAGAGACAAATTTATCAATGTATAGAAATGATGCTCATTTGACTCTAAGCACTAATCGAAAACACTCAAAACATGAGTAAATTGGGCTCCAAAACATAACAATTTCACGCCTAATCAACCCCCCCAAACTTACCATGTTGCTTGTCCTCAAGCAACGAAATAATAAGTCAAGTGAAATTGTTAGGAATGAGTAGGAAAAATCAATCATGCAAGCTAATGAATTCAAGCTTCAAAAGTCAATCACCCGTATACTCACTCAATTCCTTTTATCGTATTCATGCAACAATAATGAGAAACACCAAGATCAAGCATGGATGTGCACTCAACGATGTATTTAACTCCCTCACAAGTGTATAACAATGATAAAGGGACTCACTCAATCAATCACTCACACAAATTGGCAGCCATAGGCTTGTAAATGCTCTCAACTTCGACCATACTCTAGAAATCAATGCCGAATCAAAAAGGACTTTCAAAAGGTTGTAATGTAGGCTCTTTGGACAGGTGGGATAACAATATGGTAAAGTGACTCAAGTGAATGGAGAATAGAAATTCAAAACTTCGGTACTTCGAGATTAAGAACGAACTACTTCAAACATATTCAATCACTACACTTTCGCTTTCAATTCTCTCAACACTTCAATTTTTTATCTTTCTCACTCCTTCACTTTTTCAATCACTTCATCATTTTTTTCTTTTTCGCACAAACACATGAGCTCATTTTTTTTTTCTTTTGCTCATTCTCAAATTTTTTTTTTTTTTTGTTCTTCTTTTTCACATCTCAAAACTTCATCACACCTTCTTCTCATATTCACTCAACAAACAACCTTTTCCTTTTTCAACTCACTTCGACCCTTCATATTCACACTTTCCTATTCTCCACTCAAGTTGGGACAAAAAGGCTTAGGAATTGGAATAGTGTTCATATGTGCTAGCAAATAACATAGGCTTTAGGCTCAAAGGGGCTAACAAGGGATCAATGTCATTGGTAAGGAAAATTTTGGCTAAGTGACTCAATAAAATCAATGATGGCCTAAGATCACATTCGGCATATCAAACTAGACACAATCTAGAAGCAAGAGCACATGCAAGTTCTAGCATCCTCTAAGGTGACGATCCACTCTCAAACGAAGAGATTAAATCATGCATTTAAATCTCGTAAGGCTCAAATCTCACAGCTTTCACATCCATGCTAGTCCTGGTGCATTCTCACTCTCATCACACAAGTACTCAAAAGAAAACTCATAAGCATACGGGTTCTTTCCCTAATCAGCTCAAACTCAAACACTCACACAAGAAAACTCCTAACTCAGCCTCACAATTCACCCTACTCATCAAATCATACTCAAAGATAGCAATCAACAAGCATAAGGTGATTGATAGGCATAAAATATTGAGTAACAAAACAAATTAATAAAAGCCCAAGGAGCATCTCAAGGCACAAAATAACTAACTCAACTCAAAGATAAGGGGTGCATGCATGTGCAATGTAACAAGAAACATAAAAAAAACTCCACCCCCCCAAACTTCGACCTTGCTAGAGGTCTAAGTTTGGGGTTGTGGGTTACCTCAACCAAATAATCCAATTTCTCTCAATAGCTTTGCACACTTCCTTGTCTCAAGTTGGTTCCTTCAATCTAAATAACTCCATGATACCTTTACTCCTTTAGAGACAAGCCTACAAAATAAAACTCTCAAGTACGAGGTTAAACATACGACTCAAAATACTCCCTAATAATATATAAAAAAAAAAAACACTAAAAATAAATGAAAGCAAATAAAAATGGGTTGCCTCCCATTCAGCGCTATTTTTAAGGTCCTCATGCCGGACCAAGCTCAAAGGAGCTTATGGGACATCATACTCAAATTTACCTCCATTACTCTCATAAGAGTGGTGTTTGAACTTCTTTCCTTGATGCCCCTCCATCATGAGCCCCTTTGCTCTCTTCTCATCCCCAAGTGTTATGGGTCTCAACTCCTTCTTCCCTCTATCTGGAGGAGTCTTACTAAACAATTTCTTGAGTTTGGACTTTTTCTTCTTAACTCCTCCTTTCCCTTCTAACTGGACCACGTCCACTTTCTTCACCTCTTCATCCTTCAACTTCTTCACTTTATCCCTATCAAAATAATCAAGATCATAACGCTCATGGGTTAAATAATCAAGTGAAGAATTATAAAATTCATGAATATGAGAAGAGTTAGGGATATGAGGTGTGTCTTCAACACTAGGATCGATTGCATCCATGCAATACAAGCTCTCATCCTCCCTCGGGTGCTTCATGGCTTCATATAGGGAGATCTTCACTTCTTGATCATCAACCTTCAATGTGATCTTCCCATTTGCCACGTCTAGCACCATCCCCGCCGTAGCTAAGAACGGTCTTCCCAAGATCAGGGGCACGTGCTCATCTTCCTCCATCTCTAGCACTACAAAGTCGGCTGGAAAGATGTGATCTCCAACTCTCACTAGGACGTCTTCAACAACACCTTGAGGTCGAGTAATAGACCGATCGGCAAGTTGAAGCGTCATCATTGTGGGTTGAAGTTCACCACCTTCCAACTTCTTGAAAAGCGACAAGGGCATGAGATTGATGCTTGCTCCAAGGTCGCACAACGCTCCTTTCTTGATCCCGTTCCCAATGTCACATAGGATCGTGAAGCTCCCGGGATCCTTCAGCTTCGGTGGAAGCGCCTTGTGCACTAATGCACTCACCTCGTGGTTCAGCTGTACCAACTTCGGCTCATCCACTCGCCGTCTTTTCGCGATCAAGTCCTTCAAAAACTTCGCATAGTGCGGCATCTGTTCCAAAGCATCATAAAAAGGAATATTAATGTGAAGTTGTTTAAAAACATCAAGAAATTTAGCAAATTTTTCATCAAGCTTCTTTTTCATGAAGCGTTGTGGATATGGGACGGGTATCACAGATTTGGGTACCCCCCATTCATCTCTTTCTGTTTCTTTCACTTTCTCCCTTGCTTCCTTTCCCTTCTTCCACTTAGGAACTCTCTCACCCTCCTTACTTTCCTTCCCCTTCTGGGACTCATCCATATCTTTATGCTTCTCAATCCCTTCACTTTCAATCCCCTTCTCAACTTCATCTCCTTTAGGCTCAATCTCTTCTTGGGGCGTCTCAGAATCAGCAGGCATCTGAGGACCTTCGTAGTTGGTTCCACTTCTCAGCTGGATCGCCTTGCACTGCTCTTTTGAGTTCCCCTCCGGCATTCTATTCACGGACTTTGCAATTTGACTCATCTGGAGCTCTAAAGAGGTGAACCTTCGATTGTTCTCTTGTTGAGTTCTAGTCCACTCAACGTTCATCTTCTGGAGCTCTTGATCACGATGATCACCCTTCTTATGCAACTCCTTCACATCGTACTCCAAGGATGACAACCGCTTGCTCCCTTCCTCCACCTTCTGAAGGATCGCTCTCAACATCTCCTCGGTTGATGCACCGCCTTCTCCACCAGGAGGTTTAGACCCCGGATCAACACCTGCAGGAACAGTAACACCAGCTTTTGGGTTAGCATAAGAAAAATTATCATTCTTCCTCCATGTGTTTTGAGGAAGCTGCTGGCCTCCTTGAACTCCTTGTGTGTTCCTCCATTGATTTTGAAGTGGCTGAGGGCCTGGAGGCACAAATGGTTGGCCATAAGAAGGCCTTCCATACTGATTACCACCTTGGTAGCCATTCTGATTGTAATACGGACCTCCCATGTAATTGGCTACCTCTTGCTGTCCATTGGGTTGGTCTACTCTCTCATTCTCTACTGCATGCTCTCCACCCAAGCTCTTCCCCAACTCGAGGTTGTTGATCTTTTCCATCATGGCCATCAGCAGCCTTCTCGTTCCTTCTCCCTCTTCAACCTGATGCACTCTTTGCAAATCTGCATCCACACCCCAAGCACCGGCATTCGTGACAATGTTGTCCACGATCTCCCTACATCTCTCTATGCCTTGGTTCAGGAATGCTCCGCCCGCACATGCATCTAAATGGGCTTGACCATCCTTGCTGGCACCACTGTAGAAGAATGCCATAATATCCCCTTCATTGTACCCGTGCTGCGGGCACTCTATCAGCATGTTTGAGTATCTCTCCCACGCTTGACGTAGATCCTCTCCAGACTTCTGGCGAAAAGACGAGATCTCAATTCTAGCCTTGATCGTCCTAGATGGAGGGTAGAATCGCTCGAGGAACAGACGCTCGAGCTCGGCCCAAGTGGTAATACCTCCCCGCGGGAGCGTATTATCGTACCACTCCTTAGCTATTCCCGTCAGTGAGAATGGGAACAGCCTAAGCCTCTTGGCATCTTCAGACATGCCATTATAATGAAATGTGGAGGCTATCATGAGAAAGCTCCTCAAGTGTGTATGAGGATTCTCCTTCCCGATCACCCCTTTGAACTGATTCTCGGTCAGCAGCTTGAGAATTCCTGGAGAAATTGAAAAGTTATTGGCCTCAACTGGAGGTAAGGCCACTCCATCGTAGTACCTCTGCGGTTGTGCCGCGAACCTGCCCCGAATTGCCATATTCTGATCTGCGTTCTGGGGCGCAGGCTGAGGAGCGACAGGTGGTGCTGGTATGTTTTGAACTGGAGGTTGTTGGTACACAGGTGGTTGGTTATAGAATGGTGGTGGATGATATGGATATGGTGGGTAAGGATAAGGTGGGTATGGGTAGTGTTGGTATGCTGGGTTATGGAAAGGGTTATTCGGGTTTTGTGGGTAAGCAGGGTTGTTAGGAGGATTATGGACAAGGTTCTGAGCTGGATTCCCTACGTTTCGTGTATCCGGGTTTAGGCTCTGGCTATCCCCCAATGGAATTTGATTCTGGCTACCACTAACTCTAGTGCCTTCAACTCGGTCTACTGCCTGATTGAAATCGTTGGCAGCATCGTCCAACTCATTATTGATGTCCATTGGTTCCTTCCCTAAGTCGGCAGCGTTCATCCTTCTCAAGAAGGCTCGGTTCCTTCTGGCTATTGTCTCAGGATCTGCAGGTAATCTCTCTTCACTCGTATTCCCTTGTGAGCGTGTTCTCATAAACCTGACACACTAGCAGAAGGATCAAAACGCAACTGCCGAATGGATAGAAAAATAAAAATAAAAACAGAAATTAAATCACCCACTACTAACTACTAAGCTATCGACAAGTCCTATTCAAACATACAACGCCATCCCCGGCAACGGCGCCATTGACTTGAAGCGACTACACTAGCTTCTACTAGTAGCTACCCCGCAAGAGTACGGGTTCACTGTAGTATGGGCAAGTATAGGGACCAAGTATTATCGAACCCAAGGGATGGTATATATGCGAATAGATCCCTGAAGATCTACGCGTCGTAGTTAATATGAGTGAAATGTTTTTTTGGTTTTTTGAAAAGAGAAAATTAAACTAAACTAAATTATCCTATGAATGCAAAAGGAAAATTAAACTAAGTATCTAAGGTGTATATGCAAGTATGAGATGGTGATGCTTAGGATAGGAATCCCTACGTATACTAACGGAGCAGGTACATAATCAAAGTAATCGTGACAAACAAGAATTAACCTAAGTAAAAGATCGTAGAATGAAAGCTCAAGATTTCTCACCCTAATACTTTATCCTAGCAATCGACTTCACTAATCCACTAACAAGTTAATAGATTGTGCTCAATTAATGAGACCCTAATTTAACTAAGGTGATGCGGTCGTCCTCCTTCGCTAAACCGGTAGATGAATTAACCTTTCCTAAACCCTCTCGTTAAGACTACTAATTGTTATCGAGTGATGCGGTCGTCCTCTCTCTAACACTTTCGTACGAAATTCAAAGGTAGAGTTCAGATTAATTATAAGAATTCATTAATTAAGAGAATTAAAACTAACGTCACCAATTACCTTAATTACGTACCCACATCCTACTTCTACGAGTTCATCCTAACCCAAGCATGCAAGGGTTTTAGCCGGACATGGTTTTAACAAAACTAAAAGCAATTAAAGAAACAACGAACATAAACATATTGAATTGAACGAAGAAAATAAGAAACATGAACTAGGGTTTTAAAAGAAAATAAATACGAAGAACTGAAATTGAATTGATAAAAACGAAATTTAAACGTGTTCAAAGTAACGAACTAATGAAAAGAAACTAAGAATTGAAAAGAAACTAGAATTCGTATGAAAAACCTCAACAAAACGTAAAATAAAGCTTGCTCGTTCTTCTCCTCTTCAAAAACTAAGTCTAAAATTATTTCTAAAAGTTCGGGATCCTTCAAAACGTGTTTGGACGAGATATATATAGGCACGGGTCGAAACGGGAGTTAATGGGCCGAAAATACGAATCCGGAGGCAAAAGTATATGGGCGCTCGAGCAAAACGCTCGAGCGGTCCCGCTCGAGCAGTGTAGCTCGAATGGTGCATTCGCTCGAGCGGTCGCGCTCGAGCTGCTCGAGCGCTGAAATCATTCTGTTACTTTTGGGCGCTCGAGTGATTCGCTCGAGCGGTGGCGCTCGAGCTGCTCGAGCGCAAGAATGGTTCTGTATGTTTGCGCGCTCGAGTAAGGCGCTCGAGCGGTGGCGCTCGAGCAATGCGCTCGAGTGACCTCTAATCCTCCCAAATGATACTTTTCCTCGTCCGCACTAATACCAATCGTATTTCTTCAATATCTTCTCATCCGGGCATCCGTTTGAGTCGATTCAAAGTCCTACGAACTCCGTTTTTCGTCCTCTATTCACCTATGAGCATCAAAGAGACAAATTTATCAATGTATAGAAATGATGCTCATTTGACTCTAAGCACTAATCGAAAACACTCAAAACATGAGTAAATTGGGCTCCAAAACATAACAATTTCACGCCTAATCAGTATGCTAGCTTAGGTTATATTCCTTCTAATTTATATATATTTCTCAAAATAAAATTTAAAATTTATGAATGAATGAAATAGTGATAAACTTATAAATGAAAATAAATATATGATTTTTTAATACATTTTAATTTTAATTAAATATATGAAGTTTTTGAAATTATTAATCTCAATTTAAATTTTATTTCATGTATCATTCAAGTTAAATCTAATGAGTACTTAATATAATTTATATATTCAACATATTAAAATATCTTATTAAACGTTATTAATTTACTAAAATAAACATATATTGTGTACGTACAAACTGCAAATCGTGTACATATGGACCATGCGTAAAACATGCACATATGGATCATGCACGAATGTGCATGTATGGATCGTGCACATTTTGATTATGTTTTTCTATTATAATATCTACGCATAATTATTATATATGAAATATAAAAGAAATATGCAACACATATGGTACTATAAAATCTTATTTATTTTAATCTTTATTTCATGAAACATTCAATCAACAAAATGAAATTTTGTTTTAATAAAGAACTTAAACCTAATAACTAGCTAATATAACTCATATATTTTATTTATTAAAATATATCATGAAACTCTATTAATTTATTATAATAAACATATAATTTGTAAGTATGAACTGCAAAATACACATATTTGAATCATGCTAAAATGTGTATACACAAATCTTACAAGAAATTTTTTTGGTATGTGCATGTACGATTCGTGCACAAAGTGTGCACTTTTCATTTGTTTTTATTGGATTATAATATCTACACATAATTATTACATGTGAAATATAAAAGCAACAAAAAATTTCTTTATTACTAATATTTCTAAAATTATTATCACTATAAATCATTTTAGATTGTTGGAAAATAAAAACTATATTGTTATATTATTTCTAAATTTATTTCACGGTCTATTTTATGCTTCTGTTAATATTTATATTTGCGTATACAATATAATGATTTACTATTTGCAGTTTTTTTAAGGGTCCTGTTTTTTTATGTCACTCCGGGCCAAAACTTATCAAGATAGGAACTGGAAGAAAGGATTCTGCCGGAGAAGGCATTGTTCTTGAGACTCATTCGTCGGGGTTGAGATAAGGCCCCGAACCATGATGGTATTTCCCCTTCGAAGTTGTTGTACCTTATGTTGAACTCCTTCAGACAACACATATTAGAGAGGTCAAAGGGTATGATGTCGGAGAAATTATTGAAGCTAACATTTAGTGATCGAAGAAATGTTAGGTTTCCAAGATGTGGAGCTATGGTTCCTCCGAGGTCAAGATGAAAAATGTTTAGGGTTGTGACCTTATGGTGTCAATGGACCAATTTTTGCTAGACGAGCATGAGGATCTAAAAGAGATTGTGTTTTTAGGGCGAGAAGGGCAAGTTGATTTTGGTGATGGTGGTGGATAAGGTGAGTGTACTTATGTTAAATAAGAAAATAAAAATAGCTAATGAGAGAAAGCAAGATTTCTCCATATATATCTTGATGTCTTGACTTGAATCTTATTGGATGCACTTTGGTTGATTTTTTTAGAAGTGGCGTGATATGTAGGTTATATGCCAACAACTTTTGAGAGAAGAACCTGTAATTATATATTTTGTGAGGTGTACTTGAGAAGAATGTGCAAGAAGATGGGGGAGAAGAGGGGAACATGATTTCTATTTACTGTGGGTGACTTGTGAATGTTTGTGTTGGTCCCAAAAGTATTACAAGGTCTAGGGGGGTGAATAGACCTTGTGTTTTAAAAATTTAAAACTTTTTCTCACGGACCAAACTCTGCAGCTGTAGAGTTTAGAACAAAGAAGTTTGCAGATGCAGATTTTAAAATGCAAAGCCTGTAGAAATTGAATCAAACACTTATCAAAGTTGATGTTGTAATACTTTAAAGTATTTTAACACCTTGTGCAGCGGAATTAAATAAAGCATGTGAAGTGAAAAATCAATCAAACAAAGTTTTAGCTAAGTGATTCTCTGAATCTATAGCTTTAACTTTGTACAACTTGTGAACACAGAAATTATGAATGCAAGAATGACACAAAGTATAAGATGAGATAAGCAACAGATATAAATATAATTTGACAAGAATATAAATGAACAGAAATAAATGAGCAAGGAGAGTTATAGTAGTTCAGAGGTGTTGTAATCCTCCTACATCCACTGTTACACCACTTGGGTGCCAAAATCTCAAAGATATTTCACTCAGACACACAGTTGTTCCGCCTCAGATATAGAACTCTCACACAGATCACTCTATTCTAGGCTGAAACAAGTATTCACTCAGAAACTCTCTATCTCACTTAGAAACACTCACTAAGAATCAAATATCTACACTAAGTAGGCTAAAATGGGGTGTATAGTGAGGGAACAACAACAAAATACAAGACAAGTATCCTAGCTCTAAATCCTAAACTTCTAGATTTTGAAGGGCTGTAGACTTGAAAGTTGTAGATATTGTGCAAGTGCGCTTGAAAGCTTGGTGTTGTTGTTGTTGATCCTCTGAGGTCTCCTCTCCTATTTATAGGAGTCTTGAGGGGTCCTCTAGCCGTTGGAGAGATTGAAAATTCAAATGAATTTCACCTCCATCTTTGACTTCAGCTTATTAAAAGTTTTTTGTCATGTAGTTTTGTCCTTGAGTAGTACAGGTTGTCTTGTAGTGATGACTGCTCAAATAAGCTCTTAATCACTGAACAACTTATTTCTACTAGCTAGCAATTAGCTCAGATAAACACTGGTGTCTTTCAAACTAAGAGAGTGAATGTACAAGATGTACTACACTTAATTAGTCCTACTAAACTCAGGTTTAAAGCTGTAGTCTTCAATTCTGCAGATGTAGACTCTTCGACTGTAGACTTGTCTTCAACTCTTCAGATGCATACTTGTCTTGAGCAGCTGTAGGGTCTATATTCAACTTTGCAGATGTAAACTTGTGTTTAAAATCTTCATTTCTCTTCTCTTGTGCCTGCAATGTTAGTATCCACAATACAAAACAAATATGTTTTGACATTATCAAAATCAAAATGAGAAAATCCTTAGGACAAAAATATCCTAACAATTTCCCCTTATTTTGATGATGGCAAAAACTATCAAACAAAATAATTGAATAACTAAAATTGCATGAAATGAAATGAACAAAGTCTAGGAAATGTAGAGAGAATTGTATTAATCTGTAAACTAGTACAAGTCTTGATCTATTACAATTCTTTCTAAACAATCTATACTTCAACATCCTTACCTTCTCTTGTGTTTTGGATCAATGTCTTCATCTCCATCAGATTCTGATCTCTCAGGGTTCTCCAGGATAATACCTTGGGCTATAAGTGCAGAGTTCTTCAGGTTTTCTTCTTCATATGCCTTAAGCATCTCGAACTCAATCCTGGCACTCTCAGCTTCTTCTTCTTCCTTTCTTGCTTTAGATCTTGGTGACAAGGCCTTTGGCATCTTCCTTCTTCTAGCAACGTGCTTCTTCTCTCCTCCATCTTGTAACTTCCTAAGCAACTTGGCATTATCTCCTAAGTATAGGGTACCTTGACTCTTCAAGGTCTTGAATAGCTTAAACCTGTCAGAAAGACTCGCATGCTTCTTGAGTAATGGGTGAAGTGGACCAATCATTTTGAACTCTTCCATCAGTCTCTTGGTCACATCCACCAAGTTTTCTTCTTCCAACTCTTCTAGAACATTAATTGTAGACTCTTCAATATTTTCAGCTGCAGGGTTCACCTCAGCTGTAGAAATCTTGTCTTCAGTTACAATGGCAGTCTCAACTGCAGATTTTTCAACTGTAGGGTTCTCAAAAGCTTTATCTTGAACATTCTCTAACAATTGTTGTGTAAACAATGGAACTTGAACTGGGGCAGGTGCAGCTTGAGCAACTGGCTGCAGTCTCCTTTCTTGAATTCTTGCTTCTCTTCTCTCATTCACTTTAGCTTTCCATTTTCCCATGTAATTCTAGTTCTTGTGGGGTAGCTTAGCAATCCTACTCTTGTACATCAATTGTCCTCGAGCTTGCGGCTTCTTCAATGGCTTTGAAAATAATGACACACCACCTTGGGGTCTATCAAATCCACTCAGACCAGCTTTGAAAGCTTGATTCAACTCATTTTCAAAGCTTCCTTGCAATTCCTGTATATTGGTCAAGGCTTTGTCAAGAGCCTCCTTCTCATTCCATAACTCCCATGTATACTACTTCTTCCCCCTTTTTGCTATCATTAAAATAGCTTATGAGGGTATCCATCTTAGATGATAAATTGGATTCAAGCTGATTCGAATTGGCAGATAATGACCTGACATTTTTGTTAATGCTTTCAATAGATTCTTTAATGAGTTTGTTGTCAGCAAGAACATTCTCCAAAGAGCTTTTCAACTCATCAATCATAACATCTTTTTATTGTAACTCTTTCTTCATCACAAGGTGCATACTCACCAAATTCTCAATGGATTCATTAAACTTTTCCCGAATCTGATTTTTCTCCTCTTTAGCTTTCTCAAAAAGCTTAGTCAACATATCCTGAATTCCTTCCTTGATCTTCTTGGAAATAATATTGCCTGTAATTCTTCTCAACTCTTCTTTGATATTAATAGACATGTTATCCACAGTAGTCTACACTGAAGCGATCTTCTTCAAAATCTCTTCATTATAAACTACATCATCATCAAGTATGTCATCTTCAGCTTCTGAAACTCTCAACATGATTTCAGACTTTCCCTTTCCTTCAACTGTTTTAGGTCTTTTGGGGTCAGGCTGTGTAGGGGCATGTGTTTTTCTATTTAAATTCAATGGGGTAGGCACATCAGGGGTAGACAGTTCCTTCAAATAATCATCAAATTCCTTCTCATTCATTGCCTCTTCACCTGGAGGAGTAGATGGATCAGCAGATTCTAGCACAATAAAGGTGGATTGGGCTTTGAAAGCTTCTAAATCCTTACCCAAATTACCAATAGCTAGCAACTGCTGACTTCCATCTGCAGACTCTTGAATCTCTTGAACTGTAGGGTTTGCCTCATTTGCATTTACTTCATATGAAGTATTGACAAGAACTTGTCCTCCTTGAGGTGGCAATCCACCATCTCCAGCATCATCATCATCATCATCATCATCATCTCCTTTCTTCAGATCATCATCTTTGCAAGGTGATTTCTCTTTATTGTCCTTTTCAGCTTGATCATCCTTCTCAGAATCTTTCACTTTCTCAGAATCTTCAGCATTCACTAATCTTTCTTCATCAGTTGTAGATTTGCTAGCTTCTACTGCAAGTTGTATTCCTTCCACAAGAGTATTCAAGTTAGCAAGATCTACCATTGGTGGACTTGGTGGCATTACTGAGCTTCCATATTCTCCACTGAAAAATCCTTCTTTCTGGGGCATATCATCTTCATCTGGGCTCTATTCGTCACCAGCTACAGATAATAACTCAGAACCTGGGATTATTGCCTGATCATCAGTTTCATTAGCAAGTACTACTCTTAGTGCATCGGCTGCAGACTTGCTCAATAACTTCTCCTTAGAACTATCAGTTGCAATCTCCTTTCCTTTTCCTTTCTTTGATTGCAGTGCTTTCCTTTCCTCTATTTGCTTTCTCTTCATCTCAGCTATCTTCCCAAAGAAAAACTTATTATCCAATAACACTTCAATATCTGAGGTGTTACACCATGCTTTTATCCAGACAAACTCTTCTGCTTGTTTCTGTCTAAGAATTTCCAATTTATTTCTCAAGTCTCTCCATTCTTCATATCTAAAAAGTTCTTGAACATGCTCTGTAGAAAGTTGTTCATCATCCAATTCAATGTCTCCAGATTCCGTCTCAACTAAATCCTTAACTCTCTCATCAATACTCTTGCTTGGCATCTCCTTAGGCATCTCAACTGGAGAAGAAGGCACAATAGCTTGTGTCTTCTCAAAATCCATCTCTTCATCCACTTGAGTCTTAGTTGCAGTTTCTAAGTCTGCATCTGTAGACTTAGTCATCTGAGCTGTAGACTCCACCACTTCCTTAGAATGTTTCTTTTTTCTCCTCAATTCCTTAGAAATTTCCTGGTTGTTGAGAATAACAGTATTCTCTTCCTCTTCCTCAATCAAATCTAGCTTCCTCTTAGCTTTTGATTGGTATTTGTGGACAACAGTGGGCTTGGACACAGGGGCTTCCTTAGGCTTTTTTTGTTTCTTCTTCTTGGGGACCATAGGTGCATCAGCAACATCTCTCTTGAACTTACCCAACCCAATGATTCTATGGTTAAAGATGGGTATAGGGCCACGAGTCTTAAACAATGGTACACCAAGATAACTCAAAATATAGTTCAAGAATATACCAAAACCTTTAGTATTGCCACATTTAGTCACATTGTAAGCAATCCTATTAAAGATTAAAGAATTTGCATCTACTTTAAGGCCTTTCTCAAATGCAATCATCAAATCCCATGCAATCTCAGGACCATCATCATGACTTCTTGTCCTATTAAGTAGGGATTTATCCATTACCTCATATAAGTAGATGTACTCTTTAGACAACTTGTTTTTCTTGAAATGCCGACTCCAGATCTCTGGCAAATCTAAACCGGCAGTGAACTTGTTGTAGTAAACAACATCTTCATCCTTGAAATTGAACTCCGTGAAGTGAAGTACTCCACTAGGTATCTTCAGGGCTTCACCAATAACTTTAATGGTGATCTTTATATCAAATCTATCAATACAAGCAGCAATATAGTTCTTTCCTTCAGTGTACGAGGCAGTTTCATAAAAAAATTTAGGCACGACATCATCATATTCCTCTGGCCTGTTGGTTAGAATGAATTCTAAACCTTGGGTCTTAATACGGCGGTAGATTCGAGCCATAATTTCTGATTTGTTAAGTCCATCAATAAGAGCATCAAAATCGAATAGCGCACCAAAAATAACTTTCATGTTTGCGAGTGTTGAAAGTGAAGAAAGTTTGAATCGAAGTTTGCAGATAGAATGCGAAGGGGGTTCAAATGAGTAAAAATGAACGGGTTTTGTGCTAAGGGTTCCTATATATACTTGCACAAAACTCAAGGAAAATATTAACGTTGAGAAAATGGTTTTTCCTTAGATTTTGGAAATCAACGGTCGAAAATGTTTGGGTTATTTACTCACTTATAAGATCAACGGCTTAAAATGAAGTAAATAAAATCCAATTTGAAAGCCAATGTATAAATGTACATTGTTCAGTACGTTTTTATCAATTAAATACCTGAAGCAATAAATCCAAAATTTTTATGTACATACGAGTACAGGAATTTGGAATTTAGTAGTGTACGCATTTAATAACCAAGAATGTACAAGTCAACTTGAAAATCTACAGTTTGAAGTTTGCAGTTAGAAGTCTTTAGTTAAGTCTAAGTTTACATCTGTAGACTTAAGTTTGCATCTGCATTCTTAAGTTTACATTTGAATAACTTTTCATAACTTCTTGGCTTTTCTATTGAGATCTTTTCAAATGTATACTTCATTTCTGAGTAATTTTCTCATAACTCTAACATTCCTAGTTCTCCTCTCAAAGTAGAGAATCTTGATTCACATAGGGGCTTAGTAAAGATATCTGCAAGATTAAGATCACTGTGAATCTTTTCCATTTTGATATCTTTCTTTTCAATATGATCTCTAATGAAATGATGTCTCACATCAATATGCTTAGATCTTTAGTGTAGAACAGGATTCTGTGTGATAGCAATAACACTTGTATTGTTACAGAATATAGTAGTGTCCTTTGACTCAATGTCATAATCTCTCAAGTGATATTGCATCCAAAGAATTTGTGCACAACAACTTCCTGCAGCAATGTATTCTGCTTCAGCTGTAGACATTGCAATAGAATTATGTTTCTTGTTGTGCCAAGAAACTAACCTTTGTCCAAGAAATTGACAAATCCCACTAGTACTCTTTCTATCAACTTTACATCCAACAAAGTCTGAATCTGTGTAACCTTTTAGTTCTATTCCACCCTCTTTTGAGTACCATAAACCAAGATTTTGGGTCGACTTAATGTACTTGATAATCTTTTTCACAGCATTCAAATGTGATTCCTTGGGATTGACTTGGAATCTAGCACATACTCCCACATCAAACATGATATCTGGTCTGCTAGCTGTATGGTAGAGCAGTGATCCAATCAATCTTCTATACATTATAACATCCACGCTTTTCCATTCTTATCCTTATCCAACAAAGTTGATTGTGACATGGGGATAAATGTAGGCTTTGAACAACTCATTCCAAACTTTTTGATTAGTTCTTGAGTGTACTTGGCCTAATTTATAAAGATTCCCTTATCCATTTGTTTTACTTGCAGTCCTAAAAAGAAATTTAGGTTTCCCATCATGCTCATCTCAAACTTTTCTTGCATGAGATGTGAAAATTTCCAACATAATTCTTCATTAGTTGATCCAAAGATAATGCCATCAACATAAATCTGAACTAGTAAGATGTCTTCACCATGTTTGAGCCTAAACAGTGTTTTATCCACTATTCCCTTCTTAAAACCGTTCTTGATTAAATGATCACAAAGAGTATCATACCATGCTCTTGGGGCTTGCTTTAATCCGTATAAAGCTTTCTCAACCTGTATACTTTGTCTCCATCTGTAGAGTCTTCAAAACCAAGAGGTTACTCTACATAGACTTCTTCTGACAAAAGTCCATTAAAAATACACTCTTTACATCCATTTGGTATACAGTAAACTTCATATGAGCAGCATAAGCCAAAAATATCCTTATTGCCTCAAGTCTTGCAACTGGTGCAAAAGACTCATCAAAATCAATTCCTTCAGCTTGACAATATCCTTGTGCTACAAGTCTGGCTTTATTCCTTGTAACAACTCCTTCTTCATCAAGTTTGTTCTTAAATACTCATCTAGTTCCAATAACCTTTTGATACATAGGCCTGGGAACTAATTCCCAAACTTGATTTCTCTCAAATCCATTCAGCTTTTCTTGCATATCAAGTATCCAATTGACATCCATAAGAGCTTCTTCTATGTTTGATAGTTCCATTTCAGATAGAAAACTTGCAAACATAACTTCATGTTGTTGTCTTCTGGTTTTTACTCTGTCAGTTACATCTCCAATAACTTGTTCAGGGGGATGATTTCTAAGCCACTTCATGTTCAAATGATCAGGATGAATATTCTGTTCAACTGTATAGTTATCAATTGTAGACTCATTGAGCCTTTCTGGTTAACTCTTCTACTGATGGAATATTATCTTGATTGTCTTGACATGTTTCATTCAAATGACCTTCAATCCTTGGTAACTCCTTAGTAGATTCTCCTTTGCCTTGTTCAGTCATTCCTACTGGAATCTCAACTGTTACATACGGCTGTAGAGTTCTATCTGTAGATTTTTCTTCCTTTTGTAAATCCTTAATGATCTTCTAGACTTTCTCTATCTTCATTGTGTGGTTCATCAAACACAACATGTGTAAATTCTTCAACAAGCATTGTCCTCTTATTGAACACTCTAAATGCTTTGCTTACTACTGAGTATCCAAGAAAGAATACTTCATCTGAGTTAGGATCAAATGTTTTAATAGTCTTATATTAGGACTAAAACCCTTCCATAATTCATAAGGTTTCTTAGAATGTGCATTGTTGATTAGACACATGTTCTGTGTATAATAAGAAGTATTTGTAGCCTCAACAAAAAACATTCTAGGTAAATGAGCTTCCACTAACATTGTTCTAAAAGCTTCTTTCAGAGTTCTATTCTTCCTTTCAGCCACACCATTTTGTTGAGGTGTTATAGCTACTGAATATTCATGATGAATCCCATGGAGTGAATGAAACTCTTCAATAACTTGATTTGTAAATTCAGTTCCTCTATCAGATCTAATTTTTACAATCTTCAAACCTTTTTCATTCTGAATCTTCCTCATTAGTTCAGGTAACCTTTGTAGAGTCTCACTCTTTTTCCTTAGGAACACAGTCCATGTGAATCTTGAGTAATCATTGTTAGGATATAGATTAGATGTTTTGAAGATGTTAAAACAAGAACTTATAATAGGACTAGCTGAACCTGTTAGTCAGCTACAGATTAGTCTTGGTCTAGAATAGGTCTTTGGTTAAGGGGGAAGAAATCTGTGCAGACCAGAGAAGGTGACCAGAGGAGGTGACCAGATGAGGTGACCAGATAAGGTCACCAGATGAGAAGAGTCACCAGAGCAGAAGAGTCACCAGACCAGATGAGCTCTGCCAGAGGAGTCTGACCAGAGGAGTCTGCCAGAGGAGTCTTCCAGAAGACCTGTCCCAGATGAGATTCAGAGCCGATATGTTACCTGACCAGATGAGACCAGACCAGAAGACCCCAGACCAGACGACACCAGAACCAGATGAGGAAGACGGATTAGTTCACCTACTTAGATGCTGCATGTAATTTGGAGACAAGAAGACTTTGGAGATCTTTGATGGAGAAGAAGCAATCTGGAGAGTCAACTGATAGAGGATCCGATTGATTGATTGGGTGATTGAAGTAAACAAATCAATCAATATAATCAATCTTTGATTGATTATATCCCTCCAATTATGGTTGTTTGAATTACTGGTTCCCAACGGCTAGTTAATTCTACAACTATATATAAGAGTGCTTGGATTAGTTCATTAAAAAAAAGAGTCGGTCGAGAGCACACAAAGAACACACGAACTCTTCCACTCACTCACTTTGTCCTTTCAAGTTTATATACACTCTTTAGGAGTTATAGTTGGACCATTCACACAATCCTTATCTGTATAGATAGATTGGTGTAAGGCTTAGATCGTAAGATTGAAGCAAGTTGTACGAAGGAGCTGGTACTTCGAAATTCCAGTGGTTAGTGAGTACGTTGGTTGGAGAGTAAGTCCCCTTTGGAGAAAGGGAGAGTGGACGTAGGACAAGTTGGTCCGAACCACTATAAATCCTTGTGTTCTTTATTTTCTGCACTTTAAATTTCTGCAATTTCTTTTAGCATTTCTTTAAAGGGTTTTCTTAAAAATAAACTTAAAAACGCTTTCCGCTGGATATTTTTGGGACCAACAAGTGGTATCAGAGCAGTGTGTCCTACAGACCACTGTTTTGAAATTATTTTGGTGGTTACCAGGGCAGATCCATTTTTTTTAAAACCCAAATATTTGTTGTGCTAACAATTTTTGCAGAAATGGGCACAAAGAGAAGTAGTAGAAGAGACACCAGGAGGTACTCCAAAAGAAGCGTATCAGATGAGGAAGAAGAAGTATCCACTTCTGGTTCATCATCTAATTTTGGACCAGACGAAGAGATATGTCTTGTGACAGACGAGGTATGTAATCGAACTTCATCTTCTTTCTCATATTCTTCTTGTTCTGGACAATCAGAGGAGTCTGATATGCAGAAGATGCTATCAGATCTCCAAACTTCCATACAACTTTGTCAAAAATTGGAAGCAGAGAACACAAAGCTGAAAGCAGAAAATCAGAAGCTTTCACAATGTTTAGGCAACCCAACTGATCTACCAGCTGAACAAGTTCAAACACTGGCAGAAGAGTCCCCTGACTTGAAAACCAGATGTGATGAACAAACTAAGCTGATAGAAAAGTTGCTTGTTGAAAACATTGAGAAAGATAATGAATATACTCTGCTGAAAGCTAAGTTCGATGAACTTTTCCAGCAAAACAAAATTGTAAAAGATAGTGAGGACAAGCTTAAGCTGAGAGTGGAGCAGCTGACTACAGCACACAATGTTGTGTCACACATAGCTGCCTCATCTCAAAGAGAGCATGATAAAACAGGCCTTGGTTATTCCAAACCTGAATCCTCACATGTCCAGAAAGAAGAACAACCTAGAAATTCTATTGATAAAGGCAAGAGGTCAGCTGACCAGGCAACTCAGCCTAATGGGCAGATGAGTTCTAAAACTCAAAAACCCAAAAGACAGAGGAGGAATTTTAAAAGACCTCAGCCAGGCCAGCAGAGTAGAAGACAGTCTGGATCTTCTCAAATGAGGCAGAACCAGATAACTCCTACTCATCTGCAGAAGACTTTCAAGTCATCTGCCAGACCAGCTGGAACCTTTGATGGTTCTAGTAAGACTTACCCTTATCAAAAGAATTTCAAGTCTATTGCTTTAAGACAAGTTATTCCTTCTACTGGACAATCCCATAAGAAAAGAAGAGCCTCTAGAAGAAATAACCATGTCGAAGCTTCTTATGTTCAGTGTGTTTTTGTGGATATATATGGAAGAAAGATAAGATCACCTGATTCAAAAAGGGATGATCTATTCTTGTGGCTTCCTAAAAATTGTGCTAACCCCCCTGGACCCAGAAGGGTACCAATAAGTTGATTACCTGCAGATACACAAGAAGACCAACTGATATTTTGCCCCAATATCAGCTGAGCATACTTTGAGGGGAAAGATTAGTTGACCCAGCCTGCTAGAATCTCTATTTAGATTTTTCAAGTTTTCTTGTCTTGTTTTATTTAAAGTTCTTTCAGTTTTAACATCATCAAAAAGGGGGAAATTGTTAGGATATAGATTAGATGTTTTGAAGATGTTAAAACAAGAACTTGTAATAGGACTAACTGAACTTGTTAGTCAGCTACAGATTAGTCTTGGTCTAGAATAGGTCTTTAGTTAAGGGGGAAGAAATCTGTGCAGACCAGAGAAGGTGACCAGAGGAGGTGACCAGATGAGGTGACCAGATGAGGTGACCAGAGGAGGTGACCAGATGAGGTGACCAGAGGAGGTGACCAGATGAGGTGACCAGATAAGGTCACCAGATGAGAAGAGTCACCAGAGCAGAAGAGTCACCAGACCAGATGAGCTCTGCCAGAGGAGTCTGACCAGAGGAGTCTGCCAGAGGAGTCTTCCAGAAGACTTGTCCCAGATGAGATTCAGAGCCGATATGTTACCTGACCAGATGAGACCAGACCAGAAGACCCCAGACCAGACGACACCAGAGCCAGATGAGGAAGACGGATTAGTTCACCTACTTAGAGGCTGCATGTAATTTGGAGACAAGAAGACTTTGGAGATCTTTGATGGAGAAGAAGCAATCTGGAGAGTCAACTGATAGAGGATCCGATTGATTGATTGGGTGATTGAAGTCAACAAATCAATCAATATAATCAATCTTTGATTGATTATATCCCTCCAATTATGGTTGTTTGAATTACTGGTTCCCAACGGCTAGTTAATTCTACAACTATATATAAGAGTGCTTGGATTAGTTCATTAAAAAAAAGAGTCGCGCGAGAGCACACCAAGAACACACGAACTCTTCCACTCACTCACTTTGTCCTTTCAAGTTTATATACACTCTTTAGGAGTTATAGTTGGACCATTCACACAATCCTTATCTGTATAGATAGATTGGTGTAAGGCTTAGATCGTAAGATTGAAGCAAGTTGTACGAAGGAGCTGGTACTTCGAAATTCCAGTGGTTAGTGAGTATGTTGGTTGGAGAGTAAGCCCCCTTTGGAGAAAGGGAGAGTAGACGTAGGACAAGTTGGTCCGAACCACTATAAATCCTTGTGTTCTTTATTTTCTGCACTTTAAATTTCTGCAATTTCTTTTAGCATTTCTTTAAAGGGTTTTCTTAAAAATAAACTTAAAAACGCTTTACGTTGGATATTTTTGGGACCAACAATCATCTACAACCACATGAGTATACTTTTTCCCACTTATGCTAACTGGTTCTATGGGTCCAAAAAGATCCATATGAAGCAGTTCCAAAACATTGTTTGAGCCATCAGAGATATTACTCTTAAAAGTCTTATTTGTTTGCTTACCCTTTTGGCATGCATCACAAAGGTGATCTTTCTTGAAGTTTGTCCCTGGTAGACCTCTTATAAGTTTGTTCTTTACAAGGTCATTCATGGTTTTAAAATTTATGTGATTCAGTCTTTTATGTCAAAGCCAGCTTATATTTGTAGAGTTGTTTGCTATGAAACAACATTCTCTTCAGCTGAGCTCCATTCAACTATGTACACCTTTTCTTTTCTAGTACCACAAAGCTTGACTTGTTTGGTTTCAACATCTTTAATCATGCATGAGTTAGATGTAAAGTCTATAATGTAGCCTTTGTCACAAAATTGACTCACACTTAGCAGATTATGCTTCAGTTCATCTACAAGGTATACATCATTGATTTGAACATTTCCTCTTCTTATTGAACCTGAACCTTTGGCAGTTCCACTGGCATTATCACCAAAAACTACTCTAGGTCCATTTAGTTCTTTAAGGTTGGAAAGTGCTTCCTTATTTCCTGTCATGTGTCTTGCACAACCACTATCAATGTACCAAGTTTCTTTTGGAGTGGTTGACAAAATGTCCCTGCAATAAGTGAAGAATTAGTGTTTAGGTATCCAAAGATTTGGATCTCCTCCAGTGACATTCTTAACCACCCAAGTTGGTTTGGCAATTGTTGGTCTTTTGCCTTTCTTGTTGGGAACTTCCTGGGCAACTTTCTTGTCACCTGTAGACTTCTTTCCATTCCAAAACATGTTAAAATTTTCTTTCCTCTTGAAATCTACAGCTACTTCCGGCTGCACAGTTGTTGTCTGTAGAGTTTGACTTGAAATCTCTTCTTTACAGATTGATGTGATCTTGTCTGTTTACATATTGATCTTTCCTTCCAAATGCTTTTCATTCTCATTCTTTCCATAGATAATGTCAATAATCTTCCTTTGTTTCTCATCAGAAAGATTTTTCACTAATCTCTAAACAGTTGGTTCCTCAAGTTCTTGTAGTAGAATACTTTCTCTCTTGAATTCTTGTTGTTTTTTTTACAAATGTGGGCACAAATTTTTCAAGATAATCTAGCCAATCACATGGATTGTATCCAATACCTGTCATATCTCCAGAAGGTCTCTGCTGCAAGAGCATTGCTTTTAACTTTCTAGACGATTTACCATAGCATTCCAATCTTTTAATGAAATAATCTCTCTCAGCTTCAACATATGAGATGAGGTTATTTTTCTTTTCAACTTCATTCTTGAGATCTATGCAGTCAGCAATTCTGCAGGTAGCTTCTTCAAAAAGTTCTTCATGACTCATTTTTAGATAGTCAAATTCTTCTTGCAAATTACTCATTAAGGATGGCTTGTATTTGTTTTCATTGGTTTCAACAAGCAATTCCTCAATTCTTTGCTTGAGCTTTTGATTTTCTACTAATAGTTCATCATAATCACTTCTTATATGAAGCAATCCTTCTGAGCAAGTGAATCATATCACTGGAAGAATCTTTTTCAGTTAGAGAACTGGATGAGGATTGTACCTCTTCATCTTTTGCCATAAGACAAATTAGTGCTTCATTGTCCTCAAAATCTGTGGACTCACACTCTGCAGTTGGGTGAGAAGAAGAAGAGGGATTGTCTTCCTGAGTCTTTTCAAACTCGGATAATAGTGCTCTTATTCTTTCTTTATCCAACTTTCTCTTTTTTTCCATCTTTGTAGCTCTCTCCTCCTCAGTGTATCTCTTTGCTTCAGGATAGGGGCAGTCTTTGATAAAGTGTCCTGGTTTCCTGCAATTGTAACAAAGATAGGTGGAGTTAGTAGATGGTTTACTTGACTTACCTTCTTGCTTTGATGGGTTCTTCTTCCAGTTTGCTTTCTTGGCAAATTTCTTGAATTGCTTGATCAATAGAGCCATCTCATCACTTTCTGAGTCTGATTCTACAGTTGGGGTAGACTCTGCAGCTACAAGAGCTGTAACTTTTGAACTGGTTGATTCCTTGTCCTTCCTCCTGTCAATATCAAACTCAAAGACTTTGAGGTCAGAAAATAATTCAAATGTAGAAACTTTGGATAGATCATTGGACTCTCTCATAGCAACCACTTTCATATCCCACTCAGATGGTAGGTGTTAGGATAAAAATTGTTAGTTTTGATGAGTTAAAACAAACCAGAAGATGTAATAGGACCATCTGGACCTGTTAGCCAGATGATGATCTAGATTAGGACTTAGTCTAGGGGGAACTGCCAGACCAGAAGACTTCACCAGAAGAGTCACCAGAAGACCCCACCAGAGGACTCCATCAGAAGACTTCACCAGATGAGACAGACCAGAGGCAGAGGACCTTCCCCAGACCAGACGAGTCCGGACCAGACGAGTCTGGTGGAACAAAAGATGCTCAGTTTGATCCCCTGATTCTACTGAGTATTATGGCTGTTCACCAGATTAGGACCAGAAGACACCGAGGTTGCCTGGTGTCTGGTCTTGCCTTCTCTGGAGAGAATCAGAGTTAGGCAGAGGAAGCTATTGACCGTTGGTGATTCAAATCAAGTCAACATGATCAGGATTGGAAAGTATTTGAAGATAATCAATCCAAGGATCCCACCAACCCAATCAATCAATTAGGGAATTGATTGATTGAGGCTTCCTTATATAGAGGATCTGATTGGATTAGCCCTCCAACGGCTAGCCCTAATTCCCTCTATATATACAAGAGTGCAGTTCAAGAAAAAGCTCTAGAGACTCTACACGCGCATAAGTGATCCAAGCTTTTGATATTCATACCAAGCACTCTTACTGTTCATAATATTTATCTACTCTAAAGGAGTTATTGAAACCACAACCTGTTCATCTATTAGACAAGGTTGTTGGCTGGTTGATCTTTAGATTGAAGTTAAATCTAAAGGGGTTGTAAGAAGGAACTGGTACTTCCCAATTCCAGTAAGTAAGTTTGTGAGTTGGTTGTTAGTGAGTTCCCTTGGTTATAAGGGAGAGTGGACGTAGAATATTCAATCCGAACCACTATATATCTTGTGTTCTTTATCGCTTTATTTTACTTATTGTTTGTTGATTATTGTTCTCTTGTAAAAGACTTTGAAAGACATTTAACTTAAGCTTCCGCAATTAATCTAACTAGTGGGACCAACAAGTGGTATCAGAGTAGTGTGTCCAACGACCACTGCTTTGAAAAGCTTTTGGTGGTCACCGGGCAGATCCATTGCTCTTTAGTGCTTTTGTTCAAGTTCTTGTTATTTCCCTAAATTTCTTATCAAAATGTCTGCAAAATCTTCTTACAAGAGCCGTAAGCTCCCAGAATTCTCTTTTGAGGATTACAGCCACTGGAGCTTCATGATGAGCAATCATCTTGGAGCTATTCACCACCGCATGTTAGATGTGGTTGAAAGTGGCCCCATCAAATTTTACTGGACTCCTATTGATAGTGGCAGGTCAGAGTCCAGAGAGGAAACTAGTGAAGCTGCCCAGAAAACTGCAGAGGATAGAGTCCCCAGGCAGAGAATTCTCAAAAAGAGAGATGAGCTTGATAATGATGAAAGAAAGCTCTACAACTTGGACCAGGTGGCAAGAACAGAGATCATCAACACACTTACCAAAGAGGTGATTGAAAAGGTCAGAACGTGTGCCACTGCCAAGGAGATGTGGGACAAACTGGCATTGCTCTGTGAGGGAACAGAGAAGATCAAAGATAACAAACTCCAAGCTGTTCAACACTCGTTTGATACCTTCAAGATGAAACCAGACGAGACCATGCGTCTCACAAACCTCCTGAACAAGGCGAGTGCCTTAGGTAAGACCTATTCTGAAAAAGAAATTAATAGTAAAATCTTGCATTCACTAACAAGCAGGTGGAGAATTAAAGTCACTGTGATCAAGGACAACAAGGATCTCAATACTCTGGATCATCATCTTCTGTTGTCTGATCTCAAAGCATATGAGTATGATCTTCAAGAGGAGGATCAAACAGAAGAGGTTTCCTCTTCTGGCCAGAAAGGTGTTGCATTCTCTTCAACTATCAAGCCTGATGTCAAGCCAAAGGAGTCTACTGCAGATGACTTGAGCCTCAAGGAGCAGGTAGCACTTCTAACCCGTAAATTAGATAAGATGAGTTCAAAATATGGCAGGTACAAAAGGCATTGGAAGGAATCTTCCAGAGACAGAAAGAGTTCCTTCAAGCCTGCAGAGAAGGAGAAGACATCTGGAGACTCAAGGGAGACCAGATTCAGAACTCCAGAGAGGAGGAGAGATGACAACCCTGGCAACTCTGGGAGATCAGATTATCAGAGGAGGGATGGTAGCTCTGGCAGACCTGACTACCAGAGGAGAGAGAGTAGTCCTGCCAGATCAGACTACAACCAGAGAAGGAGAGAGCCAAGTCCTAGTCCCAGAGGAGACAATGCCTGCTACACATGCAACAAGACTGGTCACTATAGTTATGATTGTCCTCAACTCACTCCTAGGGAAAGAGAAGAGAAAAGAATCAAGAGAGATAGGAGATATGCAGATAAGAGAGCATTGCTGGCAGAAGCAGAGGAGGAGGATACTAGTTCCAGTTCTTCTTCTTCTGACTTTGGATCAAATGATGATGTGTGTCTTATGGCAGACATCACTGAGGTAAATGAAACTACTCTAGTTTTATCAAATTCCAAATGTACTGAATCCTCTAATTTATCTGGTAACTCCAGAGAGTCTGATATACAACAAATGCTATCAGATCTCCAAAATTGTGTCCAACTTTGTCAAAAACTTGAGAAAGAGAATGGTAGGCTCAGAGCTGAAGTTCAATCTCTCTCTCATGAGCATAAATCCACCAGAGAACTCATGAAAGATCATTCCAAAGAAGTCTCTGAACTTCAGGATAAGATCAAAGAAAGAGATACTCTGGTAGATCAACTCATGAAAGAAAAGAACTCTCAAGAAGATGAGATCACTGAACTCAGAGCCAAATACCAGACTCTTATCAAGGGAAAACAAGTTGCTCACAACATAGAGGAGATACCTATGCCCAGAGAAGCTCCTAAGATACCATCTGTTGTATCTATCATATCAGAGTCTTCTCAGCGCATTTGTGATAAGAGTGGTTTAGGATATTCTGGAATTACCACTAAAACTCATAAATACCTTTATAATAAAGACAAGTCTGTAAGAGCTGGTAAATTGGTAGAAATCTGGAATGATAAAGACTTAACTGGTAATGGTTACAAGGTGGTTCACAATCCTGATTGGAAAATGAATCACTCTGTTAATCACATAATAAATGATCCAGAAGAGTTGACTGTTCTGGAAGAGAAGATGCTAGAGAATAAGTGTCAACATGGGGAACCATTAAAGATTGATGGTTCTGTGAACAATGAGTCCCAAGGAGTAGAAATTACTAAAATTGGAGGACCCCAGAGAAATCCTCAAAGGGAACCTAAACAGATTAGGGGACCTCAAAGGAAACACTCAAGGAAGGGGAATATCAATCAGAGTAACAACTACCAGAGAAGGAACAATGTTCAACAGAACCAGGTACCCCAGAGACAATTTTCTCAGAGGAATCAATTCCAGAATAGGTATACTCAAAGGAACTATAATCACTAGAGCAAGTCTAATTATCAGAACCAGAGAAGGTCTTCCAGACCCATCTGTAGAAAACCAACTGATCTGGGTAGTTATGACACCAGAGATGGTTCTTCTAGGATGTACCCTTACAACCAGACCTTTAAGACCATGTCTTTGAGGCAGGCCATTCCAAAGGCCAAATTTGAGAAAAGGTACACCAGACCTGTTTATAGGAAATGTGTCCTTATCAGACCAGTAGCTCAATATGTCATTGTAAGAGGACATGTGCTGGTAGATAGATTTGGAAGGAAGATAAGATCTCCTCATCCATCAAGGGATGATCTTTATCTATGGATTCCTACAAAACCTGCAACTAACCAATCAGGACCCAGCACTAGTAGGGGACCTAATTGACTTCTCTGTAGGTAGATAAGAGTCCATTGGAGAAAGGATTTTCAAGCAACCATGTCTGGTACATTGATAGTGGATGTTCCAAGCACATGACCTTCCAGAAGGATAATCTCCAAGATTTCAAGCCATTGAATGGACCAAGAGTGATGTTTGGTGACAACAACTATGGAGTCACCAGAGGAGTTGGAAAGTTGACCTTCAATGGAGTATATGTAGATGAAGTCTACTACGTAGAAGGACTCAAGCATAATCTGCTTTCAGTATCCCAATTCTGTGACAAGGGATACTCAGTGAAGTTTTCTAGTGATTCATGCACTGTTTTCTCTTCTGATTATAATGATATCTTGCTAATAGGCTTGAGGAAGGGTAACATTTATCTTGCAGATTTTAACAGTTGCCCAAGAAATACTTGCCTGGTTGCAAAAGGATCTGCAGAAAACAGCTGGATTTGGCACAAGAGATTGTGTCATCTTAACTTCAAAACACTGAATAAGATTGCCAGAAAAGGTCTCATTCGAGGTCTTCCTAATGAAGTGTTTAAGAAGAATCAGGTTTGTGGTTCATGCCAGAAGGGTAAACAACCCAAGACTTCCTTTAAGGATATCCAGAGCACAACCACAACCAGAGTTCTTCAACTACTTCACATGGACCTGTTTGGACCTGTTTCTCCTCTTAGTTTCAGTGGAAGGAAGTACACCTTAGTAATAGTAAATGACTTTTCAAGATACACTTGGGTAGTGTTCTTGTTTAAGAAAAATGAAACTATGACTAAGCTGCCAGAGTTCTTCAACCAGATTCAGAATGAGCTGAACCAGAGCATAGTGAGAATCAGAAGTGACAAAGGAACAGAGTTTTTGAATTCACACATTGCAGATTACTGCAAGGACCATGCGATTTTTCACGAGACATCTGCTGCCAGAACACCCCAACAAAATGGAGTAGCAGAAAGGAGGAATAGGACCCTCAAAGAAGCTGCAAAAACACTTCTGGCAGAGTACACCACTCCGCAAAGATTTTGGGCAGAGGCCATTAATACAGCTTGCTACACTCAGAACAGGTGCCTGATTGCCCAGAGACATAATAAGACTCCATATGAGGTATGGAAAGGTAAAACCCCATCTGTCTCATATTTTCATGTTTTTGGATGTAAGTGTTTCATCCATGACAATGGGAAATCTAAATTAAGAACCTTTGATGCCAAAGTGGCTGATGGAATATTTTTAGGATATTCCAGCACCAGTAAGGCTTTTAGAGTTTTTAATAAGAATTCACTTTGTGTGGAGGAAACACCTCATATTGTTTTTGATGAATCTGTTATTGAGTGCAAGGTGGACTCTCAGTCTTCAGATGAGACCCAGAATCAGACTACACCCAGAGTTATCAAAGTCAATCCACCTGTTCTTGATTCAGATTCAGATTCAGATGATGACCCATCTCCCGGTTCTCTGAAGCAGCAGCCTTCACAAGGAGCAGAACCAGAAGAGGTTGGAACTCCTCTAGGGGAAAGCTCTTCTGCAGGTGGTGATGATCACCAAGGTACTGCAGAAGATGATCAACCAGGCAAGACCACGGGAAGGAGGACCCTGGTTAATCACCCCAATGACCTAATCCTTGGAGATCCAACTAAGGGTGTCCAGACTAGGAGGACTCTTAACTTAGCTGCCTTATTCAGTTGCTATGTGTCCTTGATTGAGCCCAAGAACATCAAGGAGGCACTGAAAGATTCAAATTGGATTGTTGCTATGCAGGAGGAGTTGAATCAATTCACCAGACAGGATGTTTGGGAGCTGGTAGATAGACCAAGACATCAAAAGGTGATAGGCACTAAGTGGGTTTTCAAGAATAAGAAAGATGAGAATGATGTCATTACTAGGAACAAGGCAAGGCTAGTGGCCCAGGGATATTCTCAGTCTGAAGGAATAGACTATGATGAGATATTTGCTCCTGTTGCCAGACTAGAAGCCATCAGATTGTTCTTAGCATATGCTGCTCACATGAAGTTCAAAGTATACCAGATGGATGTGAAATTTGCCTTTCTTAATGGGATTCTCATTGAGGAAGTGTATGTGGAACAACCTCCTGGTTTTGAACAAGGTGACAAGGTGTTTAAGCTTAAGAAAGCTCTTTATGGGCTGAAGCAGGCACCCAGAGCATGGTATGACACTCTATCTCAATTTCTTCTGGACAATGGTTTTACTAAGGGTAAGATTGATAGGACCTTGTTTAGGAAAGAAGAAGGAAAGGACATCCTTCTGGTCCAAATATATGTTGATGACATTATATTTGGATCCCCTAACAAGAAGCTGTGTGAGAAGTTTGGTGAGCTCATGCAGGGACAGTTTGAGATGTCCATGATGGGAGAAATGAATTACTTTTTGGGTTTGCAGGTTAAGCAATCAGAGAAGGGAATTTTTATTAATCAAGCAAAGTACACCAGAAACATGTTAGAGAAATTTGGAGTAGGATCTAGCAAAGCAGCCAAGATACCTATGATGACAAATTTCAACATGGATCCAGATGAGTCTGGAGAGAGTGTGGACCAGACTCAGTACAGAGCACTTATTGGTTCTCTCTTGTACCTGACTGCAAGCAGACCAGATATTACCTTTGCCGTAGGTGTTTGTGCCAGATTTCAAGCTAACCCCAAGAAGAGTCACTTGGAAGCAGCTAGGAAGATATTGAAATATCTTAAGGGAACTGTGAATTTAGGATTGTGGTACCCTGCAGATGACAATTTAGAATTGAGTGGTTATTCAGATTCAGACTATGGTGGATGCAGAATAGATAGGAAATCTACAAGTGGTACATGCCAATTTTTAGGGAATAAATTGGTATCCTGGTTTTCTAAGAAGCAGACTTCAGTTGCTACATCAACAACAGAAGCAGAGTACATGGCTGCAGGGAGCTGTTGTTCACAACTACTCTGGATTAGTCAACAACTTAGAGATTACCAGATTAGAGCTAAGGATATTCCTATATTCTGTGATAGTAATAGTGCAATTGCAATCACCCAGAATCCAGTTCTTCATACCAGTTGCAAACATGTTGATATAAGACATCATTTTATCAGAGATCATGTTGAGAAGTGAGATATAAGGATGGAAAAGATTGCAACAGAGAAGCAGAGAGCAGATATCTTAACCAAGCCTTTGGCTGAGACCAGATTCAGAGAGTTAGCTTTTGAGTTAGGTTTGTTGGATCCAGAGACAGATTTGTTTTAGGGGGAACGACAGAGAAGTATCCTTTGTTTTATTACTTTACTTCATACATTTACTTTCTTAAAATAACATACCTGTAGATTAGACATATCAGAGAAGGTATATCTCCATATGAGGTATACACCAGGTGACACTTGTCCCAAATGAAGTGCTGAGTCAGACTCCATTATATCCAGAGTCTTCTCTGACCAGAACCGGATGAGTTCCATCAGAGGAGATGTAGCACCAGACTGGCTGTGGTATCATCTGGTTACAATATCAGGTGACAGGTATGTCTTTACTTCTCTGGCCTCTGATCATTGGGATACACCTTTCAAATTAGTAAAGTACACTCAAAACGTTTCAACTTCGGAGTGTATTTAAGACTAGGGTATAATGCCTAGGCAATCATTTCGCTTTTTCTCTTGACTGCCACAAAACCCCTTTATGCCCAGTCCCAATGATTATGCCAACGCACCAGATTAAATCTGTATCTTGCCTTTCATCGTGGCCATCAGATTTACTCACTGTGCAAAATGTCAATCAATGCTAAATTGATTTTATTTCCTCGATTAAATTTTAAAATTACACGCGTTCACACTTCATTTAATAATCTAGCCACGCGTATTACCCTATTTAAATCAATTTTCCTTTCAATCTGTCCTTTCACGTTTCCATACTTTCAAACCCTAACCTCTCTCTACGAAGCATTTTTTTTTTCTCTATCTCTCTCTCTTTCACAGTTATGGCCCCTCCGTGCAATTTTGACCATGTCCTGATGATGAAGAAGCTAAAGACGGAGATGGTGGTGGACTTTTATACCACCAAGAACCCTGTTGCGCTGTCGATTCTGGAGATGCTCCAGAATGCAGGGGTGGAGAAGTTGATCTCCACTGTTCCCAAGGATTTTCGTACTCTTGACGGATATACGGCCCAGTTGTTGGTTCGTATGAAGATTCATGAGGATTACATTTCGTCCAAGATTGATGAAGATGATTTGGTGTTTTCTAAGCACGACTTCTGCGCTCTTTTCGAGAACATTTCTGCGGTGGGAGTGGATCCTTTGACGTACAAGGAATATGATATCGTTGGATCCTTCAAGATCTTTGCTCGATCTTCCTGCCAGAATATCACAAAGGGCTTTTTGGACAAGCATTTAAGGCAGAAGTACAAGGTGTTGTTTGATATAGTTGTTAAGGTGCTTATGTGTGAGAATCACAGCACAGATGCCATTTTCAATGGCCGGATGTGTGTGATGAGGGCATTGTATGATGGCGTTCAATGCAATTGGGCGGAGTTCTTCTGGGATGTGTTGAGGAAGAACAGACTGAAGGTGAAGAAGGAGGCTTGTCCTTCCAAGCCAGGGGAGTTGCAGTTCTATTTCACTGCAAATGTCTCTTTGGGGACTAAGTTAACTCTTATTCTGGATTCTCTCCTTCCAGAGAAGACGTGGAAATCATCTTGGTGCCACAGTTATCACAAATCCAAGATCCTCTTCTCTAAGGATGGCCCTCTTCATGGCCATGCCGACTCTGATGGAGAACAGGCCATCCCTGCCCCTCCTATTCAATCTATTCCCTCACCTCCGAAGGGGCAGAGAAAGCAGCAGAAGCAGAAGACCCATAAGAAAGCTTCTGTTGCAACGGGTTCTTCAACCGTTGCCTTTTCTGGTTCCTCAGAGGAGGACCAGATTCCCCTTCTTGATGTGCTTAAGAAGAAGGGTGATGATGATAAAGCTGTTAAGAAGGCTGGAGCAGCCAAGAGGAAGCGGCCAGGAGAGGCTCTGCTAAGAAGTCAAAGACTAGCAGGAAGGCCAAGAAAACCCTTCTGGTGGATGAGCCTTCAGAGGAAGAAGAGGAAGAAGAGGTTGAGCCTCTTGTGAGGAAATCCAAAGCCAAGAGAGCCCTTCTTCAAGATCCTGACTCTGGATCTGATCTTGGAGAGGCCTTGGAAAAGGCAATTGAGGATGCTTCCCAGATGATGGAGGATGCTCCAGAGTCTGTTGTACCTGCTAGTGTTGACCCAGCAGAGGTAAACCCTTCCCTTCCATCTTTTATCCCTATTAATCTTGTCTCCCCCTCTACCTCTCCCCCAGATAATATTCCCCAAACCCCATCTGCCTCTGGTACCCCTATTGTTCCACCAGAGCAGATTATCCCAGATACCCCAGTATATACTCCCTCTACCTTTCCTACCCAAACACCTTCTCCCCCACATTTCCAAACACATCTTCCCATAAACCCCTCTCCCCCACCTTCTGTACCAGAGGTACCCTCAACCTCTTCTGGTGCAGAAATCCCCCCTCCTAACACTTCCACCTCCCAGATACCTCCTACACCTTCTGTACCAGATATTCCATCATCTTCTGGTGCAGAGCAACCCATTCCTTCCACCTCTACTTCACAAAATCCTAACCCTCCCCAAACCCATACAGACCAGGACCCAACCATTTCTATGGCTCTGGGATTCGTTGGCCCTCCCCCTTCTCCTACCTGTTTAACCAGCGATGATAGTGAAGATGAGGAAGCTTCACTTGAGCCTGCTGACTTAGCCCCTTCCTCCTCTGCCTCTGGTCCCAAACCCTTCACTTTCTCATCTGCAGAAATGGGTCCCATTAGGCAGAGTATGAGTGTAAGTGCTCAGCTCTGGCTAAGAGAGCATTTCCCAGTTCTTTTGGAGCACTTACCACTTCTGGCAGAGCTTACTGATGCCAAGGTCTGGAGCAAGGCCAGACTTGAAGATGTGGAGGACCTAATGCTGTTGCTTGAGGAAATGGGTCCCTCCAACTTCACTGCTTGGGAGATTGAGCTAAAGCAGAGGATGAATATTCAGAACCCAGCAGAGCTGGAGACCCCTGGTGCAGCTAAAGTCTTGATTCGCACCTTGCTCATCCAGAGAGGAGTAATGCTCACTCCAGAGGGCCCCACTTACAAGTTTGGTCCTCATTTTGTCTTTCCTCCAAAGCTATATTCAGATGAGGAAGACTTTGAGATGTCTCCTGCCGTGCTCCAGAAGATGAAAGCTTTCTTCAATGAGCAAATCATGCAGATTGGGCGCTTTTCAAAAGCTATTCAACATATGGCCCCTGCTATGATAGAGCACCAGATCAGGCATGAGAGGAGAATCTTCCTGAAGCAGTTAAAGTCTTCTCTGGCAGAGGTAAAGGCTTCTTTTAAGGCTAATGGCTTGTTTGTCAAGTTGGATGTCATGCACAGCCAGAAGCAGCTACAGGAGCACGTGCTGGAGCAGTTGAGACCTGTATCTGTACTTAAAGTGGAGATGGCCAGCCAGATGATTCAAACGGCCAAGATGAAAGACTCCCTCCAGGAGATGTTGGAGAAGCAAGAGAGACTTGTTGCAGAGTCTAAAGCTTACCTGGAGGAGGCCAAGCAGCTGCGTGATCTTCACTCTTCCTCCAACACTGCCTTGCCTGATCTTATAAGGCAGGTAGTGGAGCCCCTCCTTGATGAAGTTAAAAAGGGGGAAGAGAAGGCCAGAACTGATCTGGCGAAGACCATAAATGAAACTCTCTTCAGCCATGGAGCTCGTCTGGACCTGCTGGAGAATACATTGGCCCAGGCTGAGTTGCAGAAGAAGAAGAAGGAAGAGCTCAAATCTCTTTCCATGGCTAAGCAGCTTGCTGCAGAAGAGGAGTCAGAAGCAGAGCAGGATCCAATTTCCATCTCTGGACCTGCAAAGAGGAAGATAAGGAAAGTGAAGAAGAGCTTCCTTGAATCTGTGGTTGAAGAAGCAGAGAAGAGATTCAAGGAAGAGTCGCCTGAAGAGAGGCAAGCAAGGATAAGGAAAAACATAGATGAAGAGCAGAGGCTCAGATATGTTAGGAGGCAAAATAAGAAGAACAGAGAAGTTGGTGTTTCTTCTGGTGCCAGTGGTTCAAGCCAGAAGAGGAAAGGGCATGTTGAAGTCATGAACATCCTCCCTCTCAGGACAGAAGGGTCCTTTGACTCAACTGTTCCTGTGCCTTTGATAGAAAAATTGAGAGAAGCCAAGACTCTCTAGTTTATTCAACATTACATCCAGAGACCTCCACCAGAGGATGATGCTCTCATCAACAGGACTTTCCATTCTTGGATGCAGGCTTATGATGCAGATTTGTACAAGCAGTTGATGGATTCAACCATTGAATTCAACCTGGAAGTCACTGCTCCTGAGTTCCATTTTCTCAACACTCCAATGGCAGGAGATCAGGTTGATTGGGCTGAGCTGAAGAAATTGTACAAGACCAAGGTGTTGGTGAACTTCACTCCAACATCTTCTGCAGAGTTGAAGGCCGTCCAGGATAGGTTTCTGGATTGGTTTCTGGTGCCTAAAGACAACAGAAGATATGCATAGAATAGGACCTGATCTTCAATGTAATTTGTAATCATATTTGTCCTTATTATCAATGAAATTCATATCTTCTCTGTTCAAAAGACAACCTCTTGTTGTCTTAATTGTTTGCCTGATAAGATCTATTCTAAGGTCTTATCCTTTAATGTTTTCTTGCTTAAGTTTATTATTTTTTTGATCAGTTCTGGTAGTGTTTTAACTCCATCAAAAAGGGGGAAATTGTTAGGATAAAAATTGTTAGTTTTGATGAGTTAAAACAAACCAGAAGATGTAATAGGACCACCTGGACCTGTTAGCCAGATGATGATCTAGATTAGGACTTAGTCTAGGGGGAACTGCCAGACCAGAAGACTTCACCAGAAGAGTCACCAGAAGACCCCACCAGAGGACTCCATCAGAAGACTTCACCAGATGAGACAGACCAGAGGCAGAGGACCTTCCCCAGACCAGACGAGTCCGGACCAGACGAGTCTGGTGGAACAAAAGATGCTCAGTTTGATCCCCTGATTCTACTGAGTATTATTGCTGTTCACCAGATTAGGACCAGAAGACACCGAGGTTGCCTGGTGTCTGGTCTTGCCTTCTCTGGAGAGAATCAGAGTTAGGCAGAGGAAGCTATTGACCGTTGGTGATTCAAATCAAGTCAACATGATCAGGATTGGAAAGTATTTGAAGATAATCAATCCAAGGATCCCACCAACCCAATCAATCAATTAGGGAATTGATTGATTGAGGCTTCCTTATATAGAGGATCTGATTGGATTAGCCCTCCAACGGCTAGCCCTAATTCCCTCTATATATACAAGAGTGCAGTTCAAGAAAAAGCTCTAGAGACTCTACACGCGCATAAGTGATCCAAGCTTTTGATATTCATACCAAGCACTCTTACTGTTCATAATATTTATCTACTCTAAAGGAGTTATTGAAACCACAACCTGTTCATCTATTAGACAAGGTTGTTGGCTGGTTGATCTTTAGATTGAAGTTAAATCTAAAGGGGTTGTAAGAAGGAACTGGTACTTCCCAATTCCAGTAAGTAAGTTTGTGAGTTGGTTGTTAGTGAGTCCCCTTGGTTATAAGGGAGAGTGGACGTAGGATATTCAATCCGAACCACTATATATCTTGTGTTCTTTATCGCTTTATTTTACTTATTGTTTGTTGATTATTGTTCTCTTGTAAAAGACTTTGAAAGACATTTAACTTAAGCTTCCGCAATTAATCTAACTAGTGGGACCAACAGTAGGGCTCTTAGAACTTTCATGTTCTTTTCCCTTTGTGAGTACTCTTTTCCAAGTAATTCAAGCTCATCGAGAATCTCAATGAATCTTGAATCAAAATTTTCAAGAGTTTCTCCAGATTTCATCTTGAAGTTCTCAAATTTTTTAACAGCTATCATGAGCTTATTCACTTTAATTTGATCAGTTCCTTCACAGATCATCTCTAATTTCTCCCATATATCTTTAGCAGTTTTACAACTTTTGATCTTGCTAAACACAATTTTATCTAGTGAGTGATAAATAGTATTTCTAGCAACATTGTCGAGGTTTTCTCTCCTCTTGTCTTCATCAGTCCATTCTTTTCTAGGCTTTGGAATGATTTGAGCTAATCCAGTTTGATCAGCTGCAGTGTTAGCCTTTTTAATAACAATTGGTCCATCTTCAATAATAGACCACATCACATCATTCATTGCAGACAGGTGTGCTTGCATCCTTATCTTCGAGTTATCATATTCATCTATAGAAAATATAGGCACTTTAGATTTCATCATTTTAGGAGCCATAACAGTATGCAGATATGATTTTTTTAAAACACTTTTGGATCTAACTTGAAAACTTTTAAAAACTTGGTCAAAGCAGTGGCAAGCCAACTGCTCTGATACCACTTGTTGGTCTCGAAAGTATTACAAGGTCTAGAGGGGGGGTGAATAGACCTTGTGTTTTAAAAATTTAAAACTTTTTCTCACAGACCAAACCCTGCAGCTGTAGAGTTTAGAACAAAGAAGTTTGCAGCTGCAGACTTTTAAAATGCAAAGTCTGTAGAAATTGAATCAAACACTTATCTTGCTGAGCTCTATTTAGGTCCATATCCCTCCTCTGATGTTCTTGATCTCTCTGATCACTCTTCTTGTTCAACTCTTTCACATCATACTCCAAAGAGAACAACCTCTTACTACCCTATTCTACCTTTTGAAGAATAACACGTAACATCTCATCGGTGGAGGCACCGTCATCTCCCCCTGGGGGTTTCGAACCTGGATCTACTCCAGGGGGTACAATTATGCCGGCTTTCGGATTGATATAGGAGAAATTTTTGTTCTTCCTCCACTGATTCTGATTCGATGGCTGACACCCTTGGTACTCTTGGTTGTTTCTCCACTGATTCTGAAGAGGTTGTGGACCCGGTGGTACAAACGATTGACCGTAGAGAGGTCTTCCCTACTGATTCCCACCTTTTTGGTACCCGCCTTGGTTGTAATTAAGTCTTCCCATGTAGTTGGCCTCCTCTTGTTGGCATCCTGGCTGGTCCACTTTCTCACTCATTGCATTATTACCTCCACTCAAACTCTGCCCAACCTCCAGATTACTGATCTTCTCCATCATAACCATCAGCAGCTTTCTCATCCCCTCACTTTCTTCCATCTGATAGACCCTCTAATACTCCGAATCTTCATTCCACTGCCCCGCGTTCTTCACAATGTTCTCTACGATCTATCTGCACTCAGCTGTACTTCGATTCAGGAATGCTCCATTCGTGCATGCATCGAGATGGCCTTGAGCTGCCTTGCAAGCCCCACAGTAGAAATAGGCCATAATATCTCCCTCGTTGTACCCGTGCTGCGGGCACTCAATAAGCATGTTGGAGAATCTCTCCCAAGCTTGACTCAACTCCTCTCTTGGTTTTTGCTTGAATGAAGAGATCTCCTTCCTCGCTGATAAGTCGTAATTCTTGTATAAATTATGTGTTTCAATTGGTTGTTTTGTAACAACAATTTAATATTTACTTGTAATTATCCGACTTATTTTATTACGGTCTCGATGCTTTGATTGTGTATTTTTCTATCATTTTTAGGGTATTTTACAACCTTTTTAATTAAGCTTGAGACGGGTCAAACTTGGAGGTGCGAGTGAGTGCAAATGGATCGAGTCAAATACAAATATGTAGCGCAACGTGGGGTCCAATGTCGAATTCTAGCACATGTTTCATATGCTATGAATATTGCATACAATAAAGTCGTAGTTAAGTGCTCATTTATCAAGGCTTTAAAGTGTCTAAGATCAAGCCTTAGAAATTTCCCACAAGTTGATTTAATCATCAATTTGGCTCAAGAACTTTAATGACATTAAAGGTGGCTCCACTATATAAAGCCATCATTAGACCCATGGAGGAGAGCAACCTTGAAGAGAGAAAGAAACACAATAATTCTAGCCATGTTTTTTTTTTTATTTCTTTATCATTTCACTTAGCCATGTTTAGTGGCTAAGTTCTTATTCTAGTCCGAGGACATGTTGAACCTTGAATAATTTTCCCATTTATTTATTTGGTGACGATTTTAATTTTATCCTATCTAGATTTCTTTGCTATTTGATAAAATGCTATGCATGTTCAATTAATTAATTTATTTGGTTTGGCCACCCGAGTTTGTTATTTAATTGATTCTAGCTAAATTACACTTTATAATCTGTAATTATTATAAATGTGTAATTGTAGTAGCAAATAGGGCATAACACCATAGGGATAGCAAAGTCTAGATTGTTTGATTCAGACGTTCCGCTTTCATAGTCTAGTTTGTCCTATTATTTTGGTTCGTTAATGCATTCAATGAATTGAATCTCAAATACATATTTTGGGGTTATTCATTCAAATATGTTAATTGGGGGTTGTACCTTCTGATTAATTAAACTTAAGAAATAATTTGGTCTAATTTGGTCGTACCGCTGGTCTAGGGGCAAGATTCGAGATAGGGCTGAGATAAACCACGATCTTTTAATTAAATTGGAAGAATTATTCTTGGGGATACTATCCAAGGGGTAGATTATTTTTATTTATTGAATGAATTCTTATTTTATTTTCCTGCATTCTAGTAGTTATACAACCAATCCAACCCCGCTCCCCCTTTTTATAATTTTACTGCATGAACTTACTCAATAAAATTACAACTATTCCTCGTGGGTTCGACCCTTACTTACCCTACTACATTAGTGAGCTAGTTAAGGTTAATTATTTTTGGGTGCCTACGACAGCACACCACTCGCCTTCACCGTTCTAGACGCAGGGTAGAAACGCTCAAGAAACAGACGCTCGAGCTCAGCCCATGTAGTCACACCCCCCACCCCCCGTGGAAGTGTGTTATCATACCACTCCTTAGCGATCACAGTCAAAGAGAACTGGAATAATCAGAACCTCTTGATATCCCCAAACATCTCATTGTAGTTAAAAGTTGAGGCTATCATGAGGAAATTCCTCAAATAGGTGTGGGGGTTATATTTCCCTACTTCTCCTTTGAACTGGTTCTCAACAAGCATCTTCAAAATCCCAGGAGATATAGAGAAACTATTAGCCTCGACTGATGGTATAACTACTCCATCATAATACCGTTGAGGCTGAGCCTCAAACCTTCCTCGAATTGTCATACCAGGAGGATCAGCGTTCTGCAGAACTTGCTGAGGATAAACTGGTGGTGGAGGGACCTGTGGAATTTGTGGTTGGTTATAAGTAGGTTGTGGAGGGTAGTATGGTGAATATGGATATGGTGGGTATGGGTAAGGTGGGTTGTTATATTGGTAAACAGGGTTGTTGAAAGGGTTATTTGGGTTTTAGTTCTGGTTTTGGTTTAATGTGGGATTGTTTTGGTTATGTGGGATGGGGTTTTGGTTTTGGCTTTCCCCTTGGGGTGCTTGCTTTTGACTATTGACTCAATTAGCTCCTTCAACCCATTCTCCAGTCTGATTGAACTTTTCTGCATCTCGATCCAACTCACCACCTAAATCCAAATGCATATCGTCACCACCGGCAGTAGTCATCCTTCGTTGGAAGACTCTATTTCTTCTGGCTATGGTCTCAGGGTCTAGCTTCGTTCTGTCTTCGCTCGTTTCTCCCTTTGAGCGTGTTTTCATATACCTGAAATACCAAAAGAAATATCAAAATGCAACTACCTAATGAATAATAAACCGAAATAAAAACACTCACTACTAGCTAATAAACTATCTCCAAGTCTTACTCAATGAGCATACATCGCCTTCCCCGGCAACGTCGGCATTGAATTTAATGCAATATACTAGTTTAATTAGTAGTTACCCCACAAGAGTATGGGATCACTGTAGTATGGGCGAGTATAGGGACCAAGTAGTATCGAACCCAAGGGAAAGTGTGTATGTGAATAAATCGCTTGAAATGTATGTGTCGTATCTAATATGAATGTAATGTTTTGATTTTAAACTAATAATAAACTATATTATACTAATTATATGCTAATAATAAAATTAAATTAAACTAACTTCTGGTTTGAAGTGCAAATGAGATGATGATGCTAGGGATATGAATCCTTACGTATACTAACGGAGTTGGTACAATAACTAAAATAATCGTGATGTGCAAGTTATAATCCTAAGTGTACTAAAACTAGGCAATCAACTTCCCTAATCTAGCACAAGAATTGAAAGAATAAAAGCCCAAGAATTACCCATAATACTTAGTTCTATCAACCTACTTCACCAATCCACTAATTAAATTATATGGATTGTACTTAATTATTGAGACCCTAATTTAACTAAGGTGATGCGGCCGTCCTCCTTAGATAAACCGGTAGATTACAAACCCCTTCAAAAACCCTCTCCTTAAGCCTATTCGTTATTAAAGAGTGATGCGGTCGTCTTCTCTCTAACAATTTTTGTACTCAATTCCAAGATTATTCTAGGATTTATTAGAAATATTCAATAATTAAGAGAATCAACACTATACATCATGAATTATCCTAATTACGTACCAACATCCTACTTCTACTAGTTCATCCTATCCTAATCATGCAAGGGTTCTAGCCTAACATGGTGGTTTCAAGATTAAAAGCAATAATATGATTAATCATCATAAACATAATTAAAAGAATCAGGAAAATTAAGAACATAAATTATCTATGAAAGTAATTGAATCAAAGCTAGAAAATAATCTACAAAGTCTTAATTTAGGTCTAAGTATATAAAAGAATTCAAGAAACAAAAAGAGAAATAAAAACCGTGCAAAATATTAATTGTTCTAATGAATCAGTATGATAAAAACCTCGTTTCTAATCTTGAAATACTTGTCAAACTCTTAAAATCACATCCCAAGCTTCTTCCCCTTCGAAAATCGAGTCTAAATATGTGTGTATATGTGTAGATATCTAAAAATTGGCTTGAAAGGGTATTTATAAGGCCTGGGACGAAAAATATGGCAAAAATGACCAGGGCGCTCGAGCACAGCCCTCGCTTGAGCACTTTTCAGCTGATTGATTAGGCGTGAAATTGTTATGTTTTGGTGCCCGATTTGCCCATGTTTTGAGTAATTTTTATGAGTGTTTGGATTCAATTGAGTATCATTTCTATAAACTGATGAATTTATCTCTTTGGTTTTCATAGATGGATAGAGGGTGAAAAGAGGAGTTTGTAGGACTTTGAATCATCCAAAACGGACTCCCGGTTGAGGAGATATGAAGATTTTACGAACATGTGTACAACTGCCGAAAAGTACTCGAGCAGATTCACTCGAGTAGTCACTACTCGAGCACTCGAGTAGTGCACTCGAGCTGCAACAGGTCGAGTAGTCACTACTCGACCTATACTCGAGCAAATGCGTATTTTGGCTAAAAAATGCCCAAATTCGATCCCAAGCCTATTTATACCTTTTTCCAAGCATATCAATACATACCAACACATATTTTTACATATTTTGAGCGAGAAGAAAGCTTGGAAGAGAGATTGGAAGAGTTTTATACGTTGTAATCGAGGTTTTAATTTATTAATTCTTAGTTTTAGTATTTCTTTTGAACGTATTAGATTAATTCTTTCTTTCTTTACTCTTTGAGACGATAAACCCTAGTTTATCAGATTTATATATATTTCTTTAGAGACTTTAACTTGTTCTTTCGTTTATGTTCTTGATTTCTTTCGTTAATTTAATTATGCATATGATTATTGTTCTTGTGATTGCTTTTATTATTCAAACCACCATGTTAGGCTAGAACCCTTGCATGCTTAGGGTAGGATGAACTCGTAGAAGTAGGTTGTGAGTACGTAATTAGGGTAATTCGTGACGTTTAGTTTTAATTCTCTTAATTAATGAATTCTTAAAATCAATCTTAACTTTATTCTTGAATTTCGTTCGAAAAGTGTTAGAGAGAGAACGACCGTATCATTCTTTAACAACGAGTAGACTTAATGATGGGGTTTAGAAAGGGTTAATTAATCTACCGGTTTATCTAAGGAGGACGATCGCATCACCTTAGTTTAAATTAGGGTCTCGTTAATTAAGCACGATCTATTAACTCGTTAGTAGATTAGTGAAGTCGATTGCTAGGATAAAGTATTGGGGTGTTAATTCTTGATCTTTCATCTTACAATCTTTTACTTAGGTTATTTCTTGCACGTCACGGTTACTTTGATTATGTACCTGCTCCGTTAGTATACGTAGTGATTCCTATCCTAAGCATCACCATCACTTATTTGAGTACAAACCTTAGTTAATTCGTTTCTTTCGTTCTTTAGTTTACTTAGTTTATTTTAGTTTAGAATTAATTTTTTAAAAATTCCAAAAACATACATTCATATTAGCTACGACGCGTAGATCTTCAAGGATCTGTTCGCATACACTCCATCTTGTGGGTTCGATATTACTTGGTCCATATACTTGCTCATACTTCAGTGAACCAGTACTCTTGCGGGGAAACTACTAGTAGAAAGCTAGTATTTTCGGCTTCAAGTCAATGGTGCCGTTACCGGGGATGGCATTGTATATCTTTTTGAATAGGACTTGTAGATAGCTTAGTAGTTAGTAGTGATTGATTTACTTTTCTGTTTTATTTTGTAGTATTTTCGGCAGCTGCATTTTTATTCTTTTGTTAGTGTTTCAGGTTTATGAAAACACGCTCGCAAGGTAATACGAGCGAAGAGAGACTACAGTCAGATCCTGACACAATAGCAAGAAGAAACTGAGCCTTTTTAAGAAGGATGAACGCTGCCGGAGGAGGGAAAGAACCAATGGACATTACTAATGAGTTGGATGATGTCGAGAATGAGTTTAATCAGACATTAAACCGGGCTGACGGCACTGAAGGCAATTCTAGTAAGAACCAAGATCCGTCAGGGGATAGCCAGAGCCAAAACCCGGGTACACAAAACGTGAACAATCCAGCTTATAATCTTGTCCAACATCCTCGAAACAACCCTGCTTACCCATTGAACAACTTTCCACAAAATAAATTGCCTTATCCCTACCCATACCCACCTTATCTGTATCCACCATACCCGTATCCTCCACCGCCTGTTTACAACCAGCCATCAGCTTATCAACCACCACCACCCCAACAAGTACCCGTACCAGCTGCTAATCCTCAACACGTTCCTCAGAACGCATATCAGAACATGGCTATTGGAGGAAGGTTTGCGGCTCAACCGCAAAGGTACTATGATGGAGTGGCATTGCCCCCTGTAGAGGCAAATAATTTCTCGATTTCCCCAGGAATTCTTAAGCTGCTTACCAAGAATCAATTCAAGGTGGAGGTTGGGAAGGAGAATCTGCATACTCATCTGAGGAGTTTTCTGATGATCGCATCCACATTCAATTATAACGGCATGTCTAAAGATGCTAAGAGGCTCAGGTTGTTCCCATTCTCTTTGACGGGAATAGTCAAGGAGTGGTACGATAACACGCTCCCACGGGGAGGTGTAACCACATGGGCCGAGCTCGAGCGTCTGTTCCTCGAGTGATTCTACCCTCCATCTAGAACGATTAAAGCAAGGATAGAGATTTCTTCCTTCCGCCAGAAGCCAGGAGAGGATTTACGTCAGGCTTGGGAGAGATACTATATTGATTGAGTGCCCGCAGCACGGGTACAATGAGGGAGATATCATGGCATTCTTCTATAGTGGAGCCAGCAAGGCTGGTCAAGCCCATCTCGATGCATGTGCCAGTGGAGCTTTTCTGAACCAAGGGATAGCGAGATGTAGAGAAATCATCGACAACATTGTCACGAATGCCGGGGCATGGAATGAGGATCCAGAATTTCAGCGAGCTTGCAAGTTGGAGGAGAACGAGGGTACGATGAAGCTGTTGATGGCAATGATGGAGAAGATCAGTAACCTTGAGATGGGGCAGAATTTAGTTGGAGGGAATGTAGCAGTGAGCGAGAAAGTGGACCCACCCACGAGTCAGCAAGAAAAGGCCAACTATATGGGAAGGCCTAACTATCCACAAGGTGGCAATCAGTTTGGAAGGTCTTCTTATGGCCAACCATTTGTACCTCCAGGTCCACAGCCGCCTCGAAATCAATGGAGGAACACACAAGGATATCAAGGAGGCCAGCAGCTTCCTCAGAATACATGGAGGAAGAGTGAGAATTTCTCATATGCTAATCCAAATGCCGGAATTACAGTTCCTCCAGGTGTTGATCCAGGTTCTAAACCTCCGGGTGGAGAAGGCGGTGCCTCAACCGAGGAGATGTTGAGAGCTATTCTTCAGAAGGTGGAGGAAGGTAGCAAGAGATTGTCCTCTTTGGAGTACGATGTGAAGGAGTTGCATAAGAAAGGAGATCAGCGTGATAAAGAACTCCAAAAGAGAGACATTGAGCTGAATCGAATTCAGCAAGAGAATATTAGGTGGTTCACTTCGATAGAGTTTCAGATGAGCCAGATCGTAAAATCATTGGGAAGAGAGCCGGGTAAATATCCTTCCATGCCGGAGGGGAACCCGAAAGAGCATTGCAAGGCGATCCAGCTTAGAAGTGGGACCAACTATGATGGTCCTCAGATGCCTGCTGATTATGAGACGCCCCAAGGAGAGATTGAGATGGAGGTAAAAGAACATAAGAAAGATGAGGGTGAAGGCATTCAGATGAGTAAAGATGTGGAGGAGTCCCATGAGAGCAAATAGCCTGAAGAGGAAGGCATTGACAAGATTGAGAGAGTTCTTAAGTGGAAGAAGGCAAAGGAAGCAAGAGAGAAAGTGAAAGAGACCAAGGGTGATGAATGGGAGGTACCCAAATCTGTGATACTAGTCCCATATCCACAGCGCTTTATGAAGAAAAAACTTGATGAGAAGTTTGCTAAATTCCTTGATGTTTTTAAAAAGTTACATATTAACATTCTTTTTTATGATGCTTTGGAACAGATGCCGAATTATGCCAAGTTCCTGAAGGACTTGATAACGAAGAGAAGGAGAGTTGATGATCCCAAGTTGGTGCAGCTGAACCATGAGGTGAGTGCATTAGTGGACAAGGCGCTGCCCCCGAAGTTGAAGGATCCCGGGAGTTTCACTATCTTATATGATATCGGGAATGGAGTCAAAAAGGGAGCATTGTGTGACCTCGGAGCGAGCATTAATTTGATGTCATTGTCACTTTTCAAGAAGTTGGAAGGTGGAGAACTTCAGCCCACAATGATGACACTTCAACTAGCCGATCGGTCTATTACTCGACCTCAAGGGGTGGTTGAAGACGTCCTCGTGAAAGTTGGAGATCACATTTTTCCAGCCAATTTTGTGGTCCTAGAGATGGAGGAAGATGAGCACATGCCTTTGATCTTAGGAAGACCGTTCTTAGCGACAACCGGGATGGTGTTAGATGTGGCAAATGGGAAGATCACGTTGAAAGTTGACGATCAAGAGATAAAAATCTCCCTATATGAAGCCATGAAGCACCCGAAGGAAGGTGAAAGCTGTTATTGCATAGATGCAATTGATCCTCATGTTGAAGACACACCTCCTATCCCTAATCTTTCTTTTAGTCATGATTTTGATAATCCTTCATTTGATGATTTAACCCATGAGCATTATGATTTTGATGGTTTTGATAGGGATAAAGTGAAGAAGTTGAAGGATGAAGAAGTGAAAGGTGAGGACGTGGTCCAGTTGGAGGGAAAAGGAGGAGTTAAGAAGAAAAAGTCAAAGCGCAAGAAATTGCTTAGTAAGACTCCTCCAGATAAAGGTGAGAAGGAGTTGAGACCCATACCACTTGGGGATGAGAAGGAAGCAAATGAGCTCATGATGGAGGGGCATCAAGGAAAGGAATTCAACCACCACTCTTATGAGAGTAAGGGAGGTAATTTTGAGTATCATGTCCCATAAGCTCCTTTGAGCTCGGTCCGGCATGAGGACTTTAAAAATAGTGTTGAATGGGAGGCAACCCATTTTTATTCACTTTTGAGTGTTTTTAGTTATTTGAGTTTTATGTTATTAGGGTGTTGTTGAATCGTAAGTTTTAACCTCGCACTTGAGAGTTTATTTTGTAGGCTTGTCTCGAAGGAGTAAAGGTATCATGGAGTTATTCAGATTGAAGGGAGAAACTCAAGCAAGGGAGTGTGCCAAGTTGTTGAGAGAAAGTGAATTATGGTTACATTGCACATGCATGCACACCCTCTCTTTGAGTTGAGTTTGGTTAATTGGTATATTGAGATGTTCCTTGGGCTGCTAGTGTTTTAATTTGCTACTACATATTTCATGCCTATCAATCATCTTATGCTTGTTGATTGCTATCTTTGAGTATGACTTGATGAGTAGGGTGAATTGTGAAGTTGAGTTAGGAATTCTTTTGTGTGAATGTTTGAGTTAGAGTGGATTTGAGAGAGAACTAGTATGCTTGTGTGATAAGAATGAGAATGCACTAGGACTAGCATGGATGTGAAAGCTGTGAGATTTGAGCCTTTTGAGATTTTGATGCATAAATTGATCTCTTCGTTTGTGAGTGGATCGTCACCTTAGAGGATGTTAGAACTTGTGTGTGCTCTCTCTTCTTGATTGTGTCTAGTTTGATATGCCGAAGGTGATCTTAGGCCATCTTTGTTTTGAATGAGTCACTTACCCTAAATTTCCCTACCATGGATATTTGTCCCTCGTTAGCCCCTTTGAGCCTTAAGCCTATTTCATTGGCTAGCACATATGAACACTATTCCAGTTCCTAAGCCTTTTTGTCCCAATTTGAGTGGAGAATAGGAAAAGTGTAACTGTGAAGGGATTGAATTGAGTTGAAAAGGGAAAATGTTGTTTGTTGAGTGAGTATGAGAAGAAGGTGTGATGAAGTTTTGAGCTGTGGGAAAGAACAAAAAACAAAGGGGTTGAGAATGAGCAAAAAAAAAAAAAAAATGAGCTCATGTGTTTGTGATTGACAAAAGTGAAAAAAATAAAAGTGAGAAAGAAAAAAATTGAAGTGTTGAGAGTGTTAGAATTGAAAGTGTGCTTATTGAATATGTTGAAGTAGTCTGTTCCTAATCTCGAAGTACCGAAGTGTTATTTTCTATTCTCCAGTCACTTAAGTCACTTACCCATATTGTTATCCCACCTGTCCAAAGAGCCTACATTACAACCTTGAGAAAAGTCCTTTTTGATTCGGCATTGATTTCTAGAGTATGGTCGGAGTTGAGAGTGCTTACAAGCCTATGGCTGCCGATATGAGTGATTGATTGTTTGAGTGAGTCCCTTTATTATTGATATACACTTGTGAGGGAGTGAAATACATCGTTGAGTGCACATCCATGTTTGATCTTGGTGGTTCTTGTTGTTATTGCATGAGTATGATGAAGGAAGGTGAGTGAGTATACGAGTGATTGATCTTTGAAGCTCGAATTCATTTACTTGCACGATTTGATTCTTTGACTCATTCCTAACAATTTCAATTAACTTATTATTTCATTGCTTGAGGACAAGCAATATGGTAAGTTTGGGGGGGTTGATTAGGCGTGAAATTGTTACGTTTTGGTGCCCGATTTGCCCATGTTTTGAGTATTTTTTATGAGTATTTGGATTCAATTGAGTATCATTTCTATAAACTGATGAATTTATCTCTTTGGTTTACATATATGGATAGAGGGTGAAAAGAGGAGTTCGTAGGACTTTGAATCGGCCAAAACGGACTCCCGGTTGAGGAGATATGAAGATTTTACGAACATGTGTACAGTTGCCGAAAAGTACTTGAACAGAGTCACTCGAGTAGTCACTACTCGAGCACTCGAGTAGTGCACTCGAGCTGCAACAGGTCGAGTAGTCACTACTCAACCTATACTCGAGCAAATGCGTATTTTGGCCTAAAAATGCCCAAATTCGATCCCAAGCCTATTTATACCTTTTTCCAAGCATATCAACACATACCAACACATATTTTTACATATTTTGAGCGAGGAGAAAGCTTGGAAGAGAGATTGGAAGAGTTTTATACGTTGTAATCGAGGTTTTAATTTACGAATTCTTAGTTTTAGTATTTCTTTTTTAACGTATTAGATTAATTCTTTCTTTCTTTACTCTTTGAGAGGATAAACCCTAGTTTTTCAGATTTATATATATTTCTTTAGAGACTTTAATTTGTTCTTTCGTTTATGTTCTTGATTTCTTTCGTTAATTTAATTATGCATATGATTATTGTTCTTGTGATTGCTTTTATTATTCAAACCACCATGTTAGGCTAGAACCCTTGCATGCTTAGGGTAGGATGAACTCGTAGAAGTAGGTTGTGAGTACGTAATTAGGGTAATTCGTGACGTTTAGTTTTAATTCTCTTAATTAATGAATTCTTAAAATCAATCTTAACTTTATTCTTGAATTTCGTTCGAAAAGTGTTAGAGAGAGGACGACCGTATCATTCTTTAACAACGAGTAGACTTAATGATGGGGTTTAGAAAGGGTTAATTAATCTACTGGTTTATCTAAGGAGGGCGATCGCATCACCTTAGTTTAAATTAGGGTCTCGTTAATTAAGCACGATCTATTAACTCGTTAGTAGATTAGTGAAGTTGATTGCTAGGATAAAGTATTAGGGTGTTAATTCTTGAGCTTTCATCTTACAATCTTTTACTTAAGTTACACGTCACGGTTACTTTGATTATGTACCTGCTCCGTTAGTATACGTAGGGATTCCTATCCTAAGCATCACCATCACTTATTTGAGTACAAACCTTAGTTAATTCGTTTCTTTCATTATTTAGTTTACTTAGTTTATTTTAGTTTAGAATTAATTCTTTAAAAATTCCAAAAACATACATTCATATTAGCTACGACGCGTAGATCTTCAGGGATCTGTTCGCATACACTCCATCCTGTGGGTTCGATATTACTTGGTCCATATACTTGCCCATACTACAGTGAACCAGTACTCTTGCGGGGAAACTACTAGTACAAAGCTAGTATTTTCGGCTTCAAGTCACTGATGTACACTTGTTCGAAAAACCTTCATATCTTCTCAACCGGGAGTCCGTTTTGGCTGATTCAAAATCCTACGAACTTCTCTTTTCGCCTTTTATCCAAATATGAATACCAAAGAGACAAATTAATGAGTTTATGAAAATGATACTCAAATGACTCTAAATACTCATAAAAACACTCAAAATATGGACTAATCGGGCACCAAAACATCACAATTTCACATCTAATCAAACGTGTACAAAAGTGCTTATGTGATAACTTTGAAATGAAAGACTTAGGGATGCTAAAAGGATTTTGTGCGTGGATATTGTGAGAAAGAGGAAAGAAAGAATTGTGTTGCTTAACCAATGTGATTACGTGAACAAAATTTTGAATAAATTTTCTATGATTAATGCAAAATCTGTGAATGTTCCTCAAGCTGCTCACTTTGTACTAAGTAAGGATCAGTGCCCCAAGACTGATTTTGAAATTGATGCTATGGAAAAAGTGTCTTACTCTATTGTTGTAGGATCTGTGATGTACCTTATGTGAGTACTAGACCCGATGTCACGTATGCAATAAGCTGCTTGAGTCGGTATATGTCAAATCCGGGTAAAACTCATTGAGAGGCAATGAAATGACTTCTCAGGTATTTGAAAGGTACAATGGATGTTAGTCTTAAATTTTTCAAATGTTCTGATGATGTGAATTTAGTTGGCTATGTGGATTCAAATTATATTAATGATAGAGATAATAGGAGATCAACTACTTCTTATGTCTTTACCTTGTGTGGCTCTTATATTAGTTGAAAATCTCAATTATAGAATATTGTTGCTCTGTCCACGACTGAGTATGAGTATGTTGCTATAAGTGAAGCTGAAAAAGAGGCTATATGGCTAAAAGGGCTTGTCACTGAAATTGGTTTGTGTTGGGATATATTTGTTTTGATGATTTTTCAAAACCACATATAATAGATTTGAAGCAGTCAGGATTGTATCTTTTAGTTTCAGGTCAGGCTAGGTTATTTCTCAGTAGAACAGGTTATCAGTGGAGGAAGAACTCAGTTGAGGAAGCACTCAGAGGAGGAAAGCTCAGCTGAGGGGGAACTCTACTGAGGGGGAACTCAGTGAGGGGGAACTCACTGACACAGCTTGAGGAAGTCAAGATGACATCACAAAGAGAACAGACTGAAGCCATGTCGGAAGACCTGAACCTGAAGGGAAGCCTGAAGGAAGTCCCACTGAGTATAAACCTGACTATTCTAAGCTAAGTCAGTGGACTACTCAGTGAAGAGCGTGATCAGGAGGATCAGTGTTGTACCAAGTAGGCCCTGAAGGAGTCAGGCTATTGTGGTCAGGGAAGTTTGTCATTCAGCCTTATGACAAACTTCTTGGAAAGATTTTCAAGAGTCTACTGAAGGACAACTACATTGAAGACAGCTATGTCTACTGAAGATCATCAAGTCAGTGGAGGATAAGCCATCTGAAGTCAGTGCGCCCTGATCAAGCTCACTTAACCAAAGATCCGTTGGATTCAGTCCACGTGGACCAATCAAGTCAAGACAGCACATCCGACACTGACAAGACCGCATTCCAAGAAAAGTAGGTGAACCTATTAATTGTCTGAATTCAAATGTGATTCCCTCCAACGGTTACATTTGAATCCACACTATAAATACAAGCTCATAGCTGCGGTTCAAGTGTGTGTGAAAAGAAAAAATCAACACCTACGAGCTGTGAAGGTGTGAGAGTTTAGTGCAGTTTCAAAGGGAGATATAAGGAGGCACGTCTTACACCTAAGGACACTGACCATTAGGGTTTTCATATATATATCTCATTGATTGTCAAGCTTATAACTCTTAGCTTAGAGAGGTTTTCCCAATCTTAGCTTGAGGCTAACACATTGTAAGGGAAAACCTCACCTAGTTGGAGAAACCCAAACTGAAACCAAAACCCTCTTGTCAGGTTCGTTGGTTGAAGTTAGTGAGCTAGGAAGAAAGTTTGCAGGGTCAAGAGTTGTATTGATCTGGGTGCACCTTGGCACGTTAAAAACAAGTCAATCCTTAGTGGATTCTCCTGTTAAATCAGGATCGTGGACGTAGAAGCTTGAGTCTCTGAACCACATTAAACTTCTTTTGTTACTTAAGTATTTGATAAACGTTTTAAAGTACATGCTCACTGAGTATATTTCAAAGAGAAAATCAGTCAGGGAGAATCAATCTCACTGACAAGCTTAAGCACACACTCGAGAGTTCAGTATCTCGAGTCACTGCGTTGCTTAGAGCATGAGTCTCCAAGTCTCCACACTGACTTGGTAGCTCAGCCTCTAAGCAGTGTAGTGACTTGAAGTGTAACCTCTCGAGTCACTGTCTTGTTGAAAGACTGAGTCCTCAAGTCACCACACTGACTTGATGTCTCTGACTCTCAGCAATGCAGTGACTTGAGTGTCCCGCACTGAACTCATTCAGGTTTTAAAAAAAAATCTTAAATTCCCATTTTTGGCATTCGAAACCGGGACCATCAGTTTGCTTAAGAAGAAAGTAGCTATTTATTCTGATAGTCAATCTGCCATTCAATTGTGTAAAAACCCTATTTTTCATGATAAGACTAAACATATTGATGTTAGATTTCACTTCATTCGTGATATCATTGAAAAAGACATAATTGAGCTTTTAAAGATTGCTTCTGAAAAGAATCCGGCTGACATGGGGACTAAATGTTTAAATTTGGATAAATGTAAGACATGCATGAGGTTGTTATTGATATGCATCTTACTTGGGGATTAGACTTTTTTTTCTTAACACTTTGTGCAATCTTTTATGTTTAAAAGTGTTTGTGTAAAATATTGCTAACTTGTGTGTTGAGTGTGAAGGTTGGGTAGACAGCCTGTACTACTAACTATTTGTTGTCTGTGCAGGTTTTACAGGTAATGATGAGAAAAAAATTCCTTTGTTCCGAATAACGGGTGACAGTATGTTGGAGATAAACCAAAGATGTGGAGATGTGTTGGGCATAGTTGCTTGTGGGCATTAACCTCATTTTGAGCACACTTCTTCTTTGGTCCATCTCTCTCCCCCTCTCTCTCTCTCTCTCTCTCTCTCCCTCCCTCCCTCCCTCCCTCCTTCTCCCTCTCCCTCCCTCCCTCCCTCTCTCTCTCTCTCTCTCTCTCTCTCTCTCTCTCTAATTTTTTGGTGATTTAATCTTATGACTATCACAGCCTAAAATCATAGTTTAATTGATTGGAAAATTGTTGTCCTCTTTGCTATATATATATAAACCGATCATTCGGTATGAGTATTTGCATCCAAAATACGAGTCCCTAACTATTCTATACAGAGTGAGAGAGGTTTGAGAGCTACCAAGGGTGAACGTGAGAGGACGAAACATTTGACGTTGTCTCCTTCACGTTGGATGAAAGTCCGTTGGAACACAAGGTTCTGAACCCGTGTATTTCTCTGGTATTTTGGTTTGGGTTTGATGGTACCAAATCCTAAAAACACCTTTACACTTTTGAGAATATTACTTTACAAGCTGAAATGTATTATTCGTGTGAAAATGTGTTACTATAACATAAGTTGATCAATCTCAGATAGAAAGCAATACCTATACGGGTGTAAGTTTATATGATTACTTGTATTTTTTTTTTTAAATTAATTACATGAAAATTTCTTGTGTTACGAAAATGTTGCGCGGGATTTCTATTTAATTTGTTATAAGGCTGACTCTCCTTTTTTTGTCGAAAAGTAGATAACGGTTTTTGATTTTTTTAAAATATTGAAATTTCAAAATTATACCATGAATACATAATGAAAAATAGATATAAAAAGGAGGGTTAACCTTTTTTTTTTTTCAAAAGTTTATATGATTATTTGTATTTAAAAAATATTAATTGCATGAAAATTCCTCATCTTACGAAAATGTTGTGCGCAATTGCTATTTAATTTTTTATAAGGCCACCGCTTCCTTTTTGTCGAAAAGTAGATAGCGGTATTATTATTATTTTTTCTCCCAAATATTGAAGTTTCAAGATTATACCATAAATGCATAATGAAAAATAGATATAATAAAGAGGGTTAACTTTATTTAATAATCTATATAGAGTTTAATGTAGTTTCCAAAGTACGAGGAAATTTTGAGCAGCATTTTTAAATTACTAGATTTCACTTCTCCCTTCCTTGCTACGTTTATTATTACTAGTTGTGTATCACGTGCGTTGCATGTTGTACACGTGAGTAGTTAATAAAATGTACTGATAAAATAAGAGCTCATAAAGCAAAAAGTGCTCTTTAGCGTACGAATAGAGCTTAGTCTTTGGTACCTGAAGTAAAAATAATGCAATTTCTTGAATAATTCTCTTGTCAAGTGTTAAATCTCATATCAAGTGCATCATATAGTTTTTTTGTTCACAAAAGTGTCATATTACCAATAAGCATTTTAGCTACTTCATCCTGAAGAGACTCAAAATAAGCTAAAATACTATCAACAATAGGAAACCGAACAATCATCAACATGATATAGCAAAATGGAAGTGCACAAAATCACTCTTAATATCTGCACAATTCTCCACCAAAATCACTCTTGATATCTGCAGAATTCTACACAAAAACCCCTCTTGTTATCTGCACAATCCATTGATTTTGCAAGGTTTTGTAACGATTGTATATTTTCTATGTAAAGTGGCAACATTGAGATAATGTATATGTAAAAAAAAAATGGATTAGGCCTGAACAAGAATAATGTGAATATCACATTTTGCAGCCTTACATGCACACATTCAAATTTTGGCCAAGGAACGTACCTTAGTAGATTGTAAGACAATAGCTCGAGAATTGCATCTGAGTAGATGGACAACTCTTAAAATACCTAAAAGATGTACATACAACTGTGTAAACCTAAACCTACGATGGCATGCAAGAGTTGCTAGAAGTTGTTCCATTTTTTTTTACAGTACCCCACATTCACATACAAAAGTCATGATAATTGACTTTAATCTTAACTTACTTTTGAAGGGTACATTAGAAGAATAATATTAAACGCATGGTAGAATCTCTACAAATATATAGACACGGATAGATGATCATGTCTAAGAAAATACATTATAATACCATACTCAGCATCGTGAAAAAATAGCAATTACTCAATAATACACAGCAGCCCAAAGGATACCTCTTCAGGCTTGCCTAACTACTAAGACCTATTCAAAAGGGTCAACAGTCAGAGTGAGCAAATTTGTCGACATTAATATATCATCCTTCAAGTGGATACCTCTTCATCGCTAGTTATGCATGAATAGATTTACATTTTCAATAAACAACAGTAAAAGAAAAGAAAAAATTACTCATACTATTACACTTGATTGTTTTATTAAAATCCAGAAACTAATTTAAGTAGCACTAAAGTTTATTAACTCCCATTCAAGTTAAAAAAAAAAAAACTAAATCAAAGACACAATTCAATTAAGAAGCAAGAAGACAGAGGATCATGAATCATATTTTTCCGAATAATTTTATAGTCGGGTTAACCTTAAAAGCTTCTTCCTGCAGAGTGTAAAATGTCAACTTGCAAGAAGAAATAGAGGCTAGTACATAGAGACTGTAACACAATTTCCTCATCTCAAGTCTTGAAAAGTTTTATAACTTTGAATGTATAATAACTAAGGCCCTCCAACGATTCGAAACAGATCCGAGATGTAAGGTTTGCATTTTTACTAACTAAGTTGGATACAGATTCACCAATAGTACAATAAAAATAGATGTTCTCATATGAGCAAATGCTTAACTCCATGCCACATGGTTCATTGGACTATCTTAGCATGATCTATCTCATTGCAATCAAAGAGTAAAAGAAAAGGGGAGAATCTACTCAGATAAATATGAAAAGATAGAACAAAATTAATATCAAAACTCAAACCAAAAATTTCTTTTTTTTCTCTATTTTTTCATCATCGGAAAACTCAAAACAACATGTATACAATAGAATACATGTACCTCCACGAGTAGAGAATGTTGGTAGTGGATTCTTTGTTTCTTATATCTGAAACTGAAACTTTGGTCCACTTTGAACCATCACATATGTTTTCAATAGAAAAAAATATATAAAACTAATTTCTTTTAATAGAACAATTAATATTGTTAAAAAGATAACCACAAAAACGTAAACAAATATGAATTTAAAAGATGGTCTTAAACAGATTTATTGACAACTCAATTATAATCCCTAACCTTTACTGTACATAAGAATATTGTGAAGAGTCGTTAATCTCAAAAATGCACATTTACTTTGCATAATCTATAAGTTCTGCATACATGCCAGTGGCAGCATCTGCACAATAAGTAATGGTCAGATCGACATACATCATAAAGTTGTGAAATTAAATACTCCTAAATAATAGGAAAGCTATAAAAACCATGGAATATGAAAAAAAACTTACCAGCACTTCGTGAAGCAATATTTCCAAATCCCATCTCCAGGTCTTGCCTAACTACTAAGACCTATTCAAAAGTTTCAACAGTCAGAGTTAGCAAATTTGTTGACATTATCATCCTTCAAGTGGATACCTCTTCATCGCAAGTTATGCATGAAATAGGATCATATTTTCAATAAATGATGTAAAGAGGAAAGAAAAAAATTATTGATACTATTATACTTTATTGTTTTATTAAAATCCAAAAAATAATTTAAGTAGCACTATAGTTTATTAGCTTCCATTCAAATTAACGAAACTAAATCAAAAGACACAATTCAATAAAGAAGCAAGAAAACAGAGGATCATGAATCATATTTTTCCGAATAATTTTAGAGATAGGTTAATATTTAAAGCTTCTTCCTACAAACTGTAAACTGCCAAACCGTAATAAAGGTGTAAATAACCTAAAGGAAATATGAAGTACATAAGAATTAAGGGCCAGTACATAGAGATCGTAACACAATATCCTCATCTCAAGTCTTGAAAAGTTTTATAACTTAGAATATATAATAACTAAAGCCCTCCAACTATTTGAAACAGATTCGAGATGTAAGGCTTGCAATTTTAATAAATTGGATACAGATTCACCAATAGTATGGTAAAAATAGATGTTCACATATGAACAAATGCTTAACTGCATGCTACATGGTTCATTTAATTATCTTTCAACAATCTGACTCTAACACAATCAAAGAGTAATAGAACAATTTTATGAAAGCATTCCCCTGGCTAGTTTCATTGCGCTGAAGAAAAAACTGATCTAATACATGAAATGAGAGCACTATTTGAAATGCACAGTCGTGCCTGATGGAGTGATGGACGGACGAAGAATGACTGCTTGTCCATTGAGCAATGGCCGCTGACAAGGGATGCAGAAGGAAACAACAGCAACAACGTTCTCCGATCGACAGACGGCCAGCAAGGAGGGATGGCGCGACAACCGTCGAGGTGTGATGCGGAAGAAAGTAGAATATGAAAGGATATCAAGGATAAAAAATTGAAGAATTTAGTATACGATGGTAACAATCAAGCTAACAAAATACCAGATTAAAATACATTCTTTATTGTCAATACTATGTTTTCAGATTCCAGGAATAATATGCAGTTCAATTTATGTAGAAGTATTGGTACATTTAAATTTGGACAAGCAGCCTCAGAAATTTTTCTTCTAAAATGAATAATAAAAACTTCATTTTATTACAAATGAAACACTTAGTAAGTCAAGCTTAAATCAACATTATGAGCACAACCGTGCTTGCAAAATATTGTATCAACTAATGACAATAATCTAAATCGCTTGTTACCCTTTACCCTGTGACGATTAGCCCTCTTCCTCAGGAGGGAACCGTGCCTTGGGTGCTCAACTTCCTGTACGTCATTTTACACCTTCTTCAATCTGAAACACCCAAAATTATAGTCAACATTTGGAAAAAAAATATACAAAAATTGTCCGACACCTAACCTACTTCCAATTACATAAAGCCATCACAAAAGTAATTTTTCTGAATTTTTTTCAAACATCAAAAGCTACACCACCATTCAAGCAGACTCAAAAGAGTTTAGAGAAATATGTATCATGAACTGAATTGATATAATAAATTCAAAATAAAAAAATTGAACTACTGGGATTCAAAGATGCTCTTAATCCATAAAAGTGGCACCACCAACATATTATCACATAATATTTAGATATATTCAAGTGAAGATACATAAGAAAGCCTCCTCCCCACTCCATAAGTCAGAAACACGGTCTTAATATACGTCTGAAATATGGCTATGACCCAACATACTGAAGAAAAGTTTAGAAACACGGTCTAATAGATGTCTAAATGATGGCTATAACCCAGATATTGAAAAAAATTATTGGTCTACACTATCAATTTTATCCATAATCCATGTATATTGTACTTATTTCCTGGTAGTTTTAACTTTTAGGTACATATAACATATTCAAATTCTCTTGAGCAAACTGCAAACAAATTCATGTTCAACCTAATTAATTTTATCCTTAAACCATGTAGTTATTTTTCTTTTGAAATTAGCCAATTAAGTACTTATTGACACATTCTAATTTCTCACAAGTTAGATAATATACAAAAGAAATCTACGCCAGGTTTCATGAATTACCTTAAACAGAAACGACAGACTGGTTCACCACTTTTTCACCACTTTATCCCCAACCCCATCGGGATTTCTCTCAGTCCAATTTAGGGGTGGCATACCGTACCGTACCGGCCATACCGTACCGTACCGCATACCGTACCGAAAATTTCGGTATGCAAAAATCCATACCGATACCGTACCGAAAATTTCGGTATACCGAACTTCGGTATACCGAAATTTCGGTATACCAAAAATGCATACCGCATACCGTACCGAACATTCGGTATGCCGTACCTTACCGATATTTCGGTATATACCGGTCCATACCGAAATACCGGTCCATACCGAAATACCAATGCATACCGAAATACCGATTCATACCGAAATACCGGTCATACCGGTCCATACCGAAATATTTAACTAATTATTTAATATGAAAATAATTTAAATATTAAATTTTAATAATAAATTAAAGGTACGGTATATACCGGTATACCGAAATACCGAAATATTGTCGGTATACCGAAAATATTCCGGTATACCGGTATATACCGAAAATATTTCGGTATTTCGGTATGATACCGTATACCGAAATTTTCTAAATATTCATACCGATACCGTACCGAAAATTTCGGTATGGTATCATACCATACCGAAAATTACGGTATACCGAAATTTTCGATAAATTCGATATTTTTCGGTATGGTAAGTGCGGTATACCGGTATTTTCGGTATTTGGTCCACCCCTAGTCCAATTGCTCAAACTCACCAGATTCCCGTGCTTAGCCTCTGACGATGATTTTGATCCTACCATTAAAATTCGCAGCCCTACACGGAGAAACAACGTTGTGCCGCCGCCTGCGATTTCCAATTCGAATCCATTGGATCATACAATCGACCAGATTCGAGTGAGATTGAGTGAGTCGGCGATCAATTATGCATCCAGAGAGGCGACGCGATCGAGAAGAGGTGGAAGCGGATTAAAAACGTCAATTGGAATGGGGAAGAAAATGAATAGCAAGGAAAAATAAGAGATGGGGCATAAATGCCAAGGACATTTGGCGATCGATAATGCATCGGAGAACTGATGCAAGCGGGAAGGGGTGAAAGAGGAGAAAACATTGTCGGCCGGAAAGGGGAAGAAAATGGATGAAAATGAAATATAGGAGAAGGGGGAGAAATGACAAAAAAAGTATGGCAGGGGTAAAAAGGTCCAAAAATGATTTATGTGGCTAAGCCACTTTTAAATATATTATAGATATAGATAAATAGTTTCACGCCGTTAGTCCTAAAAATAAATTACTCTTTATTCTAACTTAATATTATATAATTACGAATTTGTATTTATATGTCATAATTCAAATATTTAGAGGGTGTTTGCCTGAGCTTATAGGCTCCTTAAAACATCTTATAAGTTGCACCTACCCATACCAAAGTGTTGATGAGTCAATGCCCTATGTAACTCATTCTAATTGTCCCATGTTATGAGACGATCTCATGCAAGCCCTACTCTTTTTAATATTGTCATCATATTATACTCATTTCAAGTCAAATTAAACTGGATCTGAATTGTCCCTAATCAAATAATTAAAATGAAAAGCAATTTAAAAGATTTTTTTCCAACTTGATAGTTAATTAAATATGACTTTAATTATAAACCTAAAATTCTTTTAAAATATATATATATATATATATATATATATATGTGTGTGTGTGTACATATATATATATATATTTTTTAACACAACATTTGAGATATTTCATTATTAAAATTCAAAAATAAAAGAATAACTCTCTTGAGAACTTGATGCATGATGCACCCACTCAATAATTGAAACTATTTATACTGAAAAATATAATTCGATTACACTTAAAAGTATGATTAGATTACATTGAAAATGTTTACAATTAAAACTGATTTTTAATGAAATCTAACCACGTTTCTCAATTTCAATTGTTGTAAAATGCATCATGCACTTGATGCATATGAGAGTCCTAAAAAATAAAATAACTTAGAAAGAATATGAGAGTCCTAAAAAATAAAATAACTTAGAAAGAGTTTCATAACAACCTACAATTTCTTGATTGAAATCTCGATCAATTTTAAAATATCTCAATTCAAGATCTATTTGTTTCCCTCAGTTTAAAATGTGTGTGTGTTTTTATCTTAGCACAAGACTCGACGGGTTTTCTTTCTTAATATATTTAAGTCATAAACAACAAAAGATAAATTACCCTTTTATTTTATTTTTTTATAAAAATTTGTAGAAGACGTATTCTCCAATTGTATGATTCGCGAATTTATAACTTTACCTGAATTATATTATAAAACAAAATAAAATGTATATACTAACATAGAGTTCCTATTCATCTGAGAGACCTCTCACGAGAGATTCCCTCCTAGTTTTATCATCTTTTATGTTAATCGTTGGAGAATGAATTTTTTGCGGGTCTTAGATTGAGTTGAAAAAAATAGACACACTCACACATGTATCTGGTGCATGATGCACTCATTCAACAGTTGAGGTTGTTTACATTAAAAAGTGTAGGCTGATTACGCTCAAAAGTAAATTTTTCAGTATAATCTAATTATATTTCAGTGTAAACAGTTTCAATGATTGAGTGAATGCACCATATATCAAGTGCACAAGAAAGTTTCTAAAAAAAAATTAAACCTTGAAGTTGAACTCCAAATCGCGAAATTTATGAAATGAAAATATGAATGGAGCGTTATTAAGAAAAATTTCCAATAATATAATCATACATTGAATAAGTAAAATTGCCTTTTTTTTAGTGACTATTTATATAATTTTTTATAAACTATATTAAACATTGTCATATTTCAGTCGGGCCCCTAACCTTACTGATAAATCAGACGCTTGCCTTACAACGCATGTGCGATTCCAACTATCACTATAAAATATTATTTTCAAATAACTCATAATAAAAAATATCACTATAAAAAAATATTCTGCCACTTTATATTTAAAAATTTTAAAAACTGTAATCTCCAGCTGCTATTTTTCAAAGTCGCGACAAATTCACTTACCTGGAAAGCATAACACCCTTTCTTTCCTTTTGCTTTAAAGGCACTTTAGAACACAACTTTGATTCCCATATAATTTCATCCAAGACATTTTTAATCAACACTTATTCTAGTGTACACTATTTCAAACAGGTTACATTTTTTCTTTTAAATGATATTATTCTTTTCTTTGAATAATATTACTTGAAAATTAGTTATATAAATACTACTGATCCACACAAATCGATCATTACATATTTCTGCTTTATGTGCAAACTGAAGCAAGACCCAATTTATAATTATGAGATCCTCTATTTAATATTGTATTTCATAAGGAGTTTATTTGACATAAGCCGTATCCAATTTTAATATTGTATTGTGTTACCTTTCAATTTTGATTCTTTTGCTGTCATTTTTAGACAAAAAGGATCAAATCTTAAAAAAACATATAATACTAATTAATTGAATAAAAAAGAACCCATTTTTACACCTAAAGGACCAAATTGGAAAAAACAAAAAGACACCGGACCAAATTTTTTTACACCCATATGACCAACATTATATAACAATACCCAAATAAAAAACTAAAATTGAACACGAATTAAATTACATTACCATTCTTAATATTAACACGTTTCATGTCATCAGTCAAGTTCCATATCAATTAAACATAGCAACAATTTTAAATTTATTAATATGAACGAGTTCATTTTTAGAGAGATTGTAAAGCAAAATCATAGAAGCTGAAACCCATGTAGTTTATTTCAGTAAAGGAATATAATGGCAAACATCAATATAATTTATAATGCATATATACTTCAAGAATTAAAAAAAAAAAAAGCAAAAGAAAAGGTACACATAATAGCAAAAGAATATTCATCCCATCATGAAAACCACCACTAACCAAAAAGCCAAAACACCACCAAAAAACCATTTCCCCAAAACATGATCACAAAATGCAAAGGACTCCATACGTGATGCCAAAGGTGCAAGCGCAGTATCCGGGCCAACAGAGTCCACCATGTCCGGGTTCGGGCTCCGGGTCGACGGGATCGTGGGCATGGATAGTCCGGCCGGCGACACAGCCCGACCCGGAGAAGGCAGGAGGGGGGCCACGTCGGGTGGCAGTTCTGTGTAGGGAGAGAGGGGAGGGTCTGGTAGGACAGCTGGCGCGGCGGAGATGGTCGGAGTTTCTAGAAGCTTCTGGTGGGACGGAGAGATTGATAGGAAGAGGAGTGTGGTGAGAAAGTAGGGGGAAGCCATTTGGTGATTATGATGATGGATGAAAGAGTGATTAGGGAGGGGGGATCAATATGGGGGGGAGTGCATATAATTGGGCAGTGATGACTGATGAGAGTATAATGGTGGATAGCATGTGAGGGATGAGACAATGGTCTGTTTGGCTATTGTTTATGTAGTGCTACCAATTATTATTATTGTTTTACTGTAGTGTTGCTTTTGTTATTGGTAGGATATATAGTAGAAGAATCACAAATTAATTTTATATATAAGACGTGATATTAGGTACATTCATATATGAGATGGTTTCACGCAACATTGCCTCTAGAACAATCTTTTCAGGCCCAACTTTTAATTAATTTTTAATTTTTTTAATTTTCCTTGCCCATTTAGTTCCTTTTTTATTGTGATTAGATGATGTAAATGGAATACACGAATCAGTGTTCTAAAAAACGACCTAGTCGGTCGATTAGTCGGTAACTAGTCCCTAGTCGGCCCTAGACCGTTCTGACTTTATTTAGAACATTTAAAAAAAGGGTCTTATAATTAGTCGGCGACTAATCGGATTAGTCGGCGACTGATGGAAATAGTCGGCGACTAATTTGATTAGTCGTCGTCTAATCCATTTTTTTTTATCTAAATAAGCAATAAATTAAAATTTTAATTTACTTTTTTATTTCTTAACCTAATTATCAAAACTCTCCCACATGGATGTCGAACGTCGGTGTACCTCCACCACCGAACATTGTGTAAAGACTCTCCACCACTGAACGGTCCCAACCCTCTATGTTGCTCCCCCAACCTTTCCATGGAATTTGGATGACGTCTTTTGATTTATATTATTTTACATATTTGCTACTTTATTGAATTTTGAATATTATGGTATTACTAAGGATGATGATGTATTACTTATCATTTTAATATTGAAGGGTAGTTGTGTTTTTTTTTTTTTATGTATTAAATGTCTTAATTTATAAAAATAAAAATTATTTTATAGATTTAGGTGGTTTCGACTAGTCCCCGACTAGTCTCCGTCTAGTCGCTCTTGTCGCTAGACCCCAGTAAACCGACTGACTAGCGACTAGCGACTAGCGACTTTTAGAACACTGATACAAATTAGTACAAAATAGCCTGGGTTTGAGTGGTTTTGGTGTAATTGTTGATTGCAAGAAGCGAACCATATCTTCTATTTTAATTTAATGTTTTATTTTGTGTTTTATTATTTTTAATAAATAATACGTGTAATAAATAATATCATAAATAACTATTAATGTCATGTATCATGTATTAAATTAACAGTGCTGAAACTTGAGATATGACATAGGTGATGTAAAATGTGCAAGAAGATAACAGTTATAAACAAAAAAGAAAATTGAAAAACTTAGACTAGGAAAATTGAGATTTTGTATAATAAAGAACTTTTTCTTTCACAACAGACCTCAAGAAAACATGCAAAGATGATTGAGGTTCAGGATATATAGCAACATAAACGTAGAAGGAATTTGTAAAACAAAATTTGAAAGTAGATGTTTATAGGAAAACAACTAATACCGTTTAAAAATGCATCTTTTTTAATGTGTAAGAAATTTAACCTAATTTTTTACAATAAATTATAAATTTAGTTTATAAATATTTTTTACCTTAAAAATTATTTGGAGATTGATGCTTGGAGGTTGACTCTTGAGTCAACGCTCAATAAATTTGTAGTAGCTTCTTTGGTAAAGACACTACCCGAATGTATACACTATCTGTTGTTCGAAAAAAAAAATTGAGATTGTTTCAGTTTTTCGAACAATTTTCCAAACTTAATGAAATTCATAATATTTCGAAAAAAAATGCAATTTTTATGTTAGCTATCAATTTTTTTTCCAATTTTTCAAAACAATAAGTAGTGTATTCATTCGGGTAATGTCTTGATCAAAGAGATTAGTACCCAAATAACTCTGCCCTAAGTACATATGCACTGTCGTGTATGAAAATTTTGTTTTATCTCCCTTAGGATACTATCATTATAAATTAGGGTACGGTTATTTGGACTAGACTAGCATCTTTGGTAAAGACACTATCCAGATGAGTACACTACCTATTGTTCGAGAAAAAAATTCAAAATAATTATTATGATTTTTTGAAATTTTTTTCCGAACATAATGAAATACATAATAGTTCGAAAAAAAATCGATTTTTATTTTTTTTCAAATTTTTTTTTCTTCAAAAATATTTCAATTTTTTGAATTAATAAATATTGTATTCATCCGGATAGTAGGAAGGTGCAAATAACTATAAATTATTACTTTTGCTGGCCTCACTTTTTGGAATTTGTTATGGCCCATGTTAAATACATATTCCCTTATTTTGTTAATATACTCCCTCAAAAATATGTTCGGTAAAAAATTAAAAAAATTTGACAATTTTCGAAAAAAAAAATCGAAAGTTCAGAAAAAGGAGAAAAGAAAATACACATTCTCGGGATTTTTTTTAAAAAATTGTCAATTTTTTTGAAAAAGTAGTCCGAACATATTTTAGATGGAGTGTATTAAAAAAATAGAATGGTAGGCAACCTTGCCCATTTGTTATCAAAATAAAGCCCAAATCAAGAATATTAGCGGCACACATAACAGATCCAAATAGCCACGCGATCCACGCGGTCAATTGATTATAGCCCCAAATTTTCAGCAAAGGCGTCCGCTAGTCATCGAAATAAATTTGATGGGGTTGTTGGGTTCCGGACTGGATCTCCTGGTACACCATTTAGATTGAAATCATGTGTACATCCTACAAAAATTAGAAATATATGAATCACACTCTAACATAACTTTTAAATTTATTTAGGAAATTATATTATTTAATTTGGTAACAAATTGATTGTTCCATAATCTCATCAGATTGGGGGGAAAAAAACTCAGGGTTAGAAAAATAATGTGCTTGTTAATATTTAAATTATATTTTATTAGAAAAAATATGATTGTTAATATATTTGGTTATAAAAAAATACAATTGTTAACATATTTTATTTAAAAAAAAAAAAAACTAAACAAAAAGAGATTAAAAAGAAAAGTGGAAAATCATTTCATGCTATTTGAATGTTATAAAATAATTTATGTAATTTTAATTTATTATCACGTTTTATATACATGTATTGTAAGAGTTTAATGGTTAAATTTTATAATTTTTAATAGAAAAATAATATTAAATATAACATTTAGATTTTTACAATTTTTTTTACCGTTATTAATTATGTACAAATTTTATGTGTACTAAAATAGTTTGTTGGTTATATTTAAAATAGTTAAATTTTCATATATTTCTTCTAATAGGATAAATTTTCATATATATATATATATATATATATATATATATATATATATATATATATTCATATATTTTAAAATTGATAAATTTTTATTTTCTCTTACCGGGATGAAATTATATATTTTATTGGATAAAATTAGTATGTTTATAATATATGACTATATTTAATGGATTATAAACCTAATTAAGGATTAATAATTTAATGTCTATGTATGAATGATGAAAGTAATCGATTTTATAATAAATTTTACAAAATATTTGAGTTGAAATTTGTAAGTTATTTGTTTCCTTGAAATTAGCATCATTACCTAATATATTAAATGGTTATGTTAGAGTTTTGTTCACAAATTACTAATTTTTGTAGGATGTACACATGTCTTCAATCTAAATGGTGTAATAGAAGATGTTACATCAATATGTAACAGGAGATCTCGTCCGGGCTGGTTCCCCACGCACATCCATTTTCCAAGCTTTTTATTAAAGAGTTAAAATATTTGGATTCCTTTTACAGAAAAATTAATATTTTCGTAAGCAATCCTAACAAATGTTTTTTCACAAATTTTGTAACATCCCAAAACTAAGTAAAAAAAAAAAAAAAAATTTGTAGAACTAGCATTACGAGGGGAAGTCACCATCCTTAAAATCTTTTTCGTAAATGTATATGTGTGTGTGTGTATATATATATATATCCTTCATAAAGAGAAAATGAGACGAACTAATTAACCAAATAAGGTAATACGAAACTTAAGACCATGGGTGATCATCACCAAAACCATAAATCGTCCAAACAAGTAGCAGCGGAAGGAAAATAAAACACGAGGTTCATGAAGTTCATCCCATAACAAAACAAAATAATGTTTAACTAGGACACTAGTTCCATTTCACAGCTCATCAAAATAGAGGTACTGCACTTTCGAGACTTGGGCTCACATCCACCTTCAATCCTCATTCGCATCCCTACCTGAAAAGGGAGGGGTGAGTGTTCGAAAACACTCAGTGAGTTCACTCGAAAAATCATACAAATTATCGAAGTAAAAGTCAAGTACATGAATCATCTTATACCATAGCTAAAGACAATAACACATCATGGCATCAAGTTCACATAAAGTTAACTTAAATTGTGTTATTCAAGTCTCAACAATCATAGAGCATATTCAACATCATGTGTTAACATGTATAGTATATACTTTATATGTAATACACATAAGAGCACATCAATCTTGTTGGGGCATGCTTTACCCCGCACGAGCATCTTGTTCGGGAGCTACCCGAATGTGATCTTTCGATCAAATCGTGTACGATTTTACCCGTGATCTTATCATAGCTGTTGCGGTATTATCCGCATACCATACACATTATACGGTCTCAACCGTGTATCATACATCATGTCCTTAGAGCATGCATTTATATAGACAATCATGTATCTAAAAAACATACATCATCACATTCGATCATGCACACATTTAACATTTGCACAACCATGAAGCATATATTTCACATTTCAACACATCATATACGACAATTCACATATGACATTTAAAATAATAAATTATATGATAGGAAAGTAGACAATGAAAGATCCACTAAGAGTTACCCCACCTAGTAGTTTGCACGGGTTAAGCCGTATCGTCTCCTCCTAGTTCCAAAACTCTTTCTACTTCTTGATCCCAATTCCTACCACAAAAATATTATCTATTAGTTTTCATTATATGAGTGCTAATGATAATTTAATTAGTGTGTGTTATTGAGACGATATATTAGAAATTGTAAAAATATGAGTCAAAATATAAGACAATAAATTTGTACTAAAATACTATACATTTGCTCAAGTTTTGGGACTGTCTACAAGCTTATATAAACTGGTATTTTATAATTTTTATAGAAAAATAGTAGCTCACGAAATTTTTGATAAAACGCCACTGATTTCGGCTAAAACGGTTGAAAAACGAACTTTTTAGGTACATTAGAAGTTCTAAGGAAAATAAGATAAAATAAAACTATTACTTTCACCTCTCTACTTCCACCACCATGACCACGACCACCGGAAACTTAGGTGACACCAACAGCTATCATAGGTGGCGGCAGTGTGGTTGATGTGAACAAAAAAACGGGAGAGAGAAAAAGATTGAAGAGAAGTGAGAGAAAATAAATTTAGGAACACATTTTTGAAACTTTGACTAAGCATAACTGGAGTTATATGACTCTGATTTGAAAAATGGAAGATGTTCTGGAAATCTCTCGATTCCAACTTTCCAACAAGACTAAAACCAAAAGATTTGGATAAATGAGCAAAGAGTTATGAGTTGTAGAAGTTGGTCCGCCTAAATAACATCCTTCCAACTTCAATCTATCATAACTAGAGTTCTACAACTTCAAATTGCAAAAGAAAAGATGTTTTGGAAAGCTTATAACAGCAGCTTTCGTATGAAACTAAAATCAAAAGTTTTGAACCAATGAAAACAGAGTTATGGTCTTTAGAAGTTGGTCCACCTACAATAGCATCCCCCCAACTTTGACCAGCGATAACCGGAGATCTAGAACTCCGATTGAGAAATGGGAAGATGTTCCAGAAAGCTCTTAATAGCAGCTTTCAGATGGTACTAACAGATTGGTGATCGGACACCGGAAAGTTCACCAGAAAGCTACTGGAAGTTCGTACATTTTTTTTTTGTGTGTGCAAGATGTGTGTGTGTATGTGTGTGAGGATGACCTACCCTATAAATGAAGTGTTGAAAGTGTGCAAAAGTGACTGCTAATCCTTATTTATAGTGTCCCTCAAGGCTAGGGTTCCTTCCTTATTGGGCCCTAAAATGCCCTTAACCTATTTTTAATGTGGGCTTCTTCCCTAATCAAGTTTTAAGGGAAAAATATCATCTAGTTCTAAGCCCACAATAACTTTATTATCTCTAAACATTAGTCATATAATAAAATAAATTGAATAATGATACAATAAAGTATAACATTTTATATCATGCAATTTATATTTCTTATTCTTCAATAATTATACCAATATTTTCATATAAAAATAATAATAATAATAATAATATCAATAATAATAATAATAATACAACTCTACTTATGGAGTTTTTTTTTTTTTTTTGGGTTGTTACACCCTTCCCCCCTAAATAAAATTTTATCCTCGAAATTCAGAAATTTACCTTGTTGCGATAAATGAGGGTACTTTGCAGTGATTTCGCTCTCGAGTTCCCAAGTGGCCTCATCCTTGTTATGATGATTCCACTGAATTTTGACTAGACGAATTTTACGATTACGAAGTTTTTTGATCTTGTGCTCTAGTATGGCAATTGGTGATTCCTCATAAGACAAATCTTTCTTGACTTCGAGTTCTTCATGGTGGATTACGTGGCTCGAATCAAAGACATACTTCCTCAACATGGAAATGTGAAAAATATTGTGCACTCCAGATAGGTCTGGTGGTAATGCAAGGTGATAAGCAACTTCCCCTACTCGTTCTAAGATCTCGTATGGTCCAATGAATCTTGGTCGCAATTTTCCCTTTTTCCCAAAACAGATCACACCTCTAATGGGTGACACTTTTAGAAAAACTTTTTCTCCGACTGCAAACTCTAAATTCTTCTGTCTTTGGTCAGTATAGGATTTTTGTCTATCCTGAGTTGTCTTGATCCTTGCCCTAATTTTATCTATAGCCTCTATAGTTCTTTCGACAAGTTCGGGTCCTAGGATTCTCTTTTCTCCAACCTCATCCCAATATAAAGGTGATCTACACTTTCTCCCATAGAGTGCTTCATAAGGTGCCATCCCTATAGATGCTTGGAAGCTATTGTTGTATACAAATTCCACTAGGGGCAAGTAATCATCCCACTTTCCTTCAAAATTAAAACACATGCCCTTAACATATCTTCTAATGTTTGTATAGTCCTTTCTGACTGGCCATCTGATTGTGGATGGAATGTGGTGCTGAAGTTGAGCTTAGTTCTCATAGCCCTAAGCAAGCTTTGCCAGAATTGTGATGTGAACCTCGGGTCACGATCAGAAACTATCGACACAGGGACTCAGTGAAGTTTCAACACCTCTTCAAGATATATGTGAGCTAGCCTATCCATATTGTAAGTCATCTTGATTGGTAGAAAGTGAGCCGACTTAATCAAACGATCGACAATAACCCAAATTGCATGGTTGGCCCGGGTTGACCTCGGCAATCCAACAACGAAATCCATTGCAATGTGTTCCCACGTCCACTCTAGAATTTCAAGTGGTTGTAGGAGACCACTTGGTCGTTGATGTTCCGCCTTGACTTGTTGACAAGTTAAACATCTTTAAACAAAGAATGCTATACTCTCCTTCATGTTTCTCCACCAAAACATCTTCTTTAAGTCTTGGGACATCTTTGTAGTTCCCGGATGGACGGTGTATAGAGCGTTGTGCGCTTCTTCTAGGATCTCTCTATGAATATCCTCATCCTTCGGAATACAGATTCTTCTTCCATACAATAGTGCCCCATCCACGTCTATGTTAAAAATCTTCGTGGCACCACCGATGGCCTTATCCCTCATCTTCTCCAAAAATGCATCTCTACTTTGAGCCTCAATGATCCTCTCTTGTAATGTAGGCTTCGTTACCAAAACTGCTATGATGGTGTTGGTATTTGCAGGTGGTATTATAACTTCTAACTTCATCTTACTAAATTTTATTAACAGCTGCTCTTGAGGGGTCAATAAGCAGGATACACTTCCCCTACCCTTACGACTCAAAGCGTCAACTACTACATTAGCTTTTCCAGGGTGATACAGGATAGCACAATTGTAATCCTTAACCAATTCCAGCCATCTTCTCTGTCTCATGTTCAGTTCTTTTTGCTCGAATAGGTATTTAAGGCTCTTATGATCAGTGTAGATCTCGCATCTCCCACCGTAAAGATAATGCCACCATATTTTCAAGGCATGAACAACTGCAGCAAGTTCCAAATCATGTGTTGGGTAGTTTTTCTCATGAGTCTTTAATTGTCTTGAGGCATACGCTATCACCCTTCCGTGTTGCATCAAAACGCAACTGAGACCAAGCTTAGAAGCATCACTATAGATAAGGAATCCTTCAGTATCATCAGGTATGGCTAGGACGGGCGCTGACACCAACCTTCTTTTGAGTTCTTGAAAACTATTCTCACATTTTTCCGTCCATTGAAAACTCACTCCCCTTTGGGTAAGACGAGTCAATGGTACTGCAATCTTTGCAAAATTCTCGATGAACCTTCTGTAGTACCCAACTAAGCCAAGAAAACTACGAACTTCGCTTACATTAATTGGTGTCTTCCAATTACTAACTGCATCCACCTTGGCTGGGTCTACTTCAATGCCTCTAGCTGACACGATATGACCAAGAAAAATTACTTTGTCCAACCAAAATTCACACTTCTTGAACTTGGCAAAAAGTCTCTCCTTTCGAAGAGTCTCTAAAGTGATCCTTAGATGTTCCTTATGTTGATTCCTATAGCGAGAGTAAACCAGTATGTCATCAATGAAAACTATCACAAACTTATCAAGGAAGGGATGGAAAACCCGATTCATGAGATCTATAAATACCGCGGGTGCATTGCTAAGCCCGAAGGGCATTACTACGAATTCATAGTGCCCATAACGCGTCCTAAAAGCAGTTTTAGGTATATCTTCTTTCTTGATTTTCACTTGGTGGTAACCTGATCGCAAATCAATTTTTGAAAACACACTTGATCCTCTAAGTTGGTCAAATAGATCCTCAATCCGTGGGAGCGGGTACTTGTTCTTTATGGTGAGTTTGTTCAACTCGCGGTAGTCAATGCACATCCTAAACGTGCCATCCTTCTTCTTGACGAACAATACTGGAGCTCCCTATGGAGATACACTAGGCCGCACAAATCCTTTATCAAGAAGCTCTTGTAGTTGAACCTTTAACTCCTGAAGTTCCTTAGGCGCCATGCGGTAGGGTGCCTTTGATACTGGTGTAGCTCCAGGGAAAAGGTCGATCGTAAACTCCACTTGACGATTCGGAGGTAAACCTGGCAAGTCTTCAGGAAAAAAATTCTTGTATTCTCTCACTATTGGCACCTCATCCAAGGACGTCTCAGATGACTTGGTGCTCGTCATATGCATCAGGTAAGCATCTACGCCTTGCCTTCTTATCAATTTGGCCGCCTTCATGGCTGAAATAACTTGAGGCATAACCACGGCCTTCACCCCAAAGAATGTGAACTCTTCTTTTCCCGGTATCAGAAATGATATTTCTTTCTCGTGACACTTGATTGTAGCGTGGTTGGTTTGGAGCCAATCCATGCCCAAATCATGTCAAAATCTTTCATTTCTATAACGTGTAGGTCAGCCAATAAGACTTTATCTCCAAAGTCAATTTCAACATTCTTGCACAGTTTATCAGTTACGATAACCTTATCAGAAGGTATACTAACTTTTAAACTAGCATCTATAACATTGAGGTTCGTGTTCCTTAGAAGTTCATATAACTTAGCAGATATAAAAGAGTGTGTGGCACCGGTATCAAAAAGTGTAAGAGCAGGCATACTGACGCAGCAGAAACGTATCGATGCAAGAGGGTTGGGATAATTCCCGTCTTCAATATAATATCAAAACTGACGTTCAATCATCAACAATGCCGAATATAAATACTAGGGTTCGAACGGGCTAAAACAGAGGCCCAAAGTATTAAACCATACCAAAATAATAAATGAAGTCTGCTAAAAGAAATATGCATGAACTTGATGTTTATTTTGCGGTCTCTTCTCCATCATTCCCTCCCCCATCGGAACGATTCACCCTCAAATCGTGATGGGTCTTTTCTCCACGTACGTAAGGAACCAAATGTTTGACATTAAACACGTCTGAAGTACGCATGCCCTCCGGAAGCCTCAAGCGGTACGCATTCGGGTTGATTTTTGCCACAACTTCCACGGGCCCAATCTTTCGCAACGCCAATTTGTTGTATTCGTGGGTGGGAAATCGATCCTTTGTAAGAATAGCCCACACAAGATCACCAACTTCGAACTCGAGATTCCGGCGTTTCACATCAGCGTAAGCCTTGTATCGGGCATAACTCTCCTCCAACCGTGATTTTGTAGCTGCATGAACGTGATTGAGTTCATCCCATTAATAACCAGCTCTATCATCCACATGAGTGCCTCCTGGTAAAGTGAGAAGGTCAACTGGACCCCTGGGAACACGACCATAGACGATATAAAACGGACAAAACCCGGTGCTGCGGTTTGTAGCCAAGTTATGGGCAAATTCTGCTTGGCTTAACTTCGTATCCCACGTTTTCAAGTTATCGCCCACCAAACATCGAAGGATATTACCCAAAGAGCGGTTCACAACCTCGGTTTGCCCATCCGTTTGAGGATGGTATGCGCTACTAAAGTGTAGTTCGGTGTTGGCTAAGTGCCATAGACTACGCCAAAAGTAGCTCAAGAAGCGCGTGTCACGGTCAGAAACAATGGAAGACGGAAGGCCATGTAAACGATAGACATCACGAAAATAAAGTTGAGCCACATGTAGAGCATCCGATGTCCGCTTGCAAGGTATAAAATGAGCCATTTTGCTAAAGCGATCCACGATTACGAAGATATAATCAAAACCCCGTTGGGTACGAGGCAATCCCAACACAAAATCCATACTAACACCAATCCACGGGGCCATTGGAATGGGTAGAGGCCGGTACAAACCGGCATTCGAAGCAGTTCCTTTCGACACTTGACACGTATGACAATGTTCAACAAAGCGAGCCACGTCGCGCTTGAGGGATGGCCAAAAGAACCGCATTTGCACCAACATAATAGTTCGATCACGTCCTGCATGCCCCACGCCATGCAGCTCACGAATAAGTTGGAGTCGCAAACTGCATGAAGGAATACATAGGCGCGACTCCAGGAACAGAAATCCATCAAGCAACAAGAACTTGGTCGGTGCCCCTTGGTTAATTAATTGCAAGATACGAGAGAAAAATGGATCCACCAAGTATAACTCAGAAAAGTTATCAAACCCCGGAACGGAAATCCGCATGTCGACAAGCAAGGAATATCGGCGACTGAGAGCGTCGGCAACACGGTTTGAAGCCCCAGACTTATGACGGATAACAAAATTAAACTGCTGCAAGTAAGCGGCCCAAGAAGCATGGCGGGTCGAGATATTATCCTGGCTAGACAAATATTTTAGGGAATCGTGGTCCGTGAAAAGGACAAACTCCCGCTGGAATAAATAGTGGCGCCAATGATGCACAGCCCGCACCACGGCATAAAATTCAACGTCGTAGGCATAATAGTGGGCACGAGGACCCGTAAGCTTCTCGCTAAAAAAGGCTACCGGGCGGCCATCCTGGCTCAAAACAGCCCCAATACCAATCTTAGACGCATCACAGTGGAGCTCAAAAGGGACAGAGAAGTCCGGTAAGATGAGAATAGGAGCCGAAGTAAGTCAGGCCTTAATGAGAGAGAACGCAGCAGCCGCCTCTGGTGTCCACGTGAAAGAAGTACCCTTCATACAGTCCGTGAGAGGCGCCATAATAGTACTAAAATGGGAGATAAAACGTTTATAGAAGGACGCCACGCCATGAAAACTACGTATAGCAGTTTTAGTTGTAGGGGTAGGCCAATCACGAATTGCAGCCACCTTAGCATCATCAACACAAATACCCGCAGAAGAAATGCGAAAACCCAAGAACAACACCGATTCAGCAAAGAAGACGCACTTATTAGGTGCACCAAAGAATTTCTCCTCGCGAAGTATAACCAAAATAGCCTGCAGGTGAGCAATATGGTCTTGCTCAGACTTGCTGTAAACCAGGATATCATCGAAATAAACGACGACACAAGTGCCAATGAGGGGTCGGAGGGCCTGATTCATCACCCTCATGAAAGTGCTCGGAGCATTCGATAGACCAAAAGGCATCACCAGCCACTCAAACAGACCTTCTCTGGTCTTGAAGGCTGTCTTCCATTCATCCCCGGGACGAATCCGAATCTGGTGGTATCCGCTGCGTAAATCAAGTTTCGAAAAAATGGCAGACCCGGAAAGCTGATCCAACAAATCATCCAGGCGGGGAATAGGGAAACGATAGCGGCCCTTAATCTTGTTAATGGCACGACTGTCAACACACATACGCCACGACCCGTCCTTCTTAGGAGTAAGTAGGGTCGGCACAGCACACGGGCTCAGACTCTTACGCACATGTCCGCGACGGAGCAAGCCTTCCACCTGTCGACGTAATTCCTCATGCTCAGCAGGGCTCATACGATAGTGAGGTCTATTAGGCAACGAAGCACCAGGAACCAGATCAATCTGGTGTTGTATATCCCGAAGTGGGGGCAAGACAGATGGCAATTCGTCGGGGAAAATATCTGCAAAATCCTGCAAAATAGACTGGGCGACAGATGGGATATCATATGCAACAGAAGTATCATGAGCCACTAGTAAAAACCCCTGGGAACCAGAACGAAGCTCACTCTCGAACGCTGCACGAGTGAGCATCACAACCGAAGGTGTGGGGGCTGGCAGGGGAACAGTGATGCATGAAGAGTGTAGAACAAATTTGGTACCAGCAAACGTAAAGGAGTACGTATTAAGAAAGCCATCGTGGACAATGCGATGATCAAATTACCACGGACGACCCAACAATAAATAACAAGCATCCATAGGGACGACATCACACCAAACAGAATCTGAATAACGATCACCAATGGAAAATGACACTTGCACACGATCAGTAACTGTAATCACATTGTCTCGACTCAACCAACCAAGATTATAAGGGTGAGGGTGTGATGAAGTAACAAGCGATAATTTAGAAACAGCAGAACCAGATATGACATTCTCACAAGCGCCAGAATCAATGATGAACTTACAACATTTACCCATGATGGTGCACGTAGACTAAAAAATACAATTGCATTGCGTTGGTGGGTCTGCTGCCTTCGGAGAGCAAAAGGCACGATGGAGTACGAGCAATGGACCAGAATCACCCACCAAGTGATTTTCCTCCAATATGTCAGTAGGATCCTCGTCGAATATAGGAGGGGAATCAAAGGCATCAGATGAATCACCTTCAAGAAGAAGGGCACGGGCACTCCGCGGTTGAGGGCAAGAATTCATGCGGTGACCCGGGTCCCCGCAATTGAAGCAACGACCGTTCATGGCCGGACGGGGGCCAATATTAGGCGGAGCTTGCGGCCGAGTGGGGGGGACTGACGAGCACTGGGGCGCTGCTGTGGATGGGGGGCCTGGACCCGGACGACGATCCGGCGCTGGACTGGAAGCGGAAAATCTCCGATTGTGCTGTGTTTCTAACACCAGGGCGTGTTGATGCGCATCCGCCACAGTAGTTGGGCGAAATAAATTCAACGTGTCCTGAAATGAGATGCGCAGGCCCCCGATGTAGCGAGACACGATCTGAGTGGGAGTCTCCCTACAATCGATGCGAGACAACAATTGATAGAAGTCATTCGTGTATGCATCGACCGAGCGGATACCTTGGCGCAAATTTTGGAACTTCTGGTATTGTGTGCGATCGTAATTCAGGGGAAGAAATTCTTTGAAGTTGTGATCATGGAAGCGATCCCAGTGTACGATCTCGGGGCGACCCTCACGGCGAAGCGTGTTTTTGAGGTTCCGACACCAGGCGGCGGCACGCGATCGAAATCAAGTCGCCACTAGTGCTACCCGTCGGTCATGGGGAACACCCTTGAACTCAAGTAAGTCTTCGACTGTGTAGAACCAATCAATGAAGTCATCAGGGAAGCCATCCCCAGCGAACTCCAGAATATCAAGTCGAAACCCGGCCTCCCAGCGATTCTCAAGCGTGGGAGGAGGGTTATGAGGCCGCTCAAGGGGGCAAAAGGGTTGTCCAGGGATACCGTCTCCTCCTCGTCGGGTTGGTGGACCTGGTCAAAACCCTCATCCACCGTATGGGCAGCGCGGGGGTAGCGATCATCGGTCGTCAAACTGTTGACCTTGGCGATGAGTTCAGCTTGTTGGGCACGCATCTCCGTCAACGCCTGCGTGAGTGTCGTAACTTGCACACGTAGGGAGTTAACCTCTTGAATAGCATCACGTTTGGGCGGCATGGTGGTCCAGGGACTGACTCCGAGATACCAACTGACGCAGCAGAAACGTATCGATGCAAGAGGGTTGGGATAATTCCCATCTTCAATATAATATCAAAACTGACGTTCAATCATCAACAATGCCGAATATAAATACTAGGGTTCGAATGGGCTAAAACAGAGGCCCAAAGTATTAAACCAAAATAATAAATGAAGTCTGCTAAAAGAAATATGCATGAACTTGATGTTTATTTTGCGGTCTCTTCTCCATCACATACTTAAAACGGGTAACATACCTGCCAAGGTTCCAGGTCTCTTAGCTGCTTCTCCCATTGTTATCGCAAATGTTTGGGTCTTCCCAACATTGGGCTTCCTTGGATTTTATTTTCCTTTACCAGCATCAGAGTCTTTTACTTGAGGGCAATCGTAGGCATTATGACCTGGATCTTACATCGGTAACAAATTCCAGTCCAAATAGACACTCACTCTTGTGATGCCTCACACACTTAGGACAATTGGGGGTGTCCTTAGCAGCATTGGGCACATGCTTCCCTTCAAACTTAGCTTGTTTGGTCTTTGTCTGTGGCTATTTCCCCCACCTCTTCCTACTAGGAGCTTCAATAGGTTTCTTAATGGTGTTATCCAACTTCAATCTAGAAGCAATCTCATGAGCTCGCTCAACTACTTCACCATATGTCATAGCTCCTTGTCCGGCAAGTATACAACCAATTTCCAGCCTTAACCCCCTCTCAAAGCGGCGAGATTTCTTTTCCTCGGAGTCCACCATGTGGGTAGCGTAGCGTGATAGCTGAGTAAATTGGCGTTCGTACTCCATCACCGTCATAGTCCCTTACTTTAGGTACATGAACACTATCTCCTTCTTTTCACGATAGGAACGCGGTAAATAGTTTTGCATAACTGCCTCTTTAAACTCATTCCAAGTCATGGCTTCTATCTGGGCTGGAGTTCAAGTCCTGCGATAGGATTCCCACAAAAAATCAGCATCTTCCGTCAGTTGGAAAATGCCACACGAGACTTTTTGTGCATCCATGCAATTCATGTGGGTAAAGAGTCTCTCAAGTGCTCTAAGCCACTCTTCCGCCTCAGCAGGGTCTCCTTTTCCATTGAAAGTTGGTGGTTGAAACCTACGAAATTGATGAACAACAGAGTTGGGATCATCTCGTGGGGATTGAGGTGCAGGAGGCGCCTGAGCGGCATTAAGGTACTGTGTTAGCCCTCGTAGTAGGTTGAGGAGATCTTGAGGTGGAATGTTTGCGCCTGCAGTTGGCACCTCCTAAGCAACATTATTTTTCCCGGGAGCTGGAGGTTCTTGGACGGGTGGTTGATCTTGACGTGGACGACCACGACGAGTCATGACAAGTCTAGTAGTTGGAAAGTAAATAAGTAAATAAATAAAAAGAAACTATTATTCATGAATATTATATAACACCAAACATAACTATCCAAATACTTTAGTTTAGAAAGTTAATAGTCAAATAGTTCATCAGTGAGTAATCCAAAAAGAGGAGTTGGTAGACATACATCCCAAAAGGTACACAATTGAGTTGAAGAAACAAACAAGTAAGTCTATGCGACTCCCCTCAACATTAAAAGGGAAGAAAGCAACAAAAGATGTCCACCACTAAGAAGTAAGAATCCTAATCAACTACTCAGTTAATAGCGATTCTCTTCGAGAGCCACACTATCTTCATCATCCTCTGGAATCCATATCGGTTCTGGTTCGGCATCCCTAGGGTCCTGCTAAAAAGCCCACTCGCGAAGAATGATGGAAGTGAACTCGGGATAACTGATGATCGGTGAGTCATATGTGATATCATATCGAACCATCTTGCAGTAAAGGTTCTATGCTCGTATACGCCAGTCCTCAGGTAAAGTCTCGATGAGGCGCAGATAAGCCGCACTATCTGAAACACCGCGTAGTAGGTATCGGACCTCTCTCCATATATCCATCATACGAGATATGTGGGTGCCAATTGAATCCTCTTCTACCCTTGAATAGTTACGGTACCTCCTCAGGGCAGCCACATGAGCTAAAACCCGTCCACTCATGGTCGTTCGAGCAGTCCGTCTAGTGCTCGCCATCTATTAGTCCTATGAGCGAGAACTCAACTATCCTTGGAATTATCTCAAACTCAGACTACATAATTGCTCACATAATACAAGAATATATTATATTCATGCGTCAAACAAAACATCACACATATTACATACACAATTAAATGTACCATGTTGAAATGACAGACTGAAGCAGGATGTGAGTCTCGTCTCGAAGAACGGTTAGAAAAAGAAAACCTGCAACTTCTAAAAATAATCTATCAAAGGCAATAGTGAGCAAGTCTCCAGAAAGGTCGACCTACTCTGATACCATAAACTGTAACATCCCAAAACTAAGTGAATTTTTTTTAAGAACTAGCATTACGAGGGGAAGTCACCATCCTTAAAATCTTTTTCGTAAATGTATATGTGTATATATATATCCTTTATAAAGAGAAAATGAGACAAACTAATTAACCAAATAAGGTAATACGAAACTTAAGTCCATGGGTGATCATCACCAAAACCATAAATCGTACAAACAAGTAGCAGCGGAAGGAAATTAAAACACGAGGTTCATGAAGTTCATCCCATAACAAAACAAAACAAAATAATGTTTAACTAGGACACTAGTTCCATTTCACAGCTCATCAAAATAGAGGTACTGCACTTTCGAGACTTGGGCTCACATCCACCTTCAATCCTCATTCGCATCCCTACCTGAAAAGGGAGGGAGGAGCATTCAAAAACACTCAGTGGGTTCACTCGATTGCCCACTCAAAAATCATACAAATTATCGAAGTAAAAGTCAAGTACATGAATCATCTTATACCATAGCTAAATACAATAACACATCATGGCATCAAGTTCACATAAAGTTAACTTAAATTGTGTTATTCAAGTCTCAACAATCATAGAGCATATTCAACATCATGTGTTAACATGTATAGTATATACTTTATATGTAATACACATAAGAGCACATCAATCTTGTTGGGGCACGCTTTACCCCGCTCGAGCATCTTATTCGGGAGCTACCCGAATGTGATCTTTCGATAAAATCTTGTACTGTTTTACCCGTGATCTTATCATAGCTATTGCGGTATTATCCGCATACCATACACATTATACGGTCTCAACCGTGTCTCATACATCATGTCCTTAGAGCATGCATTTATATAGATAATCATGTATCTAAAAAGCATACATCATCACATTCTATCATGCACACATTTAACATTTGCACAACCATGAAGCATATATTTCACATTTCAACACATCATATACAACAATTCACATATGACATTTAAAACAATAATTTATATGATAGGAAAGTAGACAATGAAAGATTCACTAAGAGTTACCCCACCTAGTAGTTTGCACGGGTTAAGCTGTATCGTCTCCTCCTAGTTCCAAAACTCTTTCTACTTCTCGATCCCCAATTCCTACCACAAAAATATTATCTCTTAGTTTTCATTATATGAGTGCTAATGATAATTTAATTAGTGTGTGTTATTGAGACGATATATTAGAAATTGTGAAAATATGAGTCAAAATATAAGAAAACAAATTTGTACTAAAATACTATATATTTGCTCAAGTTTTGGGGCTGTCTACAAGCTTATATAAACTGGTATTTTATAATTTTTATAGAAAAACAGTAGCTCATGAAATTTTTGATAAAACGCCACTGATTTCGTCTAAAACAGATGAAAAACGAACTTTCTAGGTACATTAGAAGTTCTAAGGGTACATTAGAAGTTCTAAGGAAAATAAGATAAAATAAAATTATTACTTTCACCTCTCCACTTCCACCACCACGACCATGACCACCGGAAACTTAGGTGACATCAACAGCTATCATAGGTGGCAGAAGTGTGGTGGATGTGGACAGAAAACGGGAGAGAGAAAAGGATTGAAGAGAATTGAGAGAAAATAAATCTAGGGACACATTTTTGAAACTGTGACCAAGCATAACTGGAGTTATATGACTACGATTTGAAAAATGGAAGATGTTCTAGAAAGCTCTCGATTCCAGCTTTCCAACAAGACTAAAACCAAAAGATTTGGATAAATGAGCAAAGAGTTATGAGTTGTCGAATTTGGTCCACCTAAATAATGTCCTTCCAATTTCAATCTATCAAAACTAGAGTTCTACAACTTCAAATTACAAAAGAAAAGATGTTTTGGAAAGCTTATAACAGCAGCTTTCATATGAAACTAAAATCAAAAGTTTTGAACCAACAAAAATAGAGTTATAGTCTTTAGAAGTTGGTCCGCCTACAATAGCATCCCCCAACTTTGACCGGCGATAACCGGAGATCTAGAACTCCGATTGAGAAATGGGAAGATGTTCCAGAAAGGTCTTAATATCAGCTTTCAGATGGTATTGACCGATCATTGATCAGACACCGGAAAGCTACTGGAAGTTCGAATATTTTTGTGTGTGTGTGAGTTTGTGTGTGCAAGATGTGTGTGTGTGTGTGTGTGTAAGGATGACTTACCCTATAAGTGAAGTGCTGAAAGTGTGCAAAAGTGGCTGCTAATCCTTATTTATAGTGTCCCTCTAGGCTAGGGTTCCTTCCTTATTGGGCCATAAAAGGCCATTAACCTATCTTTAATGTGGGCTTCTTCCATAATCAAGTTTTAAGGGAAAAATGTCATCTAGTTCTATGCCCACAATAACTTTATTATCTCTAAACATTAGTCATATAATAAAATAAATTTTATAATGATACAATAAAGCATAACATTTTATATCATGTAATTTATATTTCTTATTCTTCAATAATTATACCAATATTTTCATATAAAAAATTATAATAATAATAACAATAATAATAATAATCATAATAATAATACAACTCTACTTATGGGGGTTTTTTTTTTTTGTTGTTACAAATTTCTTCATATAAAATTAATATCATTAGACATATTAATTGATACTAAAGATTTATTGATACTATTAAACTTATAAATTAAAATTACAATATAAACTACTATGTTATCAATGAACACAATCAATAGTATCAATTTTATATTTATAAACAAGTTTTATAGGAGACGCACTTAAGCTTTTTGAGATGACAAATTTTAGGGTGCATCCAAGTGTATAGCATGCACTTGGATTTTTAGCTCAATTTTTACTTCAATTTTGATTTTTTTTTTCAAAATACATACAAACACACCGATTTGTGTGTGTGTGTGTGTTTTTTTTTTCTTTTGCAGTTGAGATATTGTTGATGCCTTCTTGGGGTATTACTAATGTCTTCCTGGAGTATTACTGATGTCTTCTTGGAGTATTGCTGATTTCTGCTTGAAATATTTTTTTTCAAAATCCAAGTGTATATCATGTACCCAAGTGTACACTAGAACTACTCTTTTGAGATGGTCTATTGTGAATAAATTAATCAATCAGGTCAAAATGAAAATTTGATTTGAAATAGTGGATAAGGGCAAAATATTAGAATATAAAAATAGATTTTGATAAACTTTTAAAGTATCAAATATATGATCAAGAGTATCAAAAATTTCATCAGGAGTATCATTAATTTAGGTCAGTGGTATTATATTGTAATTGTTGTAGATTTTCTTGACCTTAATTTTTTATATTCCTGATGTGATTTTTGATACTCCTGATCAAATATTCAATACTTTACATTTTCATGATAAGCTTATCATGAACCATTTTCATATAAAACCTACTCGTGGATAAGTGGTTATGCTATGTATATATTGATTCATCTCACATTATAATTTAAACAATATTTATAATTTTTTAAAGGAATTTTAACAAAATAATGAGCATATATCTATAAGACAAAGTATATACTAAATTAGTTTCACCGTGAATAATTTTGAAGGACATTAGTTATTTCACTAAAAAATATTAGTTATTTCTATAAATAAGATTAGTTACAAGCCAGTTTTTAGAATAAATATACATACTTTATTTATAATCTATCTAAAAGTATCTTAAATTTGTAAATCATTTTTAACAACTTTACCCTCACTTGCGCACATACATATATTTTGCAAACGACGCCTAAGCAGGACTGAATGTTGAAGCGACAACGAAGCTCTATTAATATATAGAGCAAATCTCTTGTACATCTGAATTTACGTAATTTTTTTTAATTATCACTATTTAACATATGATTTTTTTTTAAATTGTTTGATTTATGTGTTGTTTTCTCAAAACAACTAAACAATAACACTTCACATTTTAAACAATGGCACTCCGCTTACTAAACAGTGACATTTTAAATAAATGTGAATTCACATGATTGATGATATATTAATAATTAATGGAGATTAAAAATGCATCAAATATATTATACTTATTATTATAGAGTAAGTATAGATCAGTTTATATAGTTTATATAGTTTACTAGTGTTAAACCCGCGATTTTCGCGGAGCTGTACATAAAATTTATGTAAAATTATTGATCTTTTTTTTTTGTTTTATAAATGTTGTTACTATTATTATTTTACTTATTCAATATTTTTAATGTATTTTTAAAAATGTTAGTTAATAATTATATTCCAAGGACAATAAACTATATATTCATGACATTTATTATTAACAAAATGTTTAGAAAGCAATACTTACAAATTGCGAAAAACCTCACTATAAACAACATTTGTTGCATATTTGGATGGATTTCCTTTAGAATCAAGTGACAAATTTTCAATCCTCTACTCGATCTAACTCTGGATACTGCAACATTAAGTTGACCATGAGTAAAAAATAGGCTTGGGAAGATACAATCCAACAGTAGAAAGTGATTGCCCTTGACTTTTATTTATTATCATGGCAAAACACAATAGAATTGAAAATTATCCTTCTAAAATTCATCGGCATTGTAGGATCAAAATTTTTCAATGTCATTCTTGGGATAAACACTTTATTTTAATAATCCTTCCAGATATTATTTCAGCCTCGAAATTGTGGTTGCCAAGTTTGGTGACAATCAATTTTGTTCCATTGCACAAACCGAAATTTGTGATCAATATTTCTTAGTAACACTATAGGCATTCCTTCTTTCAAGATCAGATGGTGATTTGGTATTCCAGAACACCTAATATAATTTAAAAATTCATTTGTAACCATTTGCCCACTACCTCCTTCTCGAAATCCAGAGCACAAACACTATCTGAGCTTAAGTATACTTTAGTATCACACCTTGAATCATAGGTAGAATCTTATCATTTATACACTCCACATCTCAATGCGTAAATGCAAGTATTGCGCGCTCTATCCTCAAAGTATTTATGTGTCCTTAAATATCAATTAGGGATGGATAAATACTTTCTATTATAGATGCAATTGGATCACCGACATCATAAATCAAATTATCTTCTGGAATCTTAATCTCAACGAAATTATCTTGTCTATTTCCAATTTTTTTTATCACCAACTTTCAAAATCCACCTCGAAAAGTTAACTATATCAACATCAAATGAGGACGTATTGAGATCATAACTTTGTATTCTCACGTTCTTTGTCAATCTTGAAACCTTAAAATTGAAAATAAATTAAATGTATTTAGTTTTTCAATAATTAATTCTTTAAAAATATTATTAATAAAAGATGCAGAAAATACATTGCAATGATCCCACAAATATGAAGCATTTATAGTTGAATGCACAATATCCTCTCGACTTCCTTTTGGTATATAGGAAGTATCTGTTTGAAATCTCCTCCAAACACAACGATTTTACCACCAAAAGGTATATCATTCATGGTTCCATTTGGAGATCTAACAATATCCCTCGAGCCTCCAAAGCAAGGGGAGTCTACCCTTAAAATTGCTATTATATACACCTTTTTCCTAAACCACTATTTCGTTAAAAAGAAAAATAGAAATTTAATTATAAAATAACAGCTTAGACTATGACAAATTGTTCTTATGTGAGTCTTTTCTATAAAGTTTTACTCAACAGGGAGGTGAAAAATATAAATAAACACCATTATAAGTTGAAGTTCATCTAACTGAAAATATCTAAATACAAATATTTATCTTCTTATATATGGAGAAACCTTAAAAATATTACCTTATACATTTTGATGTAAAAAAACGTCAAGCACAATTCCTATATGAAAAATATATTAAATGTATGTTAGAATTTTTTATCTACTAATTGCTAAAAAATGTTCACTAAAAGGTAATATTTTTTTTCTAAATACATTCAACAATGTCACTTTAGAAAAAACTCATAGTAAGAATATCGAGAACCTAACTTTAATATTGTATATGCATCATATGAAAAGTATTCATAGCTTCATGTGAAGCTGCAAGCATTAAAAAAATTGTTTATTGTATATGCATCTTATGAAAAATCACACGTCTTAAAAATAAGTCAATCACACATGATATATATAAATTATAATCTCTTAATTGCAAAAAATTAGTTTTCCATGGTAATAAATATAGGTTGAAAATCACGATCTAAAATTTCACATGTCATTTGGTTTGTAGATTACCACATATTCATAGGAATAAATATATCTTTCAAAAGAGATACTTGTCATAACTTTATTCAACCTAGTTTCATTATATTGGATATGCTATATTAATAAGTGTAAGAAATTAAGAAAAAATATTTTATTAAAAAATCTTAGAACACAAAAATTGAGTACAACTATATATAATAATTAAGACATTTCAACACTAAAATATTGTCAAACAAAAAATACACCACTTCAATAAAAGCAGGTGGAGTATGTGTCTTTAAAAGTGTTCACGTTACACTTTTTTTCTAACCCACTATTTTGTAAAAAGAAGAATTTCAAAATTTTAATTAAAAAATAACTTAAATTATGATAATACACGCCTCTTCTTACCTGAGTGTTATATAAAAAGGCTTATTCAATACGGAGAAGGAAAATATTAGAACAAATAAACACCATTAAAAGTTGAATTTTATCTGAATGAAAAGAAAAATCTAAAAAAGATTTGTCTTCCTTAAACCTAGAGATGCCTAAAAATATTACCTTATGCATCTTGGTGCAAACAACATCAAACACAATTTATAAATGAGAATATTATATATGCTGGAGTTTTTTTATCTACTAATTGCTACAAATGTTCACTAAGAGGTAATATTTTTTCTAAAGACTTTCAATAATTTTACTTTAGAAAAAACTCATATAGTAAGAATATTGAGAACCTAACTTGATATATGTATTTGTAGCTTCGTGTGACGCCTCAATCATTAGAACAAAGTTTAGTTTTTTTTATTTTATATGCATCGTATCAAAAATCTCATGTCTTAAAAATAAGTTAACCACACATGAAATATAAATTATAAACTTTTAATTGTGTTATATTAGTTTTACATGATAATATATATATATTGAAAAATATAAATGTCATTTAGTGTGTAGACCACAACGTACTCATAGGAATGATATTATCTCTTAGTGAACATTTGTAGCAATTAGTAGATAAAAAATCTAGCATATATAGTATTATTGTTAAATATATAAATTATAAACTCTTAATTGTAAAATATTAATTTTCCATGATAATGAATATAAGTTGAAAATTATGATTTTAAAATTTACATGTCATTTAGTGTCTAGACCATTATGTACTTATGAGAATCATATTACCTCTTAGTGAACATTTGCTGCAATTAGTAAATAAAAACTCTAGCAAATATAATTTTCTCATGATATATATAAATTACAAACTTTTAATTGTAAAACATTAGTTTTCATGGTAATAAATATATGTTAAAATCATAATATAATTCATTAAGATTAGTATTAGTATTAGTATATAGAGGACTAATATAATACAAATTTTGTTTCTATTTAAAATATGATATATATATATATAGATAGATACACAATATTTATATTTATTTGATCTTTTATTCTATATAGAAACATAATATTTCACTATTGATCCATAGAAACATAATATTTCACTACTGATCCATTTTAATTTATATACATGATATAAAAAAAAACACCAAATTCTAATTAGTATATATAATATACATCCATCCAAAAGTTAAGGAATATGGGATACACATATACACATATAGAATATTAGACCATGTCAAAAAATATTTTGAAAAGTCTAAATTAAAAATATCATAAGTATGAACACGTGAAAAGAATTAAAGATCCATAAATATATGGAGGACTAATATAATAAAGATTTAGTTCCTGTTTAAAATATTGTGTATGTATATAGATACAGAATATTTATTTGATCTTCTATATGGAAACTTAATATTTGTATAATAATCCATTTTAATTTATATACATGATATAGAATAAAATAATTAATTTATGTCATTATATGTAATATACATCCATTAAAATCAAAATTATATGAATATTATTCTAAAAAATCAATTTTTTTAAAAACCACACGACATATTAATTAAACCACATGTTTTAAAAAGAGAGTATTTTTTCTAATAAAAAAAATTATATCTTAATATAAATGATTACTTAAATTAAAAAATATTTTTTTTTAGATTATGCGTAACATTTTTTTCGAAATATTGTAAAAGATATTCTTTAAAATTATTCTTTAAGATATATTATTACTACAATATGGGAACCCAAGATACACACCAATGGTGACTTCAAAATTCATTATATATTACTCAATATATAATTATGCCAATTTTTTAAAAGAGTCAAATTTTCTTAATATACTAAGATTTGTATTGAATGATATGGGATATAATAGAATATAGTCAACTATAAATTTGATCCGAATAAGGATAATTATATATATAGAATGGTATATGACTTTAATTAAATCACATGATTTAAACACATGTCAATTTTTTCTAAATTATATAATCAGTATTGAGTTATATAAGTCAAGTAAATATTTAGGAAAGTTATAGATGGATTGATATATGACTTATTAATTCATTCACATGTTATTAAAAAAAGTCAATTTTTCTTAATATAAAAAAAATTATATCAAAAAATATTTTTTGCATGTATTACAAAAAAGCATATCAAAAATTTTTAATAAAAAATCGTGTACATATATGCATACAAAAGAAACCCGTCTAACTAATAGGTTTGTTAACTATATTTTATTTTTACTAATACAATAAAAAATATATCAAAAAATCTTGTGTGCATATATACCCAAAAACCATATTAATCTTTTTAAAAAATAAAATAACCGTGTGCATATATACCAGAGATCGTGTGCATATGATTTGTTAGAAATATTTTATATTAATTAATTTTATTAAAGGTAATAAAAATATCTTAGTTTTTATAATTGTATAAAAGAAAAAAATCAACAATTCTTAGTTATTTATAGAATTGTAAATAATACATTGAATTGTAAGTAATACATTACAATGTTAAAAAAAAAAGTCTAATTTTTAACTTATAACCAATGATTCTTCATCTTCACAATAAAATTGATCTTCCACTTCATCTTCACATTAAAAATTGATCATCCACTTCATCTTCATTGTTGACGTTGAATCCTAAAAAAATAAAAAAATAAAATCACACAATTATCATTTTCATACGAATAAAATTAAACAATAATTAATAAAAAAATAAAGAAACAACATAATTAGTAAATAGAGTAAATACCTTTAAACATGTAGAGATTTATATTCGTCCAAATCACAAAAATAAAAAAGTGATTTTAAGGAAATGATCATTGGTAGAAGAGATTAGACAAAATATGAAGATTAAATTCATACAACAAAACTATAAAAAAAACATACTAAAATAAAACATAAATACCTTAAGATGAAGATCCTGCAAAATAGAAATATGAAGATTGAATATATTAAGATGAGGATCCTGCAAGAAAAAAAAATATGAAGATTTAGACGAAAGTAGAATTAATATAGAACTTCATAGTAAAATTGAAAAAAAGAAAAGGAAGAAAGAAATGAATTATATTTTTGAGAGAATTGAATGATTTCTTTGGAGAGATTATTGTAATTGATTTTTGGTTGTATGAGATATAGATGGTATTTATAGAGGAGATGTGAAAAAATCAATGGTCAAGATTAGATTAGATATTAAGATTCAATGAAATAGTTTTTAAAATCAATAAATTGAGTGAATGAGAGGAGAGTATTTTCAAAATAGAGCTTTAAAATCTTGCCACATAGGCTTCCAAAACTTTGTCTTTATAGTATATGAAGATATGTCAAGCACACATTCAATCTAATTCTTCTATATATCAATCTTTTCATCTGAACTTGATAATGATTAATATAAATTGGTTTACTATAAAATTAATCTTTAAATTTAGAAACCAAATATGATAATGATTATATAAATTAATTGATATCAAGTCAGCAAACAATGAAATTGAATTAATTAGTTATCGGTCAAACCTAAACATATCATGTAAAAATGTGATTTAAGGATATGTATAATTAAAATTAAAATTTCATTAATAAATTAAGTTGAATTTATTATAGGGAGATAAATTGGGAATCGATTATGATAATGATTATATAAATTAATTGACATCTAGAAATATTTTTGTCGATGAGCAAGGCAAGGTGGTGATGGCAGGATGTCAATGTATCGAACACCCGGGATCAGTTATGGGAGCGGAGCTACAAGCTATCAAGATCGGTCTCCAAGAAGGCAAGAGGAATAACTTGATTAATGTGAGAATTTGGACAGATTCACTTGACTCAGTAAAAGCTATTCACAAACGGGAAAAAATATTCGGCCCAGAAGGAATGATCCTTGAGGATATTTGGGAGGAAATGGATGATAGCTTAGTGGGGGTAATCAACCATATTCCAAGAACCCGTAATGAAGCAGCTCATCAATTGGCAAAATTTGCTCTTAACTCTCCTTCTCCTCAAGATTGGGTGAGAGAAGATATTCCTTGGTGGGTTGAGAATTTAGCCCCACGGTTGGAGCTCTTATAGCTTGTTGTATTGGTTATTCTCTGGGGTTATCTTCTTGTGTTAAAAAAAAAAATGTGATTTAGAAATTTAACATGTTTAATTCAAATCAAATTAGTAAATATTGGAATTGTATTAAAAATAAATTGAGTCAAACATATTAAATTGAGTACCTATCCTCTATTATACTAATAGGGAGTTGGTTTTGCATATGTGTCGTTATGTGGTTGATTTTGCATATGTGTCGTCTTGTGGTTGATTCTGCCTACGTGTCAAATGCTTATGTGTCATTTATGTTCTACGTGACATGCTTATGTGTCAATTCATTATGCTTATGTGCCATCTTTGTGTCATTATATAATAAAGAATAAAGAATCTTATTAAAAAATATATGCATATGTGTGGATTCGAACCTAGGACCATATGAGTATAATTTATGGGTTTGACCAATTAAGCTATACTATGAATATATACAAAGTTGGAATATCTATTGTATATAATTTGAGTCCATAAAAATATATTATATTGAATTGATCAATTAAATTTAAAACTCTAATTATATGAAACTTTAATGTTTAATTAACTTATTTTACTGTCTCACTATATTTGAGAATTTTCAATTAAGAAAATCTTAATTTGTTAATATAAATTAAAAATAAAATTAAACATATTTAATAGTTTTGATTTTTTTTATCGATTAAATGATTGATTGAATTTTTTTTAATCGCATAATTATAAATTTTATCATTTAATTGACAAATTTTTATTGTCTTGGAAACACAATGCAACAAAATTTTAATTATTTAATTTTTTTAATCTCAAATTGAATTCAATATGTCGTTATGTGTGACATTATTTTGATTATGTTTATTATATAATATAATTATATTATTTAAATGTGAACAAATTTACAATATTATTGTATATATAATGCATTATAATGTATAATCATTTTTCTATGAAAATCCAGCGTAATACGCGGGACACTTATCTAGTACTATTATTATAGAGCAAGTAAAGAAGAGTTTAAACAAAATATATATATCTATAATATATAATACACCCTACCCTTCCTAAATTAGATTTGGGCGGGAGATTTTGGTGGCCTTTGATCAAAATTTCATTTTTTCATCATGGCCGTCCATTTTGTTGTCTAATAGTTATGGTAAATTAAAATTTAATTTGTCTAACATTCGCAACAATTCAGGAGTCATTAATGTTTGGATCCTATTTATACTTCTCTACATTGTTAGTGTTCCTACCACCATTTATTCTCTCTGTTTTGGTTTGTAATATTCATATGTATTTAATTTTTTTAATTGTGGCTATATGTAAATTTTTTATTGTTGAAGAATCATGAGGAAATCATCATCTTCTTCGCCCGATTTGTTTTGATGAGAAATAGTTCCTTCTTCGCCGAAAGAAACCGTTCATGAATTGGATTTCAATTGGAATTTTGTAGATGAATTTCTTTCAATTTGATTGAATGCTGAGATGGGTCTAACATGAGAGTTGGTGAACGTGAATATTTCAGCGATACCTCCAACGAATTCATTGTTCTTTTTTTTTTTTGAAAGAACGAATTCATTGTTCTTAGTTGTTGGTTTGGAGGATGTCAATATGATTGTTGCTAATTTTATGAGGGAGAATTAATGTCAACTTGCTACGGGTATTGTAAATTATTAGTCTTAATATTATATATATTTAATGATTAAAAAATATAAATAGATGAAGTTTGTGGATGTTGGTGTCTTGAGTGTTTTTAGAGGAAACGGCAATAATGGAAATTACTTTTCATAGTGCTATAAAAGAAATTCTATAAAAAATCACCTTTATGTTTATTAATTATTTGAAAGTCTTTTTTTATTTCTCATTTACGAAACTTTGTATTTATCTTTTGGTTCAAGTTTCTGTTTTTGTCAAGATGAAGATTAGGTCAGATTTTGGAAATTATGCAAATCGCTTTCTCCTATGTTTTTTTTTCGTAAAAAAAATAAGGTTTGTTGATTTAATCCAATATACTAAGCACATGTATTAATTTGATTCTTCCATATTTTATGTTAAATTTATTTATTAGAAATTAACATGAGAATTCCACATTAATCTTGTTCTACCATGTATTATTCAATCATCCTATGTATTTAATTTAAATAATCAGGAAAATAATTGATATCATTTTTCCCTCCACATCCCACAAAAGTAGGAATATATCTTCATGCCCCACGTAAATCATAAACTTTGTCAAAAGAAATTTGTTATCTAAAACAATTATCTAGGTAATAATAGGTATTTTGACTCAATACATAAATAAAATACCAATTAATGAAATCAAAGTTCCATTTAATCGAAAAATAAAATTTTACTGAATATTTTTTTAAATTTTGAATAACACTTCCATGTAAATAATATTGATATTTTGTAAGTTACCAATAAACAAAAGAGTTGACTATTTACAACTTCCACTGTATCATATACATAATATGATTATTTCCCTAATGAACTAAACAAGGATTAATAAATATAAAGTTCATAATTTAAGCACCATTACTTAATTTATATCTTTTTTATTTTTAATAATTAATATTATAATTGGAGTATCATTCTGGCCAAATACTAATGAGGCGGAGGTTTTAATTTGATTCTTAAAATTATTATTTTTATTTTACTTAATTAATTAATTTAGATGTTATATAAATATATATACATATACACATACATATGTGTATCTATATACACGAAAATTTGTGTGCGTCCATCCCACAGTAAGAGACCTACCAAATTAAAAATAGTGATAGAATTATGATAAAATGTGACAATGTTTTAAAGAAAAGTGATAAGTATTAATTAAAATATATATTATAACTTTTTAAAAGTGACAACTTTTTAATCAATAAGTGACACATTTAAAGTTAAAAGTTGATCGAATAATATTGATCTCGTATTATGATATAGTCCCCGCAAAACTTACTTATATATATATATATATATATATATATATATATATATATATATATATATATATTTACTTATTTGTTTATTAGACCATACAATATATATATATATATATATATATATATATATATATATATATATACCATTGAAATAAAGCACTCATTATCTGCTCCATTTTTTTATTATGGTGAAACAATAATTTTAATTTCATTTAATACCTTTTAATGGAATAATAAATATTATTAAAATATACCCACAAATTGTAAATAAGTTTTATTTTATAAGAAACATTGTTTATCCTCATTAAAATTTAGATGTTTGTGACAACATATTATAGTTAGTGCAAATTATATGATTAAATACATTATTTTCATTGGTAGTGATATTTATTTAAAGAAATTATATGATTATATATGCTAATTAATTTAAACAATATATAAACTACTCAGTCCCAATTATGAAAACTTCAAAATTTTAGCTACATACATTTTATATTAGAGTATGTCTCTTGTGCACTAAATGTACGGTGCAATTTAAATGTATATTTTAAATGTTATCCATATTATTACTAAAAAGTCACCTCTGTTATTATTGAAAGTTGAGTATAGTGAGGGTTGACTTTTCAGTAATAACGGGGACAACTTTTCAATAATAATAGGAATATTTTTATTAAAAAGTACACTTGAATTGCACGACGAACATGGTGTGTTGGTCCCACTAGTTAGATTAATTGTGGAAGCTTAAGTTAAATGTCTTTCAAAGTCTTTTACAAGAGAGCAATAATCAACAAACAATAAGTAAAATAAAGCGATAAAGAACACAAGATGTATAGTGGTTCGGATTGAATATCCTACGTCCACTCTCCCTTATAACCAAGGGGTCTCACTATCAACCAACTCACAAACTTACTTGCTGGAATTGGGAAGTACCAGTTCCTTCTTACAACCTCTTTAGATTTAACTTCAATCTAAAGATCAACCAGCCAACAACCTTGTCTAATAGATGAACAGGTTGTGGTTTCAATAACTCCTTTAGAGTAGATAAATATTATGAACAGTAAGAGTGCTTGGTATGAATATCAAAAGCTTGGATCACTTATGCGCGTGTAGAGTCTCTGGAGCTTTTTCTTGAACTGCACTCTTGTATATATAGAGGAGATTAGGGCTAGCCGTTGGAGGGCTAATCCAATCAGATCCTCTATATAAGGAAGCCTCAATCAATCAATTCCCTAATTGATTGATTGGGTTGGTAGGATCCTTGGATTGATTATCTTCAAATACTTTCCAATCCTGATCATGTTGACTTGATTTGAATCACCAACGGTCAATAGCTTCCTCTGCCTAACTCTGATTCTCTCCAGAGAAGGCAAGACCAAACACCAGGCAACCTTGGTGTCTTCTGGTCCTCATCTGGTCAAGAACCAGAATACTCAGTAGAGTCAGGGGATCAAACTGAGCATCTTTTGTTCTACCAGACTCGTCTGGTCCGGACTCGTCTGGTCTGGGGAAGGTCCTCTGCCTCTGGTCAATCTCATCTGGTGAAGTCTTCTGGTGGAGTCCTCTGGTGAAGTCCTCTGGAGAGGTCTTCTGGTGAAGTCTTCTGGTTTGGCAGTTCCCCCTAGACTAAGTCCTAATCTAGATCATCATCTGGCTAACAGGTCCAGATGGTCCTATTACATCTTCTGGTTTGTTTTAACTCATCAAAACTAACAACTTTTATCCTAACAATTTCCCCCTTTTTGATGGAGTTAAAACATACCAGAACTGATCAAGAATAATAAACTTAAGCAAGAAAACATTAAAGGATAAGACCTTAGAATAGATCTTATCAGGCAAACAAATAAGACAACAAGGGGTTGTCTTTTGAACAGAGAAGATATGAGATTTTCATTGATAAAAAAGACAAAGAAGATTACAGATTACAAAGCAATTCTGGTCCTATTCTAAGCATATCTTCTGTTATCTTTGGGCACCAGGAACCAGTCAAAGAATCTATCTTGAATGGCCTTCAACTCTGCAGAAGATGATGGGGTGAAGTTTGCCAACACCTTGGTCTTGTACAGTCTCTTCAGCTCAGCCCAATCAACCTGGTCTCCTGCCATTGGAGTGTTGAGAAAATGGAATTCAGGAGCAGTGACTTCCAGGTTGAATTCAATAGTTGAATCCATCAACTGCTTGTACAAATCTGCATCATATGCCTGCATCCAAGAATGGAAAGTCCTGTTGATGAGAGCATCATCCTCTGGTGGAGGTCTCTGGATGTAATGTTGAATGAACCAGAGAGTCTTGGCTTCTCTCCATTTTTCTATCAAAGGCACAGGAACAGTTGAGTCAAAGGACCCTTCTGTCCTGAGAGGGAGGATGTTCATGACTTCAACAGGCCCTTTTCTCTTCTGGCTGGATCCACTAGCACCAGGAGTGATGCCAGCTTCTCTGCTCTTCTTATTTTGCCTTCTAACATATCGGAGCCTCTGCTCTTCATCTATGTTTTTCCTTATCCTTGCTTGCCTCTCTTCAGGCGACTCTTCCTTGAATCTCTTCTCTGCTTCTTCAACCACAGATTCAAGGAAGCTCTTCTTCACTTTCCTTATCTTCCTCTTTGCAGGTCCAGAGATGGAAATTGGATCCTGCTCTGCTTCGGACTCCTCTTCTGCAGCAAGCTGCTTAGCCATGGAAAGGGATTTGAGCTCTTCCTTCTTCTTCTTCTGCAACTCAGCCTGGGCCAATGTATTCTCCAGCAGGTCCAGATGAGCTCCATGGCTGAAGAGAGTTTCATTTGTGGTCTTCGCCAGATCAGTTCTGGCCTTCTCTTCCCCCTTTTTAACTTCATCAAGGAGGGGCTCCACCACCTGCCTTATAAGATCAGGCAAGGCAGTGTTGGAGGAAGAGTGAAGATCACGTAGCTGCTTGGCCTCCTCCAGGTAAGCTTTAGACTCTGCAACAAGTCTCTCTTGCTTCTCCAACATCTCCTGGAGGGAGTCTTTCAGCTTGGCAGTTTGACTCATCTGGCTGGCCATCTCCACTTTAAGCACAGAGACAGGTCTCAACTGCTCCAGCACGTGCTCCTGTAGCTGCTTCTGGCTGTGCATGACATCCAGCTTGACGAATAAGCCATTTGCCTTAAAAGAAGATTTTACCTCTGCCAGAGAAGACTTTAACTGCTTCAGGAAGATTCTCCTCTCATGCCTGATCTGGTGCTCTATCATAGCAGGGGCCATATGTTGAATAGCTTTTGAAAAGCGCCCAATCTGCATGATTTGCTCATTGAAGAAAGCTTTCATCTTCTGGAGCACGGCAGGAGACATCTCAAAGTCTTCCTCATCTGAATATAGCTCTGGAGGGAAGACAAAATGAGGACCAAACTTGTAAGTGGGGCCCTCTGGAGTGAGCATTACTCCTCTCTGGATGAGCAGGGTGCGAATCAAGACTTTAGCAGCACCATGGGTCTCCAGCTCTGCTGGGTTCTGAATGTTCATCCTCTGCTTTAGCTCAATCTCCCAAGCAGTGAAGTTGGAGGGACCCATTTCCTCAAGCAACAGCATTAGGTCCTCCACATCTTCAAGTCTGGCCTTGCTCCAGACCTTGGCATCAGTAAGCTCTGCCAGAAGTGGTAAGTGCTCCAGAAGAACTGGGAAATGCTCTCTTAGCCAGAGCTGAGCACTTACACTCATACTCTGCCTAATGGGACCCATTTCTGCAGATGAGAAAGTGAAGGGTCTGGGCCCAGAGGCAGAGGAGGAAGGTGCTAAGACAGCAGGCTCAAGTGAAGCTTCCTCATCTTCACTATCATCGCTGGTTAAACAGGTAGGAGAAGGGGGAGGGCCAACGAATCCCAGAGCCATAGAAATGGTTGGGTCCTGGTCTGTATGGGTTTGGGGAGGGTTAGGATTTTGAGAAGTAGAGGGTGTAGGAATGGGTTGCTCTGCACCAGAAGAAGATGGAACATCTGGTACAGAAGGTGTAGGAGGTATCTGGGAGGTGGAAGTGTTTGGAGGGGGGATTTGTGCACCAGAAGAGGTTGAGGGTACCTCTGGTACAGAAGGTGGGGGAGAGGGGTTTGTGGGAAGATGTGTTTGGGAATTTGGGGGAGAAGGTGTTTGGGTAGGAATGGTAGAGGGAGTAAATACTGGGGTATCTGGGATAATCTGCTCTGGTGGAACAATAGGGTTACCAGAGGCAGATGGGGTTTGGGGAATATTATCTGGGGGAGAGGTAGAGGGGGAGACAAGATTAATGGGGGAAAAAGATGGAAGGGAAGGGTTTACCTCTGCTGGGTCAACACCAGCAGGTACAGCAAACTCTGGAGCATCCTCCATCATCTGGGAAGCATCCTCAATTGCCTTTTCCAAGGCCTCTCCAAGATCAGATCCAGAGTCAGGATCCTGAAGAAGGGCTCTCTTGGCCTTGGATTTCCTCACAAGAGGCTCAACCTCTTCTTCCTCTTCTTCCTCTGAAGGCTCATCCACCAGAAGGGTTTTCTTTGCCTTTCTGCTAGTCCTTCGCTTCTTAGTAGAACCTCTCCTGGCCTCGTCTGGTTGCTTCCTCTTGGCTGCTCCAGCCTTCTTAACAGCTTTATCATCATCACCCTTCTTCTTAAGCACATCAAGAAGGGGAATCTGGTCCTCCTCTGAGGAACCAGAAAAGACAACGGTTGAAGAACCAGTTGCTTCAGAAGCTTTCTTATGGGTCTTCTGCTTCTGCTGCTTTCTCTGCCCCTTTGGAGGTGAGGGAATAGATTGAATAGGAGGGGCAGGGATAGCCTGCTCTCCATCAGAGTCGGAATGGCCATGAAGAGGGCCATCCTTAGAGAAGAGGATCTTGGATTTGTGATAACTATGGCACCAAGATGATTTCCACTTCTTCTCTGGAAGGAGAGAATCCAGAATAAGAGTTAACTTAGTCCCCAAAGAGACATTTGCAGTGAAGAAGAACTACAACTCCCCTGGCTTGGAAGGACAAGGCTCCCTCTTCACCTTCAATCTGTTCTTCCTCAACACATCCCAGAAGAACTCCGCCCAATTACACTGAACACCATCATATAAAGCCCTCATCACACACATCCTGCCGTTGAAAATGGCATCTGTGCTGTGATTCTCACACATAAGCACCTTAACAACTATATCAAAAAAGACCTTGTACTTCTGCCTCAGATGCTTGTCCAAAAAGCCCTTTGTGATATTCTGGCAGGAAGATCGAGCAAAGATCTTGAAAGAACCAATAATGTCATCCTCCTTGTACGTCAAAGGATCCACTCCCACCACAGAAATGTTCTCGAAAAGAGCGCAAAAATCGTGCTTAGAAAACACCAAATCATCTTCATCAATCTTGGACGAAATGTAATCCTCATGAATCTTCATACGAACCAACAACTGGGCCGCATATCCGTCAAGAGTACGAAAATCCTTAGGAACAGTGGAGATCAACTTCTCCACCCCTGCACTCTGGAGCATCTCCAGAATCGACAGCACAACTGGGTTCTTGGTGGTATAAAAGTCCACCACCATCTCCGTCTTTAGTTTTTTCATCATCAGGACATGGTCAAAATTGCACGGAGGGGCCATTACTGTGAAAGAGAGAGAGAGAAAGAAATTCTTTGCAGAGAGAAGTTAGGGTTTGAAAGTATGGACACGTGAAAAGACAGATTGAGAGAAAGGTTGATTTAAATAGGGTATTACGCGTGGCTTGATTAATAAATGAAGTGTGAACGCGTGTAATTTCAAAATTTAATTTAGGAAACAAAATCAATTTTAGCATTGATTGACATTTTGCACAGTGATTAAATCTGATGGCCACGATGAAAGGCAAGATACAGATTTAATCTGGTGCGTTGGCATAGTCATTGGGACTGGGCATAAAGGGGTTTTGTGGCAGTCAAGAAAAAAAACGAAATGATTGCCTAGGCCCTATACCCTAGTCTTAAATACACTCCGAAGTTGAAACGTTTTGAGTGTACTTACTAATTTGAAAGGTGTATCCCAATGATCAGAGGCCAGAGAAGTAAAGACATACCTGTCACCTGATATTGTAACCAGATGATACCACAGCCAGTCTGGTGCTACATCTCCTCTGATGGAACTCATCTGGTTCTGGTCAGAGAAGACTTTGGATATTGTGGAATCTGGCTTAGCACTTCATCTGGGACAAGTGTCACCTGGTGTATACCTCATCTGGAGATATTCCTTCTCTGAAATGTCTAATTTGCAGGTATGTTAGTTTAAGAAAATAAATGTATGAAGTAGAGTAATAAAACAAAGGATACTTCTCTGTTGTTCCCTCTAAAACAAATATGTCTCTGGATCCAACAATCCTAACTCAAAAGCTAACTCTCTGAATCTGGTCTCAGCCAAAGGCTTGGTTAAGATATCTGCTCTCTGCTTCTCTGTTGCAATCTTTTCCATCCTTATATCTCCCTTCTCAACATGATCTCTGATAAAATGATGTCTTATATCAACATGTTTACATCTGGTATGAAGAACTGGATTCTGGGTGATTGCAATTGCACTATTACTATCACAGAATATAGGAATATTCTTAGCTCTAATCTGGTAATCCCTAAGCTGTTGACTAATCCAGAGTAGTTGTGAACAACAGCTCCCTGCAGCCATGTACTCTGCTTCTGTTGTTGATGTAGCAACTGAAGTCTGCTTCTTAGAAAACCAGGATACCAATTTATTCCCTAAAAATTGGCATGTTCCACTAGTAGACTTCCTATCTATTCTGCATCCACCATAGTCTGAATCTGAATAACCACTCAATTCTAAATTGTCATCTGCAGGATACCACAAACCTAAATTCACTGTTCCCTTAAGATACTTCAATATCTTTCTAGCTACTTCCAAGTGAGTCTTCTTGGGGTTAGCTTGAAATCTGGCACAAACTCCTACAGCAAAAGTAATATCTGGTCTGCTAGCAGTCAGGTACAGAAGAGAACCAATAAGTGTTCTGTACTGAGTCTGGTCCACACTCTCTCCAGACTCATCTGGATCCATGTTGAAATTTGTCATCATAGGGATCTTGGCTGCTTTGCTAGAACCTATTCCAAATTTCTCTAACATGTTTCTGGTGTACATAGCTTGGTTAATAAAAATTCCCTTCTCTGATTGCTTAACCTGCAGACCCAAAAAGTAATTCATTTCTCCCATCATGGACATCTCAAACTGTCCCTGCATGAGCTCACCAAACTTCTCACACAACTTCTTGTTAGGGGATCCAAATATGATGTCATCAACATATATTTGGACCAGAAGGATGTCCTTTCCTTCTTCTTTCCTAAACAAGGTTCTATCAATCTTACCCTTAGTAAAACCATTGTCCAGAAGAAATTGAGATAGAGTGTCATACCATGCTCTGGGTGCCTGCTTCAGCCCATAAAGAGCTTTCTTAAGCTTAAACACCTTGTCACCTTGTTCAAAACCAGGGGGTTGTTCCACATACACTTCCTCAATGAGAATCCCATTAAGAAAGGCAGATTTCACATCCATCTGGTATACTTTGAACTTCATGTGAGCAACATATGCTAAGAACAATCTGATGGCTTCTAGTCTGGCAACAGGGGCAAATGTCTCATCATAGTCTATTCCTTCAGACTGAGAATAGCCCTGGGCCACTAGCCTTGCCTTGTTCCTAGTAATGACATCATTCTCATCTTTCTTATTCTTGAAAACCCATTTAGTGCCTATCACCTTTTGATGTCTTGGTCTGTCTACCAGCTCCCAAACATCCTGTCTGGTGAATTGATTCAACTCCTCCTGCATAGCAACAATCCAATTTGAATCTTTCAGTGCCTCCTTGATGTTCTTGGGCTCAATCAAGGACACATAGCAACTGAATAAGGCATCTAAGTTAAGAGTTCTCCTAGTCTGGACACCCTTAGTTGGATCTCCAAGGATTAGGTCATTGGGGTGATCAACCAGGGTCCTCCTTCCCGTGGTCTTGCCTGGTTGATCATCTTCTGCAGTACCTTGGTGATTATCACCACCTGCAGAAGAGCTTCCCCCTACAGGAGTTCCAACCTCTTCTGGTTCTGCTCCTTGTGAAGGCTGCTGCTTCAGAGAACCAGGAGATGGGTCATCATCTGAATCTGAATCTGAATCAAGAACAGGTGGATTGACTTTGATAACTCTGGGTGTAGGCTGATTCTGGGTCTCATCAGAAGACTTAGAGTCCACCTTGCACTCAAAAGTAGATTAATAAAAAACAACATGAGGTGTTTCCTCCACACAAAGTGAATTCTTATTAAAAACTCTAAAAGTCTTACTGGTGCTGGAATATCCTAAAAATATTCCATCAGCCACTTTAGCATCAAAGGTTCTTAATTTAGATTTTCCATTGTCATGGATGAAACACTTACATCCAAAAACATGAAAGTATGAAACAGATGGGGTTTTACCTTTCCATACCTCATATGGAGTCTTATTATGTCTTTGGGCAATCAGGCATCTGTTCTGAGTGTAGCAAGCTGTATTAATGGCCTCTGCCCAAAATCTCTGTGGAGTGTTGTATTCTGCCAAAAGTGTTCTTGCAGCTTCTTTAAGAGTCATATTCCTCCTTTCTGCTACTCCATTTTGTTGGGGTGTTCTGGCAGCAGATGTCTCATGAAAAATCCCATGATCCTTGCAGTAATCTGCAATGTGTGAATTCAAAAACTCTGTTCCTTTGTCACTTCTGATTCTGACTATGCTCTGGTTCTGCTCATTCTGAATCTGCTTGAAGAACTCTGGCAGCTTAGTCATAGTTTCATTTTTCTTAAACAAGAACACTACCCAAGTGTATCTTGAAAAGTCATCTACTATCACTAAGGTGTACTTCCTTCCACTGAAACTAAGAGGAGAAACAGGTCCAAACAGGTCCATGTGAAGTAGTTGAAGTACTCTGGTTGTGGTTGTGCTCTGGACATCCTTAAAGGAAGTCTTGGGTTGTTTACCCTTCTGGCATGAACCACAAACCTGATTCTTCTTGAACACTTCATTAGGAAGACCTCGAATGATACCTTTTCTGGCAATCTTATTCAGTGTTTTGAAGTTAAGATGACACAATCTCTTGTGCCAAATCCAGCTATTCTCTGCAGATCCTTTTGCAACTAGGCAAGCATTTCTTGGGCAACTGTTAAAATCTGCAAGATAAATGTTACCCTTCCTCAAGCCTATTAGCAAAATATCATTATAATCAGAAGAGAAAACAGTGCATGAATCACTAGAAAACTTCACTGAGTATCCCTTGTCACAGAATTGGGATACTGAAAGCAGATTATGCTTGAGTCCTTCAACATAGTAAACTTCTTCTACAGAAACTCCATTGAAGGTCAACTTTCCAACTCCTCTGGTGACGCCATAGTTGTTGTCACCAAACATCACTCTTGGTCCATTCAATGGCTTGAAATCTTGGAGATTATCCTTCTGGAAGGTCATGTGCTTGGAACATCCACTATCAATGTACCAGACATGGTTGCTTGAAAATCCTTTCTCCAATGGACTCTTATCTACCTGCAGAGAAATCAATTAGGTCCCCTACTAGTGCTGGGTCCTGATTGGTTAGTTGCAGGTTTTGTAGGAATCCATAGATAAAGATCATCCCTTGATGGATGAGGAGATCTTATCTTCCTTCCAAATCTATCTACCAGCACATGTCCTCTGACAATGACATATTGAGCTACTGGTCTGATAAGGACACCTTTCCTATAAACAGGTCTGGTGTACCTTTTCTCAAATTTGGCCTTTGGAATGGCCTGCCTCAAAGACATGGTCTTAAAGGTCTGGTTGTAAGGGTACATCCTAGAAAAACCATCTCTGGTGTCATAACTACCCAGATCAGTTGGTTTTCTATAGATGGGTCTGGAAGACCTCCTCTGGTTCTGATAATTAGACTTGCTCTGGTGATTATAGTTCCTTTGAGTATACCTATTCTGGAACTGATTCCTCTGAGAAAACTGTCTCTGGGGTACCTGGTGCTGTTGAACATTGTTCCTTCTCTGGTAGTTATTACTCTGATTGGTATTCCCCTTTCTTGAGTGTTTCCTTTGAGGTCCCCTAATCTGTTTAGGTTCCCTTTGAGGATTTCTCTGGGGTCCTCCAATTTGAGTAATTTCTACTCCTTGGGACTCATTGTTCACAGAACCATCAATCTTTAATGGTTCCCCTTTTTGACACTTATTCTCTAGCATCTTCTCTTCCAGAACAGTCAACTCTTCTGGACCATATGTAATGTGATTAACAGAGTGATTCCTTTTCCAGTCAGGATTGTGAACCACCTTGTAACCATTACCAGTTAAGTCTTTATCATCCCAGATTTCTACCAATTTACCAGCTCTTACAGACTTGTCATTATTATAAAAGTATTTATGAGTTTTAGAGGAAATTCCAGAATATCCTAAACCACTCTTATCACAAATGCGCTGAGAAGACTCTGATATGATAGATACAACAGATGGTATCTTAGGAGTTTCTCTGGGCATAGGTATCTCCTCTATGTTGTGAGCAACTTGTTTTCCCTTGATAAGAGTCTGGTATTTGGCTCTGAGTTCAGTGATCTCATCTTCTTGGGAGTTCTTTTCTTTCATTAGTTGATCTACCAGAGTATCTCTTTCTGTGATCTTATCCTGAAGTTCAGAGACTTCTTTGGAATGATCTTTCATTAGTTCTCTGGTGGATTTATGCTCATGAGAGAGAGATTGAACTTCAGCTCTGAGCCTACCATTCTCTTTCTCAAGTTTTTGACAAGGTTGGACACAATTTTGGAGATCTGATAGCATTTGTTGCATATCAGACTCTCTGGAGTTACCAGATGAATTAGAGGATTCAGTACATTTGGAATTTGATAAAACTAGAGTAGTTTCATTTACCTCAGTGATGTCTGCCATAAGACACACATCATCATCTGATCCAAAGTCAGAAGAAGAAGAACTGGAACTAGTATCCTCATCCTCTGCTTCTGCCAGCAATGCTCTCTTATCTGCATATCTCCTATCTCTCTTGATTCTTTTCTCTTCTCTTTCCCTAGGAGTGAGTTGAGGACAATCATAACTATAGTGACCAGTCTTGTTGCATGTGTAGCAGGCATTGTCTCCTCTGGGACTAGGACTTGGCTCTCTCCTCCTCTGGTTATAGTCTGATCTGGCAGGGCTACTCTCTCTCCTCTGGTAGTCAGGCCTGCCAGAGCTACCATCTCTCCTCTGATAATCTGATCTCCCAGAGTTGCCGGGGTTGTCATCTCTCCTCCTCTCTGGAGTTCTGAATCTGGTCTCCCTTGAGTCTCCAGATGTCTTCTCCTTCTCTGGAGACTTGAAGGAACTCTTTCTGTCTCTGGAAGATTCCTTCCAATGCCTTTTGTACCTGCCATATTTTGAACTCATTTTATCTAATTTACGAGTTAGAAGTGCTACCTGCTCCTTGAGGCACAAGTCATCTGCAGTAGACTCCTTTGGCTTGACATCAGGCTTGATAGTTGAAGAGAATGCAACACCTTTCTGGCCAGAAGAGGAAACGTCTTCTGTTTGATCCTTCTCTTGAAGATCATACTCATATGCTTTGAGATCAGACAACAGAAGATGATGATCCAGAGTATTGAGATCCTTGTTGTCCTTGATCACAGTGACTTTAATTCTCCACCTGCTTGTTAGTGAACGCAAGATTTTACTATTAATTTCTTTTTCAGAGTAGGTCTTACCTAAGGCACTAGCCTTGTTCAGGAGGTTTGTGAGACGCATGTCCAGCTGGTCAATGGTCTCGTCTGGTTTCATCTTGAAGGTATCAAACGAGTGTTGAACAGCTTGGAGTTTGTTATCTTTGATCTTCTCTGTTCCCTCACAGAGTAACGCCAGTTTGTCCCACATCTCCTTGGCAGTGGCACACGTTCTGACCTTTTCAATCACCTCTTTGGTAAGTGTGTTGATGATCTCTGTTCTTGCCACCTGGTCCAAGTTGTAGAGCTTTCTTTCATCATTGTCAAGCTCATCTTTCTTTTTGAGGATTCGTTGCCTGGGGACTCTATCCTCTGCAGCTTTTTGGGCAGCTTCACTAGTTTCTTCCCTGGACTCAGACCTGCCACTATCAATAGGAGTCCAGTAAAATTGAATGGGGCCACTTTCAACCACATCTAACATGCGGTGGTGAATAGCTCCAAGATGATTGCTCATCATGAAACTCCAGTGGCTGTAATCCTCAAAAGAGAATTCTGGGAGCTTACGACTCTTGTAAGAAGATTTTGCAGACATTTTGATAAGAAATTTAGGGAAATAACAAGAACTTGAACAAAAGCACTAAAGAACAATGGATCTGCCCGGTGACCACCAAAAGCTTTACAAAGCAGTGGTCGTTGGACACACTGCTCTGATACCACTTGTTGGTCCCACTAGTTAGATTAATTGCGGAAGCTTAAGTTAAATGTCTTTCAAAGTCTTTTACAAGAGAGCAATAATCAACAAACAATAAGTTAAATAAAGCGATAAAGAACACAAGATGTATAGTGGTTCGGATTGAATATCCTACGTTCACTCTCCCTTATAACCAAGGGGTCTCACTATCAACCAACTCACAAACTTACTTGCTGGAATTGGGAAGTACCAGTTCCTTCTTACAACCTCTTTAGATTTAACTTCAATCTAAAGATCAACCAGCCAACAACCTTGTCTAATAGATGAACAGGTTGTGGTTTCAATAACTCCTTTAGAGTAGATAAATATTATGAACAGTAAGAGTGCTTGGTATGAATATCAAAAGCTTGGATCACTTATGCGCGTGTAGAGTCTCTAGAGCTTTTTCTTGAACTGCACTCTTGTATATATAGAGGAGATTAGGGCTAGCCGTTGGAGGGCTAATCCAATCAGATCCTCTATATAAGGAAGCCTCAATCAATCAATTCCCTAATTGATTGATTGGGTTGGTGGGATCCTTGGATTGATTATCTTCAAATACTTTCCAATCCTGATCATGTTGACTTGATTTGAATCACCAACGGTCAATAGCTTCCTCTGCCTAACTCTGATTCTCTCCAGAGAAGGCAAGACCAGACACCAGGCAACCTCGGTGTCTTCTGGTCCTCATCTGGTCAAGAACCAGAATACTCAGTAGAGTCAGGGGATCAAACTGAGCATCTTTTGTTCTACCAGACTCGTCTGGTCCGGACTCGTCTGGTCTGGGGAAGGTCCTCTGCCTCTGGTCAATCTCATCTGGTGAAGTCTTCTGGTGGAGTCCTCTGGTGAAGTCCTCTGGAGAGGTCTTCTGGTGAAGTCTTCTGGTCTGGCAGTTCCCCCTAGACTAAGTCCTAATCTAGATCATCATCTGGCTAACAGGTCCAGATGGTCCTATTACATCTTCTGGTTTGTTTTAACTCATCAAAACTAACAACTTTTATCCTAACATGGTGCACAAAAGACTTATTTAGAGAAGGTGGATAAATAGAGGTTTTTTTTCCTTAATTTTCACACACATACACACACATACATATATATATGAAGTTAAAACTATATAAAAAAAAATTAGGACCATTACATAGGTTTAGATTTTGGCATAGGTAAATCATTAATCTTTTTTTAAAACTGTAGGTCTTTAAATTTTTTTTATCCGCACATTTACCCCGTCAACGTGAAAATAAAGATTTACATTTGTAAAAAAAAAAACAAACAAACCTATATTTGTCAAAAAAGAAAATTCAATGTCCTACTTTTGTCAAATTGAAAACTTATTGTTCTTAAATTGACACTCGCAAAAATTACAGACAACAAAAAATTCCAAAAAAATCTTATATCAAAAGGGAGGTTAGAATGTTGTTGAGTTAAATTAAAAAGCCAACTCTATTTCTTTTCCTCAATTTATGATTTTAATATGGAGGGTTGTTTTCTCAATATATAAATTACTAATACTAATATGGTTTGAGGTGAGTTTTCTAAATTATTTTTATGACAAAGTATAGAGTGAAAATAGTTCATATATGAATTATCGAAGGGTATTAGTTGTTTTCACTAAAGAATATTAGTTGTTTGCATTGAAGGGTATTAGTTGTTTTCACTAAAAAATATTGGTTGTTGACTGAAAATAAACTAAGACTCTTCAATAATAACAACTAATACTATTCAGTGAAACAACTAATATTCTTTAGTGAAAATAAGTAATACTCTAAATGATTTATATATGAATCAATTTCACTCTATACGTGCTCTACTATTATTATTCACTGTTACATCTTATTGTGAGAAATCTCATAAAGAAATGAATATGTATAGAGTGAAATTTGTTCATACATGAATCATTGAAGGATGTTAGTTGTTTTTACTCAATATTATTAGTTATTTCCACTGAAAAATATATTTTTTTTTTCATTAAAGAGTGTTAGTTTGTTTTCACCAAACAACTAAGACTCTTCAGTGTAAACAAGTAATACTCTTGAGTGAAAAACAATTAATACTCTTTAGTGAAAACAACTAATATCATCCAATAATGCATGTATGAATCAATCTTACTCTATACTTTGTGTAAAGAAATTAAGTGATCCTCAAAATAGATATCATCCTTTTATCCTTATATATTCTTTGATTTGAATATATCTCTATTCTTTTTACCACATATTTAATTTTCATGTAAATATGAAAATCATTTTATATAATAGAAATCTCATTTTATAATTTTTATTGTTGAATTGAAATTTTGCCATTTTATGTGGACGTTAGAGTTTAGAAATAGTTCACGGTCGGATTACAAAGATTGTAGTTTGAATTTGTATTATAACCTGATATGCTTATTTTTACTATGGTTGTTTAAAATATTTTGTTGTTTAATTTTGTTAGTGTGTTTGTTACTATAATTAATATAAAATTAATTTTCCAAAAAGTTAAACATAACATTGTCTCTATTATTATGTAGTTTTTTTTTAAATAATAAACTTTGAATTTGTTTTGCATAATAGTAAATAAATTTTTAAATTATTAATTGTTAATCAAATTAAGTATGTGCCTTTTATATATAAATTTATCATAGTGCACCCTGTTGTTTACTAAGTTCACCCACCTCATTTTATATATTTTAAAAATTATACCCACTATAAAATTATAATTTTATCTAACTTAAAAACTTACACTCACATCTCTAAAAATACTCATCCAACAATTTCATTTCATTTCAATACAAAAAAATAATATCTACTCCACCACTAGAGATGACAATGGGTGGGGTGGGAGCAGGTACTTAGGACCCGAACCCCCCCCCCCCCCCCCCCCCCAATTATTGTAAAATTAATAATTGAAAATATAAGAAAAAAATTAGAAAAATATTACAAAAACGTAGAGAAAGTGAAGTGTATAAATAATTTTTTTAAATAAATCCTTAAAAAAAAGAATATGTTAATTTTATAATAAAATGTATGTTTTGGCAAAATAGTTTACTAAAAAGGGAATGGAGAAAGTACTACATTGTAGTTGATTATAAATTGTACAAGTTCATATTATATATACATTATATAAGAAATCATTGAAATAAAAATAATTTATGTTCATTTTTTTAATTATTTATTTATTGATGTATATGTTATAATAAAATATATATATATATTCACGATACGATTGCATTTGATTAGTAAAAAGTTATATTGACCTTTTTTTACAATGCACAAGTGATGATTATAATACATAATTAATATGAAAGTTAAAATATAAAATATAAAATTATTATATTAAAAATTTAGTAATGAATGTGACTTCCGTGCGAAGCACGGGTGGACTTATTACTAGTAAATATATAATACAAGCTAAATTTCCATAAATAGTTTTGGAGGGAGTGAGTTCCATCCATTGATCTATTTTTAATATTTGATCATGACCATTCATAATGTTATTTATTTATTATATTTTTTAATCAAGAAACTAGCATTTATGGTTGTATTTGTTTATTTGTTAATTGAGTGAAAGCAGCCCAAGATGTCCGTATATATTATTTAATTAATTGCAATAATTTAGGGACCGTTTTTTCTCTTTTTCCCTATATATAGTCTTCAATTGTTCTTTCTCATTACCATCATTGTCAAAAAAAATTGCACATGTGAGTGTTTTTTATTTGTGTTTGTATGTGTTTTCTATAATTTGTATTGAATTAATGTGTAATATGCAATATGTTTAGTGGGTGTAATAACAATCTTTGCAGTTGCTGCATAAATTTTTTATGGCGCATCCACACCGTTGTCTTCCAGGAATCAATTTTCGTTCTGATGATCTTCACACGACAAATCGTGATTCTGCAACTTGCCGGAGGATTGTGCATGATGATGTTCTGTTTGGAGTGGGTGGTGCTCTCATTGATGTTTTTCCTGAATTATTGTGTATATGGGAGAGAAAAAAATGGAAGTAACGAAGAGGGAAAGTGAAAGATGATGATATGAAGAGTTAATTCAATATTTAATTTAATTTATTTTGTATTCATTGTTTATTTATTTGTGTTATTATGTTAGGATTTATTAGTGGTTCTATGTTACTGTCGTTGTAATACGGGATTATATAACGATTTATTTTTACATTCATTTATTTCAAATTCAGGTTGATTTTAAAATACTGTTATAAAATATAAATACATTTGATTTTATAAATAATACTTTTTGTAATGTCTAAAATAAGTTAGAGTGAGTTTCTTGTGAACTCGATTTCATATTTTCTTCTTTTTCAAGTATCACTGTTATAGATATACACTATCACTATTTAAAAATATTGAATTTTTAAATATTTAATATCAAATTTTCACAAGTTTTTGTTTTAAAATGATATATTTAATTAAGATTATAGGAATAATCTTCATTTTTATTTGTACGTAAATATATTTGATTGATTGGAGATAATCAGGATAATAAATATGTGGGCGCAAATGTACACCCCAACTAATTAACTTAGTATATTCACTTATATTTATTTAAAAAAATATCTCCAATGAAAAATACTAATATACCCTTTATATTTTAAAAAATATTAAATTTACAAAGCACACATTATTTCTCTCACGCTCATGCTCAAATTCGAGGAATTCATACAAAAAATATTTTATCTCCATTTTTTTACAAACCGCACAAAAATGAAATCATAATTGTTTTCCTTATCATTTCTTTTTTATAATCAAAGATCCATCAAATTTCTTTGTTTGCAATAACCTCTTATTAGAATGATAATCTTAATGTAATTCGGTTTCCACTCCTCTTCACTGTATAAAACCCATTAAATGAAAATTTGAAGGTGTATCCTCATTTGTTTAGGCCCTCTTTGTATAAGGAGGACAAAGAAGGAATTTTTCAATGAAAATTAACTGGCTTTACTCAGATTATTGGGGAGGCAGTGGAGAGAAAATATATTACAAGGCACTGAGGCGTTTGGATTGAAGGCTAAAGAACTCTCGGAGATTCTAACTTCCCAATTGTATGTCGATATTAGACCTCAACACAGAAAAAAAAATCAGTGGTAGGCGTGTTTTATTAATTAAATAAGTGGTGAATATATGTATATATTTTATTGCGCGGGTGCAAGGTGCAAATATTATTTTAAAAAATATAGTTGTAAATTTAAAATTGATGTACTAAGTAAAATTAAAAAAAATATGTAAAATATGAGGTAGGTATATTAAGTAGTGGGTCAACTAAGCAAATTTGTGGGTTTAAATAGCCGCGCCCTAAATATATGGGGGTGTACATATTTTACATGATATTAGTATGCATATTAGTTGAGATTTAATTTTGTTGTATTTAAGGAATATTTAGATAATTTATATATATATTGGGCAAAGTATAGAGTTAAAATGCATTAGTTGTTTTCACTAAAAAAAAATATTGGTTGCTTTCATAGAATGATATTAGTTCTAGAGGGTATTAGTTGTTTTCCTAAAGGGTATTAGTATAAGGCTACAAAAGATCTTAGTTACTCCCTCCGTCCATGAAATATAGTCTTGTTGTTTTATACACGGTTATTAAGAAAGTTGATATAATATGTAAAAAGTAAGAATATTGTGTCACATCAAGTACAAAATAAATTATTTAAAAAATGTTATGTGTGTATGTTGAAAAGTGTATATAAAGTTTATTATTTCCATTTTAGGCAACATGACTATTTTTCGTGGACAACCAAATAAGGCAACCAGGACTATATTTCATGGACGGAGGGAGTATTTAACTAAATTATATTAGTTGGTTACCCTAAAGAATATTAATTGGTTACACTAAAAATATAGTAAACTAATTTATGTGTAAACCAATTTCAGTCTATACATACTATTTCTTTGATTTATGGACATTTGATTTAGCATGCACATAAAAAGTGGGCAAAATATTATATGAAAATGGTTCATGATAAACTTATCATGAAACAACTTTTAAAGTATCATTGATCTCATCAGGAGTATCATTAATCTCATCAGAAGTATCATTAATTTGGGTCAATGATATTATATTATAATTATTATAAATTTGTAACGCCCCGAATCCGAAACACATTAAACATCTCAGATTCGAGGTGTCACTTGTAACTAAAATACGAACTATAAAATTTTTTATATAAAAAGGGATAATAAAATCAGAGATGAGTTTTATGCAGCGGAAGAAATGAGTAGAATAATTTTAATAAGTATCTCACACATGTATATCTATGAATATAAAGCTCAATATTATCAGTAACAATTTATTTAAGCGGGGAACTCCGTGTCGTCTCTATTACTGTCCTTGCTCCACGAAATCATAATCTGCAAGGGTTGTAAAAAGGGGGGTGTGAGATTTGAATTCTCACGTATGGGTGATTTGCAACGTTATGAGATTGGTAAATCCAAAATATATTAAATTATACTCATCAATAAAAAAATATATAATTTATTTAAGCAGTTGACATATAAATAACATATATCACAGAAGTAATAAGCTCACGTAATAATGACAGGTTTCACATTCACATAATTGATATATCACAAGTTGATTCACAGTAAGGGGCAAAGCCTAAAGTCATTTTCAAGTAACGACCGAATCTGCCAAAATCATTTCCAACACATTGTGAATCTCCCCCAAACCGTCTCCCACCAACAAATCATGTGACCATGAATCTGAATAATTATTATCACTCATGGTCACCACAAATAATATCAGTGACCATGAATCTGACCTATTGTCACTCATGGCCATACGTGTCAATCCACAAACATTACTGCTCAATGATTACTCGCCTTCCTCTTTCTCATAAAAACTGTCATTTCAAATTGTGGGGAGAATTCACATAATTCACACTTAAATTGGTTTATGCTTAGATAATGCCCTTAATCATACAGTCGTGATTAATTTGAATAAAACATAAACATATTTGTATCATATATAAATATATCACGTAATTCAAATATTTATATTATAGGGATACATTTATGTTGGATTAGTTGTTTTAGATTTATTTAGTCGAGTTCAGAGTATACCAGCACACAACGTATTATAAGCAGATCGATCAACAGATCATCACCCACCTGTTTGCTCCGAGTCCCGTGAACGATGTTCAAACAGATGGTCGGATCCCTCGTGTTTATTCCAATTAGCACAGAGTCCTAATATGAAATCATTTGATTAAAAGTTGGCTCTCGAATTAATGAAAGGCCTAGGAGTTCGTGTTACGAGAACGAGGAAGTTGTTGCCTTGAAAACTTGCTGAATAGACCTACTTAAAAACACACACTAACTTGGTAAATACACCACTTTCAAAAAGGGTAGTGTATTGGGGGTGTACTTACCAATCTCCATGTTGTATGACTATTTCGACTCTTATAAAACAATTTATTTGATATTCTTATTTTTTTATAACTAAAAAGCTTTTACAAATTAAAAGTATATTCATATAATATTTTTCTTAAAATAATTAAAAGAATAAGAAAATTATTTAAATAATATTAATATAATAAAGAAATCACAATTTAACATTTTACTTTCTAAAATTTCCATTTCTTATTTTAAAAGAACTTTTGAGTATAATTTATATTTTTATAAATAACACCCCTTTGTTAATACTTATTTTGTTTAACGAATTTTATACAATAAATACTGAAAATAATATAATATGTATTATATTTTTCTCATTTAAAAGAAGTACTTGTTTTAAAAAGGATTTTTCCATAATACTTAAAATGAATAAAATTACTTTCCTATAATACTAGTATTATTAATTGAGTTGACTTGTGTCACTTTTCAAAACAAAGGAATAAATTACTTTCTAATAAATCATTTTTCATTTGTTACAACCATTTAACCTGAGACAAGGGAGAAGACGAGTTTCCCTTTGTCTTTAAACCCAACTAAAAGAATCAATTTTCATCATCAAAACAATAATACTAACAACACCAATTTCAAATATTGTCCAACTAAAACAATGACACCATATTGCTATAAAAAATGATATTAAACAACCAAAAGAGTAATACCAGTCAACTAATATTCAATTGTCCCAAAAATTAGAAACGACAGTACTCAAGAATTCATCCACTACTACCAACCATCAGTCCAAAGTTCAAGTGGGGTTAAACCCAACCAACAGTCAGTGAAGAACAATAGGAATTTAACAGAAAGAAAGCAAGAATCCAACAATTCATTCGTCTCCTTCCGTTTCTTGTTACACGGTTTCAAAATAGTCTCGATAAAATCCAGAATTTACGAAAAGAAGAAAACGAAGGTAGAAACCTTACGTTCTCCGATTCGAGGTGCTAAACGGGCGGCCTAGCGGCGTCGTATAATAATTCGTTCGGATAATTTCGGCAGCATAACGGCGTGATTCTGGATTTCAAAACTCCGGCAACAGCGATTCGGGGCAGCATCATCTCCGTCGGAAAAGAAACGGAACGAGTGTGAAAAATCTGAAATTAGGAATTGAAATTAAGAATTGGAATTAGGAATTGATGGGTTTAGTTTCAAGACTCACGGGAGGAGGAGCGAAGAGGAGGCGGCGTTTGGGCGAAGGAGCGGCGGCGAGAGGCGGTGGCTCTCGGCTGGAGGCGACGGGCGTCGCGATTGGCGGGGTTGGACGGCGGCGCTGCGTCGGTGGTCGAGCGGCGGAGATGGAGGGAGTCGGCGTTGCAGTGCGGCGGCGTTCGTGAAGGGGCGGCGACGCTGGCCTTCGAGCGAGAGGCGGTAGCCGGCGGCCGTCTGGGCTAGGGCGCGGCGGCGCTCTGCTGGTGGCGGAAGGAGGCGCGATGGCGACCAGAGGAGCGGCGGTGCTTGCGTCGCCGCTTTGGCGGAGAAGAGAGAGAGATGAGTGAAAGGGATTTGGGATATTTGTTTCCCTTCCTGCGTAAGTTTTGAGAAGGGAGGAGAAAGGAATACGCGTCTTTTATAAAGAAATTATCCCAAAAATTAATTAATTTAAAGGAGAAAGAAAGGAATAATTATGTGGATGAGATTAATTAATTAATTTATTTAATTCAAAAAAAGAAAGTAATTTATGTGGTTTAGGATTAACCCCCTTTAATTCGGATATTTTCGTTCCCAATTGATACGGTTTAGGGATAGTTTGGTTCACGGGTTTAATCCCAAATTGAAAATTAATACAGTTTTAAAACTCAATTAATATTTTATTGTATTTCGATTATTCTCAATAAATTATACGGATCGAAATCCTAATTTTAAACTTTAATATTTAATTTCTCGTAATCCCTTATCCGTTTGAAATATTCGATTTCTTTCTTCGAATTCGGGAATTTGAAATAGGGTATAAATTTAAATTACACAGTAGCACACAAAATAATAAAATTAAAAGAAACACAATAGTAATAATATAAAAATAAGGCTTTCTAGGAAAATAAAAGGTATAAAACGGGATGGGGTATTACATCCTCACCCCCTTAACTGGAATTTCGTCCCCGAAATTCAGCTTCTAGGTATTGCTCGTCTATATCTCGTATGTTCATCTTCAAGTGGTTCATTCCTCTATATGTCAAAGTTATTGAACTAATACAATGAGTGACGAAACTTGAAATCGTATTAGGGTATGTATAGTAAGGTAGAATTTTCTAACTATTTCAATTTTGGAATTAGATCCCATAATATATTTTCTTTTCTCATGAGGTTTAATGGTCATATATTATCTAGTACGTGGTGTTTGTCTTGTTGTCATTCTATTGGTGGTTCTAGAGAAAAGAATAGTATTGTTATGATATGTATAGGTGTGAGAAAGTTATAAAAACATAACCGGATTAACCAAATTAACACATAACGTTAACACTGAAAACACGTGTGGTACGTAATTCACCGCTTCGCATTGGGGCCCCAATGGTACAGTGCTCACATTCGCACAGTGTAATAGGAACCAGTAATGTGTCATTAAGTGATAATCAGATAAAATATAACAGTCAATATAGAGCAAGTAACACACATTGCCAAGTAGCAATTTCATAACATATATATATATATATATATATATATATATATATATATATATATATATATATATATATATATATATATAAAAGTCTTGGGTCTTATGAAGGTCGGTCTACTTTCATTATATTCCAAAATGAAGACAAGACTTCTAGGTAACAAGTTACTACTATCTTAGGTGGATTCTAACATAGAAAGGAAATTTCTAGTCAAAATTTTAGTCATGCAGAAACATAATTTAAACATTTAAGGCATAAAAGTTCAAATAGTCACATAATAGCATTTATGAAATTTATAAATTTAAACAAATATATTCATTTATGCAATTCACAAACTATTTGTATTTTAATAGGAAACATAAGCGATATTTTGTGGTTCTTTGCACACCACGTAGGTGTTGTTTTGAGTTTTCGATCTTTTGATTGGAGTTTTATTATGAAAGTCAACTTGTTGCAAGTTTATAAACTTATAGACACCTTTGATAATAATATAAGAACATACCTTCGAGGAGCTTCAGACGGTAATAGGAGACACATTTCCCCTCAAGTGATTTAATTAATGATCAAAACTTACATGATAAGAAAATTTTAATTAATGAAAAATAATTTTGGTTTGATGAAAACAATGATTTGGTTTTAGGTCCGAAAGTTTTGAACATAAGCTCTGATACCACCTGTAACGCCCCGAATCCGAAACACATTAAACATCTCAGATTCGAGGTGTCACTTTTAACTAAAATACGAACTATAAAATTTTTGATACAAAAAGGGATAATAAAATCAGAGATGAGTTTTATGCAGCGGAAGAAATGAGTAGAATAATTTTAATAAGTATCTCACACATGTATATCTATGAATATAAAGCTCAATATTATCAGTAACAATTTATTTAAGCGGGGAACTCCGTGTCGTCTCTATTACTGTCTTTGCTCCACGAAATCATAATCTGCAAGGGTTGTAAAAGGGGGGGGCGTGAGATTTGAATTCTCACGTATGAGTGATTTGCAACGTTATGGGATTGGTAAATCCGAAATATATTAAATTATACTCATCAATAAAAAAATATATAATTTATTTAAGCAGTTGACATATAAATAACATATATCACAGAAGTAATAAGCTCACGTAATAATGACAGGTTTCACATTCACATAATTGATATATCACAAGTTGATTCACAGTAAGGGGCAAAGCCTAAAGTCATTTTCAAGTAACGACCGAATCTGCCAAAATCATTTCCAACACATTGTGAATCTCCCCCAAACCGTCTCCCACCAACAAATCATTTGACCATGAATTTGAATAATTATTATCACTCATGGTCACCACAAATAATATCAGTGACCATGAATCTGACCTATTGTCACTCATGGCCATACGTGTCAATCCACAAACATTACTGCTCAATGATTACTCGCCTTCCTCTTTCTCATAAAAACTGTCATTTCAAATTGTGGGGAGAATTCACATAATTCACACTTAAATTGGTTCATGCTCAGATAATGCCCTTAATCATACAGTCGTGATTAATTTGAATAAAACATAAACATATTTGTATCATATATAAATATATCACGTAATTCAAATATTTATATTATAGGGATACATTTATGTTGGATTAGTTGTTTTAGATTTATTTAGCCGAGTTCAGAGTATACCAGCACAACGTATTATAAGCAGATCGATCAACAGATCATCACCCACCTGTTTGCTCCGAGTCCCGTGAACGATGTTCAAACAGATGGTCGGATCCCTCGTGTGTATTCCAATTAGCACAGAGTCCTAATATGAAATCATTTGATTAAAAGTTGGCTCTCGAATTAATGAAAGGCCTAGGAGTTCGTGTTACGAGAACGAGGAAGTTGTTGTCTTGAAAACTTGCTGAATAGACCTACTTAAAAACACACACTAACATAGTAAATACACCACTTTCAAAAAGGGTAGTGTATTGGGGGTGTACTTACTAATCTCCATGTTGTATGACTATTTCGACTCTTATAAAACAATTTATTTGATATTCTTATTTTTTTATAACTAAAAAGCTTTTACAAATTAAAAGTATATTCATATAATATTTTTCTCAAAATAATTAAAAGAATAAGAAAATTATTTAAATAATATTAATATAATAAAGAAATCACAATTTAACATTTTACTTTCTAAAATTTCCATTTCTTATTTTAAAAGAACTTTTGAGTATAATTTATATTTTTATAAATAACACCCCTTTGTTAATACTTATTTTGTTTAACGAATTTTATATAATAAATACTGAAAATAATATAATATGTATTATATTTTTCTCATTTAAAAGAAGTACTTGTTTTAAAAAGGATTTTTCCATAATACTTAAAATGAATAAAATTACTTTCCTATAATACTAGTATTATTAATTGAGTTGACTTGTGTCACTTTTCAAAACAAAGGAATAAATTACTTTCTAATAAATCATTTTTCATTTGTTACAACCATTTAACCTGAGACAAGGGAGAAGACGAGTTTCCCTTTGTCTTTAAACCCAACTAAAAGAATCAATTTTCATCATCAAAACAATAATACTAACAACACCAATTTCAAATATTGTCCAACTAAAACAATGACACCATATTGCTATAAAAAATGATATTAAACAACCAAAAGAGTAATACCAGTCAACTAATATTCAATTGTCCCAAAAATTAGAAACGACAGTACTCAAGAATTCATCCACTACTATCAACCATCAGTCCAAAGTTCAAGTGGGGTTAAACCCAACCAACAGTCAGTGAAGAACAATAGGAATTCAACAGAAAGAAAGCAAGAATCCAACAATTCATTCGTCTCCTTCCGTTTCTTGTTACACGGTTTCAAAATAGTCTCGATAAAATCCAGAATTTACGAAAAGAAGAAAACGAAGGTAGAAACCTTACGTTCTCCGGTTCGAGGTGCTAAACGGGCGGCCTAGCGGCGTCGTATAATAATTCGTTCGGATAATTTCGGCAGCATAACGACGTGATTCTGGATTTCAAAACTCCGGCAACAGCGATTCGGGGCAGCATCATCTCAGTCGGAAAAGAAACGGAACGAGTGTGAAAAATCTGAAATTAGGAATTGAAATTAAGAATTGGAATTAGGAATTGATGGGTTTAGTTTCAAGACTCACGGGAGGAGGAGCGAAGAGGAGGCGGCGTTTGGGCGAAGGAGCGGCGGCGAGAGGCGGTGGCTCTCGGCTGGAGGCGACGGGCATCACGATTGGCGGGGTTGGACGGCGGCGCTGCATCGGTGGTCGAGCGGCGGAGATGGAGGGAGTCGGCGTTGCAGCGCGGCGGCGTTCGTGAAGGGGCGGCGACGCTGGCCTTCGAGCGAGAGGCGGTAGCCGGTGGCCGTCTGGGCTAGGGCGCGGCGGCGCTCTGCTGGTGGCGGAAGGAGGCGCGATGGCGACCAGAGGAGCGGCGGTGCTTGCGTCGCCGCTTTGGCGGAGAAGAGAGAGAGAGATGAGTGAAAGGGATTTGGGATATTTGTTTCCCTTCCTGCGTAAGTTTTGAGAAGGGAGGAGAAAGGAATACGCGTCTTTTATAAAGAAATTATCCCAAAAATTAATTAATTTAAAGGAGAAAGAAAGGAATAATTATGTGGATGAGATTAATTAATTTATTTATTTAATTCAAAAAAAGAAAGTAATTTATGTGGTTTAGGATTAACCCCCTTTAATTCGGATATTTTCGTTCCCAATTGATACGGTTTAGGGATAGTTTGGTTCACGGGTTTAATCCCAAATTGAAAATTAATACAGTTTTAAAACTCAATTAATATTTTATTGTATTTCGATTATTCTCAATAAATTATACGGATCGAAATCCTAATTTTAAACTTTAATATTTAATTTCTCGTAATCCCTTATCCGTTTGAAATATTCGATTTCTTTCTTCGAATTCGGGAATTTGAAATAGGGTATAAATTTAAATTACACAGTAGCACACAAAATAATAAAATTAAAAGAAACACAATAGTAATAATATAAAAATAAGGCTTTCTAGGAAAATAAAAGGTATAAAACGGGATGGGGTATTACAAAATTTGTATCATTAATCTCATTAAGAATATCATTAATCTCATCATGAATATCATTAATTTAGGTCAGTTACAAGCTAATATTCTAAGTTGAGATTTTATTTAGTCGACGTGGAATTTATATTGTACCATTAAAATTTAAAAGTGCAGTTACAAATTAAACCCTATCAATAAAAGTCAGACATATATATTTGTTAATTATTATTAATTCAATAATACATTGAGATTGTAGGGATTTTTAAAATGTAATTTAATTTTTATAATTTGATGGAGTATGTAAATTGATTTGTATCTTAATTGAGTATATTTATAATTTCCTTCTACCTTTTTGTATTTTAATACTATTTAAGATGCTATTGTTTATTGCGTGTTTCAATTCTTTAATAGTATTTACTTTTGTTATATTTATGGCTTGCAAATAAAATTACCATTTTTCTGCAAATTGCAATATAAGCTAAACTTTTGAATTTTGACAAAAAAAATTACTACTTTCATATTTGTTTACAATTTAAACTTCGGACAGTTTGTCCCTTGCTCGAAAGTTGATGTGTACAAATAGAAATACAATCATCATCTAAGTAAGCATCCACATCATTAAATATTTAAAAAAAATTAAAAATTATATTATAAATAAGTTTAAATATTAAAAAATAATTATATTTCTTAAAATTAAAAAAATTATTTGTTCTTTGAAATTTTAAAAAAATTTATTAATATTTTTTTAGAATGAATAATTCAAATGCATTTGAAATAATTTTAAAAATTAAATTTCAATTTAAAAAAAAAAAACAAAATGTACAAACTTCAATCCATAACATACATTCAAAATATCTCAACTCCAACTAGAATATCCTATAATTAATTGAAGAAAATAAATTAAAAATTAACTCTCAATTCCTTCTCATTCGTCATCCTAAAACATACGGTATATCCGACAACTCTACAAATAGTCTTCCCCATGCCAATCTCCATTCCCCACCCACTTCCTTGCAAATCTAGAGTTCAAGATACTGGTACGAGATCAATACACCCACCAAACAAGAGTTCAAGATACTGGTGCGAGATCAATACACCCACCAAACATACTCACTCTCTCATCTCTCTAATTCAACGGTGAAAACGTCTTTGAACAAGAGTGTATATTACATAGAAGAACTTAGAATTGCGTGCGAAAGAAACCAACAAATAAAGATAATTTGTTTATATGCATTATGTTTTTATTTTATTTTAATATAATAGTCCTTTTTTCATTTACATTTTTTAAATTATTTTTGAATAGTGATGTAAAATTATACTAGATCATATATAGAAAATTTAAATTATCCTCCAAATGTTTCGGTGATTGATCATTTTGAAGATGATGTTGAAGGAAAGTTAAATACATAAATATTGTTGAAATCATTGAGCTTTATGTGAAATGCAATAATATTGAATTTAGACATCGTCTGTTGAGATTTAGGGCCCGCTTGGTTGGGGATGATGATTGTAGGTAATGAGAATTAAAATGATTGAAGAGTCATTCAAATAGAGTGAGGAGTCATTTGATAGGTAAATTATAATTCATTTTAAATCATATTACAATGTATTGATAATATCAAACACTACTAATGGAATCATTCACATTACCCTATAATCATCACCCCAACCAAGTGGGCCCTTATATTTCTTTGGATGCATTTTTTTTATAAAAAAAAATTTTCTAACTGAAATTATAAATTAATACAATTTTTAATTTTTTTGCACACAATAGTGTCGAGTGCAAACTTTTCTAGACATGATTCGATGAAGTATGTTAGAGTTGAAGAATTGTTTCCAATTTTATTACTATTCCAAGTTTATTGGTGACACAGATCATCGCATGTTTTGTCTCACTAAATATGTTATAAATTCGTTAGAAAAGTTAGATTGCGTAAACATGATAAATTTGTTATAGATGAATACTCCATCCGTCTCATACAACCCTTCACACTTTCCTTTTTCATCCGTCCCACCACACCTTTCAAACCCCTAAAATAGAAATATTAATTTTCTCTCACAAAAGTCAATAAAATATTAAAGTATCACTATTTTATTCAATTACAGACTCACATACTTCTTCTTTTTTCTTAAAAAAAATCCTTATATTTCAATGTGCGAAGGGTTCTTTGGGACAGAGGGAGTGTATAGTAGGGTGCAATTTGGTCACCCCAATTAGTCGCTTCTTGAGCTGCATATCAAGTTCTAAAAAATGTATATGACAAAGCTATGTACCCTCAATATATGAAATTGTTTATAGATAAATATATTATAAATATATGACCCAACTATGTACCCCCAATATATCAAACCCAAAACCCTTGATCAAATTAAATATGAACTATTTTTATTGATATATATATATATATATATATATATATATATATATATATATATATATATATATTATAAGGCACACCTTTGGTCCCTTGGATTAGTCTGGCCTTAGGCCAAATTAAGTCATAAAAATATTATAAGATGCAACTATCTAAATCCATTATTTTATCAAGTTCACTGACTTCATACCCGCTTTAACATTATAATTTTATCCATCACATAGTCTTTATATAAACATCCCGAACAAAAATCACATCAAACTCATTCAATTTCAACTCAACCATCAAATATAGCCACTCCCCCACCTCTTTAATCCAGTGTTGGATAACATGATTAACATATATGCATAAGAGTGTCTATTAGGTAGATGATCTTAAAATTGAGTGTGAAAAAAACCATTTCTAAGTATAGTATATTTTGTATTATTTTCTATTTGAACAATTATGAAAAATATTATTGGACCATTTATAGAAATTTAAGATTTTCTCATATTTTCTCAGTTGAAAGTCAAAATGATCATTTTCAAGATTATTTTGAAGGAAATTTATAACCAGTGAATGTTGGTGAATTATTGAGTTTTTTTGTGAAATGTAATAATGATGAGTTCAAACATCGTCTAATGAGATTTATATATCATTGGACACATATCTTTTTTTTTAATCTTACTGAAACTTCAAATTTAATATATATTTTTAGCACATACCAATGTCGGATGAATACTTTTTATGGAAAAAAAACTTAATTTTATTATGTTGAAGTATGTTAGTACTGAAGGTTTGCTACTTATTCATTATGAATCTAGGTTCATTGGTGACACAGATTATCGCATGCTCTGTTTCACTAAAGATTGATATAACTTTATAAGATATGTTAAATTGTGTAAAGATGAGAAAAATTATTTTTAATTAGTGTAATCGTATTGTTTTCGGAGCAAGAAGGATTTTCTTTGTGTTTGTACCAAGATTGAGTACTCTATATTGATCTTTTTAATTAAGTTCATTTGTTGTTTCTTTTATTAGTGTTCCTAAATTTGAACGATTATTTTTGTTATTGTTATATTTTTTAATTAAAATTTCAATATTGAAATTGTTAATTTTTAATCAAAATAAATAAGAAATTGTTTATAGATAAATATATTATATGATGCAACTTTGGTCCCCCGAATTAGTCGGTTCATGAACCGGATGCTGAGTAATAAAAATGTTATAGGACACAACTATCTAGCCCACTATTTACTTAGTTCACCCACATTATTTATAATTTTTACTATATATATCAACTTTAAAATTATAATTGTCATCAATATATAATACTTACATAAACATCTTTTAACAATACTCACTCATAAAACTTATTCAATTTCAATAAAACCACCAAACATATCAACTCTATCTCCTCTTCAATCCAGCATTAAGATGATTAATATCTTTGCATAAGAGTGTCTATAAGGTAGGGAGACTTATGCAAAGATGTTATTTTTTATATAAATATATTTTTTTTCCTTTATATTTTTTTATTACTTTTTGTTTGAACGGTGATGAAAGATGTTATTTATAGACAATATAGTTTTTTTTTCTTAAATAAATCAGCTGAAAGTCAAATTGATCATTTTCAAGATTATTCTAAAGAAAAATAATAACCAGTGAATGCTAATAAAATTATCTAGCTTTGTGTGCAATGAAATAATGCTCAATTTAAACCGTATGGTGAGATTAATATTGCATACGTGTTTTTTAAATATTTTTTATTTAAATAATAAATTTAATACATTTTTCATTCTTTTTTAACACATAACAGTGGCATGTGAAATTTTTTATGGTGAAAATTCAAGTTTTGTGCACATTTATAAAAATATACACATATTTATCCATATGCCATTAATTTTTCCATTTTCTTAATCGTAAGGGTGCAAATATCCATGCGATAGAGAGTGTACAAGATATTGATTAATTCAACTATTTATTTGTTGCATTCGTGGAAAAGTAAGATTGTTACAAATATATTGATATTAGTAAAGTGACAATTAAAAAAGGATATCATTTTTGGATAAAATAGGATTTTTAAAAAATGAACATAGTAAGTAGTTTTGTTAATAGTTGTACTTCAACCATCGCTTATTATTTGTATTATTTTATACGTTTACACAAATTAATTGTAGTATTTATTAGTGTATGAAAAAATATATACACCCTTATTTTTTACAATTATTTTTTTGTAGAGAATGATTAATACTACTATTTAATAGGAACACATTAGAATTAATGTTTATGATATGCATTGACTATGGATCTACAATTAACCTTACTTTTAGGTATTCTCAGAGTAAAGGGTGCGTTCAAATATGACTTTTTGAGCAAAAGGACATGCGGATTGAAAGCCAAATAATTGGGTATCAAGTGTCATAAATTTGGTAAGATTTCGTTGAAATGGGTTAATGAATACTATTAGTTGATAGTAATATTGTCATTTAACATAAGTGCATTTTAGTTTTAAAAATATTTCGAGGTATGTTTATGAATTTCGGGTTTTATATAGCCGCACCATTTTTTAAGTTCAAACTAATTTGTAGGTGCTTTTTGTAACAAAAATTATGGGATGTTTGTAAAGAATGTATCACATATATTTTGTATGTAATTAATTTACTATTGATTGTTTTATTTTGTATCTCTAAAAAATAAAAATTACAGGTATGTTAAAAATAATAATTATTTTAATGTAAAAAAAATGCAAATTGTCCAAACATTTGTTTATTATGTAAAAAATTTAAGAGAATCTGTTTTGATGATACAATGTTTATATATATATATATATATATATATATATATATATATATATATATATATATATATATATATTTAAGTTAAAAAAATTAATGTTAATGATTTTGTTATAAAAAATGTTATAAGTTTAGTTATATGTTAAAAAAATGGAAAAAAAATTAGCATTAAAATTTAATTTAATTAATTATTATAGTAAATAAATTGTAAAAAATATCCTCCGTGCGAAGCACGGGTAGTACGATCACTAGTATGGTGAATGGTAAATTAATTGTGGTACATATTAAATATATGATGATGCAACTTAAAATAAAATGTGATACTATAGTGGTACATGTTTAGATAAAGTGTGCTTCGTGGTGTATTAACTATGTTACTAAGTGAATTAATGGTGGTACGACCTCAATTAAATGATGACATGAGCTTAATATTAGGTGATAAAAAATTAATTATATAATTCAATGTTGGTATAAGTATAAGTGTGATACTGGATGAATTAATGGTGGTACACATAATTTCATCATTTTAGATAGTATTAAGGGGGGTTGTATTCAATTGGATTTCTATTGATTTTTTTTACTTTAAAAAGTCTATGGATTACGTGCAGTGTTTGACTGACTTTTTTTTATTGATTTACATGAATTTTCATAGATCTGACAGAATTGTGGCATACACATTTTTTTATTGATTTACATGGATTTTCATAGACTCCGGCGCTGTAACTATTGATGCAAATGTATATGGAAGACACTTGAATATTAAAAAAATTATTCAAATTGTTTAGAAAAAATACCAAAAATACATTAGTTAAAAAAAACATTATTATTCTCATCTTCATTCCCATCATCTCCATTTCCATCACTGTTATACATTGACCTCATTTCCCATGCATTAGCTTTTGTTCTTTATTGTAGTTGACTTTCAGAAAGCAATTCCGAATTTTCCTCTTCCATGTTGAGATGTGGTGAATCTTGATCTTCTTCATATTTGACAGGAAATTCATCAGAGCGGCATTTTTTCTGAAGAAACTTGTGTAACCCAGCACAAGTCAATACTAACTCTGCTTGTGTTTGAAATGGGAACGGAGGTGCGGGTTTGAAAACTGTGAATCGCGATTTAAAAATACCAAAAATTATCTTAATCACATTTCTTAATGATGCATGGCAAAATTGAATAACTCACTTGTATTTTTGGGGTGACGACCTTGACCACCAAAATCTTTTAGATGATATCGAACACCACGTAATGGAGCTAAAAATTGACGTCGAAATATAGGTTTTAGAAATCTATTTTTTGTAAAAATTATTAAAATAAATATTTATTAATCTGAAAAAAAAAAGACCGTTCTTTAATTTTTGGCAAGGTATAGGATTAAAATAGTTCATACATGAACCAGTTGAAGTGTATTAGTTGTTTTCACTGAAGAGTATTAGTTCTCGAGGGTATTAGTTATTTTCATTGAAGGGTATTAGTTGTTTAACTAAAGTGTATTAGTTGATTACACTAAAGGGCATTAGTGGTTATACTAAAAAGTATTGTAAAATGGTTTATGTATGAACCAATTTTACTCTATACATACTCTTAATTTTTTGTAGAATAGAGATTATCTAGATTAATTACTTCAAAGAAATATTATAGTAGAAATATAACAATTAATATATTAATATATTATATTGGACAATCCACCAAATACATATAAGCATTAATCAACTAGAGGGTATTAATGGTTATACTAAACAGTATTGCAAACTGCTTTATGTACTTTCACTCTATACATACTATTTATTTTCTGTAGAAGAGAGAGATTATCTAGATTAGTTACTTCGGAGAAATATTATAGTAGACCTATAGCAATTAAGAGTATGTCTTTTGTGAGATAGTAGACATATAACAATTAAGAATATGTCTTTTGTGAGACCATCTCATGTCATAAGACAGTGAGATGAGGTATAAATTGGACATGATGCGTTAATACTTTGACAAGAGTGTGATGTTCTATAAGTCTCAGGTTTGAAACCTATTAGGTGATATCAATTTCAGGTGGGCCAATCCATACATAGCAAAGCTCTGACATGAAATGGTTGCTAAAAGAGATTTTGGAGAGTGAAATATATTTATATTGTTGGAAGAAAATCAAAGAAAATCCATAGAGTATTAAAATTCATAAACTCTTTAATATCTAAAGATTTTTTAAGACTTTTTAAAAACCTATAGAAATCTCTGGTTGTTAGAAGAGATTTTGGATATATTTTTGAAATATTATTTATAATAAATATTGACAAATAATATAAAAATATGTTGAATATATCTTTGAAATATATTATGATAAATCCCTATATTTTTTAGTATAAAAGATATTTAAATTATTTTAAAATAATAGTTTTTAAATATTTTTCGAAATGATCAATGTATATAAATCATTCGATATATATAGTTTGTAGAAATTTATTTTTTGTAAAAGTTGTTAAAATAAATATTTATCAATCTAGAAAAAAGAAAGACCGCTCTTTAATTTTTGGCAATGTATAGGGTTAAAATAGTTCATACATAAACCAGTTGAAGTGTATTAGTTATTGAAAGTCCTTCTGTATGATATCAGATTGCTCTGATACCAATTGAAAGGTGTGACGTATGTGTTAAATGAAAATGTTATAATGAATGTTGTAACAAACACTACGACAATATGGAAAACAGAGTATAAAATGTGTATACAACGGAAGACTAATACACACTGTTGCAAGATGGAATACTTTTTAACACAAACTATATAAAATAGCTTGTGCTAGTCTTACGGCGAAACGTTCACTATAACAAAGGTAGTGATACAAAAGTTGTGTGAAGAGTAAAATCATTCACAATGGAAACAAGACTCGATATCACCTATCAAATCTAAATTGGCTAAGTGCATAAAACTATACACCGTCAAAGTTGATCTCATTCTATATCGATGATCTCTCTATCTAAAGATATAGGATTGATCGCAAGCTATGCGAGATGTACTAAACTTCTAGGCATAACATAAAAGTTGGAATAAATGCACTGTCACCTTTGAACTCAGGATCAACACTAGAGTAGGTGTACTTGTTTATTCCACGCTTGGTACTGAAGACTTCGGCTTCTATTTATAGATGGAGGTCTTCATCCGTAAATAACTTCTTCATGTAACCGCTCCATGATCTTTTATTATGCGCCCATGATCTTATCTTTATTTATGATGTTTAAGACTGCAACCGCCTGATCTAGATCATTCTAAACCGTTCTGGAATAGCCTGGATTGTGTAGGTCCTTGTAGATTCTTCTGGAACTCATAACCGCTCCATGTTGCAACCAATGCTTGCAACATTCACTGCAACATTGAGTATTCCAGAGTCTTGTAGACCCTTCTAGATCTTCAACCTGCATGTTAAAACATCTAAAGCAACATTTGATCATAAAGTGTTAGTTAATGAGAAGAAAGGGCAAATTAATGTTGTTTCAAAGTAAATAGTGAATGCTTCACTACCAACAACATTAACAATCTCCCCCAATTTGACCTTTCCGCTACAACACACCTGATGTATATATTTTTCAATATATAAGTCAGTGATGTATATACAATAGAGATCAACATCGTATTGTATACTTATCTTTTCACACTTGTGTAGCAAAACAACCAAAAAAACAAGATGAACAACTATAAGTTGAATCACCAAAATCAAGATGAATAACAATAAGTTAATTCATAAAAAAACAGAATGAACAAACATTTGCTCACTCAAACAAAATGAACATCATCATATATGCTCATTTAAACAAAATGAGTAACATGGTGTTTACTCATTCAAATTATAACTCAAAATAGAAATAACTTACATATAAACATCCTATCACTCTAATATAATATTGTCTTTCACAAAATAAAACTAACTATCAGTGCTAGCTAATCAAAAACAGAAATATAACAAGAGTACTTAGAGTTAACACAATAAGGAACTTTGAGATCACTGTATAGAATATACAGCTGCAGCCAAAAGTATCTTGCACGAAGCTCCCCCATAAGTTGTGCTTCCTCCAGTCTCTAACAAACTCAAACTTTAGCAAACAGTAAATAGTAAATAGTAAACAGTAAACAAGATCATTCCCATGAGATATATACGCAACTCCCCATCAGGTCATGATCATAAAACTCTCATTTTACCATCAAGGAACATACAAGGTTGCAACATCAAAATCAACATCATTTGCAACATTAACAACAGAACTTCTGGATCTAGTTCATTCGCACCAGGCACAGGTGCGTCACCTAGAGAATCACCACAAGCTTGAACTCCATTAGAATGAAGGAGAAACCCAGCACCTGGTACTCCCCCTGTTGGAGCAGAAAGTGGAAACTCCTAGAATGCCTTTTGCGTCTCAAGATCAGAAATTATAACCTGCAAAATAGTAATCTAGTCATCCTATACAGTAAAATGACTTGATTAATAGTTAGTCAAACAGATAAAAGTATGAAAACAAACACAAGAAAAATAAAAAATGTTAGCCAAACAATGAAAATGAAAAACAAGAATCTTACTAAATAGAACAATAATATAAGTTATCAGCCTATCTCAAATAAGTAATGTACTCATTCTCAAAACTAAGTTTTCATTATTTCAACAACACAACACTCAACCACCTTAAATAAAGAATAACACAAGGTCGTTATTGTATCCGATCCACAAAAATATATAATCAGGATATGTGATGTGGTCGTGAATATGGTATGAAAACCACCACATTCATTATCACTCCATGATCGTGGGTTTTGCAAAAATTAAATAACCACCCATAAAATTTTAAAATAAACACAATATATTGTTGAAATTAAATAACTACAACATAGGTTTCAAAAAATAAAAGATATAAATAAAAACCTTTTCTTAGCTAGAAAAATTCGACTTAGAGAAAAACAAAACTAAACCAAGTAGATGTTGTTATTAATATCGACACACACACTTCAACATACTTTATGTTACAAATAAGATTTCTTACACACATCTTCACATTGATCTACCTTTTCAAAAGAGTACATCGTAGTTGTCAACTTCGTGTCCCATAGTTACTCAGTGGATTTGTGAATAAATTGATGTATTTCCAGTCATCTTTTGAAAAGAGTACATCGTAGTAGCGAATTCCGTGCCCCATAGTTACTCAGTGACCTGAACATCTAAAATATGTATTTTTCATGCATTCAAGAAGTGTGTCCAGTATTATATAATCTTAGTTCAAAATTGTTTTCAAGAAGGAATTAAACTAACAAAGAAAAAGAAGAGATTGACAAATTTTATGAGAAAAGTCCTATGTTGTTACAAATTATACCACATTAGTAGCAACATTTGTAGTATTTCATTCAGACAATACAAAAATCAAGAGATTTCCTCACAGAAGTACGTCTCTTATTATCAAGGGCATTAAAAATATCCGCAAGTTGTTTTTCAGTGGACAGAAACTCTAACTTCAAAATATTTTTCTCTACAAGGTCTTGCATGAAATGGAGTTTAATACTTATATGCTTAGTAAGAGAGTGTTGTACATGATTTTTGAGATATTGATAACATTTATATTATCACAAAAAAAATATTAAGAAAATCACTCTCAAGTTCATCGTCATGGAACATTTTTTAGGTATACTCTAACTCTGTTTCTAGTTTGAACTCCAAATGTAATTTCACCTATAATCTGATTTAATGGATGATTTTTCAAGATTCTGGAAGATGAAATTCTATCTGGTACGTGAGTACTCTCTACAAATTCTTATTTTTCTGGATATGTTGTATCATATGTTATAACATTTGATGCAACATTTTTAGTCTGAACAGAATTTACGAGAAACTTTAGAAATTTCAATGAGATAAAAAAACATCAGCCTTTTGAGCAATGTTCATCTCATATGTTTTTAAAATACTTACGAGTTCATTCTGACTAATAAGATCTATGTTTGTAGTCTCTTTCAAAACATGAATCTTATCATCAAAACGTCTAGAAACTGAATGCAAAATTTTGTGTACTAACCTGGAATTAGAAACTGGCTCACCAAGTAAATGAGATTCATTTGCAATCTGACTGATTCTCTGATTATAAGATGAAATGGTTTCATCTTCCTCCATCTTCAGATTTTTTAACTTGGTCTCAAGCATTCGAATCTTGGCTCTTCGAAAATTCTCAGATCCTACACAATGTTTTTCAAGTCTATCTCAAGTATCTTTTGCAGATACATAGTTAGATATGATTTTAAACATATTCACATCAACTGATGTAAATATTGCATTTAATGCTTTGGAATTATAACTTGCAATTGTGATTTCTTCTAATGTCCAATCCAATTCACGGTTGACTTCCACCTCTCCTTCATCTGCTTGAATCGTTGGGGGTGTCCATCCATCCAATATACTCCTCCATGCACGTACATCAATAGTTTTAATGTACATCCACATCTTTGGTTTCCATTCAGCATAATTCGTTCCATCAAGAACGGAAGGCCTACTAGTTAGAGTAAGTGGATATTCCATTGCAAAAAGATACACTAAAACACATGATCTAAACTTAGCACGTCAAGTTTATGGCTCTGGTGCCAATTGAAAGTCCTTCTGTATGATATCAGATTGCTCTGATACCAATTCAAAGGTGTGTCGTGTGTGTTAAGTGAAATGTTGTAATGAATGTTGTAACAAACACTATGACAATCTGGAAAATATAGTATAAAACGTGTATACAATGGAAGACTAAAACACACTATTGCAAGATGGAATACTTTTTAACATAAACTATATAAAATAGTTTGTGCTAACCTTACGGCGAAACGTTCACTATAACAAAGGTAATGATACAAAAGTTGTGTGAAGAGTAAAATCATTCACAATGGAAACAAGACTCGATATCACCTATCAAATCTAAATTGGATAAGTGCATAAAACTATACACCGTCAAAGTTGATCTCACTCTATATCGATGATCTCTCCATCTAAAGATATAGGATTGATCGCAATATATACGAGATGTACTAAACTTCTAGGCATAACATAAAAGTTGGAATAACTGCCCTATCACCTTTGAACTCAGGATCAACACTAGAGTGGGTGTACTTGTTTATTCCACGCTTGGTACTGAAGACTTCGGCTTCTATTTATAGATGGAGGTCTTCATCCGTAAATAACTTTTTCATGTAACCGCTCCATGATCTTTTATTATACGTCCATGATCTTATCTTTATTTCTGATGTTTAAGACTGCAACCGTCTGATCTAGATCATTCTAAACCGTTCTGAAATAGCCTGGATTGTGTAGGTCCTTGTAGATCCTTGTAGATCCTTCTGGAACTCGTAACCGCTCCATGTTGCAACCAATGCTTGCAACATTCACTGCAACATTGAGTATTCCAGAGTCTTGTAGTTCCTTCTAGATCTTCAAGCTGCATGTTAAAACATCTAAAGCAACATTTAATCATAAAGTGTTAGTTAATGAGAAGAAAGGGCAAATTAATGTTGTTTCAAAGTAAATAGTGAATGCTTCACTACCATCAACATTAACAGTTATTTTCACTGAAGGGTATTAGTCCTAGAAAGTATTAATTATTTTCACCGAAGAGTGTTAGTTCTCGAGGGTATTAGTTATTTTCATTGAAGGGTATTAGTTGTTTAAATAAAGGGTATTAATTGATTACACTAAAGGGCATTAGTCGTTATACTAAAAAGTATTGTAAAGTGGTTTATATATGAACCAATTTTACTCTATACATACTCTTAACTTTTTGTAGAATATAGATTATCTAGATTAATTACTTCAAAGAAATATTATAGTAGAAATATAACAATTAATATATCAATATATTATATTGGATAATCCACCAAATACATATACGCATTAATCAACTAAAGAATATTAATGGTTATATTAAAAAGTATTGCTAACTGGTTTATGTACTTTCACTCTATACATACTATTAATTTTGTTGGAAGAGAGAGATTTGTTAGTGTTAGTGTCTTAGAGACAATCCTTTGTGAGGACATAATACTAAGATGATATTCAGTTTATGGTCTAATATTATTGTTTGGTTTAATATTAAATGTATGGCTTTACACTTATCTGAATATTATGTTTGATTGTTAGCATTATTCATATATGTGTTCCCTTGAATCAATATTGTCATTGAGTGAGTGAGAACTCAGATGACCGAAGTACGATTCTCAAATAGCCCCGATCAAGGATCATCAAGAATGGGATATTGATGATGCAATTAAGATTGGTGTGCGATCTGCATCATACTCTTAGAGAGTGTAGTAAGATTTCACTTACTATGAGATATCGGGTATCTCATGATGGATGCATATATACCTTAGAGGGTATTGGTATACCCATCCAAAAAACTGTTTGATGTAATTCCACATAATGTGTCTACGGGTGTCTCGGTTAGTGGGAGCGATGTGATACTCCTCTGACTTGAGGTCAATACGCACGACATGTGTGGAGTGGTGAACTTTGATCATGACCGACGCTTGCACCCTTCCACGGGTAGATATGGCATGGATTGGGTTCATCATGAAATACATGTGCGTGGTAGTTGAGCCAAGAATAGGATTCATTCCTCAATGTGGATTTAGAGAGAATACTTGTCTTCTCATCATAATTAGATCTAAGACATCGGCCGACTTCATCATGTTTAAGGCTTAATCGAGTATTCGCGAATAAAAGGAAGATATCACAATAGCCTACAATATTACAGATAGTTGCAAATTTCCTCGCAACGTACCTCGTATATTGAGAATGTCTTATTTATTGTCTAGAGTTCAATTAAGATCGTTAGTTTGACTAATCGCTCGATATACGAGGGCCTATGGGTCACACAACAAGCAATGGATGTTCGCCGATTATATTTTGTTGATTAAGTATTATATTGGATATAATATTTAATTTATGGAGAATATAATAATAATTATATTTGGAATTAATTATTATTATTATTTAATTAAATTAGATTTAATTAAATATGAAATTCCAATAATAATATTTGGATTATTATTATACAAGAATAATAGATATGGTAAAGATATTATTCGTAGGAACGTATCTAGGGAAATATAATCCTAGAGATTATATTACGGGCTAGGCCCGATATCTTGCTTAGGAATTGAGCCAAGTTAATCCCTATAAATATGTGTCATGGGAATTCAGAAAAGATACACAAGTAATATAATTTCTCCATAAAATCACTTGTTCGAGTTTTCCTAGCAAGTTCGTCTAGAGATTCAAAGCTGGCACCTCGGTGCAAGTCGGTGATTAGCTATTGCGTGGATACCGTAGTTGAGGATTCCGCATACGAAGCTCTGTAAGATTTCTTGTTTAAGATATCTCGTATTTAATTATGCAGTTAAATTGTTCGTTGTTGGAGAACGTTTATTTCCACTGCGCATGTTTACGTGCTTATAAATTCCAACAATGGTATCAGATCTCAGGCTCTTGATTAATTGCATAAATTGTGTTATTGCATGAGGCAATTGGTTTAGAGACCTACCAGTTCTGCTGTTGCAATGTTCAGCCCAAGCAGTCATTGCAATAGTAGGAATGTGGATCCTAGTCCATTACAATTTATATTACATATAAATTCGTACTCTTCCGATGAGGTCGTTGAGTTTGTGAAAATAATGGAGCCAAAATAAATAAAAGGCCATGTTTATTTTGATTGCTGAATATTGATCATAGGAATTATGTATTTTAATTCCCGTTTAAATTTTATTTCCCAGGATTGTTGAGATGAATAACTTGTCGTTGAGAAGTGTTTTGGAAACAAACAAATTGGCTGGGCCAAATTTTCTAGACTGACACCAAAATGTGCATTTAGTGCTTAGACAAGAAAAGATCGAGTACGTGTTGGACACGCCAATCCCTATTACCCCTGAGGCTGGTTCTGAGGAAGCCGAAGCATTTGACGGCGAAGCTCAAAAGAAGCATCAAGATGATGCTTCCCAGGCTCAGTGTGTTATGTTGCTCGGCATGACTCCCGAGTTGCAAAGGTAACACGAGAGGATGCTTCCCTATGAGATGCTTAGACATTTAGTCCGAGTAAAGTCGCCCTTCACGTGGGGAATGGAGCAAGAGTTGCTGCTGAACGTGTTGGGATTTATGTTTTAGACTTACCTTCTGGTTTTAGACTTGAATTGAATAATTGTTATTTTGTTCCGTCTATTACTCGTAACATTATTTCCGTTCCTATGTTAGACATTGAGGGTTTTTCCTTCCATTTTGCAAATAATACTTGTTATTTTTCGCTTAATGGTGATGTCTATGGAAATGCTCCTCTTGTGAATGGTTTATATTTGTTACATTGTGGATATAATGTTCTTAATATATAAAATAAAAGACTCAAGCTTAGTAATCATGAAAACCCGACTTACTTGTGGCATTGTAGACTTGGTCATGCGAACGAGAAAAAAATCGCAAGGTTAAGGAAGTTGGACTACTTAACCCCATTTGACTTAGAGTCTTATGGTAGTTGCGAATCTTGTCTCATGGGCAAGATGACAAACAAACCATTTTCCGGGAAAGGGGTACTTGCCAAAGAAGTTCTAGAGTTGATCCACAGCGATGTTTGTGGACCATTGCCCACTCTAGCTAGGGGTCAATTCGGCTACTTCATCACCTTTACAGACGATTACTCAAGGTACGGATACGTGTATCTTATGAAACACAAATTTGAATCGTTTGAGAAATTTAAGGAGTACAAGGCAGAAGTAGAGAAACATCTTGGTAAGAGTATCAAGGCTTTTCGATCAGATCGAGGAGGTGAGTACCTTAGCCATGAATTCATGGATTACTTGAAGCTTCATGGGATCCAGTCACAATGGACTCCTCCTGGAACACCTCAGATGAATGGTGTGTCCGAAAGGAGAAACCGAACCCTGTTGGACATAGTGCGGTCCATGATGAGTTTTGCCTCTCTTCCAACATTCTTATGGGGACATGCATTGCAAACCTCGATCTACATTCTGAATAGGATTCCATCCAAATCAGTTGTGCAAATTCCATACGAGCTATGGTGTGGCAAGAAGCCAACTTTTCTACACATAAAAACGTGGGGTTACCCCGCAATTGTGAAGAAAATGCAAACTGATAAGTTGGAATCCAAAGGTGAAAAGGGTTATTTTGTGGGATATCCTAAGGAGACTATAGGATATTATTTCTATCTATCGGAGAAACAAACAGTGATTGTTTCTAGGCAGGCAAAATTCCTAGAAGACGAATATGTCTTTAAGGAACAAAGCCGTAAGAAGATAGAACTTGAAGAAATTCAAGAATCACGAATTAACATAGAGACTGATGACTTGTCAAAACAACATGACAAAGAATCAGTGGGAGTATTCAACGACTCTCATGGTGGAAGTTTATCACTAGGTGATCCTCTTTCAGCCAGTAGGAGAGTAATTGGAGTTGCGTTGCCTTCGCAACAACCTCCAAGTAGGCTGAATGAGAAAAGCATAGTTCAAACTCCCGCCCAAGAGGCATCTGAAAGTGTCGATCTTGAGGACTCTCCGGTCAACGATGAAGTTGATGCACCACAAAATTTTCACGATCAGAATGTACAGCCTGCACAACCACAACTCCGTAAGTCAACTAGGATTCGTAATCTAATCGAAAGGTATTGTAACACCCCGTCCCGTTCTATACCCTTTTTCTTTAATTAGAAATCTTATTTTATTTTCTTATCTTTGTTTCTTTTAATTTTAATTATTTTGTGTGTTATTTGTGTATTTAAATATATATATATACCCTTTTTATAAATTCCTAAATTCGAAGAAAGAAATCGAATCTTTCAAGCGAATAAGGAACTACGAGAATTAAATTAAATCAAGGATTCCGATCCGTATAATTTTGTGAATAATCAAAATTCCAGTAATTAATTTATTAATTAAAAGACATTGTTGCTCTCAATTAAATTCCCTAAACCAAACACGCCTTATTTTCTTTCCTATCAATCAAGTACAAGAGTTTCTTTATTAATAAGCCTAAATTAATTATATTTTGCCTTTTTAAATTTTATGGAAAGATATTATTTGGATCCGAATTTGAAATTTTCAAAAGAGTTCAATTAGTAATTAAAATGGAATCCATATGATTACATGTATAAGGGATAAACTCTCTCTCTCTCCTTGTTTTCTTTCATTCACGAAGAGAGAAGAAAAAAAATCAGTTTCACATATTTCCTCTCTCTAGAAAAGCCTCCGCCTTCTTCCTCCTTCGGCGAACGACGAGCACCGCCGCAGCCCGAGGCCCACGCCTCTCTCCGACGTCTCCTCCGTTCCTCTCCCACTCTCGCGCTTCGATCTCCCTCTCACGAAGCCGCGCTGCCGTCACGCCACCACGAAGCAGCGCCGCCGCCGAGCTCTCTCCGTCGCGCCTCCTCCACGAAGCCACGACGCCGCCTCTTCCTTCTCCCCATCACGACGCCCCCTTCGCGAAGCGCAACAACCGTCGTCACCTCTCTTCGGACCGAAGCGCCGCCACCTCTCCTGTCCTCCGTCGAAGCCGAAGCCAGCGCCGCCGCCTTTTTTCTCTTCGTTTCCAGTAAGGTCTAAATCTCATTTCCAATTTCATCTCAATTCGTTTGAATTCCGATTAATTTACGACTTCGATTATTTCGATTTCAAAATCATAAACCAATTGCTATTTCTTTCTTCTCCGAGATGATGCCGAATCAATTTGTTGCTGCCGGAATTTCTGGAAATCCCGATCGACGCCGTTAGGCTGTTCAAACTATTTTTTTGAATCCCCGATCGACGACGTTAGGCTGCCCGATTTTCAAGTGAACCATTGAATTTCCAATTGACGCCGTTAGGCCGCCCTTTTACCACCACAAACCGGAGATCGTAAGGTTTCTACCTTCGTATTCTTCTTTCGTAGATTCTGGATTTTGGTTGAGTGTTGTTCGATCACCAGGAACAAGGAAACATAAAAGAAAGAAAACTTACTGTTAAGCTTGGTTTAATGTTTTAGTATCATTAGTTGACTTGTTTAGTATCATTGCTTTGTTCTCTTTGTATCACTCTTTAGAAGTAGAATTTTGAACATATTAATTCCCCTGTTTCTTTCCTTCAATAGCTATGAGTTGGACTTTGGATTAGTCTTTTAGTATTAGTGTTTGAATGATGAAGTATTGTTGTTTTAGATGTATGGTATCTTTGACTTAGTGGACTAGTATTACTCTTGTGGATGTTTAGTATCACTATTTTAGTGATATGGTGATTTTTGGCTTAGTCCATTAAGTATCCTTGTTTTAATGAGTTAGTATAGTTGTTGGTGATGAAACTTGTTGGTTAAACACTATTGGGTAAATTTCATAAACAAAGGGAAACTCGTCTTCACCTCGTACCCCTGTTAGAATTTTAGAAACGCAAAATTAAGTCTTGTAATATAATCCTTTATTTTAGAAGTATTACAAACCAACTTTAGAAGTATCACTAATATTAGAAAAGAAGAATACCCTTTTTATAAACTAAAATAGTTTATAATATAACTTTCTTAGAAAAGTCCAAGTCTTTTAACAAGTTCAAAAGAGAGAAGTTTTATATTCAAGAATTCTTTTAAAAATGGGAAATAGAAATCTTAGAAAGAAAAACCTTTTCTTTATTTCTTATTAATACTCTTAAATAATTATTTTATACTTTTAAGTATTTTCAAGAATAATAATAATTATTTTTATACTTTTTTTTATAAAAAAGGGCTTTTGCTAAGGGCACCACTGAAATTAGTAAATACACCCCCCTAATACACCTCCTCTTAAAAAGGGGTGTACTTATCAAATAGAAATCAACCTTTGAAAACTTTAGTTTTCATTAGTTTTCTAAAGGCAACAATCTACTCAATCCTCGAGATACAAACGCATAAGCTTTTCAAATTCAAAAGGGTCGATCTTTTAATCAGAATACTCCTTATTAGGATTCTGTACTTTTCGAGACACGCACGGAGGACTCGACCGTCTGCCTACACAATATTCTCAAGACTCAGAACAATCAGGTGGGTGATGATCTGTTGATTGATCTGCTAATAATGACGTTGTGCCGGTATTTTCTAAACTCGACTAAATCAATCTTAAACAATTAATCCAACATAAATGTAGTACCTATTATATAATTGTTTGAATTATGTGATATTACTATATATGTTATATAATGCCTGTTGTTTTATAAATCGATTACCACTGTGTGAGTAAGCACCTTATGTGAGCATGAATCAATTCTGTTGTCAATCAAGTATTTTTCTCTGTGAAGTTTATTGAGTCAGTTTTATGGAAAGTCAGTAAGTACGGAGTTAGAATCAAGTTTTAAATTCGACCTCCGGGGAGCTGTCGAGGACGCCCCCAGAATCAAGGTTGTTGATCAAGCAGATCTGGTCCCCGGTCAGCTGCCTACGTGCGCACTGGGAATAAAGCCATTGATGCTTGCTTATTATTTTGAGGGATGTTGTGGTTGGATGATGTGGGTTTGTTGTGGTTGGACAAAGTAAGTTTTGGTTGTAGTCGAAAAGGGTAACTTTGATGGAAGTGGAATGGTCGCACGAATATGGTTTGACAGTTTGTGACAATACGTGAATATGTGTTGGGTTCTGCCCTAATGTGAACCAACTTGTGTTATTTCAATTATTCCATGTGAAATGTCCTTAAATGTCGATGAATCATTATATGAACTGTTTTCCTTCTATAAAATATTGTAATCTTGTTTACAAGCGAAACTGATTAAATGGAATAAACATTTTATCAATGAGTATAATTTAATATACTTCGGATTTACCAATCCCATGGCATTGCAAATCACCCATACGTGAGAATTCAATTCTCACGCCCCTTTTTCCTAACCCCCTTTGCAGATCTCGAGTACGGGGAGCAAGGACAATGATACAGAAGACACAAAGTTTCCCGCTTGCTTTAAATACTATAAATAATACAATGATGCCTATTATTCTATTCCTAAATAAATGTTGTCGCTACTGCTATGCAAGACGCTACTTCTAACCGTGTGTTTCAGTCATCAAAACTCAGTGTGTATTATCATAAAGATACAGAACCCTTTATCCTTCCTTATATATATATATATATACAGATGCACTTATGTATGCGATACTCTATTATATTATTCCTTCCCACTTATCCGCTGCATGAAACTTATCTTTCAATTCAGTTACTTTTCCTTCAAAAATTTTATAGTTCGGACTTTTGATCACAATAACACTTCGAATCCGATATAATTAATATATTCTGGGTTCGGGGCGTTACAGGTGGTATCAGAGCCTAGGTTCAAAACTTTTGGACCTAACCCCAAATCTTGTTTTCCCGTCACACTAAAATTATTTATTATCACTTAAGTATTCAAATATTAAAATTTCTGAGGGAAGCGTGTCTCTGGTTACTGTCTACAAGCTCCTCGAAGGTACGTTACCACTTTTTGTAAAATTGTTTAAAGGCCTACAAAATTCAGAATAGCTTGACTTCATAATATTACGCGATAAAAAAGGTTACGATAACTCAAAACAACGTTTGTACCGTGAAAAAGGAACTACAAAATTTAGTATAAGTTGTTGTTGAGACTCGAGTAATTAATAAGAATACTTGGATAATTTGTGAACTTCATAAATGATATTATGTGATTTCTTTGATTACATGCTTTAAATGTTTACTTTATGGTTATTTTCCTTTTTAAACTAAAATTTGACTAGAACTTTCCTTTCCCTATAGGAAGCCTAAGATGGATGTGGCCCAGTACTTAGAGATTGAGCAGTTAGAAGTAGAGACCATTGATGCCTTCACTGCCCGCTTTTTAGAGTCACGCGAAAGGGCAAGGATTGCCCCAGAGCCCCATGTTGAGACCGACTTCACAGCTGCGACCCGATTCGCGGGAGGAGTGATCGAAATCTTCCGCCCCATCGCTGCCGGACTGTTAGATCGTATGAGGGCGGACGACCCAGAGCAGGGACCTCAGGTGCACCTAGACGCCTACTGGGTGGAAGCCCAGAGGGTGATTCGGCACGCAGATGTTAACCGCGGGCTGTCTTACCAGACCGCTGCACTCGCCGGGCATGACCTGGCCACATCGGACGGTCACCAGGAGGACGCCAGGCTAGCACGGATGTCGGTCGTTGCGGCTAGAGCAACCACCGTCTCCCAGGACTAGTACTCTCTTTTCGCCACCCGGAGGGCCGATCTACACTTAGAGGCAGCTCTCGCACAGCAGGATACCTCCATCGCCTTCTGGGTAGCGGGTGGACTGGCTGGAGAGGGACCTTTCGGCTTGGGAGAAGCTGCACATCCTATGATAGAGTTAGCGAGAGTCGAGCCCGAAGTTGTTGAGTTTGAGGGAGACGAGCCAGAGGTGGAGATAGATTCCTCAGCAGAGTCAGAGGTTGATGACTAGTTGGACTCCCAGACCTTGTATATAGTAGTAGATGTATATATATAGTATAGGTGGTAGCCGCTTGACATATAGTAGTAGTCATTTTGCGTGGTCGTTTTCCTTATAGGCCATAGCAGCGTAGCTCTAACCCCTCCTTTTGTCGCTCTTGGTCCATATTGATGTGAGGATACGATGTTATAGCATTACCTAGAACCCTTTTGCATTCCATGACGTAATGTAAGGAGACTGACTCCGTAGAACCAAAACTTTTTAGATATATATATACTTATTATGTGCTCACTGCTTGTCAATGTGTTTTACTTGCTTTATATTGACTGTCATATATTTTATCTGATTATCGCTTAATGACACACCACTGGTTCCTAGAATACTGTGCGAATGTGAGCACTGTACCATTGAGGGCCCCGATGCGAAGCGGTGAATTACGTACCACACGTGTTTCAGTGCTAGCGTTGTGTTGATTTGGTTAATCCGGTTATATTTTTATAACTTTCTCGCACCTATACATATCGTAACAATATTATTCTTTTCGATCAGAACTACCTTTAGAATGACACCTGGACGTAAACGTGGACGACCCCGCGTTAACCCTATTCCTGAACCAAGAGATCCTATAGGACAAGACCCACCCCCTCAGGCTGAACCTGAGCCGCCCCAACAGGCCGCGCCAGAAAACGATATTGCGAGAGAAATACTGATCTCTCTTCAGAACTACATTCATCAACAAGCTCCACCACCTCCTCCACCACTGTACGGGCCTATACCTCAGATGGCGCCCAGGACGAATGACTTTGTCGAACGCTTTCGACGACTGCAGCCACCTAGGCTGAATGGGAAAGAAGATCCCTTTGAAGTTGAGGAGTGGATATCGGGATTGGAACGTATCTTCAGACACATGGTACTGGCTGATGCACATAAAGTCTCCTGTGCCCAATTCCAACTGATGGAGGATGCAGCCCAATGGTGGGAGTCTTATGAGCAAACTATGGACGAAGAAGCTAGACAGGTCCTTACTTGGGAGGACTTCAAGAAAGCTATACTGGACTGATAATTTCCACGAGTCCTGAGGGATTGGAAAGAACAGGAATTTGTCAACCTTCGATAGGGAACTCTCTCAGTGATAGAGTACGAGAGAAGGTTCAACCCGAGATAGTAGGAATTATAATTGGCCTTCAGGTGCCAAACTATGGAGAAGTTTTCCATCGAGCATTGCTGGTTTCGATCAGTCAAAACTTGGAGTACAAACAGACTCCGACTACTGTCCCAGTCAATCGAAATTGGCAGCCACCCTTTAAAAGGAATCCAGTTCCGCAATCCAGGGGAAATAACTTTGTTGGCCCTCGAGCCAACCAGAACTGTCAAAGGTGTGGAGGGAGACACTGGGGACCCTGTAGTCAGAGAGGAGTAATTTGTTTTCGTTGCAATCAACCAGGGCACAAGTCCAATGAATGTGCTCAGCCACCGAGCAGCAACCGTCAACCGATTAACAATGCTCAGTACCGCCCTCAGCAGGCAAACAATTATCAGGCTCATCAGCTGCCTGCACCTAACAACCGCCAGGCGGGACCCCCAGTCAGAGGTCCACCTAACCAAGGTCAAAGAAGGCCAGGCCACGTGAATATTGTCCTAGAGAAAGGGGAAAACAGTGGAGAGCAACTTCGCCTGAAAGGACCAGCTCAACCTGAGCAGCACGAGACGCTAGCAGGTACTGTCTTTGTACTTGAAAAACCTGTGTATGTATTGTTTGATACTGGAGCATCTCATTCCTTTATATCTGATAACTTTAAAAGAAAGTTAGGATTAGTCGAGGAAAAAGGAAAAGTTTTAAATGTGAGTATTCCATCTGGAACTACTATGGAAATTGAGGGTCAAATTAGAGGTTTACCCCTAACGCCAGACAATCACTTGATAGAGTCTGACCTTCACGTCCTTAAGATGAAAACCTTTGACATAATCTTAGGCATTGACTGGTTAACGAGAAACAAAGCGATAATAAAATGTGCCGAACGCGAGATCAACCTCGAAACTTGTGATGGTCAACGTTTTACGTTTCGTAAAATCAAGACCAAGAAGGAAATCCGAGTAATATCAGCAATCCAAGCTGCAGCGATATTACGAAAAGAGGAATGTCAAGCTTACCTCGTTCACATCTCAGCAGGAGAGATAGACGATAAGTTACGCATCAAAGTACCAATTGTGGATGGATATCTTGACGTGTTCCCCGAGGAATTAAACGGGTTACCTCCCGATCGTCAGATAGAGTTCTCCATCGACTTGATACCTGGGGCAGCACCAGTATCTAAAGCACCCTATCGAATGGCGCCAAAAGAGTTAGAAGAACTGAAAGAACAACTGCAGGGCTTGCTTGAAAAGAAGTTCATCAGGCCTAGTGCATCACCATGGGGAGCACCCGTGTTGTTCGTAAAGAAGAAAGATGGGACTTTCCGTATGTGCATAGACTACCGAGGTCTCAATCAACTGACCATTAAGAACAAATATCCTCTTCCAAGGATAGAAGACTTGTTTGATCAGTTAAAGAATGCTACCATATTCTCAAAGATCGATCTGAGGTCTGGGTACCATCAGCTAAAGGTCAAGAGTGAGGATATCCCAAAGACAGCATTCCGGACTCGGTATGGACATTACGAGTTCACCGTAATGCCTTTCGGAGTAACAAATGCTCCGGCGATCTTCATGGATTTGATGAACAGAGTGTTTCATCCGTACCTGGATCAATTCGTCATCGTCTTCATCGACGACATACTCGTATACTCTAAGAGCAAAGAACAACACGAAGAACATCTCAAAGCAGTCTTAGAGACAATGAGACGAGAGAAGTTGTATGCCAAATTCAGCAAGTATGAATTTTGGATCGACCGTGTTATGTTCTTAGGGCATATAATTTCCGCAAAAGGAATTGAAGTGGACCCAGCAAAGGTAGAGGCCATCATGAACTGGAAGGCACCTACTAACGTCAATGAAATTCGGAGTTTTCTTGGGTTAGCAGGGTACTACCGCAGGTTCATACAAGATTTTTCCAGCATTGCGAAAGCGCTGACGAAACTGACCAAGAAAACTGAGAAGTTTACTTGGGATTCAACTTGTGAAGAAAGCTTTCAAGAACTAAAGAAGAGGCTAACCACGTCGCCTGTGTTAACCATCCCAGATGGATCAGAAGGATTCGTCATTTACACAGACGCTTCTTTGTCAGGCTTGGGTTGTGTTCTGATGCAGAATAAGAAAGTTGTAGCTTATGCATCCCGGCAACTTAAGGACCACGAACAAAACTACCCAATGCACGACTTAGAACTAGCCGCAATAGTTCACGTGTTGAAGATTTGGAGACACTACTTATACGGGGGAAAGTGTGAGATCTACACTGACCATAAGAGCCTAAAATACTTCTTCACGCAGAAAGAATTGAACATGCGTCAGGGAAGATGGCTCGAATTGGTAAAAGATTACGATTGCACTATCCACTATCACCCTGGAAAGGCAAACGTAGTGGCAGACGCTTTGAGTAGAAAGGAAGATACAAAACTAAGTGTCGTTCCAACCACACAGTTACCACTAATAGGAGAACTCTCTCGTTTAAACTTGGAATTTTCCACACAGTGTTGTGCAAATTCCATGGTTTACGCGTTCACCCTACAACCGACCTTACAAGAAAGGATATTAAGAGCGCAAAAGGACGATAAATTCTTGAGAGGAATACGTAAGCGCATTGAAGAAGGAACCATTCAGAGGTTCGTGTTAAGTACTGATGGAGCTTTAATGTTCGATAACAGAATCTGTGTGCCTAAGAATGACGGAATGAGGAACGAAATTCTGAAAAAGGCACATAGTACTCCTTACACCGTTCACCCCGGAGAGACGAAGATATACCGGGGACTGAAAGAGAGCTTTTGGTGGAGAGGTATGAAGAGATCGATAGCTCAATTCGTTAAGAGTTGTTTAACATGCCAACGAGTTAAAGCAGATCATCAACGACCTTCAGGGTTGTTGCAACCTCTAGAGATGCCAGAATGGAAGTGGGAGAACATCACTATGGATTTTGTCACCGAATTTCCGAAAATGGTGAAGAATCACGATGCCATTTGGGTTATCATAGACAGACTTATGAAAACTGCCCATTTTATCCCTATAAGAATGACGTACACGTTGGACAAGCTTGCCCAACTATACGTAGCAGAGATAGTCAGACTGCACGGTGTACCAGTCTCGATAGTATCCGATAGAGACCCCCATTTTACCTCCAAGTTATGGGGAAGTCTGCAACGAGCTTTAGGTACTGAATTGAAATTCAGCACCGCATACCACCCGCAGACTGACGGGCAATCGGAAAGAACTATTCAGAGGCTCGAAGATATGCTCAGAGCTTGCGCTCTAGATCTTGAAGGAAGTTGGGAAAGTCACCTACCATTGGTAGAGTTTGCATATAACAACAGTTATCAAGCAACCATACAAATGGCGCCGTACGAAGCACTCTATGGGAAGAGGTGTAGATCGCCAGTTTGTTGGGACGAAGTCGGGATTCGAAAGATTCTCGGACCCGAGCTAGTCGAAAGATCAGCTGAGATAGTCGCAAGAATTAAAGAGAGGATCAAGTCGGCCCAGGACCGTCAGAAGTCATATGCCGACACCCGAAGAAGGGATTTGCAATTTGACATTGGTGAGAAAGTATTTCTCAGAGTTGCGCCAATGAAAGGTCTAATCCGTTTTGGAAAAAGAGGTAAACTAAAGCCGCGATACATTGGACCATTTGACATCCTGAACAGAATCGGGAATGTAGCTTATCGCATAGCTTTACCACCGGAATTGTCACAAGTGCATAATGTGTTCCACATATCTACACTTAGGAAATACGTGAGCGATTCAAACCACATTATTAATCACGTAGATTTAGGTCTAAGCAGTGACCTGACTTACGAAGAAGTTCCAGTAACAATCCTAGGAAGAAAGTTACACTTGTTAAGGAATCGAGAGATACCTTTAGTGCTCGTTCAGTGGAGCCGACACGGGAAAGAAGAAGCGACTTGGGAAAGAGAGGATGAAGTCCTAGCCAAATACCCTCAATGCTTAAGTAGTACCTAAGACATGAATTTCGGGGGCGAAATTCTGTTAAGGGGGTGAGGATGTAACACCCCGTCCCGTTCTATACCTTTTTTCTTTAATTAGAAACCTTATTTTATTTTCTTATCTTTGTTTCTTTTAATTTTAATTATTTTGTGTGTTATTTGTGTATTTATATATATATATATATATACATTTTTTATAAAGTCCTAAATTCGAAGAGAGAAATCAAATCTTTCAAGCAAATAAGGAACTACGAGAATTAAATTAAATCAAGGATTCCGATCCGTATAATTTTGTGAATAATCAAAATTCCAGTAATTAATTTATTAATTAAAAGACATTGTTGCTCTCAATTAAATTCCCTAAACCAAACACGCCTTATTTTCTTTCCTATCAATCAAGTACAAGAGTTTCTTTATTAATAAGCCTAAATTAATTATATTTTGCCTTTTTAAATTTTATGGAAAGATATTATTTGGATCCGGATTTGAAATTTTCAAAAGAGTTCAATTAGTAATTAAAATGGAATCCATATGATTACATGTATAAGGGATAAACTCTCTCTCTCTCCTTGTTTTCTTTCATTCACGAAGAGAGAAGAAAAAAAAATCAGTTTCACATATTTCCTCTCTCTAGAAAAGCCTCCGCTTTCTTCCTCCTCCGGCGAACGACGAGCACCGCCGCAGCCCGAGGCCCACGCCTCTCTTCGACGTCTCCTCCGTTCCTCTCCCACTCTTGCGCTTCGACCTCCCTCTCACGAAGCCGCGCCGCCGTCACGCCACCACGAAGCAGTGCCGCCGCCGAGCTCTCTCCGTCGCGCCTCCTCCATGAAGCCACGACGCCGCCTCTTCCTTCTAAACGTCACGACGCCCCCTTCGCGAAGCGCAACAACCGCTGTCGCCTCTCTTCGGACCGAAGCGCTGCTGCCTCCCCTGTCCTCCGTCGAAGCCGAAGCCAGCGCCGCCGCCTTTTTTCTCTTCGTTTCCAGTAAGGTCTAAATCCCCTTTCCAATTTCATCTCAATTCGTCTGAATTCCGATTAATTTACGACTTCGATTATTTCGATTTCAAAATCATAAACCAATTGCTATTTCTTTCTTCTCCGAGATGATGCCGAATCAATTTGCTGCTGCCGGAATTTCTGGAAATCCCGATCGACGTCGTTAGGCTGTTCAAACCATTTTTCCGAATCCCCGATCGACGCCGTTAGGCTGCCCGATTTTCAAGCGAACCATTGAATTTCCAATTGACGCCGTTAGGCCGCCCGTTTACCACCTCAAACCGGAGATCGTAAGGTTTCTACCTTCGTATTCTTCTTTCGTAGATTCTGGATTTTGGTTGAGTGTTGTTCGATCACTATGGAACAAGGAAACATAAAAGAAAGAAAACTTACTGTTAAGCTTGGTTTAATGTTTTAGTATCATTAGTTGACTTGTTTAGTATCATTGCTTTGTTCTCTTTGTATCACTCTTTAGAAGTAGAATTTTGAACATATTAATTCCCCTGTTTCTTTCCTTCAATAGCTATGAGTTGGACTTTGGATTAGTCTTTTAGTATTAGTGTTTGAATGATGAAGTATTGTTGTTTTAGATGTATGGTATCTTTGACTTAGTGGACTAGTATTACTCTTGTGGATGTTTAGTATCACTATTTTAGTGATATGGTGATTTTTGGCTTAATCCATTAAGTATCCTTGTTTTAATGAGTTAGTATAGTTGTTGGTGATGAAACTTGTTGGTTAAACACTATTGGATAAATTTCGTAAACAAAGGGAAACTCGTCTTCACCTCGTACCCCTGTTAGAATTTTAGAAACGCAAAATTAAGTCTTGTAATATAATCCTTTATTTTAGAAGTATTACAAACCAACTTTAGAAGTATCACTAATATTAGAAAAGAAGAATACCCTTTTTATAAACTATTTTAGTTTATAATATAATTTTCTTAGAAAAGTCCAAGTCTTTTAATAAGTTCAAAAGAGAGAAGTTTTATATTCAATAATTCTTTTAAAAATGGGAAATAGAAATCTTAGAAAGAAAAACCTTTTCTTTATTTCTTATTAATACTCTTAAATAATTATTTTATTCTTTTAAGTATTCCAAGAATAATAATAATTATTTTTATACTTTTTTTTATAAAAAAGGGCTTTTGCTAAGGGCATCACTGAAATTAGTAAATACACCCCCCAAATACACCTCCTCTTAAAAAGGGGTGTACTTATCAAATAGAAATCAACCTTTGAAAACTTTAGTTTTCATTAGTTTTCTAAAGGCAACAATCTACTCAATCCTCGAGATACAAACGCATAAGCTTTTCAAATTCAAAAGGGTCGATATTTTAATCAGAATACTCCTTATTAGGATTCTGTACTTTTCGAGACACGCACGGAGGACTCGACCGTCTGCCTACACAATATTCTCAGGACTCAGAACAATCAGGTGGGTGATGATCTGTTGATTGATCTGCTAATAATGACGTTGTGCCGGTAATTTCTGAACTTGACTAAATCAATCTAAAACAATTAATCCAACATAAATGTAGCACCTATTATATAATTGTTTGAATTATGTGATATTACTATATATGTTATATAATGCTTGTTGTTTTATAAATCGATTACCACTGTGTGAGTAAGCACCTTATGTGAGCATGAATCAATTCTGTTGTCAATCAAGTATTTTTCTCTGTGAAGTTTATTGAGTCAGTTTTATGGAAAGTCAGTAAGTACGGAGTTAGAATCAAGTTTTAAATTCGACCTCCGGGGAGCTGTCGAGGACGCCCCCAGAATCAAGGTTGTTGATCAAGCAGATCTGGTCCCCGGTCAGCTGCCTACGTGCGCACTGGGAATAAAGCCATTGATGCTTGCTTATTATTTTGAGGGATGTTGTGGTTGGATGATGTGGGTTTGTTGTGGTTGGACAAAGTAAGTTTTGGTTGTAGTCGAAAAGGGTAACTTTGATGGAAGTGGAATGGTCGCACGAATATGGTTTGACAGTTTGTGACAATACGTGAATATATGTTGGGTTCTGCCCTAATGTGAACCAACTTGTGCTATTTCAATTATACCATGTGAAATGTGCTTAAATGTCGATTAATCATTATATGAACTGTTTTCCTTCTATAAAATATTGTAATCTTGTTTACAAGCGAAACTGATTAAATGGAATAAACATTTTATCAATGAGTATAATTTAATATACTTCGGATTTACCAATCCCATGGCGTTGCAAATCACCCATACGTGAGAATTCAATTCTCACGCCCCTTTTTTCTAACCCCCTTTGCAGATTTTGAGTACGGGGAGCAAGGACAGTGATACAGAAGACACAAAGTTTCCCGCTTGCTTTAAATACTATCAATAATACAATGATGCCTATTATTCTATTCCTAAATAAATGTTGTCGCTACTGCTATGCAAGACGCTACTTCTTACCGTGTGTTTCAGTCATCAAAACTCAGTGTGTATTATCATAAAGATACATAACCCTTTATCATTCCTTATATATATATACAGATGCACTTATGTATGCGATACTCTATTATATTATTCCTTCCCACTTATCCGCTGCATGAAACTTATCTTTCAATTCAGTTACTTTTCCTTCAAAAATTTTATAGTTCGGACTTTTGATCACAATAACACTTCGAATCCGATATAATTAATATATTCTGGGTTCGGGGAGTTACAAGTATTATGGCTTCCTCGTGGAGGAACACGATGATGTGAAAATACCGGATAAGGATGAACCTAAGACTTACACTGAGACAACATTAGATGTTGACTCAGAGAAGTGGCATGAAGCCATGAAATTCGAGATGGACTCAATGTACATCAATCAAGTTTGGGACTTGGTTGAATCGCCAAAAGGGGTAAAACCCATAGGTTGCAAGTGGGTCTTCAAGAGGAAAATCGATGCAAATGGCAAGGTACAAACCTACAAGGCTAGGTTGGTGGCGAAAGGGTATAGTCAACGTGAAGGCATTGACTATGACGAGACCTTTTCGCCGGTTGCAAAGATCAAGTCCATTCGTATTTTACTTGCGATAGCCGAACACTATGATTATGAGATTTGGCAGATGGATGTCAAAACAGCCTTCCTCAATGGAAACATTGATAAGGACGTGTTTATGACTCAACCAGAGGGCTTTATATCTAAGCCAAAGTCTAATCTCGTGTGCAAGCTTAAACGATCCATCTATGGATTGAAGCAAGCTTCTAAGAGTTGGAATATCCGATTTGATGAAGCTGTTAAGTCTTTTGGCTTCATTAGAAATCCGGAAGATCCATGCATTTATTGTAAACGCAGCGGGAAGAGTATTGTCTTTATAGTCGTATATGTCGATGACATATTGATTATAGGAGATAGCATCCCGCTCATGCAGTCCGTGAAAGATTGATTATCAAAGACCTTCATGATGAAGGATTTTGGTGAAGCATGCTACATTTTAGGGATCAAGATCCATAGGGATAGATCCAAGAAGATGCTAGGGCTGTCACAGTCCACCTACGTAGATAAGGTGTTGAAGTGTTTTGCAATGGAGAACTTTAAGAGAGGGTATCTTCCAGCAAATCATAGGATAAAGCTGTCGAAGAAGGATTGTCCTTCTAGCAAAGCTGATATCGAGCACATGAAGGATGTTCCATATGCATCTGCAATTGGATCCATCATGTGCGCCATGACTTGCACCAGGCCAGACGTAGCCTACGCTGTCAGCATCACGGGTAGATACCAACAGAATCCAGATGAGCCTCACTGGATTGCTGTCAAGAATATTCTTAAGTATCTCAGGCGTACTAAATAACATTTTCTTATCTACGGTGGGCAATCAGAGTTAGTCGTCACCGGCTACGCTGATGCAAGTTTCCAATCCGACTGTGATGATTACAAGTCGCAGTCAGGATACGTCTTCACTCTCAATGGGGGTGCGGTGTGTTGGAATAGTTCCAAACAAGCGACAACCGCGGATTCAACAACTGAGGCTGAGTACATAGCTGCGGCAGAGGCTGCCAAGGAAGCTGTTTGGATAAGAAAGTTCTTAACTGAACTAGGGGTAGTTCCAAGTGCTAGTAGTCCAATAAAGTTGTATTGTGAAAACACTGGTGTGGTTGCACAAGTAAAGAAACCGAGATCCAACAACAAAAACAAGCATGTACCAAGGCATTATCACTTGATAAGAGAGATGATCATTAATAAGAAAATAGAGTTAGAGCGCATTCCCACAGATGATAATTTGGCTGACCCATTCACCAAGGCTTTGAGTGTTCATGTACACACTAGACATTTTGATGGTCTAGGGGTTAGACATGTGGGTGATTGGCTCTAGTCCAAGTGGGAGATTGTTAGTGTTAGTGTCCTAGAGACAATCCTTTGTGAGGACATAATACTAAGATGATATTCAGTTTATGGTTTAATATTATTGTTTGGTTTAATATTAAATGTATGGCTTTACACTTATCTGAATATTATGTTTGATTGTTTGCATTATTCATATATGTGTTCCCTTGAATCGATACTGTCATTGAGTGAGTGAGAACTCAGATGACCAAAGTACGATTCTCAAATAGCCCCGATCAAGGATCATCAAGAATAAGATATTGATGATGCAATTGAGATTGGTGTGCGATCTGCATCATACTCTTAGAGAGTGTAGTAAGATCTCACTTACTACGAGATACCGGGTATCTCATGATGGATGCACAGATACCTTAGAAGGTATTGGTATACCCATCCGAGAAACCATTTGATGTATTTCTACATAATGTGTCTACGGGTGTCTCGGTTAGTGGGAGCGATGTGATACTCCTCTGACTTGAGGTCAATACGCACGACATGTGTGTAGTGGTGAACTTTGACCATGACCGACGCTTGCACCCTTCCACGGGTAGATATGGCATGGATTGGGTTCATCACAAAATACATGTGCGTGGTAGTTGAGCCAAGAATAGGATTCATTCCTCAATGTGGATTTAGAGAGAATATTCATCTTCTCATCATAATTGGATCTAAGACATCGGCCGATGCAAGTCGACTTGGACTTTGTGGTCAAGTGCGACACGATCGATCAATTAGTGATTTGAGATAATATGATTAAGTTATTTGAATAGACACTTCATCATGTTCAAGGCTTAATCGAGTATTCGCGAATGAAAGGAAGATATCACAATAGCCTACAATATTACAGGTAGTTGCAGATTTCCTCGCAACGTACCTCGTATATTGAGAATGTCTGATTTATTGTCTAGGGTTCAATTAAGACCGTTAGTTTGACTAATCGCTCGATATACGAGGGCCTATGAGTCACACAACAAGCAATGGTTGTTCGCCGATTATAGTTGGTTGATTAAGTATTATATTGGATATAATATTTAATTTATGGAGAATATAATAATAATTATATTTGGAATTAATTATTATTATTTAATTTAATTAAATTTAATTAATTATGAAATCCCAATAATAATATTTGGAATATTATTATACAAGAATAATAGATATGGTAAAGATATTATTCGTAGGAACGTATCTAGGAAAATATAATCCTTGAGATTATATTACAGGCTAGACCCGATATCTTGCTTATGAATTAAGCCAAGTTAATTCCTATAAATACGTGTCATGGGAATTCAGAAAAGATACACAATAAATATAATTTATTCATAAAATCTCTTGTTCGAGTTTTCCTAGCAAGTTCGTCTAGAGATTCAAAGCTGGCACCTCGGTGCAAGTCGGTGATTAGCTGTTGCGTGGATACCGTAGTTGAGGATTCCACGTACGAAGCTCTGTAAGATTTCTTGTTTAAGATATCTCGTATTTAATTATGCAATTAAATTGTTTGTTGTTGGAGAACGTTTATTTCCGCTGCGCATGTTTACGTGCTTATAAATTCCAATAAGATTATCTAGATTAGTTACTTTGGAGAAAAATTATTATAGGCCTATAACAATTAAGAGTAGGTCTTCTGTGAGATAGTAGACATATGACAATTAAGATTATGTCTTTTGTGAGACTGTCTCGTACCATAAAACAGTGAGATGAGGTATAAATTGGACATGACGCGTTAATACTTTGACAAGAGTGTGATGTTCTATAAAGTTTCAAGTTTGAAACCCATTAGGTGCTATAAATTTTAGAGGTGGGCCAGTCCATACATAGCAAAGCTCTGATTTGAAATTGATTGACCCACCTCCATACATAGCCAAGCTAGTGGGTAGTGGGTTATGGATCACCCGAATTAGTCGGTTCATGGGTCGTATATAGAGTAACAAAAAACATACTTTAACATGGTGGGTGTTAATTAATATATCAATATGAGCACATCTATCATATTGGAATTAAAGCTGGCAATTTGGGTTCGGCCCGATGGGTTGGCCTGCCTCGGGATTTGGGCCAGACTGGGCTGGGCTAAAAAGTAGCAGCCCAAAAAAATCAGGCAATTTTAGCCTGACGGGCCACAGGCAACCCGTTTATTCCGACTTATTATTTTTTTTTAGAAAATACCAAAATCAGTGTTGTTACTTGTGATGAACTAAAGTAGATTAAAATATAGAATATATTTGTGAAAGTGTAATGAATTATATTTTATAGTATTTCCTCCGTCCACCAATTTTTTACTTATTCCATTTTTTTTAAATAAATACTACTAATAAACAAATAAATGGATCTCACAATATCCATACAATACCCTTACTTTATTTATTTTTCAATAAAATACTAATTTTCATTAAATTTTGTGTCCAACAATAATGTGTAAAAAAATCGTGGATGGAGAGTATATTTTTTTATAAAAAATATTTTTAAAAAAATGGGTTGGGCCGGACCATCAACCTGCGGGCTAGGTTGGGCTGGCTAGGCTTAAAATCTATAGGTCCGATTTGCAAATATCCCGCCCTGATGGGACGGGCCAAGCGTCCCGATTTGCCAGCTCTAATTGGAATAAGTTTGAGAGATATCTTTGAGTTAATTAATTAACATTAAAAAATGCATAAGTTAATGCACTTTGTCATCTACAAAGCAAAGAAAGAGTAAGATCTCCAACAAACTCTATATTCCACAATATTTTTATTTCTAGATTCAGAATAATTTAACGGGATAATAATATGAACAATGCAATCCAATTGAAGACAAAACAAAACTCTATATGGACTGACTCAACACATGAATGAATAGTAATTGAAGGTTTCAAACCTCAACCCCCGATTAAACCCGGAGGATACATAATAATGTTAGTTATTTATTTATAAAAATATATGTAAAACATATACATTCTTAAATTGCATAATTATTTTAATGCATGCATTTATCTCAATATTATAAAAATAAATCATAAAAATTAATATGTACGAGTAACTATATGAAACAAAAGTCTTCATAAATGAATTTTTTTAATTGAAAAAAGAAAAGAGTGAAAAGACTCCATTAATAATTTTACAAATATTTTATTCAAAACTATATTTAAAGAATATTGTGGACAGTCTGAATTATTTGGAGGACGGGTCCATACTTGCACCTACACTGGAATAACTTGAAGTATTATAATGTGTCGAATCATAATTTGAATTTGAAAGTTGAGACAGGATTGTACAACGGAACTAGATTGACTCTAATAAGACTACATGACAGTGTTCTGGTAGGTACAAACATAACCAGAAACAATTCAGATGAGATGGTGTTGATCCTTATACTTTCACTGACTTCATTCGACCCGAGACTCTTGTTCAAGTTTTAGAAGAGACATTTCACATTAGTTGTTTCATATGAAATGTCAATAAGAATCAATGACAACCGCTTGCTACTGTTGGCATATTATTGAAGAATCAGTTTCTAGTCACAACTAGTCATACGTAGATGTTTTGAGAGTCACCAATCGCAAATAATTGAAGATTTTGATGGGTGGTGACTGATGATGAACGTTTAATGAAAATTGAAAAAAAATGTGATTTTTAAAGAGGTGTTTTGAAATCTATAGTCCCTTCGATTTTTTTACATCCTGCTTAATATAGATTCGTTGGTATTACCAAATTTTTTTACTACGTAAAAATCATTAAAAAATGATTAAATACAAATAGTATTAAGATTGTCTCTTATAAATAAAATATAATGTTTATTTACTTTGTTTTCACAAAAGTTTTTTGACATCTGCATTACGTTCTCTTTAAAAAAATCCTTCAAATAAACGAATAATAATATAATCTAGTTGAAATGAAAAATAATTTAATATGAATACTAATAAACACTCTTAAACCCAAACAAACAGACTACAATATAAATTGAAGATCTATAAATTAATTATACAATTATAATCGTGTATCGCACAAATTCAGTTACCACTTTATATTAAAAACTCATCCATTTATTAAAATTATTTTCATGATAAATTTATTATAAACTATTTTTATATAAAACTTACTCAATACCTTACGTAGCACTCGAGATTGACAAACGATATATCTAAACTCATATTAAATCATTATTACAAATTAAGACAAAATATAGAGTGAAAATAGTTCATACATGAATCATTAAAGTATACTAGTTCTTTTGACTAAAGAGTATTAGTCGTTTTCACTGAAAAATATTATTTGTTTACACTGAAAAGTCTTAGTTGTTTCAGTAAAAACAAATTAAGACTCTTCACTGAAAATAACTAGTACCTTTCAGTGAAAAAAACTAATGCTCTTTAATGAAAACAATTATTACCCTTTAATTATTCATTTATCAGCCATTTTCACTTTATACATACTCACAAATTAATTAAAAAAAAGCTTTAATACAAAAAAAAAAAAGTTAGAGGTAAACTCCATACTCGATAAAGCGCGTGGTTGTGTGAACCAAGGTTGAAAATATCGGTATTGGTAGAAATATCGAGACCTTGAATTTGTGGAAATATCGATGGATATTTCGATATTGAATATCGATATCGGTAAATTTGAAAAATTATGAAAATTTAATAACAAACTTTTAATACATAAATTTAACAATAAAAATAGAGCAAATTTTATATTTGTGATATTAATCGATATTTATCAAAATTACCGAAATTTTTTCGATATTTCCCGATATTTTTTGACATTTTCTCGATATTTTATCAATATTATGCTCAAATTTTACAAAAGTACAATTGAAATTGACATTATATACTGATATTTATTGTTATTACCAATTTTTTTAGGGAAAAGGTACAATTTGGACCCTGAACTAATGTCACGGGTACAAATTGGACCCTAAACTATTTTTTTGTACAAATTTGACCCTAAACTAATGTTTCTGGTACAAATTGGACCCTCAACTAATGTATTGGGTACAAATTGGATCCTAAACTATTTATGAGTACAAATTGGACCCTGAACTAATGTTTTATGTACGAATTAGACCTCAAACTATTTTTTTTGGTATAAATAAACCATAACTTTTAAAATTAAATAAATAAATCCCAACTAATAAAAAAATTAAATATTAGTGCTTAAATTTTTTTTTAACGTTGTTTTAAAATATATTAATGTAGTGCGTATTTTAATCCATTTTTATTATGTTGGTTAAAAAAAGAAAAAAGAAGATCAATGCTTAAAAAAACTTGATCGTAGTCGATTAAATAAATGTAAATTATTTTAAAATATATTAATTAAGCAACACTTTTTTTTTATAATTTAACAATTGACTTAAAGTTTTTTTTATTTAATATGCATATGTATTTGAATTAATGCTTAGAAGAATAACTACTCTAATAGTATGAGTTGTAAATAACAACTATCCATAAATAATAATATATTGAAATAATAATTTATAAATTTTATCATAAAGTTTTTAATCAAATATTATATAACAATGCTTAATTTTTTTATTAGTTGGAGTTTATTTATTTGATTTTGAAAGTTATTGCTTATTTATACCAAAGAAAGAGTTTGAGGTCCAATTTATACCTAAAATATTAGTTTAGGGTCTCATTTGTACTAAAAAATAGTTTAGGGTCCAATCTGTACCCAAACATTAGTTGGAGGTCCAATTTGTATCTGAGACATTAGTTTAGGGTCCAATTTGTACAAAAATATAGTTTAGGGTCCAATTTGTACCCCTGACACTAGTTCAGGGTCCAAATTGTATCTTTTCCCATTTTTTTATGAATATTATAGAAATATCCCCCCAATATCGATATCGGTGACCACGAAAAATGGATATATCGGGAATATATCCGGATATTTTCATCCTTAGTGTGAACACGGTGGATAGAATGGTATCGGCGCCACCATAAATGACCGCACATCGGTCATTAATTGATAATTTCCGGAAAAAAAATAAAAAATTAAAACTATTAAAAAAGAAAATTTCAATAAGTATTTCTCTCAACCTCTACCTACCCCTCCTTTGAATCTTCATATAGCTTGAATTGTCACTAGAACCTTCGTTTCACTCTCGCTCTCTTCCTCAACTTTAAAACTTCAACCAGGGGTCATCTGAGGTAAATTGATTCTAGTACAAAATAGGGAGGAATCTGTAGGTTTTTGTTTTAATTTCCCTTTGTCCGATTAATTGATCGGATTATTTAGTTGAAATGTTTTTTTTTTTTTTGACTGGATCTGTTGTGAGTTTTTGATTTGTTTTAGCTTTATATTCAGGCTATCGATTGATCTCTTGTAAATCCTATTGTGTTATTTTGTTTTTGTTTTTGTGTTTGTTAGTAGATTTATTTAATTTCAAGTACCTTTGTCTCGTTTGCTCGGTTGATTTGACGGCGATTTAATTTGATGTAGTCGATTTTGAAGATTTACCTTGGAATTAATCACTAGTGATTTTTATTTTAAACTTGGTGTTGTTTGGATGATTCTTCTGATTTTGATTGTAGTCGCTGCTTACAAAGAATGTTTAAGTTGTTGGAATTGAGATTCCTTGAGCATAAATAAGTTTTGGCTAGTGATAACCAAGATTTAGTCCTTTGTGAGCCACTGAGGCTGTTTAAATATTGTGATGCTTGATGACCAATTCAATCAAATTGTTATACTCTCTCCAACTTTATATTTACTTAATATGCCTGTTTTTCGATTTTAATTTCATGTGTATGAAGCTTTTTTAAAGTTGTCTTTACAAATTTCGTAGATCACATATAACCATGGTGAAGGCAGTCGTAGTTCTCAACAGCAGTGAAGGTGTTAGTGGCACCGTTCAATTCACCCAAGAGGGAGATGGTATTTATCATTTTCATCAAATTACATTGTTATATCAGTATATGTTCAAGCTGTTCAAGTTTGAGTGGATGCTTACATTCTTTATGTCTTTTGTTAATTAGGTCCGACAACTGTTACTGGACACCTTTCTGGACTTAAACCTGGTCTTCATGGCTTTCACGTGCATGCCCTTGGTGACACCACCAACGGTTGTATGTCAACTGGTAATTTCCTTGCAATGCCTGTTGTTAGCTCTATAATAATATGCGAGGATAACTTCTTTGATGTGTTGATTTTTTTTTCTTTCCAATTCCAATTTGTAGGACCTCACTTCAATCCTGGTGGCAAAGAGCATGGTGCTCCTGATGATGATGTTCGCCATGCTGGTGATCTTGGGAATGTCACAGTTGGAGACCAGGGTAATCACTGTTGATTTTATGATTAATAGTTCTCTCTCTTTGGCATGCATGGTTAAAAATTCTTTTATCATTTGATCAATTCACATTCATGAAAGTTTAAACAGTTACTGCAAGTTGTGTTTTTACATATTCTGGGCTTTTTTCCAATCTCATTTGTGGATATTAGCCTATTCTCTTGCCAAAGATAAATTAAAGATACAACTGTTATTTTTCCTTTTGAGATTTCTTTTTTCTGTGTTCTGTTTTTCGGCATTATGATCTGATTGATGCTTTAATTTATTGACATCGTGGTTTTATCTCAATTTATTACTGACTCCAATACCCTCTCAATTCTGCTTCTCTGTCTCAGGCACTGCTGATTTTACCATTGTTGACAATCAGGTCTGATTTCTTCACCACCATTTCCCGTTACTATCTAATGTGGTTTTCCAGCTTTAGTATTTGAGGGTCCTTTTTCTTTGTGGCAGATACCACTTACAGGACCAAATTCTATAATTGGAAGAGCTGTTGTTGTTCATGCTGATCCTGATGATCTCGGAAAGGGTGGGTGTCTTTTATTTTCTGTGCTTACTGAATTATCTCATGTGTTGATTCTACATGTTCGAGAAAGGAAAATGTAGGAATATTGAAAGTGTCCTTAAAAGTATTCTTTCAGGTTAGGGACTCCGGTTCAACTAACTAATGAAGTAATGATTGGCAAAGGAAATATTAGACAAGCTTTAGAAATGTATATATGAGACACTTTCAATTCTAAGAAATTGATTTTTCTTGAAAGAATTAAAATGTTAATTGAATAAATGAGAGCTTTTTTTTTTCCTGAAACTTTGAAGCATTATCTATTTCTTTGATTTCTTTACAAATCTGGTGATTTTTTTGACTGGTTGAGCCACTAGAGAAGATTCAAGTTGATATATTACTTCCTATCATGTGCACGATATCGTTGACAAAGTTATCAACCATGGTTTTATATTAGCTGCGTTTTGTCGAGTTATATGCCATGTCTCTCCTTTCCATTATTCTATTTGTTTATAGGGTTCACTTTGTTTTCTCAGGTGGACATGAGCTGAGCAAATCCACTGGAAATGCTGGTGGAAGAATTGCTTGTGGTGAGCCACATTTTTATAATTTTTTCTTTCTATTGAAATATGATGCATACTGACTCTCAAACACTGGCGTGAGTACGCACGCGCGCACACACACACACACACTGGGGGGAAAAGCTATTTGGACAAGTTGCACTCAGGTTTCCTGAAATTCATAAATTTCATGATGTATATTTACACCGAAAAAGTACTTGATTTTAATCTGAATCGTCTTCTGACACAAGTTTGAGCAGAAATGTTCAACAAAGAAAATATATCTAAGCTTAAATTGTATTTGTACTTGCCCTTATGTTATCTCAATTGTTGGCAGGTATCATTGGCCTTCAAGGCTGAGTAAACTTGGTGATGCAGTGTCTCTTTCTGGCTTGCACCCTTTTGTGAGAAGCATCCTGCTTTAGTTTCCTACTTTTTAAATAAAGGTTTCTTTGTTAGATCGGATTGCGATTTGAGTTTTACCTGTAACTTATGAACTAAAAATTCATGAAGAAATAATGTTTCTGAAAGTTTAGTGTCTTCATCCCATTGTGGGAGTAAGAACTTGGCAATTTGTTTTTCCTACGTCCACACCACTTGGGATCACGTACAACCTGTGTTTGAATGAGCCATTTTGTTGGATCTTTTAGGAAAAAAGCTAATGTGTGACAAAACTGAAGCTCTTTACTTGTGCATGATGAATGATGACCCTGCCCTTGTATGATAATGATGATCGTAGTCATTTGAGTAGGTCTAATTTGAGACATCTCATGGTACGAAACAATGAGATGATGCATTAACACTTTGGTATGGGTGAATGTTAATTTGTATTGTCTTATGCCACGGGACAGTTTCATACACGTTTTTTTATAGGGATTTTCTTTTCTAAGGATGATTAATAAAGATTAATTTTGTCAGAAATTAATAATGTGTTTATACGTCGAAAACTTTAAAAACAAAATTAATCATATCTTATTTTCTGAAGAATATGGTTTCACTTGAGAAGGAATTAGCATCCCGCTGCGCTCTTTCCTTCCCATTTTCTTCTCTAATCTTCAGATCCATATCCTCGTATAAAACAATTAATATATTTTAATAAAATATAAAACTATTAAATTAATTCTACATTTTAATAAAATATTTAATATTGCTAAAAGAATACGCAAACATTGCAAATCATTTTTACTTTACAAAAATTTTGGTCCTTTCTTAATATCTAGAAATTAGGAATGTAACTTGGTGGAGCCAAACCAAATTTTAAAATGTTTTTTTTAGCTTGATTCGTTTACTTTCAAATTAAATTTGAGCTTATTTATTGAATACTACATTGTTAGTTCACAAGTTTTTGAGCTTTAAACGAATCCAAACGATCTTCATTGTTAACTAGTTGTTTTCACTTAAGAGTGTTACTTATTTACACTGAAGAATCTTAGTTGTTCAGTGAAAACAAACTAAAACTCTTCAGTGAAAACAACTAATACCCTTCAATAAAAACAACTAATATTATTTAGTGAAAACAACTAAAACCTTTAAAAGATTCATGTATGAATCAATTTCACTCTATACATACTCCTTTTAAAATCTGTAACAGTAGGCATAATATAACGTTAAGAGATACAACGTGTGAAAATGTGTCCATAAAATCATCAAAGCTTATTATTTTATCACATAAAATAGTTATGGAAGATACACTTACCATTCGAATAATCAAGATCTTTATGAAGAGAAATCTCAATATTTTACTCTCTTTATGTGAAGAAAATCACAAAACAATTTCTTTCTATAAAGCAACTGAATATTACAATCATGGAGGATTATACCAATATTAATGGAAAAATATGGAAAAACAATTATTATTGTTGTGGTGGCGATGCATTATCAACTCTACTAGTGTTTTGCCTACCCGTGCTTCGCACGGAAGATAGTTATTTACAATTTTTTACTATAATTTTATATATTTTTTGTTTACAAATGTCACAATTTCTCCCAACATCAATTTAACATAAAAAAAATTAATACAATATTTTTTAATTATAAGTAGGTATAACAAGAAAATTATCTATTTTTATTATAAAATAAATAATTATTATATACTCCCTCCGTCAACTAAAGGTATGCTCTTTGGTTTTTGATAGTTTTTAACAAAACGTAGATAAAACATGTAAAGTAAGGATATTTTAGTGTATTGTGTGGTCCATTTATGAATTAAGTGGTTGTTTGTGAATGTAAAATGAACAACATGTGAAATAATTAAGTGATGATTGAAAGGTAAAGGAAAGAAGATTGTTGTAAAATACAGTCTGAGCATACTTTTAGTAGACAGGAAGAGTAATTTTTACCGTCAACTCATCTTAATCGTAAATATAATTTAAATTTGTTCAATTAAAAATCATTTACAATATAATATTGCATAACTACAAGACGATGCATACAACGATATGTGTCACCGGTAAACCTGTATTCTTAATAAACCGGGAACAATTCTTTAGTTCTAACACATTAATTATTATAAAGAAAATTCTTCTCAATAAAAGATTACACTCAACATTAGTAAAGGCTAAAAGAAAGATGAAAAAATGTTAAATTTATAGATTCGGGAAAAAAAAAATGATATGCATCCAAATAATATAGGTTTCACCAAACAACACTTAGATTCAACATTTTTGCATTTCATAGAAAGTCAAATAATTTCGCCAACATTTACTGGTTCTAATTTTCCTTTAAACCGAAATATTTTGATGAAGACCTAAATTCCCCATGGCGGTAAAAAAATAAATTATCTTACTTTGTTCATTATTTTCTCACATAATTCTCAATCCATCTACCTAACATACGACTTTTTGCAAATACGTTAATCATGATTTTTGCCGCATAATTAGAGAGTTGAGGGAGTGGGTCTGTTTAGTGGTTATATGAAGCACAAAGAAAAAAAAAGATTATTGTACTAAGATTACAAAATATAATATATATAAATAAATTATCTTGTTTTGTTGGTTTCTTTCAAACTAAATTTTAAATTTTAGTGCGTAAGAGCATCACCAATGCAAGTGAGCAATTTTGGGGAAGGAGTTTGTCACATATATGCCACACGTGTGCCACCTCAAAAGTTTCATTCATCCTACCTCAAAAGTAAGTATAAGCGGGACTCACTATCAAATTATATATCATATTTTGTTCATTAAATATTTTATAGCGAGTATATTCAATTAAAATTATACATTGAGGTGTGTGAATTTATAGGTTAGTGAACTTATTCTAATAATGGTATAGATATATGCGCCCCATGATAAATCAATCTATAAAAGTTTAATATTAATTTTATTAGAAATTATTAATTTCCATATTTGAATTTTAATACCAAAACAAAAGCAAAATTGTTTATTTTAAAAATAGATACATCATAATAAAGTCAAGAAAGTTTTTAACTTGTGAAAATATCAACTTTATATTAATTATAATAACATACTCACAAATATAATAAAAATAAGTACTTCATGTAATAATAAAAAAATACTAAACTCATATCTTTATTACCAGACAGTTAGGGATGGCAATGGGGCGGGGCAGGGCGGGTACCTAAGTACCCAGACCCGCCCCGCGCCTATCCCCAGTCGACCCGCCCCGCCCCGTGCCCCACTGCGGGGCGGCATTTTGTGCCCCATGCCCGCCCTACACGGGGCAGGTCCGCCCCGCCCCGCCCCATTCTTATCTCAAGAAAAATATATATATTTTAAAATATAAACACATGTATATTATAAAATTAAATTCACAATTAAATTATACAATAAACAAAACCATGAAACCACAAATTCATCACAATCTCAAGTAAAAAATGACAATAAGTCTAATCAACAAATTCAAGATAATTACGAGTCCAAATTTAACAAAATATATATGTGAATGTCATTATTAATTGTAAGCTTAGGGTTTAATATATATTAATAAAAAAAAATTTATTGATGTGATTATGTTCATTTGAATGATAGAATTGAATCAATTGAGTCAATAATTAATATGCACGTTTGTTGATATATTTATAAGAGACCTTTATATATATATAATATTTAATAGAGATATATTTATATGTATATATTAAATAGATTGCGGGGCAGGGCGGGGCGGAGCGGGGCAGGGCAATATACATACCCATACCCGATCTGCCCCACGTGCGGGGTGGGGCGGACCTGCCCCATTTTCAGGACGGGGCGGGGCGGGGCGGGGCAGGGCGGGGCGACCTCGGGGCGGGCCGTTTTGCCATTCTTACAGACAGTGAACAATTTCTAAATCTTAGCATTCACATAAAATAATAAATCTTCGATCCAATACAAACTTTTTTTTTTCGACATTGAAATTAAAAATATAAATGAAAGAATAAAAAAAGAGACTTAATTAAAAAGAAAAACATAAATTACTCAACCTTAACACTCAAACAATGAAAATCATTATTATTCCAACATCAATACGGTACCATTATACTTTTAAAAATAATTTTATCATTTGTACGCAATTCAATATTTCTAATAAATTTATATCAAGCTTTAATGAAACGAATAATGTAATGATTTGTGTCACCAATAAACCATTAACAATTCCTCTATTTTGACATACTTCAATATTAAACATCTATTTTTCTCCACAAAATTACACCCAATGCTGATATATGCTAAAAAAAATAAAAAGATGAAAAACATGTTAAATTTATAATTTCAATAAAAATTAAAAAAAAAATATACAGATATATGCATCTAAAGAAGACAAAGCATAGAGTGAAATGGTTCATACATGAATATTGAAAGGTATTAGTTGTTTTCACTGAAGAGTATTAGTTGTTTTCACTGAATTGTATTAGTTATTTTCACTGAAGAGTATTAGTTGTTTACTGAAAACAAACTAAGACTCTTTAGTGAAGACAAATAATACTCTTCAGTGAAAATAACTAATATTCTTTAATGAAACAACTAAAACTCTTCAATAATTCACACATGAACTAATTTTAGTCTATACATACTCTCTAAAGAAATTTAAATTTCACCAAATAACATTTAAATTCAACATTTTTCATTCGATTGAAAGCTCAATGATTCACCAACATGCACTGGTTCTAATGTCTTTAAACATTATCTTCAAAATGATCAATTTAACTTTCAGTCAAAATATTTTGAAAAAAACTTAAATTGTCTATACATGATAAAGTAACATTTTTCATCACTATTCAAACATAAAGTGGGCCAACCACAATGGTAATTTTGAAATTAAATGGATCTTGTGAGAGTATGTAGATTGTGAGTTATTTTTTTATTTGGGGTGTGAAAATTATTGTGAGACATCCAAATTGAAAAGTATGAGGATTAAGAGGGGACGGAAAGAGTATAATATAATACAAAAAAGGACCATTCTATTAATTAATATTAAAAAAAAACATAATACATAACATATTACCTTATTTTGTTGGTTTCTTTCACATCTAATTCTCAGTCCCCCTGCCTAATAGACACACATGTGTTACACTAATATGGTTTTCACTCAATATTAGAAAGGTGTGAGACTGATTATATTTGGTGGTTATATTGAAATTGAATGAGATAAACGAGAGATCATTTTTAGGGATGTGGGTACATGCATTACATGTTGGATAAACTTATTAATTTAAAGCGGGGAAATATTTTTATGGATGTGGATGCAAGTATTACACATTGGATAAAATTATTATTTTATAGTGGGTATATTTACTAAAACTTATTAAATTATTAAAAGTGAGTGAACTTAGTAAAATAGTAATTGTAGATAGCCCTGCTTATAATAAATTTATTTTAAATTATTCATATTTAATTTGATTAAAACCTAATAATTTATATATTAGATTTTAAATTAAAAAAAATTGTTTATTTTTAAAAAAGGTTGATAGTAATAAAGTTAATATTATTTTTAAACTGAAAATTTATATTAATAATGGTAATAAACACACAAAAAATTAAATAACAAATGGTTTAAGACAAATATAACAAAAATATATAGTTGTGGTCATGATTAAAATCACGAAACTCAAATATAGGTTATCCAACTGCAAATTGTTTAACATTCACATAAAATAATAAATTTTCTACAACAACAAAATATTATATTGTCATTGAAATTTGACAATACAAATAAAATAATCAATAGAGTGACATAGTTAAAAGGATAAATATCAAGTACCCATCCTTGATTCATAAGAAACAAAAATTGTTTATTTATTTAATATTTATATTATTATGATTCTATGTTTACATGAACCATTTGCAATACTATTCAGTGTAACAACTAACACTCTTTAGTGTAACCAAATAATACGCTTTAGTTAATATTTTTTGTATCCTTCAACTAATATCCTTCAGTGGAAACAATTAATACCCTTAAATGAAAATAATTAATACTTTTTAGTGGAAACAACTAATACTCTTCAACTAATTCGTGTACAAAACATTTTCACTATACTTTGCCAATAAAAATAACTTATTGTGATAAGTTTATGCACACAATTTATAAACTTTAGATTGTACGTGGGTATCTATAACCCCGACAATTGATTGTTTAATGAAATTTTAAGGAAATAAAAAAGATACACATATATATAAAATTGGAAAACTTTGGAGATATATAGAATTTAAACGAATATTTTGGTGTAATAGTATGTATTAATGTGTATTAAATTTAAATTATAGTTTTGTATTAAATTTTGAGAGCAAATTTGTATTAATGTTATCAAATTTAAATTACAATTCTTTTATAATATTCAAAAAGTTTGAAAATAATGGATACTTATACAGATCAATTTATTTGATACATATTAATAAAATTTTGTATTAAAATAATCATAAGTGTATACGCATAAGATAAGACACAACTCAAACATATATGCATTAAATTCTTTAAAAAAAGCTCCTACAATTTCAGCATTATTATTCTCTAATAGTAATAAATTTCCATATAAATAAAAAAATCAGTCCCAAATTTGCAATTGTCCCATATTTTGTTGGAAATCTGCAAATAGTGGTTAAGATGTTAACTATTTAAGAGTAAAATAGACCACGTAAATGTTCCTACGCATATGATAAGACTATAAATAAGTCACAATTTTTTTGTAAATGACAATATAATCTAAACTTGAATTTTCGCCAAAGCTCAAACTTAATATTTGGTTACAATTTGAACAAACAAATAATTTTTGGTTACAATTAAATGTTGTATTCTCATGCAATTTGAACTAACAAATATTTTTTTGTTACAATTAAATGTTGTATTCTCATGCAATTTGAACTAACAAATAATGGATACTCAAACTTAATATTTGGTTACAATTAGTACCATGTATATTCAGATAGATATCAGGTGAAATTCCTGACCAATTGTCTAATTGCAAAATGAGGACTATAACTTTTTAAGGTGGAAAAATGAGGATTGTAACTCGCCGAGCTGATAATTTAAGGACATTAACTTTTAAAAGTAGCTTATCTATGTCAAATTAGCCCAAATCAGTTAACATTTGGTCCAAATTCAACCAGAATTCAAGCCAAATCACACAAAAAAACTTGAATTTCAGGCCAACTTCGGCCAAATAGTCTGATTTGCTTTGATTCAAACTGAGTGGCCTCAAATCTCGTTTTTTAAAGTAACATTCCTTAAAATATCCACCCACAGATTGAAAGTCCTAATTTTTCTACCACCCATAGTGTACCCTTACAAAATCATTCTTGTTCCAACATGAATACCATTATACTTCTTAAAAAGATTAATTATTTTTATGCAATACAACAATTATAACAAATTTAAATTAAGCTTTAGTGAGACGAATTATGCGACGATCCATGCCACCAATAAACTTGTATTCATAATAAATGGAGAAAATTCTTTTGTTCTGAAATAGTTCAAATATGATAAAATATAATTCTTCTCCAAATTTTTTTTACATCGAACACTATTGTGCGCTAAAAAAAGTATTTAGGATGTAAATAATTATATGACCTTTCTCATAAATATTACAAAATTTAAAACCTAACTTGTTTTACACCTGGTCGGTTAACATATTGGAGGAAAACTTTGTTTATATATGGCCACTTAGAATTTTTTTTATCACTATTTAAATAAAAAATTATTAAAAAGACACAAGGGCATGTATAGAGGGAAATTGTTTCATACATAACCACTTTGAAATAATTTTTAGTGTAACCAACTAATACTCTTTAGTGTAATCAACTAATGCCCTTTAGTTAAAGTAATAATACTATTCGTACCATTCAACTATTACCCTTCAGTGAAAAGAACTAATATCCTCCAGAAGTAATACCCTTCAGTGAAAACAACTAATACTCTTAAATAAAATTAAAAACTAAGACCCTACAAATGATTAATGTTTGAACTATTTTCACTCTGTACTTTACCAAAATATAATATAATACAAATAATATATATATATATATATATATATATATATATATATATATATATATATATATATATATATATATATATATATATGTATATGTATTTCAAAGAAAAAGTATAGAGTGAAAATGGTTCATACATAAATCATTGAAAACTATTAGTTGTTTACACTAAAGAGTATTATTTGTTTTCACTCAAGGATATTAGTATCATTTAAATAAATTTATATTGATGATCCAAAGGCCAATTTTATAAATTTTTTTTGACTATTATGATAATTAGTTGGTATTATAATAACAAAGTTGAATTGTCCATTAGAATACTTAATTGCCTATTTTATCGAACGTAAAATCAGAGAAAATTAACATTATTTAGTGATTAGGTTATTTAATTAATTCATTAAAATAAATATAGAACTATGATTAGGTTTTAATGTTTACATTTAAGGGCCACCGATTTATGGCTAGAGTTAAAAAAATGCAGATTTTAATTCCTATAATGTAGCAACTGATAATCACACTTTCCATACATTTAGAGTTTATGTTTTAATTCCTTTAATTACTATTTGATAATCAAACATTCCGTTAAACTTTATACTGTTAAGTTAATAAATTATTAAAATAGATAATAAAATGAAATTTAACTCATCTTGGAAAATTATAAAAAAAATAAAAATATAATATAAAATGATCCGATATTTGATAATTATACATTAATTGGGAGATTAAAATTATCAGGGGATTTTAACTCAGTAGCAAACTTCTCAATTTGAACACATTAATTACAAAATCAATATCCGAATAATGATTTGGGGGATGCATAAAAACTGAATTAAAAAAATTAAAGAGTCAAACAAAGAAGTTTGAATTCAAATATATTAAAGAAAAAAGTGTTACACATTAAAAATGCAATTTTTATCTCCTATAATCTCGTATATATATTACTTTAAATAGCTCTCTTCCAATTAAAATTTGACAATACAATAGTATTATTCATTGACATGAACTTTAAATGGTTAACTTGTTAATATATATGATCCACTAATAAACTATAAATTAATTAATTAGGTAAAAGCTATAGAAAAATAGTTAGAAGTATTTTCAAAATAAAATGAAGATTCTGAGAGATAAACAATATTAGGAGAACGTATTTTTAGCAATTCTATTGTGATTATTATATTTTATTACGGTGACCATAAATCATGCAATTATTTTAACATAAAAAATTCAATACTTGTAATTTGAAATTTAGTTATTCAAATGTTTACGAAGAAAACACAAGTCCCACGTACACAAATACAAATAATATTTGGATTTCAAATCTTAATGAATATCTCTAATATTTTTTGTAATTAGAAATTTAGTTATTCAAATGTGAACTAAGAAAATGCAAATCCAATATACACAAATAAAAATAATATTTGGACTTCAAATCTTGAATGAATATCTCTAATATATATATATTTTTAAAAATCTTCTATGAATTCTACAAATTCGGAAGACTAAACTTGTTAAATTATAGTTTCAACTAATAAATAAATACGATGATAAAATCCAGAAAATCTGAAAAACAACAAACACAATAGAATACACGTGCAACAATTACAATTCAATGAAATTTACACATTTTTATCTAGAATAAATTACTATGAACGAATACAGATTCAATAATTTTTTGTGAATCTGTCTACAATAGTTAAAAAAATTGACAATCCAATAGTATAAATAAAAGACAAAGACTCGTATATATCAAACTTTGATTATACCTTCAAATCTTTTTCTAGGAACTGTAGCTCTTCAAATTACAGATGAATGTAAAACCTGAATCTTCGAGTAATTCTTCAAAATTCAAAAGAATAATTCTCTGATAAAAGTCTTGAAATCTTCGACCAATATTCTCAACAAATTTAAAGCAATTACAAATTCAATTAAATATATTACATCCTTTCGACAAAAAAATTCTACATAATAACAAATGCAGATTCACTAACTATTTTGTCTAATCTAATACTTAAGAAAGATAAATCACTCTATACATTTTTTAGGAGAAAAATAAAAACTGAATACTTTGATGTGAAGTTTATGGTTCAAGAGTATCCACAAATAATTATAACGGTTCCTAATTTGTAGCAAATCAAGAACAAATTAACTATGATCTACCATAATCATAAGGAAAATAAAATTGACGGTTATGATCAATCCATGAAAATATGATCAAGGGCCAAGAAAATCTCCCTCCAAAACTAATTATAGAAAGACTAGTGCTATTATATATTTATAGATTATAGATTATAAATTTGATTATTCATCAATTTATTATAAAAGTAGAAGTACATATTTCTAAAAATTAAATTTAATAAATTCCATAAGTTCATGTAAATTATACATATCTCAGGTGTAAAAAACTATATATCAAAATTAAAATACTAATTATAATTACTCCGGCTAATCTCACGAGCCTATTTACAAAAATAAAGTATTATGTGAATGATACTTACAGTAACTATTATCGTGAACAACAATTTATTGATACCTTATATTAAAACAACTAATACCTTTAGTGAAAAATTAATACCATTTTAACTAAAACTTTTAGTGAAAACAACTAATACTCTTCGAAGATGATATTCTTAACGTAATTTACCAATACCATTCGAACAAGTTTTATCGTGAATATTATTCACATAATATCTTCTCTTTATGAAAATGTTTACGAGTAAATAGACAAAATATTGTTGAGATTGTGTTTATTTATTAATGTTAACAAATTTTATTATACTCTCTCCGTCCCCAAACACTTTTCACAGTTACTTTATTTTCGTATTTTAGCGAGCGAGTTGTTTATTAGTATTTGTAATGATAAAATAATTTTTAAGGTAGGGTATGATAAATCTACCTCTTCTCTATTATAAAGTAATTTTAAAATTACTTTATCATTTCAAATACTAATAAAAAACCCGCTCGCGAAAACACGAGAGGAATAGTAACTGTGCAAAGTGTTATGGGATGGAGGTAGTACTAGTTTTTAACTACATTCCATAACACAAAATACCGGTGTAGACTCTCTTGAAACTGCTCCAACTCCAAACCAAATAGTTCCATAATCAACAACTCTACATTCATCTCCTTTATTGTACCCTGAGAATACTATACGGAAAAAAAATTATAACTAATATATATATATATATATATATATATATATATATATATATATATAAGAAATTAAAATATAGATAGAGTTAAAGTAATACATATTTTATTTCACCAAGGTGAACAACCAAGTTCCTACACATCTTTAGTAATCCCTTGCACCTCTTAAATTGATTCGGGCTCTGGTCATTATTACTCAGAAAACTCTCGAAAGTCTCCTGACCTACCTTATAGTTAAAAGTGAGACAATCGATGACTCCTCCCGTAGGAGGCAACAATCCATGAGGACGAGGTACAAGGCTAGGATTCGAGGGTCCAAAGAACATTCGTTAGACTATTTGTCATAGCTAACATGTAATTAACTTTTACTGTGGGTTCCAAATGTTTGATTTTGGACTGACATTCTTGAATGAAATCAAACCTTTGGTGATGACTCATTGCTGCGAGATAATTTCTAACAAATAATCATCTTGATCATTATAGACATGTAACCTATAAATAAATCTACGCATATCTAGCAGAAGGTTGGAATTTTGAGTGACATTCATAGGTTGCATGAGATCAAGTCCAAACAACTGGAGTATGATTCTAAGAGCCATACTGTCATTTGAATACGAACTAGGTACAACCCCAAGAAAACCAACCCTCCAATATTTTAAAATGTCATTTTTAATTACAAAATGACGATTTAAATCTAAAGCAGCCTCGGCAAAAGATGCACCCCTAGTGTGGAGATAAGCCATGAATCAAATCAATCCTCGAATTATTGCTCTAAACTGTTCGGGAACAAATGCATTAGTGATTACCTCGATTATTGAATTGTTAACAGCTATAGTGCAAGGCATAAGGGAATATATGCCGTGTGTGGAGAGAATTTGGAGGTAGGTGGTGAGGTCACGATCGTATGTGTAGTGAACTTTAAAGTTGGGAGGAAATGCAATATTAGAATGTCTATTTTCATGATCAATAGTTAAACCGAAATCGTGATCAAAACGAGCTACGTTAGCGCATTGTCAACCGATACATTTGAACATGTATCATACAAATACCCTTTAGCATTGTCATGCCATAACGAAATTTCATGATAAACATTATGCTGATTTGGATCCATAAAATACAAAGTGATATACTATGCTAAAGAAATAGAAAGGAAATGATGAAATAAAGAGAAAAGAAATGGTGAAATGAAGCTTTTTTCTTCTGCTGCTGGCTGCTGCTGCCGAGGGGCTGAGGGCACCTACTTATATGGAAAATACAATCAGGTAAATGAGAAAGAAGAAGAATTAATAAGGGAAATTGTTTTAGAGATATATAATTCTAAAATCAAAATAACTTGCTGACTTCCATTATTACAGCACATGAAGCAACCTAGTACGCTCCATCTCCTCTCTTCTGTTGATAGTGTAAGGTGGGGGACCACTTGTAATTAAATGAAAGCATCCTCGTTTCTGTCTCGTCTTGTACAATCATTACGTATCTTTGGCTGATGACTAATATATGGTGATGGAACCCATGTGCCATTCGCAGGTAAAACGGTTTCTTCAACAATTACGTACCTTTGGCTGATGACTTATATATGGTGATGGACAGATGACTTATATATGGTGATGGAACCCATGTGCCATTAGCAGGTAAAGCTAGCAAGCACTGCTTTCTTTGCATCGGTAAGGTACTAAGGTAGAATTCCTATGTAGATGAAAATTGTATATAAATACATGATTGTGGGAAGGGTAGCATTCGTTTTACCATTTTCCTACCATATTTTATTTTCAAGAATTATTTAGACTACTCTTATTAAAAAGAAAAACTAAATATCTCAGTCTAACAAAACACCATACCAACAAAAAATAAAAAGGAAAAAAAATAGCTATTTGGTGCAAATATAATTGGCCAAACAAAGTTAACATTGAAATTGAGCGATCGCGGTCCATGTGAAGAAAGTGGGGGTAAAAAGTGAGGGGTGGGGGGTTTCTATAAATATTTCATAAAATAAAAAATTAGAGGAAAAAAAAAGGGAAACAATGGCTTTTTGGGTTTTCAAAATTATTTACGAGAACATTAAACTCTTAGAACAAGCACAATATAGTGTTTTTGCCTATTTAATTAGAATTCATGCATGCACCAATCCATACTCTTGGATTCTCTTTCTATTGTTGATAAATTTTCAATATGCTTGTTATAGGATGAACCGCGGTACATGGTATAACAATTAACTATATATATACTCATAATACATGATTTTGGCCAAACTGGCAATAGCAATTATACCTATTTGGGGGACACCGATGATATTTTCATTGCGTCCGGATCACTTAAAAATATGGGGAATTTGATAATCTTTCAACAACATCTTTATTCCTATTTGGGGGGCACCGGTAGCGACTCCACCGCGTCCTTATCTCTAAAAAGAAGGGGGGCACTGATCTTCTTTCAACCACATCTTTATCCTTGTTTGGGAGGTACCGATGACATTTCCATTGCGTCCTAATCCCTTAAAACATGGGGACGCTGATACTTTTTCAACAACATACTTATCCCTATTTGGGGGACACTTGTAGCGACTCCACCGTGTCCTTATCCTTAAAAAGAAATGGGGGCACTGTTTCTCTTTCAACCATATTCTTATCCCTATTTGGTGGACAACGATGGCATTTCCATTACATCTTGCTCCTTTAAAAACATGGGAACCCTAATACTCTTTAAACCACATCCTTATCCCTATTTAGGGGGCACCAGCAGTGACTCCACCGCGTCTTTATCCCTAAAAAGAAGTAGGGATACTGATCTTCTTTCAACCACATTTTTATTCTTGTTTAGGGGGCACCTATGTTATTTCCATCGCATCCTGATCCCTTAAAACATGGGAGCACTGATACTTTTTCAACAACATCCTTATCCCCATTTGAGGGATGCTAGTATCGGCTCTACCGCGTTCTTATCCTTAAAAAAAGTGGGGGCACTGGTCCACTTTCAACCATATCCTTATCTCTGTTTGGAAGGCACCGACGATATTCCAATCGCGTCCTGATCATTTAAAAATATAGAGGCATTTGTACTCTTTCAACCACATCCTTATCCCTATTTGGGGGGAGCCGGTAGTAACTCGGGGAACTGATTCTCTTTCAATCACATCTTTATTACTGTACTCCTACTTAAAGGGCTGAAATTTGCAAGAAAGTTGTAAAGGATCATTTCCAACGTTCATTAATATTTTATTATTGATTTGCAACTCGTTTATGTCTCTTCTCTGAAACTATACACAACAAAATATGTGCAATTACCAAAGATCTTGGGTTGGTGACTTTTATATAATGATGAACCTAGGTGACACTTAAATTGCACTTTACTTACTCTTATTATTACTTATGTACATTACACGGATGTTATACTGGTGTATATGTTATTAGTGATGATAACTTTTTATTTTTTGATAAATCCCTTATTAATTGTTAACATGTAAAATTTATTATTTTATTTATGTATTTTCGATGATTCCTCCTGTAGGAGGCAAAAGATCAAATGAATGAGGTAAGTTAGGATTCAAAATCCTACGAGTCCAATTAACATCCGCTGGACTATTTGCTACGGCTAATATGTAATTAGCTTTTATCCCGGGGTCCATATGTTTGACATTCGCATGGCATGCCTAAAGGAAATTACATCATTGATGATAACTCATTATTGCGACATTTGATTGGGATCAAGTCCAAACAACTGGAGAATGATTCTAAAAACCATTATATAGCCATTGAACTTCGAACCAGAATCAACAATACGAAAATGAACCCTCAAATATTTTACAATATCATCTTTAATTACAAAATAACTTTGTAAATATAATTCAGACTCAGCCAAAGATACACTCCTACCGTGGAGATAAGCAATGAAGTGAATAAGACCTCGAATTATTGCTCTAAACTCTTCGGGAACAAATGCATTAGTGATAAGCTCGGTTACTGAACCATTAACTAAAGAGCATGACATAACTTGATATATTCCCCCATGTTGAGAGTTTGAGAGTGGTAGGTCATGATGTCATGAGGTCATGATCGTATTTGTGGTGAACTTTGAAGTGGGGAAGAAATGCAATATGACAATGCAGATAATTTTCGTGATCAATACTTAATCCGAAATCGTCACGATAAGGGCTCGTATTGTCCCCAAATACATTTGAACATGTATCATACCATATGAACATGATACCATAACAAAACTGGATGAGAAACAACATGTTGTGGATCCGAAACATAGGGCTGTTTGGATCCATGATGGTGAAATGAAAGAAAAATAAATGCTGAAATGAAAGAGTGAATAAACTTTTTTCTTCTGTTGCTGCTGATGGCCGAGGGTACCTACAGATATAGAAAATACATGGGGCCCCTGGTACTCTTTCAACAACATCCTCATACCTATCTGGGGGGCACCGGTAGTGACTCCACCGCGTCCTTATCTCTAAAAAGAAGTGGGGGCACTGATTTTCTTTCAACCAAATCTTTATCCTTGTTTGGGTGGTATCGATGACATTTCCATTACGTCCTAATCCCTTAAAACATGGGGGCGCTAATACTTTTTCAACAACATACTTACTCCTATTTGGGGGGGGGCACTAGTAGCGACTCCACCGTGTCCTTATCCTTAAAAAGAAATGGGGGCACAAGTCCTCTTTCAACCATATTCTTATCTCTATTTGGGGGCAACGACGATATTTTCATTGCAACCTGCTCCCGTAAAAACATGGGGGCACCGGTAGTGACTCTACCGTGTCTTTATCCCTAAAAAGAATTAGGGACACTGGTCTTCTTTCAACCACATTCTTATCCTTGTTTGGGGGCACATATGTTATTTCCATCGCTTCATGATCCCTTAAAACATTGGGGCAATGATATTTTTTCAACAACATTCTTATCTCAATTTGGGGGACACTAGTAGCGACTCCTCCGTGTTCTTATCCTTAAAAAAAAGTGGGGGCACTGGTCCACTTTTAACCATATCCTTATCCCTGTTTGGGAGGCACCGACGATATTCCAATCGAGTTCTGATCCTTTAAAAATATGGGGGCATTTGTACTCTTTCAACCACAATCTTATCCCTATTTGGTGGGCACCGGTAGTGACTCGAGGCACTAATCCTCTAACAACCACATCTTTATTACTGTACTCCTACTTAAAAAACTGAAATTTGTTAGAAAGTTGTAAATGATCATTTCCAACGTTCATTAATATTTTGGTATTGATTTGCAACTCGTTAATGTCTCTTCTCTGAAACTATACACAACAAAATATGTGCAATTACCAAAGATCTTTGGTTGATGACTTATATATGAACCTAGGTGACACTTAAATTGCACTTTATTTACTCTTATTATTACTTATGTACATTACACGGATGTTATACTGGTGTATATATTATTAGTGATGACAACTTTTTTATTTTTTTTATAAATCCCTTATTAATTGTTAACATGTAAAATTTATTATTTTATTTATGTATTTTCGATGATTCCTCCCGTAGTAGGCAAAAGACCAAATGAACGAGGTAAATTAGGATTCGAAATCCTACGAGTCCAATTAACATTCACTGGACTATTTGCTACGGCTAATATGTAATTAACTTTTATCCCGAGATACATATATTTGACATTCGCATGGCATGCCTGAAGGAAATTACATCATTAATGATAACTCATTATTGCGACATGATTTACTAACAAATCATCATCTCTATCCGTATATATGTGCAACCGGTAAAGTAATCTAAGCATATCCTGTGGAAGGTTGGAATTTTAAAAGACAAGCACAAGTTGATTGGGATCAAATCCAAACAACTGGAGAATGATTCTAAAAACCATTATATAGTCATTGAACTTCGAACCAGAATCAATAATATGAAAATAAACCCTCCAATATTTTACAACATCATCTTTAATTACAAAAAGACTTTGTAAATATAATTCAGACTCGGCCAAAGATACACTCCTACCGTGGAGATAAGCAATGAAGCAAATAAGACCTTGAATTATTGCTCTAAACTCTTCGGGAACAAATGCATTAGTGATAAACTCAGTTACTGAACCATTAACTAAAGAGCATGACATAACTGGATATATGCCCCCATGTTGAAAGTTTGAGAGTGGTAGGTCATGATGTCATGAGGTCATGATCGTATTTGTGGTGAACTCTGAAGTGGGGAAGAAATGCAATATGCCAATGCAGATAATTTTCGTAATCAATACTTAATCCAAAATCGTCACAATAAGGGACTATTGCATTCGTATTGTCCCCCCAGATACCTTTGAACATGTATCATACAAATACCCACTAGAATCGTCATGATACCATAACGAAACTGGATGAGAAACAACATGTTGTGGATCCGAAACATAGGATTGTTGATCCAAAATGGTGAAATGAAGGAAAAAGAAATAATGAAATGAAGGGGTGAATAAACTTTTTTCTTTTGCTGTTGCTGATGGCTGATGGTACCTACAGATATAGAAAATACATGGGGCCCTTAGGTCTCTTTCAACAACATCTTCATTCCTATTTGGGGGACACTGGTAGCGATTACACTGCGTCCTTATCCCTAGAAAGAAGTGGGGGCACTGATCTTCTTTCAACATCTTTATCCTTGTTTGGGTGGTACCGATGACATTTCCATTACGCCCTAATCCCTTAAAACATGGGTGCGCTAATACTTTTTCAACAACATAATTACCTCTATTTGGGGGGTACTAGTAGCGACTCCACCGTGTCCTTATCATTAAAAAGAAATGGGGGCATAAGTCCTCCTTCAACCATATTCTTATCTCTATTTGGGGGGCAACGACGGTATTTCCATTGCGTCCTGTTCCCATAAAAACATAGGGGCACCAGTAGTGACTCCACCGTGTCTTTATCCCTAAAAAAAGTAGGGATACTGGTCTTCTTTCAACCACATTTTTATCCTTGTTTGAGGGGCACCTATGTTATTTCCATCGCATCCTGATCCCTTAAAATATTGGGGCAATGATATTTTTTCATCAACATTCTTATCCTTATTTGGGGGACACTAGTAGCGACTCCACCGTGTTCTTATCCTTAAAAAAAAGTGGGTGCACTGGTCCACTTTCAACAATATCCTTATCCCTGTTTGGGAGGCACCGACTATATTCCAGTCGCGTCCTGATCCTTTAAAAATATGGGGGCATTTGTACTCTTTCAACCAAATTCTTATCCCTATTTGGTGGGCACCGGTAGTGACTCGGGGCACTGATCCTCTAACAACCACATCTTTATTACTGTACTCCTACTTAAAAGGCTTAAATTTGCTAGAAAGTTTTAAAGGATCATTTCCAACGTTCATTAATATTTTGGTATTAATTTGCAACTCGTTTATATCTCTCCTCTGAAGCTATACACAACAAAATATGTGCAATTACCAAAGATCTTTGGTTGATGACTTATATATGAACCTGGGTGACACTTAAATTGCACTTTACTTACTCTTATTATTACTTATGTACATTACACGGATGTTATACTGGTGTATATGTTATTAGTGATGATAACTTTTTATTTTTTTGATAAATCCCTTATTAATTGTTAACATGTAAAATTTATTATTTTATTTATGTATTTTCGATGATTCTTCCCGTAGGAGGCAAAAGACCAAAAGGATGAGGTAAGTTAGAATTCGAAATCCTACGGGCCCAATTAACAACCACTGGACTATTTGCTACAACGAATAGGTAATTAACTTTTATCCCAGGGTCCATATGTTTGACATTCACGTGGCATGCCTGAAGGAAATTACATATTTGATGATAACTCATAATTGCGACATGATTTATTAACAAACAATCATCTCCATCCATATATATGTGCAACCGGTAAAGTAATCTAAGCATATCCTGCGGAAGGTTGGAATTTTGAAACGCAAGCATAGGTTGATTGGGATCAAATCCAAACAACTGGAGAATGATTCTAAAAACCATTATATAGTCATTGAACTTCGAACCAGAATCAACAATACGAAAATGAACCCTCAAATATTTTACAATATCATCTTTAATTACAAAATGACTTTGTAAATATAATTCAGACTCGGCCAAAGATACACTCCTACTGTGGAGATAAGCAATGAAATGAATAAGACCTCGAATTATTGCTCTAAACTCTTTAGGAACAAATGCATTAGTGATAACCTCGATTACTGAACCATTAAATAAAGAGCATGACATAACTGGATATATGCCCCCATGTTGAGAGTTTGAGAGTGGTAGGTAATGATGTTATGAGGTCATGATCATATTAGTGGTGAACTCTAAAGTGGGGAAGAAATGCAATATGAAAATGCAGATAATTGTCGTGATCAATACTTAATCTGAAATCGTCACGATAAGGGACTATTGCATTCGTATTGTCCACAAATACATTTGAACATGTATCATACAAATACCCACTAGAATCGTAATGATACCATAACGAAACTGGATGAGAAAAAATATGTTGTGGATCCGAAACATAGGGTTGTTGTGGATCCATGATGGTGAAATGAAGGAAAAAGAAATGGTGAAATGAAGGGGTGAATAAACTTTTTTCTTCTGCTGCTGCTGATGGCTGAGGGTACCTACAGATATAGAAAATACATAGGGCCCCTGATACTCTTTCAACAACATCCTCATTCCTATTTGGGGGCACCAGTATCGACTCCACCGCGTCCTTATCCCTAAAAAGAAGTGGGGGCACTGATCTTCTTTCAACAACATCTTTATTCTTGTTTGGGTGGTACCGATGATATTTTCATTACGTCCAAATCCCTTAAAACATGGGGGCACTAATACTTTTTTAACAACATACTTACCCCTATTTGGGGGGCATTAGTAGCGACTCCACCGTGTCCTTATCCTTAAAAAGAAATGGGGGCACAAGCCCTCTTTCAATCATATTCTTATCTCTATTTGAGGTGCAACAATGACATTTCCATTGCGTCCTGCTCCCGTAAAAATATGGGGGCACCGGTAGTGACTCCACCGTGTCTTTATCCCTAAAAAGAAGTAGGGACATTGGTCTTCTTTCAACCACATTTTTATCCTTGTTTGGGGGGTACCTATGTTATTTCCATCGCATCCTGATCCCTTAAAATATGGGGGCAATGATATTTTTTCAACAACATCCTTATCTCTATTTGTGGGACACTAGTAGCGACTCCACTGCGCCCTTATCCTTAAAAAAAGTGGGGGCACTGGTCCACTTTAAACCATATCCTTATCCATGTTTGGGAAGGACCGACAATACTTCCATCGCGTCCTGATCCTTTATAAACATGGGGGCATTTATACTCTTTCAACCACATCCTTATCCCTATTTGGTGGGCACCAGTAGTGACTGGGGGCACTGATCCTCTTTCAACCACATCTCTATGTTGTACTCCTACTTAAAAGGTTAAAATTATCAAGAAAGTTGTAAATGATCATTTCCAACGTTCATTAATATTTTAGTATTGATTAGCAACTCATTTATGTCTTTTCTCTAAAACTATACACGACAAAATATGTGCAATTACCAAAGATCTTTGGTTGATGACTTATATATAATGATGAACCTTGGTGACGTTCGCAAGCAAAGCTGCTTTCTTTGTATTTATCTTTTTCATTAATATTGAAATTGATAGACTTGGCAATGGGGTGGAGAATCCCCATTCCCTGAGGGGATCCACCCCACACCCCGTAGGTGGGGACGGAGTTAGTGTTCCCCGCCCCGATCCCCACAAGGACCCGAATATTTAATTTAATAAATAATGTTGGGAAAATGTATAAGACTTATGTTTTGATTAGATGCCAACATGTTCCTCCTAAGTTGTTTTGTAAGTAAATTATTCAGTAGAGTTAGTACTTAGTCAAACAGTTCAAAGTGTTAAGAACTGAGGGCAGTTAGTAATTACATGAGTGTATTTAAGTATGAAGTCTGCTGAAGATGAAGTCTGCTGAAGATGAAGTCCGCTGAAGTGAAGTCTGCTGAAGACTAAGTGATCTGAGAATAAGTCTAAGTCTTAAATGTTTTCTAAGTACATTCTCACTAAGACTAAAACTGTCAGGAGAGGACCAAGGTCCACTGATGGTAACTAACAATGCTAAAACACATTAAAAGCTGTTAGTTAATCTGGTTGGAACAAGGCAAAATGAATTTCAGTGAAGCTTACAATAAATGAAGGAATAAGAAGGTTCTCTCAGAGGAGTTCCACCTTAAAGCAAGACAAGAATCTGGGCATGCAGACTAAAGGTCCAATGAGAAGATGACACGTCAGTGTACTTACTGACAGCCGACCTGCCCCAGCCTGACAAGTACCAAAAGTCTTTTTCTAGCAATCTACGAAAGTTGGTGAACAGGCATGGTCTTTCAGCCATTTCTTGACAAGACTTAAAGCTTCAAATAGAGTCGTTTGAGCCAATCAGATACAAGAAGACTTACTTGAGAAGATTCAAATCCAACGGGAAGATTTTCAAGGAAGCCTATAAATACAGAAGAACGTGCTCATTTCCAAGCACGGGAAACTCACAAGATCAAAGCTATCTCTACATTCATAATAACTAAGAAGCACTCGAAATTATCATTGTTTCCCAAGTGTTTCACATTTGTAGAGAGCCTAACAAACCTTCTGTAACCAAGCTTAAAAGCTATATCCAAAATCTTAGAAAGAGATAATCCAATCCTAAGCCTTGAGCTAAACTTGTAAGGATTATCTCAAAATAGTTGGAACCAAAACCCTACTCAAAACCCTACTCAGTGTTTAGGTTAAGAGCTAGTGTTAAGTGGTGTTAGTAAGCTGATTGTTGTATCAGTCTGAAAGCTGGTTTGTTTTGGGAACTAGGACATGGAATTTCCTAGTGATCAATCATCCTAAGAGAGGATTAGTTGACCAGTGCACCTTGGCACTATAACACAAGGAATTCCAAGTGAAAGGAATTCTCCTGTTTGATCAGGACAGTGGACGTAGGAGATTCATCTCTAAACCACTTTATACCTTGTGTTCTTATTATCTACTTTCCATAAGTGTGTGTTAATCTCAAAGTTTATCAAAGTAAAACGAGTTTTCTAAAGGCTCACTAATCCGCATCTGAAAGCTAATTAGATAGTAGTTCAACTGAAAGTCTTGAGCTTTCAGTGGATGTATTATCTCAGTAAGCTTTCACAAAGTAACTCTCAGCAGATCTCAAGTCCACTGACGAGCTACTGGCTTAAGTAACCTGATAAGTTTTCAAGAAGTTTTAATTTGTAACCATAGGTGTATTCCCCCCCCCCCCCCATACACCTGTTTACTCATTTCGGGACCAACAATTGGTATCAGAGCAGTGGTTCAAAAGACCATTGTTCTAAGTATACCTTGTGCTTAAAGGTATTTTTTCAAGGTCACCTGAATTGATCTTTTGATAAACTTGTTTTTATACTATGGCTGACAATGCAGCTAGGGTAGCACCACCAGCAGAGAATAACATGGGAGTTAATCCCTTGAACCATATGTCTCATCACAAGCTCCCACAATTCTCAGTGGAAAATTATGACTTCTGGAAGATCAGAATGAGAGCTCATCTTGCCTGTGTGCATGATGAAATGTTAAGGGTTATTACTAAAGGTCCATTTGTTTTTATGACACCTAACCCTAGAACTACAGCTGAAACTATTGCAGATCCTAGAGAAGAATGGCCCAAAGATGAAGATAACTTCACTGCAGATGAGAGGAGGAGAAACAACCTCAACTTTATAGCCATGAACATTCTCTACACCACTATTCCAGATTCTGTAATGGGAAGAGTGATCCACTGCAAGACTGCAAAGGAACTATAGGACACTCTAGCTCTCATGTGTGAAGGAACTGACAAGATAAAGGAGAACAAGCTTTCAGTAGCTGTTCAAAAGTATGAGCAGTTCACCATGGAGTCCACTGAGACCATAGACCAGCTTGATGGGAGGTTCACAGACATCATGAATGAGATAAATTCTCTGGGTAAAGTCTATACCAAGAGGGAGGTTGCCTTAAAGATCCTGAGAGGTCTAACCTCTAGATGGGATGTGTACTCTGTGATGATGCAGAATACCAAGGATCTATCCAGCATGTCTATGCAACAGGTATTCTCTGAACTCAAGGCTTATGAGTTTGATCTGAACAGGAAAAGGGCTCCTGATGAGACCTCAGCTGAGAAGGGAGTAGCCTTCAAAGCCAAGGAGTCTGAGCCAAAATCCCCAAAGACTCAGAAGAGTACAAAGGCAAGCAAGTCACAAAGCAAGGCTGAGATGCAGGAGGAACTCAACCTGATGGCTAGGAGGTTTGAACAACTTAACAGCCGCTTTGGCAAATATAAGAGATTTTACAGGGATAACAGGGAAGGTAGAAGTTATCCACAAAAGACTACCAGAGAAGGAGAGAAAAGCTCATCTGAGCTGGAAAAGAAGAAGGAATACAAGCATTACACCAAGGCTGAAGGATCATCATCAAAGACCAGAGAGTCCACTGAAGAAAAGAATGATGATGCCAACAGGTGTTTTCAGTGCAAAAAGATTGGGCACTTTCAATATGATTGTCCTCAACTGAGCACAAAAGAAAGAAAGGAAAGGCAAGCCAAAAGAGACAGAAGATATGGAGAAAGAAAAGCCATGATGGCTGGGGATGTTGATGAAAATCTGGAGTCATCTGATGAACTGTTCTCTGACAGCAGTGAAGATGACATGTACCTCATGGCAAGAGAAAAACCAGAGGTACAATCTAAACCATCCATTTCTCTAGAACACACACCTGAGCCAAGCTCAGAGTCAACTGAGGAACTCAATCTTCAGTCCACTTTGGAACAATTGATGATTGATTTCTCAAGGTTGCAAGAAGCAAGTTTCTGTCTTCAAGATGAGAACAAACAACTCTTGAGTGAAAACTCCAAGTTAATTGAGTTTGGGAATCAAGCAGATCTAAACTCAGCCAAATCTACCATTGAACTGACAAAAGAGGTGGAAACCCTCAGGAGTCAAGGAAATGGTAGAGATCAACTGATAAAAGATCTCAATGAATCTAAGACAAAGTTAACTGAAGAGAACTTAAAATTGGTAAGCCAAATAAAGGATTTTCTCCTAAAAATTGATGTCTTACAAAAATCTGAAGAGACCTTGTTAAAAAGGATTGATGCTCTAAACAAACCCTCTCTTGCCATAGAGGAGATTCAAAATTTTCAAACCAGTCCTAATAACAAGTGTGGGATAGGCTTTATTCCAAAACCTTCAGAAGGTCATCTGAGTGTTGCTTCCTCAAGTGGCACAAAGAGAGTTTTTGTCAAGTCTGTGACATTTCAACCACAGACTATGGATAAAGGAAAAAGACCAGCTGAGATCATTCAAAAGAAAAGTCAATCTAAGCCAAAACCAAATGGAAAGGCTCAGGTGACTTATCAAACTAGATCTCAGCAGAGGTACTATCAGCCGAGGTCTTCACAGATGAAGCAACCTCAGCTGAGAGCACCCAGGCATGAGCAGTCCTCAAGGAATGACTCATATGAAAGACCTAGTCCCTTTGTGCCTAAAGGAAAAGGTCCTTCATACCTTTATCAACAAAAACCAAGACCAGGTGCACCCAAGCCAAAGAGAAAGAATGTGAAGAAGGTTCCTGTTCCTTCAAAGGCTGACACCCATAGAAAGTTTACTCCCAAGGCACCCAGGGAGATAACAATCTATGTAGATGTTTATGGAAGACAAATTAGCCAATCTAAAATAATTAGAACTGTGAGGCAAATTTGGATTCCGAAAGGTACAGCTAACCTTGTAGGACCCAACACCAAATGGGTACCTAAAGCTTGATCTGTGATTGCAGGGCTCAGTAGACCTCAACAAAGGAGAAGCTCTTAAATCATCAGTCTGGTACTTGGACAGTGGATGTTCTAGGCACATGACTGGCAACAAAGATCTCCTGACAGAATTGGTTGAAAAAGAAGGTCCACAAGTCACCTTTGGTGACAACTCACAAGGAGCCACTAAAGGTTATGGTACTTTAATCATTGGCTCAGTAAGGGTAAGCAATGTATCCTTTGTTAGTGGACTTAAGCATAATCTTCTGTCCATAAGTCAATTCTGTGATAAGGGATACAGTGTTGAATTTTCATGTAACCTGTGCTTTGTTAAGAATGTATCTTCACAACAGGTACTACTAACTGGGTCAAGAAAGGGAAATGTCTATCTTGCAGATTGGAAGTCTTGCACACCAAATGCATGTCTTATTGCTAAGAGCTCAACTGACACTAATTGGTTATGGCACAAAAGGCTAAGTCATCTGAACTTCAAGATGATGAACAGGATAGCAAGACATGGACTGGTAGAAGGAATGCCAAATAAAGTATACAACAAGGAACATATCTGTAAAGCCTGTCAGGAGGGAAAGCAAGTAAAGACATCTTTCAAAAGCAAAGTAGCAACCTCTACTGACAGAGTACTTCAACTGTTACATATGGATCTTTTTGGTCCAGTAACCCCTGTAAGTATCAATGGGAGAAAATATACACTTGTTGTTGTTGATGACTTCTCCAGGTACACATGGGTGATATTCCTTGCAAGAAAAAAGGAGACTCAACTGAGACTGCCAGAGCTCCTGAAGAAAGTTAGCAATGAAAAGAGCCTGCACATTGTAAAGATAAGATCAGATAAGGGTACTGAATTCATAAATTCTATTATATCTGATTACTGCAAAGAATTAGGTATTTCACATGAGACATCAGCTGCAAGAACTCCACAACAAAATGGAGTAGCTGAAAGAAGAAATATGACTCTCAAGGAGGCAGCAAGGACAATGTTAGCTGAAGCTCAGGTTCCTAAAAGATTCTGGGCTGAGGCTATTAATACTGCCTGCCACACTTAAAACGGATCTATGGTAACCAAACATCAAGGAAAAACTCCATATGAGTTATGGAATGGCAGGAAGCCACAGGTATCTTACTTTCATATTTTTTGTTGCAAGTGTTTCATTCACAACAATGGGAAAACACAACTGAAAGCTTTTGATAGTAAAGCTGATGAAGGAATTTTCTTAGGATATTCCCAAATCAGTAGAGCTTTCAGAGTTTACAACTGTAGAACTCTTGTTGTGGAAGAAACACCTCATGTGGTGTTTGATGAATCTACTTTTGAGTCCAGAAGTAAGGAGAATGAGGATGTGATAAGCAAAAGGCTAACTAGACTGAGTATCAAATCAAAATGATATCCTGAGAATTGTGTTGATACATTCATCCCAACCTGGGACAACCTAAATGATCAACAATTCAAAGAGGACACTCAAAATCAGACCACTCCTCAAAGCTCACCTGAGAGCTCTCCTGAAGATGTAACTGAACTGATGAACACTATCCCAGTTCAAGAGGTAACAAATGTCAATGAAGATGTGGTCACAGCTGAGACATTCACTGAACCCATCATTCAAGGGGGAACCAATGAAATTACCATTGAGAATGAAAATACCTTGAATGATGACTCAGGACTTCAACCCTCTGTCTTATTTCCTGAATTCGATTTCATTCCAATATCTAGTGACTCAACTTCAGAAGAGTTAAACTCTACTGAAGGGCATCAGCCTAGGAGGACTTGACTCTCAGATCACCCTGTTGAGCAAATCCTAGGTGATCCTTCCTCAGGAGTCAAAACTAGAAGTTTTCATGGAGAAAGTGCTTTGTTTTGTTGTTTCTTATCAAACCAGGAACCAAGTTCCATAGCAGAAGCACTTCAAGATTCCAACTGGATCATTGCCATGCAAGAAGAGCTCAACCAGTTCACAAGGAATCAAGTTTGGGAGTTGGTGGACAGAACATATCACTGCAATGTGATAGGAACTAAGTGGGTATTCAAGAACAAGAAGGATGAGAATGACATCATAGTCAGAAACAAGGCCAGACTAGTTGCAAAGGGCTATTCTCAAGTTGAAGGATTTGACTATGATGAAACATTTGCTCCAGTAGCCAGATTGGAGACAATAAGGTTATTTCTTGCATATGCTGCTCACAAGAAATTCAAGGTGTACCAGATGGATGTTAAAAGTGCCTTCTTGAATGGAGTACTCAATGAAGAAGTCTATGTGGAGCAACCCCCAGGTTTTGAAGAAAGTCATAAAGTATATAGACTGAGGAAAGCTCTATATGGACTGAAACAGGCTCCAAGAGCTTGGTATGATACTTTGTCACAATTCCTTTTGGATCATGGTTTCATCAAAGGGAGAGTTGATAGGACTCTTTTCAGAATCACAAAAGGAGAGGACACTTTGCTGGTTCAAATTTATGTGGATGATATCATCTTTGGTTGTCCTAACCAGGTCCTCTGTGAGAAGTTTTCTCAACTGATGAAGGGAAAATTTGAGATGTCTATGATGGGAGAAATGAATTTCTTCCTAGGACTTCAAGTTAAGCAGTCCCCTGAAGGAATCTTCATCAATCAAGCCAAATACACAAGGGAGCCGATCAACAAGTTTGGATGCCAGACCAGCAAGATTGCAAGAGTTCCACTCAACACCAACACCAAGATGGAACCAGATGAGGATGGTGAATCAGTAGACCAGACTCACTACAGAGCCATCATTGGATCTCTACTATATCTCACAGCAAGCAGGCCTGATATCACTTTTGCAGTTGGGATTTATCCAAGATATCAAGCCAACCCCAAGAAAAATCATCTGGAAGCTGCTAAGAGGATTCTCAAATATCTTAAGGGTACTGTGAATATGGGATTGTGGTATCCCTCAGATGACAATCTGGAACTCATAGGATACTCAGATGCTGATTATGGAGGATGTAGAATTGACAGGAAATCAACCTCAGGCACTTGTCAATTCTTGGGAAGTAAGCTGATTTCTTGGTTCTCCAAGAAACAAAACTCAGTAGCCACAAGCACTACTGAAGCTGAGTATATGGCAGCTGGAAGTTGTTGTGCCCAAATTCTTTGGCTAAGACAACAACTGAGGGATTACAACATCTTTGCCAATGAAGTCCCTATTTTCTGTGACAACAATAGTGCAATTGCTATTTCAGAAAATCCAGTTCTCCACACAAGATGCAAACATGTGGATATAAGACATCATTTCATCAGAGATCATGTGGAGAAGAAGGACATCAAAATGCTCAAAATCCACACTGACAAGCAGAAGGCAGATATCTTCACAAAACCTTTGGCTGAAGCAAGGTTCCAAGAGCTGTCAGTAGAGCTTGGACTCCTAGATCCAGGAGAATAAATAAAGGATTTAATCTCAGAAGAGTTACCTTCAAGACAGTAGAGGATCGTATTCAGAAGAGGATCTTTCTCAGAAGAAGCTCCTCATCTCAGAAGAGGTCTGAATATCAGAAGAGGTCAAACCTCAGTGGAGGTCAAAATTTATACTTAGTGTTTTTCGAAGCTAAAGCCTCTTAGTTTTATATATATTTATTTAGTTTCAAAAACTTACTAATGAGTGCTTTCTGGAAAATTAAATCTTTTTCCACTATTCTGAAGAGATTTTGGTATGGCAAGCATTTAATGCGCGTGGTACAAGTCAGACATGCTTTTTCAATTACCTATCTCACGCGCCCTAAAAGCCGGATGATGTGACCTTCCGGCTACCAACTTTTCCAATCCATGCCATCCATTTTTGGGCGGTTCTTTTCTAACCGTCAAGATTTCTTAAAAACTCCCCACTAAACCTTGCAACTACCCATGATCTCAAACACGATCAATCTCAAACGTTGATTTCTTTGTTCAATCTCACCGTTCTTCACTCATATAAAAACCCCAAACGTCCGCTTGTAAACCTTTTCGAATACACTTCCAAGCAAACACTTATTAACTTTTCAACCTTTCTCTGCAAACTTTTTCAAATCCTACTTACAATCATGACCAAAATTAACCTAGGGTTTCTGAACAACAAAGAAAATTTCTGGTATGAACCTATAATTCTTTTCAACAACCCAGAGATTGAATCGAGACCTGAGTTCTCTCACATTAAGGAGGCTTTGGAAATGGTCAAAGCCGCTGGCTTAGAAAAATTTCTATCAGTACATCCAGAGTACTGTTATGATAGGCAAGTTCTTGAATTTTTCTACAACATCTCCAACTCAGACTCGAGAATCAAATCGTGTCTATTTGTACAAAGGAAGAAGAAGGTGATGAGAGACGATATGGAGGTTGTTGAGCACCAGAAAATAAGAAAGGAGATTCGGATAGGAGGAGATGAGCTGAAGGAGTTATTTGAACTCCCATCTGAAGGCCCAAATCCAGATACTTGTATCTTGGATAAGGAGGAGGAATGGGTCCACACAATAATGGAGAAAAGGGTGAAGTATAGTCCCACGATGAACAGAAGCCTACTATTACCAGCATACAATGTCCTCTGCGAGATTGTTGGTAAATGTATCTTGGGAAACCAAGGAAGCACAGAACAAGTGAGCAAGCCAAAGCTCAGGTTGATGAAGGCAATATTGGAAAGCAAGGAGAAGCCATACAATTGGCAGCAGTTCTTCTTGAGAGCTTTGAACATGGAACACTTAAAATTCCAGGCTGACAAAACTCCCCAGTTGGCAAGTAAGCTAAATTTTGCCACTAAAATTTCTTACTTAATTGAGAATGTGGATGTGGGAGTAGACTGGTTAAAGGATAGGAAGTGGAGTAACTTGAAGACCCTATTCAAGTCTGGTAAAACTCTGGAAACAAGGATGCTCAAGCCTGCTGAGGAGAGCCCAGAGGAAATCGAAGAAGAGGAAGCTAACCCTGCTGAAGGGAAGAAGACCAAATTGAAGAGAAGATTTGTCAAACTGAGTGACAAGATGGCCCAGCACAAAGAGGCCGAGGCAGTGAAAGCCTCTAGGAAGGAAAGCAGGAGGTCCTCTGAGGCAGAGAAGGAGAGTGCCTCAAAGAAAGTCAGAGTCACAGACTCTACTGATGAGTCTTCATCAGGTAACCCTGACTCATCTCCAAACATCATCTCAACTGAGTCTGACTCAAATGTCCCTGCACTTACCCCCATCAAACCCAAAACAACAAAACCTCGCACCTCTGCCAAAACCAAACGAATCTCCAAAATAACCAAAACCCCCACTGATGGCTCTCAAAAGCCAGTAAGTGGATCCCAACCAACCCCCACTGAACCAATCTCCATCCCTACTGAAACCACCCCATCAACCCCATCTGAACCCACATCATCAACCCCCACTGACCAAAACCCAACCTCACCTGAAACCCAACCTCAAACCACATCTGAACCAAACCCTCCTGAAATTCATTCAACTCAACTGAAGTCTATCCCAGAAGAGCCAACAGAGAGCAGATCCCCTACCCCTTCCCTTCATTCAGACGATGAAGAAGAGTACTCCTTCCTTGATACTCTCAAGGATGAGGTAGCTTACTCTTTAGAGTCTAAATACCCTGACCTTGATCAATTCCCCACACTCAAAGCCCTGTTCTTGAGACTTAGACTCATTGTCCAACTCAAGGATAGAAGACTTGGTGAAATTCTTCTAGCTGTAAGAGGCAGCGATGCAGAGCAGTGGAAGAAGGAGGAAGCTGAAGTGCCGCAATTCGCTGAGATGCACAAGACCAGACTTCTCTGTGATGAGAAAATTTTTGAAAGCCTGGTCCTGGAGAAGATTGCAGAGGCAGAGAAGGATGCAGAAAAGGCTGCTGAGGGAGAGAAGGCTGTTGATGGAGATAAGCCAGCTGAACCCTTATCTGAGAAGGAGGAGGTGACGGAGAAGAGTGCAGAGGAGAAGGCAGTGGAGTCTGAACTTGAAGGAGGTGCTTCACCTAAGCAAGGTGATAGTGAAGCAGCCAAGGATGTATCCATGGCAAGGGATACTGAGGCTCAAAATTTGCCACAGGAGGGCTCAGTAGAGGTGTCTACTGAAGCTCTCCCACAACAGCCCTCAGTGGTGGCTTTAGAGTCAACTGAGGTGTCTGGAATTGGAGAAATTGAAAAATTGAGTGAAAAAGAAAAAGAGGTGGAAATCACTGCTGTGAAGAGTGGAGATATAAGAGCAATCATCCCTGTAAAGGGTGAATTGGCTGAAAATAACACAGTTGAAAAAGAGGGTGAGGAAGAGAAAAGTAAGAAGAGTGAGGAGGAGGGAGCCCCCATGGAGATAGAGGCATCAGGAGATCTAGGTTGTGAGGTTGAGGGAGTTAGAACTAACACTGTTTGCAATGCAGGTACTCAAACCTTTGAAACTCCCCCAGCTGTGGTCAACCTAACCCCACCGAGTGATGCTGTTCACTCTATCAAAGAAGACAGCCTTCCATCTCTTCAAACTCAGCTCAGAGAGGTCCAGGAGATTGTACAGGAGGAGGTGGATGAGATGGTTATTCTCTCAGACCACATTGATGAACTCATGGAGTCCACAACTACATCACTTCAGAATCTCACACTTAAAGTTGAAGACTCTCAGCAGATGGTGATTGATGTAGTTGAGGGACAAAGTGTGTTAATCATTGAAGCCCTGAAGAAGCTGGAGGAGACTGAAGAAGAGGCCAGAACCAAATTCCTCAAAGACTCAGTAGAGAACGTATCCATCAACCTGAAGTCATCAGTGGAGGCCTTCTCAGAAGACCTACTTGGAAAGGTTGAAGGATTATGAAACTCTAAGATGTCTGAATTCGAGGCCAAGCATGCTGAGCTGGGAGCCAAACTGGGAGAGGTACTGAAGAAGACAGCTGAAGACTTCCCAACTCAAGAGAAGACTGATGTGCTGATCAATGAAAAGCTTGCGCAGTTTGTTCAATTTGGGCAGACTGCTGGGGCTACTTTAGAAAGTCTTGAAGATGAGGTAGATCACTGCTCAACTGAGCTGAAGGCATTGGCCCATGATCAACTGAAGCTCAACATCACTGTAGCTGAATGTATGATTAATGCCGGAAAGGGGGAAAAGAGGATAAGTGCTAAGGACATGAAGGCTGATCCCAAAAATAAAATGAACATTATCCTTGAAACCCCTGATTTCGAGAAAGGCCAACAGGTGAAGAGCACCTTGAAGAAAGTTGATGCTGAAGCACAGAAGATAGCAGAGTCCAAGAAAGGAAAGGAGATCTCCTCAACTGACCTTTCAAAGTTCAAAGAAGAGCATCTAAAAGAGAAGGAGGAGAGAGCTGCGAAAAAGGGGGAATCTACAAAGAGAAAGACATCTGATGCTCTCTCAGCAGAGGTTGCCAAAAAGACAAGAACCTCAGGGAGGTTGGCAGCTAAGTCCACAACCTCTACTGATGAAGTCCAGGTACTTCCTATTCTCAACCCTGAACCCTTATCTTCTGAACCTCCCAAGTCTGCACCCACAAAAGTCACAGAGCTCGCTGATCTAATTAAAGAGGCTGTAGGTATGAATGAAAGAGCAAGGAAGCTGACAGCTCAACAACAAGAAAAAAGAGATAAGGTGGTTGGTAAGATGGAGACCATTGCAGAGCTTGCAGAGAGAAAAAGAAAGGAGAGGCTAGCCACTTTTGACAAAACTACTTCTAAGAAATTCAGGAGTGGTTATCTAAAGTGGGCTGCCAGAAGAAAGACAAGATCACACCATCTCAGAACAGATTTCCTCACCATGATGCCTGGGTCCCTAAGAAGCTCAATGATGCTTGTGAGACTGCTAAAAGGGAATTTGTGTATTCATTTTATGTCAGTGGAGAGTTAGGAAGGGACAATGCACAAGAAGTCTTCAACTCATGGTTGTTTGATGCCTATCCCAAACTCTATCCCGAGATCAGTGATGCTTGGAATGATGCCTTCCCTGATCATGCTCTGAAGGCCCCTGAGCCAATCACCTACTGGCCTCCTCAAGATGCAACAGGTGCTGTTGATAGAGAAAGGATCACTGAAGAGTGGACATCCTTGTGCGAGCATCTTGGACTCAGAGGACATACGAAGGAGATAATGGAAAGGAAGAACGAGCTGAAGATTAGAGTTTTCAAGCAATATGGACTTGAACCTATTTTCGAGTCCATCTGAGACGGTTGTATCTTTTGCTGGGCATTTGTTTATAAGTCCCAGGTGTGTTTAAGTTTGAAACTTTTTGAGAGTTGACTTCATGTAATTTATACTTCATCATTTTTCAATGAAATGAACTCTACTGATGTTTGCCCAAGATAATATCTCATTATCATTTAGGCTTATGCACTTGAAAGTTTTACTTACAAAATTTGTGATCTTTGAATGTCATCTGAAAAACCTCATCTGAAAGAAGATATGTATTAAGATAGGTTCCGGCATAATAAAAAAGGGGGAAATTGTTGGGAAAATGTATAAGACTTATGTTTTGATTAGATGCCAACATGTTCCTCCTAAGTTGTTTTGTAAGTAAATTATTCAGTAGAGTTAGTACTTAGTCAAACAGTTTAAAGTGTTAAGAACTGAGGGCAGTTAGTAATTACATGAGTGTATTTAAGTATGAAGTCTGCTGAAGATGAAGTCTGCTGAAGATGAAGTCCGCTGAAGTGAAGTCTGCTGAAGACTAAGTGATCTGAGAATAAGTCTAAGTCTTGAATGTTTTCTAAGTACATTCTCACTAAGACTAAAACTGTCAGGAGAGGACCAAGGTCCACTGATGGTAACTAACAATGCTAAAACACATTAAAAGCTGTTAGTTAATCTGGTTGGAACAAGGCAAAATGAATTTCAGTGAAGCTTACAATAAATGAAGGAATAAGAAGGTTCTCTCAGAGGAGTTCCACCTTAAAGCAAGACAAGAATCTGGGCATGCAGACTAAAGGTCCAATGAGAAGATGACACGTCAGTGTATTTACTGACAGCCGACCTGCCCCAGCCTGACAAGTACCAAAAGTCTTTTTCTAGCAATCTACGAAAGTTGGTGAACAGGCATGGTCTTTCAGCCATTTCTTGACAAGACTTAAAGCTTCAAATAGAGCCGTTTGAGCCAATTAGATACAAGAAGACTTACTTAAGAAGATTCAAATCCAACGGGAAGATTTTCAAGGAAGCCTATAAATACAGAAGGACGTGCTCATTTCCAAGCACGGGAAACTCACAAGATCAAAGCTATCTCTACATTCATAATAACTAAGAAGCACTCGAAATTATCATTGTTTCCCAAGTGTTTCACATTTGTAGAGAGCCTAACAAACCTTCTGTAACCAAGCTTAAAAGCTATATCCAAAATCTTAGAAAGAGATAATCCAATCCTAAGCCTTGAGCTAAACTTGTAAGGATTATCTCAAAATAGTTGGAACCAAAACCCTACTCAAAACCCTACTCAGTGTTTAGGTTAAGAGCTAGTGTTAAGTGGTGTTAGTAAGCTGATTGTTGTATCAGTCTGAAAGCTGTTTTGTTTTGGGAACTAGGACCTGGAATTTCCTAGTGATCAATCATCCTAAGAGAGGATTAGTTGATCAGTGCACCTTGGCACTATAACACAAGGAATTCCAAGTGAAAGGAATTCTCCTGTTTGATCAGGACAGTGGACGTAGGAGATTCATCTCTGAACCACTTTATACCTTGTGTTCTTATTATCTGCTTTCCATAAGTGTGTGTTAATCTCAAAGTTTATCAAAGTAAAACGAGTTTTCTAAGGGCTCACTAATCCGCATCTGAAAGCTAATTAGATAGTAGTTCAACTGAAAGTCTTGAGCTTTCAGTGGAGGTATTATCTCAGTAAGCTTTCACAAAGTAACTCTCAGCAGACCTCAAGTCCACTGACGAGCTACTGGCTTAAGTAACCTGATAAGTTTTCAAGAAGTTTTAATTTGTAACCACAGGTGTATCCCCCCCCCCCCCCCATACACCTGTTTACTCGTTTCGGGACCAACAAATAATATTATATATCTAATTATATTATATTAAAATATATGTATTTAGCCCTAGTTTCACGCTATTTTTCAGTATTTACCTCAACCATTCCATCATTCATCCTCTCGCATCCAATAATATGCCACCATTCCTAATTTTTTTTATAGATCTTACCAAATTTATTATTAATTAAGTCAATTGTCTATGCCATTGGAAGCCACCATACTAAATTTGTAGATCTCGCCAAATACACCATTAATCAACTTGTCAGATGTCCCATGTCGTCAATGCTTCATCGCCGCCAATCGACCTTTGTCTGCTTCTCATTTGTACGCCATCTATGCTCGCCACCTCTTCCCCTCTTGGAATTATATAGTTTTTCTTTCTGTTGTATCATAAAATTGGAATTTATTTGATTATTTTTCTTATTTGTTTGGGATGAATATTGAAAAAAATTGAATTGGTTAATTTTATGATCTATACAAGCTATAGAACAGAAGAGAACAACATGATAAAAAACAGAGGACGGGGAATGGGGGAATCCCTGTGAGAATGGGAGCTGTTTTTCTCTATTTGTTTTGCAAGGACGGGGATGGGTATCATCCCCCAATCCCGCCCCGCCCCGCCCCGTTGACAAGCCTAGAGCTAGACTGTTAGATGGAGCTGAGAGTACAACTTATTCCTCCACGCACCGAGACCAAAATGGAGATGGGACCCGCACTACCTTTATCTCTCTGCGCAAATGAAATGAGCATATTAGATCAGATTATGTCCGTATGTAAAAAATATGAGAACCCCATAATTGTAAAATTCATTGAATTCTTTATTTAGTCCATTTTACTTTTTATTTTTAATTATCTTTACTTATATAATTAATCTATTATTAATCAAATATTTACTGCTGAAAACTTAAATTTAGTCCAAAACTAATTGACACCTCCCGTTATCAAATTTAAGTTTAAATATATAGTTGAAGATGATGTCTTTAACAACAAGAGTAGTAAAACGAATTAAAATTTAACTAATGAATTTTCCAAAAGTGTGTTTCAATGTACATATTTAATATTAGGCTTAGTTTAATATGCATAAGGTGTGCATCTTCAATTTTTTTTTAAGTTGTCTCTATTATCACTACAAAAGTTACTCTGGTTTGTAGTGAAAAGTTATTCATTTTTAAATGTATTTTTGTACAAATAAAGATAGTTACTTTTCAAAAATACACTTAAATTGTACTTTACTTACTCTTAATATTACTTATGTATATCACATGGATGTTATACTGGTGTATATGTTATTAGTGATGATAACTTTTTATTTTTTTTTATAAATCCCTTATTAATTGTTAACATGTAAAATTTATTTTCTTATTTATGTATTTTCGATGATTCCTCCCGTAGGAGGCAAAAGACCAAAAGGACGAGGTAAGTTAGGATTCAAAATCCTACGGTCCAATTAACATCCGCTTTACTATTGACTATGTCTAATAGGTAATTAACTTTTATCCCGGGGTCCATATGTTTGACATTCGCATGGCATGCCTGAAAGAAATTACATCTTTGATGATAACTCATTACTGCGATATGATTTACTAACAAATCATCATCTTCATCAGTATATATGTGCAACAGGTAAAGTAATCTAAGCATATCATGCAGAAGGTTGGAATTTTGAAAGGAAAGCATAGGTTGATTGGGATCAAGTCCAAACAACTGGAAAATAATTCTAAAAACCATTATATAGTGTTGGTCCCAAAAATATTATTATTATTAGCGGAAAGCGTTTTATAATTAATTTGAAGAAAAATCTCTTTTTAAAGTGCTAAAACAAATTATGCAGAAATTAAAAATAAAAACAGTAAATAAAAGAGACACGAGAATTTTATAGTGGTTCGGATATAACGATCCTACATCCACTCTCCCTTTCACCAAAGGGGTCTCACTCACTAACCAACTTACTTACTACTGGAATTGGGAATTACCAGCTCCTTCATACAACTTACAACAACCTTTCAATGTGGTGAATATGTTGAGTAATATTCCAACTAGAACTCCTAAAAGAGTAGATATAATACTTATATGAACAAGGTGAGTGTATGGTGTGTTCGTGTGTTTCTCTATCTTTTGTGCTCTCTTGCCCGTCTTTCTTGTATTGAACTCATAACCATGCACTCCTATTTATAGGTGTCAAATAACTTGTCGTTGGAAGTTAGAGATTCAAACATCTACAAATAAAGGAATATAATCAATCATCTTGATTGATTATATGATTGATTGGTTGACTCTTTCCTTGATTGATTCTTCTTTGATCTACAACCAATCTTCCTTGATATCAGTTGACTTCCCTTTCTTGATTCTTCTTATCTTTGGATCACAAGATCTTCTTGGTAGAGTAGTCTTGTAGAGCTCATCTGGTAGAGTAGTCTGGTCATCTACCTCATCTGGTCTTCTACCTCATTTGGTCCTCTGCCTCATCTGGTCCTCTACCTCATCTGGTCCTCTACCTCATCTTGTCCAGAGCTCATCTCGTCCAAACCTCATCTTGTCCGGACCTCATCTTGTCCAAGACTCCTCTTGTCCAAGTCTCATCTTGTCCAAGACTCCTCTTGTCCAAGACTTCTCTTGTCCAAGACTCATCTTGTCCAAGACTCCTCTTGCCTAAGATTTCTCTTGTCCAAGACTCATCTTGTCCAAGACTCCTCTTGTCCAAGTCTCATCTTGTCCAAGACTCCTCTTGTCCAAGACTCATCTTGTCTGGGACTTCTCTTGTCCGGAACTCCTCTTGTCCGGGACTTCTCTTGTCTTGTCTAATTCCCTTCCCCCTTAACCTAAGACCTATTCTAGTCCTAGACTAGTCTGCAGCTGACTAACAAGTTCAGGTGCTCCTATTACAAGTTCTTGTTTTAACATCTTCAAAACATCTAATCTATATCCTAATAATTTCCCCCTTTTTGATGATGTTAAAACTAAAGAACTGAATTTAAACAAGATAAGAGAAAATTGAAATCTTAAGATGAGAAGTCTAATCAAGCAGGGTCAACTGATCTTCCCCCTCAAAATATGCTCAGCTGATATTTGGGGCATAATATCTGCTGGTCTTCTTATATATCTGCAGGCAATCAAGTTTTTGGTACCCTTCTGGGTCCAGGGGGGTTAGCACAATATTTAGGAAGCCATAAGAATAGATCATCCCTGCTTGAATCAAGTGATCTTATCTTTCTTCCATACATAACCACAAAAACACACTGAACACAAGAGACTTCGACATGATTATTTCTTCTAGAGGCTCTTCTTCTCTTATGAGCTTGTCCAGTAGAAGGAATAACCTGTCTTAACGCAACAGCCTTGAAATTCTGTTGATAAGGATAAGTCTTGCTAGAACCATCAAAAGTTCCAGCTGGTCTGTCAGATGACTTAAAAGTCTTCTGCAGCTGAGTAGGAGTCAGCTGGGACTGCTTCTTTTGAGAAGGTCCAGACTGTTTTATACTTTGCTGGCCTTGCTGAGGTCTTTTAAAATTCCTCCTCAGTCTTTTGGGTTTTTGAGTTTTAGAAAACATCTTCCCATTAGGCTGAGTTGCCTGGTCCACTGACCTCTTACCCTTATCAATAAAATTTCTAGATTTTTCTTCTTTCTGAACATGTGAGGATTCATGTTTGGAATAAACAAGGCCTATCTTATCATGCTCTTTTTGAGATGAGGCAACTATGTGTGACACAACATTGTTTGTTGTAGTCAGCTGCTCCAGTCTCAATTTGAGCTTGTCCTCACTTTCTTTTGCAATTTTGTTTTGATGGAAGAGTTCATCAAACTTAGCTTTCAGCAGGGTATATTCATTATCTTTCTCAATGTTTTCAACAAGCAGCCTTTCTATCAGCTTAGTTTGTTCATCACATCTGGTTTTCAAGTCAGTGGACTCTTCTACCAGTGTTTGAACCTGTTCAGCTGGTAGATCAGCTGATTTGTCAAAATATTTTGAAAGCTTTTGATTTTCTGCTTTCAGCTTTATGTTTTCATCTTCCAACTTTTGACAAAGTTGTACAGATTTTTGGAGATCTAATAGCAAATTTTGCGTATAAGACTCCTCCGATTGTTCAGAAAAAGAAGAATAAGAAGAAGAAGAGGAGGGAGTTTGATTACATACCTTATATGTCACAAGACATATCTCTTCATTTGGTCCAAAATTTGATGATGAACTAGAAGTGGATACCTCTTCTTCCTCGGCAAAAGAGCTTCTTTTGGAGTGACTCCTAGTGTATCTTTTACTACTTTTCTTCGAACTCATTTCTGCAAGAAATTGTTAGCACAAAAAAAATTTGGGTTTTAAAAAAAATTGGATCTGTCCTGGTGACCACCAAAAGCTTTTCAAAGCAGTGGTCTAGGACACACTGATCTGATACCACTTGTTGGTCCCAAAAATATTATTATTATTAGCGGAAAGCATTTTATAATTAATTTTAAGAAAAACCTCTTTTTAAAGTGCTAAAACAAATTATGCAGAAATTAAAAATAAAAACAGTAAATAAAAGAGACACGAGAATTTTATAGTGGTTCGGATATAACGATCCTACGTCCACTCACCCTTTCACCAAAGGGGTCTCACCCACTAACCAACTTACTTACTACTGGAATTGGGAATTACCAGCTCCTTCATACAACTTACAACAACCTTTCAATGTGGTGAATAGGTTGAGTAATATTCCAACTAGAATTCCTAAAAGAGTAGATATAATACTTATATGAACAAGGTGAGTGTATGGTGTGTTCGTGTGTTTCTCTATCTTTTGTGCTCTCTTGCCCGTCTTTCTTGTATTGAACTCATCACCATGCACTCCTATTTATAGGTGTCAAATAACTAGTCGTTGGAAGTTAGAGATTCAAACATCTACAAATAAAGGAATATAATCAATCATCTTGATTGATTATATGATTGATTGGATGACTCTTTCCTTGATTGATTCTTCTTTGATCTACAACCAATCTTCCTTGATATCAGTTGACTTCCCTTTCTTGATTATTCTTATCTTTGGATCACAAGATCTTCTTGGTAGAGTAGTCTGGTAGAGCTCATCTGGTAGAGTAGTCTGTTCATCTACCTCATCTGGTCCTCTGCCTCATCTGGTCTTCTACCTCATCTGGTCCTCTGGTCCTCTACCTCATCTTGTCCAGAGCTCATCTTGTCCGAACCTCATCTTGTCCGGACCTCATCCTGTCCAAGACTCATCTTGTCCAAGACTCCTCTTGTCCAAGTCTCATCTCGTCCAAGACTCATCTTGTCCAAGACTCATCTTGCCCAAGACTCCTCTTGCCCAAGACTCATCTTGCCCAAGACTCATCTTGCCCAAGACTCATCTTGTCCAAGACTCCTCTTGTCCAAGACTCCTCTTGTACAAGTCTCATCTTGTCCAAGACTCATCTTGTCTAAGACTCATCTTGTCCAAGACTCCTCTTGTCCAAGACTTCTCTTGTCCAAGACTCATCTTGTTTGGGACTTCTCTTGTCCGGAACTCCTCTTGTCCGGGACTTCTCGTGTCTTGTCTAATTCCCTTCCCCCTTAACCTAAGACCTATTCTAGTCCTAGACTAGTCTGCAGCTGACTAACAGGTTCAGGTGCTCCTATTACAAGTTCTTGTTTTAACATCTTCAAAACATCTAATCTATATCCCAACATATAGTCATTGAACTTCGAACCAGAATCAATAATACGAAAATGAACCCTCCAATATTTTTCAACATCATCTTTAATTACAAAATAAATTTGTAAATATAATTCAGACTCGGCCAAAGATACACTTCTACCGTGGAGATAAACAATAAAATGAATAAGACCTTGAATTATTGCTCTAAACTCTTCGGGAACAAATGCATTAGTGATAAGCTCGGTTACTGAACCATTAACTAAAGAACATGACATAACTGGATATATGCCCCCCATGTTGAGAGTTTGAGAGAGATAGGTCATGAGGTCATGATCGTATTTGTAGTGAACTTTGAAGTGGGGAAGAAATACAATATGACAATGCAGATAATTTTTGTGATCAATACTTAATGCGAAATCATTACGATAAGGGACTATTACATTGTTATTATCCACAGATACATTTGAACATGTATCATACAAATACCCACTAGAATCGTCATGATACCATAACGAAACTGGATGAGAAACAACATGTTGTTGTGGATCCGAAATATAGGGCTGTTGTGGATCCATGATGGTGAAATGAAGGAAAAAGAAATGGTGAAATGAAGGGGTGAATAAACTTTTTTCTTCTGCTGCTGCTGAGGGCTGAGGGCACCTACATATATAGAAAATACAATGAGGTAAATAAGAATTGAGAAGAATTAATAAGGGAAATGTTTTAGAGATGGATAATTAAAAAATTAAAATACATTGCTGACTTCCATTATTACAGCACATGAAGCGTATGCTCTATCTCCTCTCCTCTGTTGATAGTGGTCCATTATTACAGCACATGAAGCGTACACTCTATCTCCTCTCCTCTGTTGATAGTGTAAGTTGAGGGACCACTTGTAATTAAATGGAAACATCCTCATTTCTGTCTCATCTTGTACAACCTATGTATGCTTTTACTTTGTATAACCTATGTATTAAACACTTGTTTATGAGAATAATACCTTTATCACTATTGCTTTGAATATGAATGATGTTAAATATTTATTGCAAACCGTTCAATATATATAGTATGTGTTACATTGTAGTTAATGTGGTGATACCAGATCACGGAAGATCACATTGACAATTCCTTGTAACTAAACGTACAAATTCACAACCCAGGTGGAATTGAACAATCCGCCGTGAAGGGTCAACGTGTAGTTCTCAGATTGACCTGTCTTGACCAAGAGATTGCACTAGCACATTTTGTATCTGTTGAGGAGGACCTACACCGAAGATAAATTCTCCTGTTCTGAAAGGTGAATAATTAGACCTCAGTGGTTATTGATTTCTTAATCTCCGTCACTTAAATAGTACCGTGTGTGGTTAATAGTTATTGCTTTGATACCTGTCGGGTAAGAATCATCGTGACTTCGAACCTTGTGTTTTAAGCAGTAATATTAATCATACGACCGTTGCTAAGATTTAATATGGAGAGATGTGTGCGAGTACGCCTCGTGTGATTTATCCCCTTGGTGGCCTCAGAATTTTTATCGTACAAAATCTTGCAAGTGAAAAATTAGTTTTTTCGGTACGGATAATAATGTTGAGCTGTCTTTACTTCAAGGCACAAGAAGTTAATTAATTTAGAGCTATTCAAAAACTCAATTAATTAATGGACTAGATAATCTTAAACATGGAAAATAATAACCGGGAGCCCTTATTATCGTAATATGGATTAAGATGGATAGTGCAATATTAATTTGATAGTGGTATTAATTAATATTAATGGGCTGAATAATATTGAGGCTCAATATTAAAATTAAAAAGTCCATTGGAGGTCCAATCTCAATTCTCCTAAAGGCCCCTCAAGTAGCCCAATAATAATAAGATGATTAAAATAAAAGAATATATAAATTGCTGATTTTTTATTCATTATTTTTGAAATTTAATGTTTAAGAGAGATAAAAGATTTTGTTATTTTTCTTGGAAAGATATTATGGAAGATATGTATTCTTGGAATACAAGATTATCTCATAAATTCAAGAAGATCCAAATCTTATTATTTTCTTCCATGAATTTCGAAAATTGCATATATATTAGGAGGATGAGATTTTTGTGGAATATTTTATTATTGAGAAAAGAATATATGAGATATATTCAAGATTTCTTGGAGGCCAAGAAAAAGATTCTCTTCCCTATTCCATGCATATTATTCGTCCACCCCATCCCTATATATAGGGGATAATTATATCATCCCCAGTTACACAATTCCATGAGTTGGAAAAATCGAAAGCAATAATATTTTCTTCCTCCCTTATATTATTAAATTGTTTCGTGAGCGCTTCCCACTGGCGAACGAATAAGGCGAAGATGGAATACTTGAGAAGACTTTTACAGTTGATAGGATCGTTTCGCTTATCCCGGTCTTTGGACGTCGCTTCAAGAGGTACGTGTTCATATAAAAATTTTAGTTTTTCCGCCGTAGAATTTTATGTGATAATATTCATATGCATGATCTTTGTTGTTGGATTAATTATTATTTGAATTAATTAGGATTAATTCATGCTAGTAATAATTGTATTTATATTTGTATTTATATTCATATTTAAATTTCATTCTCATTACCATTGAAGAATTGCTAACCAATCGCCCCCTTAGTTTCTCTTTTGAACAATGATTATTTAGTTTTGGTAGAGACAAACATATCTCCATAACCAACAACAATTAAAAGGAAAGCCTTCCACATTCTAGTACTTCTCAAGCAAAACGATATAGTATGCCTCAGTCTATAATCCTCCTAGATATATTAGAAAAAAGTTGCCAAGAAAATCTTGCATTGCAGTTCAAAATGAAGCACTTCTAAATTTAGCATGCAATAAAACCAACGATAATTTTTTAAAATTGTGCTTTGTACAACCCCTCAGTGTGAATATGCATTTCAAATTCCTGTAAAATGTTAGCCAACCACTGAAAATAATTCTAAAGGAAGACCAAGAATGATCATAAGAGACTCACATACATATATGAATATGTATATACACAACGACGTAAATAATCAAGAAAAAAAATTCAATCATTATGAAGATCTGATGTTCTTCAGAGAAATATTCAAACTAACATGTGAAGTGAAGGAGCTCGCTCTGAAATCCACTTTGATCATTCATGCAAGTAAATGATACCAATTCTCAATCCAAAGTCACATGTAGTGATTACCATATACACCTCTCTTCATGCAAATGATATATTTTTCGTAATAAAAACTCATGCAACGCTCCAAGATTTGTCCCAGAATCAACAGACACTACTACCTTGGCATATGATCATTTCAACTGTATCATGAATTTGATCACTACAAAATTGAAAATATAACAGAGAATATACAAACCCTCACACATATAGACAACAGAAGAGAGTGTAGAGGAAGACATGCCACCAAGTACATACATAGAGAATGTAATAAAATCATTGGTTGATGAGGATAATTGAAGAAACTACCTGGATATCTCAGTCCCATAACAAAAATTATTCTAGGCATTGTATCAAACACTTGATGGGCATAATATTCCCCCTACAATTATCAAGCACCTTCGCAACCTAATATTAAACAACCTCTAAATTGAATAATATTTCATTGCAGCAAATCAATCAATCCTCATTGAACAAATATAAGTACACATACATATTATAAAAGTGAAAGAAAACTTATGCATAGAGATGGTGAGGTTATCTGGGGAATCGAGTGGAGCCGACATGGTAGACGGCCAGAGGTAGACGTACGCACCAAGGACTAATATATCGACTACCGGAATTGCTGGAGTGAATGAGACACGGAGAGAGTTGTTGATGAAGAGGCGGGAAAAGGAGGAAATAAGAATAACCGAAGGGTGAGAAAAAAAAGGCGATAAACAAAGAACGAAAACGGCTGGAAAAAACCGACGCGTGGAAGCTGTGTGGCTAGCCTCTCCTTGGGCAACCGGAAACGTGAAGGTAATTGGCCCATTTTGAGTTTTAGCCCCTTTATATACAGTAATAGATAATAGATTAAGGTCACGTTTGGTAAGGGTGAGTTGGCTCCTGTAAATCTCTTTTTTCTACTGTTCCTCTGTGCAATACGTAACACGGGGGGAGGGGGCTCATTTGCCCTCAACTTTTCATCTCATTTTTTCACATTCTCACCATAACCACGAGTTCTTCATGCCTTCGTCAGTGGTTGATTTTTTTTCCTCCCCCGTCGTCGGCCGTCAACATTCCAATGTCTTCGCTAAATATCATTTTGCTGAATAAATCACAAACGATTTATTTTTGCAGAAAACCTAAAAGCTAAATCATTTCTTTGCGAGCCTCGACATGGAGAGATGACAATGAATTTTTGCTGGGTTGAGATAGACTAGCAAAATTTGCAGGGATTAGATGTGGAGTTTCTTTCTCTAAAATTTGTGTTTTGGAATTGCGGGGAGTGAAGATTGAATTTTTGGTTCATTTCTTGCAATTTTGATTCTGTAATTTTGGGTTCTAATTTCCTTTTGGACTAACAATTCGTTGATGAAGATGGTGCAATTTAAGGAAGGTTGCCCAAAATTGGCGAATTACAGAATATTTTTTTTGATTTATTAAAGATTCACATTCTTCCAAATGCAGAAATTCAATATTTTGTTAATTTAATTTGCAGAAACACAAAATTTTTGTTGATGCTTTCACGTTCTTCTATATATGGTGGTGGTTTAATTTGGCTAATTAACAAATTTCGTGCAGTTTTTCTACAATATTTCTGCCATTGAAATTCATGCCAGTTATTAATGAAGACGGCGTCGTGTAGGTGAGAGAGTGGGCATGAATGTAGACTAAAAGAATATTATGACACTTTATCTTAAGGATTATCTCTTTCTACCACACAATCATATTAATAAATTATTCATTTCATTATATCCTACCAAACACTAATAAATACTTTCCCCATCCACAAAATATAGGCTTGGTTGCTTTATTTAGCCGTCCACGAAAAATAGTACTATTGCCTAAAATGGAAAAAATAAACTTCATCTACTTTTTCAATATACACACTTAACTTTTTTAAATAATTTATTTTGTACTTGATTTGACACAATATTCTTATTTTTTACATATTATTATATCAACTTTGTTAATAATCATGATAAAAGTAACAAGTCTCATTTTCATGGATTTCATGGATGGAAGTAGTAATATATATCTCTCTATTTTGATACTAAAACAATCTCAATATTATAATAGCTACTAATTATATCTACTCTACCAAACGGGGCTAAACGAACTAGAGCAAATATATTTGAACCGAAACACAAATAGGTTGCGAAGCATTTGCAGTTACTTCTTTTAAGGCTACCACTTCTTGCAAAATCAAGTGAAGTCAAATTACATTCTTGGCAATCTCCAAATTTTCAGATTGAAGGAAAATACAACTTCCCCCGACCTCACTTTGTGGAATGCTATTAGCGTAATTCGTCTAATTTGATGGATTGTCTGAGTAATTAACAATACATATTCAACGTTTCAATCCCCATCACAAGCGCCGTATAAGAAAATCCCATGCAAGAATTGATTAAATTCAATTGCCGCCTGAAGAACCTCATTCACGCCGCCAAATTCTCCGATGCCCTCCACCTGTTCGAACAAATGCATTCATCTCGTAATTTGAAACCCGACCACTACACTGTCTCTACCGCCCTCACCGCGTGCGCCAACTCCCGCGAGACTAGAGCGGGCGCCCAACTCCATGCCCACTCCATTAAATCCGGCCTCAAAAGCTTCCCCCACGTTACGAATACTCTCCTTTCATTGTACGCGAAATCGCGGGACTTGATTCTGGTTAAGAGGGTTTATAATGAGATAGAGGACCCTGATGTTTACTCACACACGACGTTGTTGTCGGCTTGTACGAAGCTTGGTGATGTTGATTATGCCCGCCAAGTGTTTGATGAAATGCCGCAGTGGAATATGGCTTTTTGGAATGCGATGATAACGGGGTGCGCTGAAAATGGGCATGATGAGATTGCGTTTGAATTCTTTCGGAGAATGCATATTTTGGATGTGAAATGCGATAACTACGCGTTTGCTAGTGTTTTGAGTTTGTGTTTTTTCGAGCGGTTCGATTTTGGGAGGCAAGTGCATTCTTTGGTTTTAAAGAATGGCATTTTGAGGATGGTTTCAGTGATCAATTCTTTGCTTACTATGTATTTTAATTGTGGAAGTGGTACAAATGCTTATGACGTATTTGAGGAAGTAGGCCGGGATTTTGGCAACAACATAACGTACAATGCAACTATTGCTGGTTTGGTAAACATCGAAAGAGACCAAGAAGCTCTGTTTCTGTTCAAAGATATGCTAACAGTTGGTTTAAAACCGACTGAATTGACCTTTGTAAGTGTGATGGGAGCATGTTTTTTCCCCGAAATTGCTACTCAAGTACATGGGCAAGCCATAAAGACGAGCTTTGAACACTGTACTTCTGTGAACAATGCAGCAATAAGCATGTATTCTAACTGTGGAAACTTCGATGCAGCTTGTTTGGTTTTCAGAAGATTAGAGGAAAAAGATCTCATCTCATGGAATGCCATTTTAGCAAGCTATGCTCAAGAGAATTTGAGTAATGACTCTATTATTGCTTATCTTGAAATGCAGAGAAACGGCATTAAACCAGATGAATTTACGATTGGAAGCTTACTAGCAAGGGTAGAGTCGGTAGAACTAATCGAGATGATTCAAGCAGTTGTAATAAAAAAGGCACTAATCTTGAAAGTTGAAGTTGGAAATGCATTACTTTCAGCTTTTTCTAGGAATAATGAGATTGAGAAGGCGAACAAAATCTTCCATCATATGCCCTCCACGAATTTGATATCATGGAACGCTATGATTTCCGGGTTTCTATTAAACGGGCTGCCAGCACAAGGTTTACAGCAGTTTTCTGAATTACTGCTATTAGGGTTGCGACCAAATCATTACACTCTCAGCCTTGTTTTGAGCATTTGCTCTAGCGTATCAGACCTAATGCATGGGATGAAAATTCATGCATATATACTGAAATTAGGCTATTTCTTTTATACTTTGCTTGGAAATGCTCTCATTTCATTCTACTCTAAGTGTGGGGCTTTGAGTTGGTCTTTAAGAGTATTTTACGGCATGATTGATAAAGATCTCGTTTCTTGGAACTCTGTAATCTCTGCCTTCGCACAGCATGGAGAAGGAAACGAAGCTCTCGTGTGGTTTGAGGCTATGCAACGAGGCCCGAACATAAAACCTGATAAGGCTACGTTTACTGCAGTTCTTTCAGCTTGCAGCCACTCAGGTTTAGTTTCTGATGGTGTCCGAATCTTCAATTTGATGGTGAAAGATTATGGCATTGAGCCTGAAATGCACCATTTTTCGTGTATAGTTGACCTCTTGGGTCGAGCTGGATTTGTTGATGTAGCAGATAGACTGATTAAAGATAGTGGGGTTGGTGTTGATACGAATGTGTGGTGGACGTTGCTGAGTTCGTGTGTATCTCATGGGCATCTGGAGCTGGGAAGTATGATTGCGAAATTTATTCTGGAAACAGGACAGAATGATCCTTCACTGTACGTTCTTCTGTCAAATCTTTATGCCGATGCTGGGAGATGGGAGCAGTCGGCTGAATGGAGGGAATTGATGACGAAACATCGCGTGATGAAGCAACCTGGAAGCAGTTGGATCACATCTTGAAACACATCTCCTTCAACTCTTCATGATACTGATACTCAAAAGTATCACAAAAACAGGCAAGAGTATCACAGTCTCGTAAAAGATAGATGATAGAACCTACACTCATTGCACTACAATGGTTGTGGGGTGTACGCTAAAGATCCAACCATGTTCACTAGACACCAGCACATTGTTGTTGCAATATACCAATTAATCTTGTAAATTATTTCATTTTTTCAGTATGGGTTTTCTCATTTGTTTCTTTAAATTATCTTAACTTGGTCATATTTGTGAAGTCATGAGACTGTTTCCCCATCATTTTCTTGTCATGCTATTACACAAGTATATCTCAATTAGAAATGAACCGAAGAGAACAGAAAAAATTGAAATTGGTCAATAAATTTCTCAAAAACGATATAAAATAAAACCGCAATTACATAAAATCAAAGGAGAGCCAGAGTTTCACCAAAGCGGTAAACATTTACACAAGATATATGGGGTTCCAAATCAAGAAGCTCCTCATAACTTTTATTCAGAAAATTATAAGACAAAATCTTTCTAGGGACATCAAACAACACGGTGCCCGACATCAGAAGTTTTGCTTCTGAAGTCATGTGTCGAAGACGACAGAGTCTCACATTGTACTTCAACAACCACTTGGAGCAACAAGGCTGCCGATGATTCGAAAAGGGCACAATAGTAGAGACAACCACTTGACTCTTGTACACCACCCTCCACGTCCCAGTCTCCGAGTCGAAAACTTCAATCTGACGTTGTCTAAAATTGTCCCAAATGCAAACGATCTTGTAATGGGGCGACTCAGAAGGGCCAAATAGTAAATGAAGCGACACCCCTCGCACGCACTTGTCATTATGGGCAAGGCTTAGTTTTTTTAGCTGGTTAGTGAGGGGATTGTGGACAATACATAGTTAGCATTATAGGCCTTCCATTGGAGCAACATGAGGCCATTCGAACAACTCAAGATTTTGAAATCTTTAGTAACATTAATATTAAAAGGTGTTATCCTCGGTTTTCTTCCATTTGTTGGATTGAAATAAAACAATTCTCCTGGGACGAACCCATTCCACGAGTAACTCGTCGCGAGGATGGGGGACGGAGGGGGTTTGTGGCGGCGGAGATGAGGGAGAACCATGACTTGCACACTAACTTGAATCTGATGGGCAGCTGCAAGAGGATTTCCACCAGCGAATCATCAGACGACTTTGTGTTCCGTAGCCTGGATGTATGACATGTGGAATGTTAAGAAATATTAAAAAAACTGGGATAATTCTGGTCCATGTGTTAACGATCCATAAAATTGAATATATATTGAAACATGAAAAATGATATGGGGAATTGAAACAAGTATCGAATGATATCTTTCGTGTCATATTTTATGTTCCACACATGTTTTATAGTTTGGATTTAATGTGGAATGTTAAAAATATTCAAGGAATTGACATAATTCTGATTCATGTGTTAAAGATTCAGAAAGTTGAATACATATTGAAAAATAAAAAATGACACATAGGAATTGAAATAAGTAGATTGATATCTTCCGTGCTATTTTTGGTGTTTCACTTCATGTTTTATAGTTTGAGGTCTCGTTTGATAGCAGGTATATGATGAGATATGAGAGTTTAAGCTTTGGTCCATTATACATGTTTATGCTTACATTTATTTTTTGGTGTCAAGGACGTAGCGACACTGGGGCCAGAGGGGTTACTGGCCCCCCCTGAAATTTTCAAAAATTGTAAATAAATTTTATTTTCCTAATATATATTTGCTTCTTAGTTTGTCCCAGTGGTGTAGATGCTTTAGTTGAGTCTCCCTCCAACGGGGAACCAGGGCTCGATTCTTCATATCTGCATATTTTGTCTCTTCCAAGTTTCCCCTTTTAATTCTTAAAAAAAAAAAAACTACCGAATATGTTAGCTTGGTTTTTTTTTTCTCTCCTACCTTTTGAATATTTTTTTCTTTTCCAAACTTGTATATAAAACTAGTGATTATATTTTTTCCCTTACAAAAATTTACTGAATATATGAAGCTTAATTATTTTTTCCTTTTTTTCCCTTTAATTTTCTCTTCTCTAATAAATTTGTATTAAATTTATATATTTTTATTCGATGATTCAATTTATACTCCCTCCGATTCAAAATAAGTGTCGTTTTAGATGTTACAATTTGTTTTAAAATAAGTGTCGTTTTAATTATTTTTTCACGTGTTTTTCCGATTTACCCCGAATTCAAATTCAAAATATAAGAGATATTTTAGGGCTTATATTAAAATATAACAGATCTGTTAGATATTATCAAAATATAATAGATATTGTAGAGATTTAGATGGGGTATATATGTCAAAATTTATAATTCTTAATTTGTCCTAAAATTTCTAGAACGACACTTATTTTGAATCAGAGGGAGTACTAACTAAATGAATTCTAATGTAATATAATTAAATTTTTATTTTATAAGAGTTGATTCTAATATATAATATAATTTTAAATAATATTTCAAAATCATATTTTATCTATTAAATTGGGCCCCCCTGAGTAAATTTTTTGGCTCCGTCACTGTTTGGTGTACAAAGTGGTATATTTCATAGGTCATTTGCTAGCCTATGTAATTGATAAATATGAAAAAGTCATTTTTACCCTAAAAATTATAAGACAATTTACATTTTTATCATCTCTAAGAATTATTCTCCTTCCATGGCCACTTGTGTTGTGGAGGATATGAAGACAGTTGCATCTGTAGAGAAAGAGTAGAATATAAAAGAATATATATATATATATATATATATATATATATATATATATATATATATATATATATATATATATATATATATATGTGTATATATATATATACACATAACTTACATAATTTATCAAAATCCGACCTCATCTTATGTGAAACTCAAACTATCAGAAATAAGAAATACAAAATTTGCAAAGAGAACTAAATAGATTTATAAATATTTTTGCAGAACTAGAATTAAAAATATATTTTCTACAATGCATCTATCATCATTAGATATACCTTGCTGCGCCCTCTCCGCACTAGTGGACTACAAGCTCCTTTATTTTGTCTTAAAAAATTGGGATTTTAGGCGTCAATTGACCTTCACATTCTGAATTCCATGAACGAAAAACAGAAGTTATGGGGAGAGAGAATTCTAGTTTTGTTCCCTTTTTTTAAGGGAAAGTTGAGATATTTAGGCTAGGAAGTGGATTTTTTTTTTTTAATAACTAACTATAGTTTTAATAATACCACCTATTGAGATGTGATGACCAAACACTTGAAATTCCCCCCCCCCCCCCCCCCCCCCCCCCCCGCGAATCTACCCCAAAAATATTTTAAACAAACATATCCTTTGATTAAATGTCTCAATTACCTATATATAAATACTCCTTAAATTGAATTTTTTTTCCTCTTATTCACTTTATCATCTTCTTCCCACATAAAATCCTAAAAACCCTAGTTTATTGTCAATGGGATAAACAAAACAGTACATATTGACTGGCTGATTTTCTCACCGAATAAACATCCTCATCAATTGAAAGTGTGAGGATTTATCCCTTCAAAACTGGCACAAGAGACACATATGTTTTTAAAGGAAATTATTTTATAAATCTTCAAGAGGTTTTTAAAAAATAACAGTAGAATTAATTGAGTTTATATTATCTAGCTTGGAAATCAATTGAATCCAAGAGTATCAATATATATATGGCCTTGTGGCAGAACATAACTGATTAGAATTTTTTGATTGAGTATTGTTTGGTGAAATGTTGAATTGGCCCCAGAATTACAAAAAGTAATAAAATCTCCACGTAATTGTAATCTGACCATGGGTAAAAATTTAAATCAACCATTAATTGTTAAATCTTAGATAATCAAATTCAAAAAAGAGTTTGTAATGTTTTGTTGTAACAGACGAATTTAAACATGCCAAAAATATTTCAATAGTAACAAGGGTATAATGATAAAAAAAAAGGGTGCATATAGTATTTTAAATTAGTAAATAATTTTTAAAATGAGGTATAAATAGTAATTGGGGTATGCATAAGTATATTTGGGGGTTTGTTTAGCCGAAGTCATATGTTAATGTATTTATCACTTTCTAATACTCCCTACCAAACATGCCGCATGCATATTGAAACATAAAAAATGACACAATGGATTTGAATTTAGTATTGAATGAGATTTTGTGCCATTGGTGTTTCAGTATGTGATTTAATATTACATATTATTTTAATAAATATTTGTTGAAATTTGATTTATTTAATGCTAAAATTAAATATCTTACATTTTAAAATAATTACAAAAATAATACTCCCTCCGTCCCAAACGAATTTTGCACACTTTTCTTTTTTGGACGTCTCAAACCAAATTTGCACACTACCTAAAATGGAAACATCGATTTGTGTGCACACTCACATATATATACACATATTTACCCATATGCCACTACTTTATCACTTTTCTTAATCTGTTGCCACCCAAGGGGTGCAAATTCCCTTGGGACGGAGGGAGTATAAAATTAAGAGTAACAGTGCACTCACTCAACAATTGAGACTGTATATGCTGAAAAGTGTGGGTTGATTACACTGAATTTTTTTAGTGTAAACTTTTCTATGTAATCAATCCACACTTTACAGTGTAATCAACCCACATTTTTCAATGTAAACAACCTCAACTGTTGAGTGAGTGCACTGTGCACCAGGTGCATATGAGACCTAGACTAAAATCAAACTAAGCAGGATGTGTCCAGGTCCATGAAAATTTTGATGGGGCGGGTCCTGAAATTTGCTAAGCTCATCCTAAATTTGTCTTGTCGTCATCCATATCCACCAAATCCAAAAATATTATGCCCAAATTTAAACCAATCTTATAAATAAATAAATAATTTTGAAAGTCATAGTGATTATAAATTAATTTAATAATTTCAAAATTCATAATAATTGTGCAATAATATTGTGGACTTAAGGGTAACTAATAAAATGTAGGAGTAAAATCATCCCAAAAAATTCACATAGTGAAGCCAATTTTATACTCCCTCCGTACAACAATAATAATCGACAAAATTGTTTCATAGATAATATTTATTCACATACATGTTGTAATGGTGAATACTCAAGAAGAAAATTATTTATGGTCCAATTCGATTTTCAGACCAATACTCTAATTTTGACCATGTTGGAGGGAAAACACCTGATTTCTGGCGCAATTTTTCACCCCTATCTATTATATATATGATGTATACCCTAATTGCAAGCAACAATCATAGCAAACACAAAATTCAGAGAGAGAGAGAGAGAGAGAGAGAGAGAGAGAGAGAGAGAGAGAGAGAGAGAGAGAGAGAGAGAGAGAGAGAGAGAGAGAGAGAGAGAATGAGTAAAGAAGCAATGTCATCATCTTCCTCACCACAAAGATGACAACACCAACTTGTGTGCTATTGTGGCAAACCTGCGGCCACATATGCATCTCAAAGGCCAAAGAGCAAAGGTAGACTATTCCATAACTGTAGTGACTCAATGAGTACTGGTGGATGCAATTTCTTTGTTTGGGCAGATGAACATGAAGTGGTTGGGCAAGGCATGTTCCCAGGAATGATGAGGAGAATCGACTCTCTAATGTCTGAGAATGGAACTTACACAGAAGCTAAAGGATGCAACAATAGCAAAGAAAAAAAACTATTGAAATGGCTGAAGTACTGAAGAATGAGATGATGCATATGACAGAACAACTTTCACAACTCAAACAATTGAAAGTTATCCTTTTCATTGTTATAAATTTGTCTTGGTTACCAACTATCTTTAAGTTGATGCATTGAATTTATGTTTAAAATGTAGGGCACCTACTGGTTTTTCAAGTTATGTATTGGGTTCCCTATGTATTGAATCGTCTATGCAATGAATTGTTATTGTATTATTCTAGACCAAGTAAAACAAATTTAAACTTAAGCTCAAATCTACTGCCCAACATAAAGAAATTAAATACATAAATTTAACTTCAAGTGCATCACAAATACATAATTTAAAACAAAACAGAGTACTAACAGTGCAACTACAAACCATAGTTTAACAATAACAATCCAAGGTCTAAACTAAACAAAATACCATGGAAAAATAATCCATAAAAAAATACCATCAATCCAACACAATCAAACACCATTAAACAGAATAACAGAGTACAAAAACATACTTTAACACCATCACAATCCAACACCATCAATCCTTTTTTCCCCTGACTTGAAGCGACTACACTAGCTTCTACTAGTAGCTACCCCGCAAGAGAACGGGTTCACTGTAGTATGGGCAAGTATAGGGACCAAGTATTATCGAACCCAAGGGATGGTATATATGCGAATAGATCCCTGAAGATCTACGCGTCGTAGTTAATATGAGTGTAATGTTTTTTTGGTTTTTGAAAAATTAATTAAAAGACTGAATTAAACTAAGTAAACTAAAGAATGAAAAAGAACGAATTAACTACTGGTTGTTTTCTAATGAGAGATGGTGATGCTCAGGATAGGAATCCCTACGTATACTAACGGAGCAGGTACATAATCAAAGTAATTGTGACAACCAAGAATTAACCTAAGTAAAAGATCGTAGAATGAAAGCTCAAGATTTCTCACCCTAATACTTTATCCTAGCAATCGACTTCACTAATCCACTAACAAGTTAATGAACTGTGCTTAATTAATGAGACCCTAATTTAACTAAGGTGATGCGGTCGTCCTCCTTCGCTAAACCGGTAGATGAATTAACCTTTCCTAAACCCTCTCGTTAAGACTACTAATTGTTATCGAGTGATGCGGTCGTCCTCTCTCTAACACTTTCGTACGAAATTCAAAGGTAGAGTTAAGATTAATTATATGAATTCATTAATTAAGAGAATTAAAACTAACGTCACGAATTACTCTAATTACGTACCCACAACCTACTTCTACGAGTTCATCCTAACCTAAGCACGCAAGGGTTTTAGCCGGACATGGTCATAACAAAAATAAAAGCAACAGAAGAAACAACGAATGAAAACATAATGAATTGAATGAAGAAAATACGAAACATGAACTAGGGTTTAAAAAGAAATAAATATGAAGAACTGAAATTGAATTAACTAAAACGAAATTAAAAGCGTTTAAAGGAACGAACTAATGAAAAGAAACTACGAATTCGTATGAAAAACCTCAACAAAACGTAAAATAAAGCTTGTTCTTCTTCTTCCTCTCCAAAAACTAAGTCTAAAATTATTTCTAAAGGTTGGGATTCTTCAAAACGTGTTTGGACGAGATATATATAGGCACGGGTCGAAACGGGAGTTAACGGGCCGAAAATACGAATCCGGAGGCAAAAGTATAGGGGCGCTCGAGCAAAACGCTCGAGCGGTCCCGCTCGAGCAGTGTAGCTCGAATGGTGCATTCGCTCGAGCGGTCGCGCTCGAGCTGCTCGAGCGCTGAAATGACACTGTTACTTTTGGGCGCTCGAGTGATTCGCTCGAGCGGTGGCGCTCGAGCTGCTCGAGCGCAAGAATGGTTCTGTATGTTTGCGCGCTCGAGTAAGGCGCTCGAGCGGTGGCGCTCGAGCAATGCGCTCGAGTGACCTCTAATCCTCCCAAATGATACTTTTCCTCGTCCGCACTAATACCAATCGTATTTCTTCAATATCTTCTCATCCGGGCATCCGTTTGAGTCGATTCAAAGTCCTACGAACTCCGTTTTTCGTCCTCTATTCACCTATGAGCATCAAAGAGACAAATTTATCAATGTATAGAAATAATGCTCAATTGACTCTAAATACTCTATAAACTCGACCAAAACTAGGGCGTTTCTAGCTACGAATCATGACAATTTCACGCCTAATCAACCCCCCCAAACTTACCATATTGCTTGTCCCCAAGCAATGAAATAATAAGTCAAGTGAAATTGTTAGGAATGAGTAGGAAAAATCAATCATGCAAGCTAATGAATTCAAGCTTCAAAAGTCAATCACCCGTATACTCACTCAATTCCTTTTATCGTACTCATGCAACAATAATAAGAAGCACCAAGATCAAGCATGGATGTGCACTCAACGATGTGTTTAACTCCCTCACAAGTGTATAACAATGATAAAGGGACTCACTCAATCAATCAATCACACAAATTGGCAGCCATAGGCTTGTAAATGCTCTCAACTTCGACCATACTCTAGAAATCAATGCCGAATCAAAAAGGACTTTCAAAAGGTTGTAATGTAGGCTCTTTGGACAGGTGGGATAACAATATGGTAAAGTGACTCAAGTGAATGGAGAATAGAAATTCAAAACTTCGGTACTTCGAGATTAAAAACGATCTACTTCAAACATATTCAATCACTACACTTTCGCTTTCAATTCTCTCAACACTTCAATTTTTTTCTTTCTCACTTTTTCACTTTTTTAAACACTTCATCATTTTTTTTTTTTCGCACAAACACATGAGCTCATTTTTTTCTTTTGCTCATTCTCAATTTTTTTTTTCTTTCCCACAACTCAAAACTTCATCACACCTTTTTTTTCATATTCACTCAACAAACAACCTTCTCCTTTTTTCAACTCAATTCACTCCCTTCATATTCACACTTTCCTATTCTCCACTCAAATTGGGACAAAAAGGCTTAGGAATTGGAATAGTGTTCATATGTGCTAGCAAATAAAATAGGCTTTAGGCTCAAAGGGGCTAACAAGGGATCAATGTCATTGGTAAGGAAAATTTTGGCTAAGTGACTCAATAAAATCAATGATGGCCTAAGATCACATTCGGCATATCAAACTAGACACAATCTAGAAGCAAGAGCACATGCAAGTTCTAGCATCCTCTAAGGTGACGATCCACTCACAAACGAAGAGATTAAATCATGCATTTAAATCTCGTAAGGCTCAAATCTCACAGCTTTCACATCCAAGCTAGTCCTAGTGCATTCTCACTCTCATCACACAAGTACTCAAAAGAAAACTCATAAGCATACGGGTTCTCTCCCTAATCAGCTCAAACTCAAACACTCACACAAAAAAAAAAAAAAAATTTCTAACTCACCCTTACAACTCACTCTACTCATCAAATCATACTCAAAGATAGCAATCAACAAGCATAAGGTGATTGATAGGCATAAAATATTGAGTAACAAAACAAATTAATAAAAGCCCAAGGAGCATCTCAAGGCACAAAATAACTAACTCAACTCAAAGATAAGGGGTGCATGCATGTGCAATGTAACAAGAAACATAAAAAACTCCACCCCCCCAAACTTCGACCTTGCTAGAGGTCTAAGTTTGGGGTTGTGGGTTACCTCAACCGAACAATTCAGTTTCTCTCAACAGCTTTGCACACTCCTTTGTCTCAAGTTGGTTCCTTCAATCTGAGTAACTCCATGATACCTTTACTCCTTTAGAGACAAGCCTACAAAATAAAACTCTCGAGTACGAGGTTAAACATACGACTCAAAATACTCCCTAATAATATAAAAAAAAACACTAAAAATAAATGAAAGCAAATAAAAATGGGTTGCCTCCCATTCAGCGCTATTTTTAAGGTCCTCATGCCGGACCGTGCTCAAAGGAGCTTATGGGACATCATACTCAAATTTACCTCCCTCACTCTCATAAGAGTGGTGTTTGAACTTCTCTCCTTGATGTCCCTCCATCATGAGTTCCTTTCCTCTTTTCTCATTCCCAAGTGTTATGGGTCTCAACTCCTTCTTGCCTCTATCTGGAGGAGTCTTACTAAACAATTTCTTGAGTTTGGACTTCTTCTTCTTAACTCCTCCTTTCCCTTCTAACTGGACCACGTCCACTTTCTTCACCTCTCCATCCTTCAACTTCTTCACTTTATCCCTATCAACATAATCAAGATCATAACGCTCATGGGTTAAATTATCATTTGAAGGACTAGCAAAATCATGAATATGAGAAGGATTAGGGAGAAAATGCGTGTCTTCAACACGAGGATCAATTGCATCCATGCAATACAAGCTCTCATCCTCCCTCGGGTGTTTCATGGCTTCATATAGGGAGATCTTCACTTCTTGATCGTCAACCTTCAATGTAATCTTCCCATTCGCCACGTCTAGCACCATCCCCGCCGTAGCTAAGAACGGTCTTCCCAAGATCAATGGAACGTGCTCATCTTCCTCCATCTCTAGCACTACAAAGTCGGCTGGAAAAATGTGATCTCCAACTCTCACTAGGACGTCTTCAACAACACCTTGAGGTCGAGTAATAGACCGATCGGCTAGTTGAAGCGTCATCATTGTGGGTTGAAGTTCACCACCTTCCAACTTCTTGAAAAGCGACAGCGGCATGAGATTGATGCTCGCCCCGAGGTCGCACAACGCTCCCTTCTTGATCCCGTTCCCAATGTCACATAAGATCGTGAAGCTCCCGGGATCCTTCAGCTTTGGTGGAAGCGCCTTGTGCACTAATGCACTCACCTCGTGGTTCAGCTGCACCAACTTCGGCTCATCCACTCGCCGTCTTTTTGCGATCAAGTCTTTCAAAAACTTCGCATAGTGCGGCATCTGTTCCAAAGCATCATAAAAAGGAATATTAATATGCAATTGTTTAAAAACATCAAGGAACTTAGCGAATTTCTCATCAAGCTTCTTTTTCATGAAGCGCTGTGGATATGGGACGGGTATCACAGATTTGGGTACCCCCCATTCATCTCTTTCTGTTTCTTTCACTTTCTCCCTTGCTTCCTTTGCCTTTTTCCACTTAGGAACTCTCTCACTCTTCTCAATTCCTTCACTTTCAATCCCCTTCTCAACTTCATCTCCTTTAGGCTCAATCTCTTCTTGGGGCGTCTCAGAATCAGCAGGCATCTGAGGACCTTCGTAGTTGGTTCCACTTCTCAGCTGGATCGCCTTGCACTGCTCTTTTGAGTTCCCCTCCGGCATTCTATTCACGGACTTTGCAATTTGACTCATCTGGAGCTCTAAAGAGGTGAACCTTCGATTGTTCTCTTGTTGAGTTCTAGTCCACTCAACGTTCATCTTCTGGAGCTCTTGATCACGATGATCACCCTTCTTATGCAACTCATTCACATCGTACTCCAGGGATGACAACCGCTTGCTCCCTTCCTCCACCTTCTGAAGGATAGCTCTCAACATCTCCTCGGTTGATGCACCGCCTTCTCCACCAGGAGGTTTAGACCCCGGATCAACACCTGCAGGAACAGTAACACCAGCTTTTGGGTTAGCATAAGAAAAATTATCATTCTTCCTCCATGTGTTTTGAGGAGGCTGCTGGCCTCCTTGATACCCTTGTGTGTTCCTCCATTGATTTTGAAGCGGCTGTGGGCCTGGAGGTACAAATGGTTGACCATAAGAAGGTCTTCCATACTGGTTTCCACCTTGTGGATACCCCCCTTGTGGGTAATTAGGCCTTCCCATATAGTTGGCCTCTTCTAGCTGACTCGTGGGTGGTTCCACTTTCTCGCTTGCTGCTCCATTCCCTCCAACTAAGTTCTGCCCCATCTCGAGGTTGCTGATCTTCTCCATCATAGCCATCAGCAGCCTTCTCGTTCCTTCTTCCTCCTCAACCTGATGCACTCTTTGCAAATCTGCATCCACTCCCCAAGCACCGGCATTCGTGACAATGTTGTCCACGATCTCCCTACATCTCTCTATGCCTTGGTTCAGGAATGCTCCACCCGCACAGGCGTCTAAATGGGCTTGACCATCCTTGCTGGCACCGCTGTAGAAGAATGCCATAATGTCTCCCTCATTGTACCCGTGCTGCGGGCACTCTATCAGCATGTTTGAGTATCTCTCCCACGCTTGACGTAGATCCTCTCCAGACTTCTGGCGAAAGGACGAGATCTCAATTCTAGCCTTGATCGTCCTAGATGGAGGGTAGAATCGCTCGAGGAACAGACGCTCGAGCTCGGCCCAAGTGGTAATACCTCCCCGCGGGAGCGTATTATCGTACCACTCCTTGGCTATTCCCGTCAATGAGAATGGGAACAGCCTAAGCCTCTTGGCATCTTCAGACATGCCATTGTAATTAAATGTGGAGGCTATCATGAGAAAGCTCCTCAGATGTGTATGAGGATTCTCCTTCCCGATCACCCCTTTGAACTGATTCTCGGTCAGCAGCTTTAAAATCCCCGGTGATATCGAGAAGTTGTTCGCCTCAACAGGAGGTAGAGCTACTCCGTCATAGTACCTCTGTGGCTGCGCTGCAAACCTCCCTCGAATCGCCATATTATGATCTACGTTCGGAGGAACGTGTTGAGGATTAGCAGCTGGTGCGGGTACTTATTGGGGTGGTGGTTGGTAAACAGGCGGTTGGTTATAGACTGGTGGTGGATGATATGGATATGGTGGGTAAGGATAAGGTGGGTATGGGTAATGTTGGTATGCTGGGTTGTGGAAAGGGTTATTTGGGTTTTGTGGGTAAGCAGGGTTTTGGTTATGAGGATTATGGACAAGGTTCTGAGCTGGGTTCACTACGTTTTGTGTACCCGGGTTTAGGCTCTGGCTATCCCCCAATGGAATTTGATTCTGGCTACCACTAACTCCAGTGCCTTCAACTCGGTCTACTGCCTGATTGAAATCGTTGGCAGCATCGTCCAACTCATTACTTATATCCATTGGTTCCTTCCCTAAGTCGGCAGCGTTCATCCTTCTCAAGAAGGCTCGGTTCCTTCTGGCTATTGTCTCAGGATCTGCAGGTAATCTCTCTTCGCTCGTATTGCCTTGTGAGCGTGTTTTCATAAACCTGACACACTAGCAGATAGATCAAAACGCAACTGCCGATTGAATACAAATAAAAATAAAAACAGAAAATGAATCACCCACTACTAACTACTAAGCTATCTACAAGTCCTATTCAAAGAGCATATAACGCCATCCCCGGCAACGGCGCCATTGACTTGAAGCGACTACACTAGCTTATACTAGTAGCTACCCCGCAAGAGAACGGGTTCACTGTAGTATGGGCAAGTATAGGGACCAAGTATTATCGAACCCAAGGGATGGTATATATGCGAATAGATCCCTGAAGATCTACGCGTCGTAGTTAATATGAGTGTAATGTTTTTTTGGTTTTTGAAAAATTAATTAAAAGACTGAATTAAACTAAGTAAACTAAAGAATGAAAAAGAACGAATTAACTACTGGTTGTTTTCTAATGAGAGATGGTGATGCTCAGGATAGGAATCCCTACGTATACTAACGGAGCAGGTACATAATCAAAGTAATTGTGACAACCAAGAATTAACCTAAGTAAAAGATCGTAGAATGAAAGCTCAAGATTTCTCACCCTAATACTTTATCCTAGCAATCGACTTCACTAATCCACTAACAAGTTAATGAACTGTGCTTAATTAATGAGACCCTAATTTAACTAAGGTGATGCGGTCGTCCTCCTTCGCTAAACCGGTAGATGAATTAACCTTTCCTAAACCCTCTAGTTAAGACTACTAATTGTTATCGAGTGATGCGGTCGTCCTCTCTCTAACACTTTCGTACGAAATTCAAAGGTAGAGTTAAGATTAATTATATGAATTCATTAATTAAGAGAATTAAAACTAACGTCACGAATTACTCTAATTACGTACCCACAACCTACTTCTACGAGTTCATCCTAACCTAAGCACGCAAGGGTTTTAGCCGGACATGGTCATAACAAAAATAAAAGCAACAGAAGAAACAACGAATGAAAACATAATGAATTGAATGAAGAAAATACGAAACATGAACTAGGGTTTAAAAAGAAATAAATATGAAGAACTGAAATTGAATTAACTAAAACGAAATTAAAAGCGTTTAAAGGAACGAACTAATGAAAAGAAACTACGAATTCGTATGAAAAACCTCAACAAAACGTAAAATAAAGCGTGTTCTTCTTCTTCCTCTCCAAAAACTAAGTCTAAAATTATTTCTAAAGGTTGGGATTCTTCAAAACGTGTTTGGACGAGATATATATAGGCACGGGTCGAAACGGGAGTTAACGGGCCGAAAATACGAATCCGGAGGCAAAAGTATAGGGGCGCTCGAGCAAAACGCTCGAGCGGTCCCGCTCGAGCAGTGTAGCTCGAATGGTGCATTCGCTCGAGCGGTCGCGCTCGAGCTGCTCGAGCGCTGAAATGACACTGTTACTTTTGGGCGCTCGAGTGATTCGCTCGAGCGGTGGCGCTCGAGCTGCTCGAGCGCAAGAATGGTTCTGTATGTTTGCGCGCTCGAGTAAGGCGCTCGAGCGGTGGCGCTCGAGCAATGCACTCGAGTGACCTCTAATCCTCTCAAATGATACTTTTCCTCGTCCGCACTAATACCAATCGTATTTCTTCAATATCTTCTCATCCGGGCATCCGTTTGAGTCGATTCAAAGTCCTACGAACTCCGTTTTTCGTCCTCTATTCACCTATGAGCATCAAAGAGACAAATTTATCAATGTATAGAAATAATGCTCAATTGACTCTAAATACTCTATAAACTCGACCAAAACTAGGGCGTTTCTAGCTACGAATCATGACAATTTCACGCCTAATCATCCCCCAACTTATTAGTGTTGTTAATTTTCTTCTTGCCTTTTGTATTAGCAGCTTCAGTTGGACTAGACAAGGTCACAAAGTTCTTACCTCCTTGTGATATCACTCTCATGGCATCTCTGTTTGTGTTCGCACCACCAATGTTGACATTGCATCTAATATAGGTGTTTGGACTGAAATTCATTCCATTGGATGGTTCCATTGCACTGGAACTAGAAGCACCAAGATTGATATGGCCTCCAATTAAACTGTGAGGATGAAATGCCATAGGTGGAGGTTTCCTTATTGTAACTCCTTTTGGCCTCTAATCCTTAGGTGCTTGTATCAATGGTGTACTGATTAGGGGTGAAATTATTGTGTTTTGTAGCCTGATTTACCCGTGTTTTGAGTGAATTTGATGAGTATTTAGAGTCATTTGAGTATCATTTTTATAAACTAATGAATTTGTCTCTTTGATGCTCATAGATGGATAGAGGGCGAAAAATGGAGTTCGTAGGACTTTAAATCGACTCAAACGGACTCTCGGATGAGAAGATATTGAAGAAATACGAAAAGTGTTAGTTCGTGCAAAGAATAGTGCTAGTTGGCTCAAGGAGGAAGTGCTCGAGCAGCCTAGGTCGAGCACCTAGGCGCTCGAGTGATAGGGAGTCGAGCGCGTGTGTTGTTCTGTCGCCAAGGGGCGCTCGACCGGAAGAGTTCGAGCGGTACTGACTTGCTGGAAGAAGGAGGTGCTCGACCAAGAGGCGATCGAACGCTAGGCGCTCGACCAACACCCCAGGTCGAGCGTTTACGGGAATTTTCGGCCCAAATCCACCCAATTTTGATCTCAAGCCTATAAATACCCCTTCCAAGCATATTTTGAGATACCACTGGATACCAATTGATATTTTACCATATTTAGAGTTAGAAGAAGAGCTTGGGAAGTAAGATAGAGAGACTTGGCAAGAATTTCACCGTGTAATCGAGGTTTTGAGGTTACGAATTCATAGTTTATTGTTTTATTCTTCTTTCTTAGATTCTTGAGACTTCTAAACCTACTTTTCCAGATTTCTATAGATTTAATTTTGAGACTTGATTTAATTTCTTTCATAATTAGTTTATGTTCTTGAATTCATTCATACTTTTAATTATGTTGATGATTATTGTTCTTATTATTGCTCTTGTTCTTGAAACCACCATGTTAGGCTAGAACCCTTGCATGCTTAGGATAGGATGAACTCGTAGAAATAGGATGTTGGTACGTAATTAGGATAATTCGTGATGTTTAGTTTTGATTCTCTTAATTAATTGAATTCTTAAAATAAACTCTAGAATAATCTTGAAATTGAGTACGAAAATTGTTAGAGAGAAGACGACCGCATCACTCTTTAATAATGAATATGCTTAAGGAAAGGGTTTTAGAAGGGGTTTATCATCTACCGGTTTATCTAGGGAAGATTCATCACCTTAGTTAAATTAGAGTCTCAATAATTAAGAGCAATCCATATAACTTGATTAATGGATTTATGAAATAGGTTGATAGGATGAAGTATTAGGGTTAATTCTTGAGCTTTTAGTCTTTCAATCTTGTGCTAGATTAGGGAAGTTGATTGCCTAGTTTTAGTACACTTAGGATTATTACTTGCACATCACAATTATTTTAGTTATCGTACCAACTCCGTTAGTATACGTAGGAATTCCTATCCCAAGCATCACCATCTCTTATTTGCAATAAACCCAAAAGTCATTTAGTTATTTTCATTGATAACATATAGATAGTATAATATAGTTTAGAATTAATTTAAAATTAAAAAACATACATTCATATTAGCTACAAGACGTACATCTCCAGGGATTTACTCGTGTACAAACCTTCCCTTGAGTTCGATACTACTTGGTCCCTATACTTGCCCATACTACAGTGATTCCATACTCTTGTGGGGTAACTACTAGTAAAGCTAGTATTTTGCGTTCAAGTCATGTACTCTGCAAATTAGCAAATTATTAGGGTTATGAGGTACAGGTTCTTGCATTTAGCGTATGTAATAACACAAATTTATACCTGAAAACAGGTTCTTTATTTTGAGATACTGGAATTTGAGATTCTTGAACTTGAATCTTTCTTGCACCACTGGCATAACTAGTTTCTGCCCTTTTCCTTACCTAAAATTGGATTTCAGGGATTAAAAATTAAAAAATGAGTATATTAAAAAAAAAAAAAAAACTCATCGTTGCACTACCACATTAGCCATTCCTTGTCTTGTAGTTGGTCTGCCTCTTTTCTTGTTTTGAGCAACCTGGTAAAATAAAATTTCAGTAGTTAATAAATAAAATTTCAGTAGTTTAAAGACTTACAATTTCACCATTTGACTCTTCATCTAGTGTCATTGGTGGACAATCATCAGGTTGAGTCATCTCTCAGCTTGGTGTTCATTGCCATCATCATCCTTCAAGAATCTTTAGCCAATTTTTTCCATTGACAACCTTTCTGATTGTGCCCTTGATCATCACAAAATTTACAAGTCAATGTGACCTTTTGTCTTTGCATCCTTTGAACCCCTCCATGTCTTCTCCCCCCTTCATCTGCACCAAGCCTTCTTCTTGACTCAGGCCTCCCCTTTTTCCTTTTCCTAAAGTTTGGTGGCAATGAAGGGATATAACCTATCTTCATCCACAAATCTTGTCCATTCATGGGTGCAATGGAGCGTTTCTATGATTCCTGATATGTATCCACATAATAATACTTGTGCACAAAATTTTCCACATCCCCACCTTGTGCACATATTGCACTCACAACATGCTTACAAGGAATACCAGATAATTCCCACTGCCTACAATCACACTTACAATCCTTCGAATCCACTACATATCTACTTCCATCAAAATTGGTAATTTCATACTTCCATTCAGTTAATTTTATTGGTATGCAATCCTTAGATTCATCTATCTTCTTGTAGACAATTGATCTTATTCTACCACACAAAGCTCTTCCCTCCCACTTCACTTCACACTTCTCTCTATTCTTCATTAGCCTAGTTATGATGTATTCTCTGATCCACTCCAACATAGTTAAAATAGGAGATGATCTAGCATCCAAAATTGCAGAGTTGAAAATCTCACATATGTTGACAAGTGTGTCACACTTTGAAAATGTATAGAAGCGTGACCTTGACCAATGTGAGACAAGTTTGTCCTGCAGCCAAGCTAGACATCTAGGATCCAGATCTTCAATTTTCTTCATTTCTCTGTTAAGACTTGGTACAGTAGTAACCTTAGCTGCAGCCCACAATGCTTTCTTGAATGCATCTCCTTTGAATCCAACTCTCTTCATGTTACCATGAAGATGTCTTACATAAAATCTGTTCTCCACACCATGCATAATGCTCTCAAAAGCTGGTATTAAGCCTTTTTACTTATCTGACATGAAAGTGTATACATCTTCTCTCTCATCCATCAAATCTTCTTTTAGAAGTTGCAAGAACCATTCCCATGCTTCCTTAGTCTCACTCCTTACTACTGCCCAAGCCAAAGGATATGGGTCATTATTGGGATCTATTGCAACTGTAGTAAACAAAATACCAGCACATGGACCTTTTAGATGACAACCATCTACACCAATCCATGACCTGCAACCATATTTGAACCCTTGCTTCAGTGCAGCCAAGCATATGTACAACTTGTTGAATCTTGTTCCTGTAGGTGTATTGTCCAGCTTCAGAATGACAGTAGATCCAGGGTTCTTCTTAAGCAGCGTTTGAGAGTAATCCCATAGCTTGTTGTATTTCTCTATAGAATCTCTTTCAATCAACTTTAAAGCCTTCTGTTTTACTCTGTATGCTTGGTGATGAGAAATGTAGCACCCTAACTCCACCATCTTGGTATTCTTGAAACCTCTGACAATCTTTTTTGGATTAGCTCTAAACTATTCTTCATACTTCCTTTCCAGCCAGCCTGATCTGACATTCTGGACATGATACTGTCTAGAACAGTTGTGCTCTCTGATTTATAAACACCCTTCACTTGACACCTTAAATGCATGGATATGCCAATCATAACCTTGTTGCTTGCATCTTGCATAAATCCTTCTATTATCATTCTTAGTAATACCCAAACTTCTCCCTGTTCTGATGCTATGCATGGTCACAGCCTCTCTGAAAAATTGTTTTGTAGGAAAGATTTGCTCCAAGAAGAATGTAGGATTATCTAATTGAGAAGCCCTAAAGGTTAAATACATGTCTTTATCATCCTCATCAACATTCTCATCTGATGCAACAATATTGAAATCATATTCATTCTCAGCCTGGCCATCATTACCTGAATCAATATCCTCAATGTTGTTTTCAGTAGAGGCCTCCCTTCTAACTCCTTGTCACTCAACCTCATTATCTACATTTTCAGCAAATATTATGTCATCTAAAAGTTCATCGCCCCTTGATGCATTATCAACCCAATCTGAATCTCCACTCTCATTATCTTCAAATGAATCTGACAGTTAATGAATTCTTTTCCCTTTTTTATGAACAATAATCTCATCTTCTTTTCAATCAGAACTAGCACTAACATTAGCCTGAATTTCCTCTCCTCTCAGATCCTCTACCATGTGGACATTGGTATCAATTTCCTCTACTCTGAGAACCTCTACCATGTGGACAGTTTCCACTCCATCATGAAAGTACTCTACCTCCCCTTCTATATCCTCATTTTCACTGTCAATGTTATCTCTAATTACATCCAAATACAAATGAGCTACCTTGTTTATTGCATTATTAAAAAGTCTTCCAATGTCAAACCATTCATTAACAACCTGAAGTTTCCCATTTTTTGTTCATGGAATAATACACCTTATCACCATTATACCCTAATTGACTAGATAAATCATCTAAATACTTCATGTTTAACCTACCAGTATCAACAAAATCAAATGCACTAATTGTTTCTCCTACATATTCGAAATTCCCACCTTTCTCATGCATAACACCCTTATGATGATATTTAATAGTATAAATTGTTGGGCACCTTCCTACAGTAGAAAAAAAAGAATTTATGCACATATTCAAAGAAATTTAAGAGAGAAAACTATGTATGCCTAATTTCACAAATAACCCTAATTTCGCAAAATAGTTATGCCCCAATTTCTCCTAATTTCACGAATAGCCCTAATTTCTCCTAATTCCAGCGACATACGCATACTGTTAATTTGAATTTTGAAAAACAACTTGCCCTAAATTTCACAATGGTACAATACAATAACTTAATTCAAATAAAATTCTTAACTTACCATAGTCGGGGCCCCCAAATTGAACAAGATGCTTTCTTCGCAACTGAGCTCCAAGTTCCAGCCAATGCTTTGACTTTGTGGGTTTTCTCATGGAGGACATTGTTCGAACCCTTTAATTCCGGTCGAATTCACAAACGTACGAGCTTTGTTTGCTGGTGGGGATGATGATTGTGTAAGTGATTTGAGGATTTTGTGCGCCGATTTCAATTAGGGAAAAAATTTAGTTTGAGGATGAATGGGGATGCCCATTTTCAGTTTTTACTTTTCTTTTTAATTTAATTTTTTTTATTATTTCAATTGAAACTAACGGAGCACGTGGGTGTTCCGTCCATATTTATCGTTTGGTGGTGAAATTGGGACCTAAAGTGCTTAAAATTTGGCGAATGGGACTAAACTGAAGACTATTGGGACCAAAATCGTGAATCACCGGACCCGTGGGATCGAAACTGCATTTTTCTCAATATAGATACAAATAGATCTAAATTTATATGTATTTCTTAAAACAATTTGATATCAATATACCCCAAGTGGATATAGGGTAGCATGCCCCAATTCTCCCTACCACTGGGAGAGGGGAAAAAAGATTGAGAAAGGGGTGGAATGAGAGGGGTAGGGAATAAATTTACTGAGAGAAACACAAAGATGAAATTTCTGAAATAAAAAAATATAGATCCCCAACCTACACAATTTTTTATTTGTGTTAACATTCTCACCCCAAAATTCATCCACAACGAGGGTTTATAAAATTAGTTGAGCCAAAAAAATAAAAATAAATAAAGGGTGGGAAAAACAAAAATAATCATATAATGTGATACTCTTTGCAGCTTATGCTCTTCCCCAGCCCATGATTTTCTGGTCTTTTTTTGGGTGGCGGTTGGCTTCTCCTAGAATGAAGGCCTATATCCATGTATACAACGACATCTAAACCAGTCCTTCTATCCTCATGATGTCCTCAAGCAGAATGACGTGCTCAACTTCTACTACTGATTTCGTCCCCAGCGACAATGCGACCTTCCCCCAGTGGTCACGGTGCCTTCTAGAAATTCGAAAAAATATTTAAATTTCTATCTTCTTCGCATGTCCACAATGGTGTTGGCAGCCATCATGATCGAGTGTTCATTGATTCTTCTTCTCCCTTCACTTTTGCTTGAATTTGAATATTTGCAATCGCAAAAATTAAATATAATTAACTAATTAAAATCCACAATTTTCATATCCACTCTCCATTAGTTGTTGAGTGAATATCATCAACAAATAAAAAATATAATAAATATAAAATTAAAAATCAAACACCAAAATTAAAATTCTCAATTGTTTCCATTAGAACATAGTGAGTTCATATGGGAGTTGCTATATTTGGTTAGGAAACAATTAAAAATAATCAATTGTTGTACACTTGTAATATCTTAACAAGAAAATGATATTAAATGAAAAGATCTGGTTGGTGTATGATATCTAATCGTTGGATTATGAAGTCTGAGCAACTACTTCACGTCCTCGATCACGACGATGCAACTGATGGGCCTTCAAATAAAAAATAAAATTTGATGGGCTTTAGGGTAATGACCCAATTTTAGATATATAAACATCCCTCTAATCCATTGTATTTCGTATCATAGAAATTAGCAAATCTACTGGTTTGGTAGTGTCCCCAGACGTAATTAATTCTTGACGAACTGGGTCAACAAATCGTGTGTTCTTTATTATCGTTCTTTTTTTTCTTCATAATTGCATATCTATTCCTAACATCTAATATCTAGAGCATCGAGTTCAGAAGATCCGATGGGAGAAATTATAGTGGGTGAAGGGAATCCCCGATTAAGAAATTTGATGGAACAAATTTCAGTTTATAAAAGATGCAGATTGTAGATTACCTGTCCGTTAGCTCGAATTGCAAAAAAATATTAAAGTGGAGTTTTATTTATCAAAATATAAAAGTTAGATTAGATTGCAATTTGCGAAAATGTGGTAATTTTATTTGCAATTAAACCTAAATTGTACCCAAACTTTCATAGAAGGAAAGACACGGAAAATAAGAGAATATGAGTAATGGTTAGGTAATTTTGTAAACTTTTAAATATAAAATAAAAGATTTGGTTAAATTCTGTATTTGAGGGCCCAAAAGTAATGACATTTGGTGTAATTTGTTGATACTGTGAGGATGAAGTTTATGAACGGTTTTCCGTTGTGTGAGTTTTTTTGTGCCAAATAGAAAAGAAAAGTGTGAAAGCATTTTTGGGATGGAGAAAATGAGTTAAATTGCAATTTTGGTCCCAACATAAATGACCTTAAACACATTTTTGTTTCGAAAGGTGTCTCAATTTATGTTTCATTTTGAAAAACCCTTAAAATATTATTATTGTTTCACGAGGTCCTCGGGTAATGAAAATGCTCGAATTTTGTTGAGTAAATTTTAATTTTTTCCAATAAAAAATATGAATCAATAAATTTCAAAATTATTATCACTCGAATTCCAACAAAAAAGTATGTTCCTAATGAATTGTCAAACATGGTTTGTTGAACAAAAATTATATATTTTAATGATATTTTTTTAAAACAAAAGAATATTTCAGGGCCTGACCTAATAGTTCAGGGGACTTTCGATATAATTAAATGTTGATGTATAGCACAGGAAAAATTATGGGCATCCTTCAAACTTGACTCCAATCGACTTGATGGAGAAGAAAACAGAGCTTTGATTTCTTTCTGAAACACCACAATTGGATAGTCTTCTCAGCTTTCAAATCATTCCAAAGGCATAGATCTTTCCATCCGCTAGTCAAAGCGTACATTTTGTTGGATATCCAGTTTTTCATACTCAACATGTGTTCTACACCACGGGGATCAACAACGGTGACGGAAATCCCATCACCACCGGAATTTAGTTGGACAACTTCACTTGGACACAATTCACTAAAGAAATGCTCCTCAACCTGCTTGTGAGGTATGGAGAGCCTGCATTCTTTGGTGTCCACGTCGGATGGAAACAGTTTTTCCTCGATAACCAAGACCGCACTTTTGTCGCAAACCCCACAAGCACGAATGCGCCTCTTGACCCTCTCATTGCAAACAACACGAGGAGGATGAGGAAGACTAAGATTATGATCACGAAGCACATCTAATATTGGTGTACGATCGACCTCTCTCTCAACAACCGTGTTTCTCCCTCTCTTGCCCATTGGCCTGGACACTACATTTAAGACCCCGATTCCATTTCCATATTATTCCATGCACTACAATAAAATAATAATTGAATTAGACATAATAAATAAAATAAAAAATATAAAACTGAAATTATTGGGGGATATTATATTGATGAACTCAGTCCATGCACCTTCTTTACGATGAATATTTGATTCAACCTCAATATTTCTTGGTCTTTTGACGGTGGCATTGTACAGAACGGAATCATGGGGATGTGCTCCAATTATTTTTTCAGATTTTTTTATTTAAATTCTCCGCTCATCCAAATTGATCTTTCCTTCATCAACCATGACCACCACATTAGCCAAAGTCTCCAACCCTTTCCACATAATTAATTACCTGCGGCTAGGGAAATATTTTTTAAAACAAAAAAGAAACTTATATTAAACAATTAATATAGAGAAGAGGTCATTCACAAAATTTGGAGGCTCAACCCAACAACATAAAGAAAGAACTCATGTAATAATATTTTTGCTAAATAAATGTAATCCTGAAACCATGAATCAAACACTCTCTTGGCATAATAGAAACCCAGGTTTTTAATAAGCGAAACTTAAATCTTTGTTAATTAGAGAGCTAAGGTTGATTTTATGGGAAATATATATAGAAGATATGTAAATCTTTTTGGAGATAGAATGAGGATATATTGAGATAATAGTGTAAGATTTTATTTCGTACGTATCTAGGGCTTATGAGATATCTATGTGTTGTTACATTAAGAGGTTTCCAAGATTTAATTATACCCAAGTGTTTGTATTGACATGCTACCCATTAGGTGATAAAAAAAAGGTTGATTATATTGGGATTTTAATCCCTTAGAAATAGAGTAGTTCTAGATTACATGTAGATTTTTTGTTTTGAATTTGGACCGATCACTCCAACAAAGCACTCTCTTGAAGTCGAACAAAAATCCAAGTTCTTTAGAGTTTTATTTTATAGAGATAATTAACTAAAGAGAGAGGTTGATTTTATATATGAGAAATTGATAAAGATATATATAAATTCTTTTGAAGATAGGAGGAAGATACATAGATATAATACAAGATTTTCGAATGTAGGACTTATGAGATAGCTATGTATGTATTTTTTTCGAGTAATACCTGTACATCAATACTTATATATTGACGAAACATTTTATGTCTACGTGGCATCTTTCATTGCTCTTCCTTTTCAAATCACTTTCTTCTCATTGCTTCAAATGTGTACTTTTCATCCTAGCCATTGTTTTCTAATTTATAATTCTGATCGTTGGTTTTGTTTTTGTTTTCTATAAATTCCTCTGATCCCTCACCAATTTTTCATTGCCTTTGTTGCTCCCTCTTCAACTTCTATGGTATGGTTTCTCCTCATTTCCAAGCCCCTCAATTCTTCCGTTCCTCAATCGCATCCATGTTTTTTTTTATTGTCGTCGTTTGTGTTTGGCATGGTAGTATTGTTAATCCCTGATATTATTAAGTTTTTCAATTGATGAGAGTCTTTTCATTGACGATTGGTTCTGTTTTGCGATGAATCCTTTATATTAGTGCATGTTTTTTTTTTCTGTTGAAGTCGTTCGGCTTCATGCTCTTTTCTTTCGTATTGGTGGTAATGTTGTATGTACTAACTGCACTAATTTTATTTTTTCCTTTCCTTTTTTTTTTGATCAGGTTCCATCCTTTGGGGCACCTGTTTATTTGATAATTTTGTGTTTCGTCGCCGGTCGATCTAGAGGATCATGCCTTAGCTCCATTACTATAGATTTGAATATTTATAATCTTAGGTACGTATCTATTATAGTATATCAGTTAGTTTTGATGAATATGTCATATTTCTATTGTTGTGAATTCCGAAACTTTGTATTCTTGGGCGCGTGCCTGTTTTAGTTTATAGGATATTTAGTGTGAGAATTGTTTCAATCACTGTAATTATGTATGGTCATTGTATATATATATTTAGTTACCCATTTTGATATTGTTTCTATGGTTTCATGTAATAATTTTTTATTATTTTATTTTTTATCCATTGAATTCTGAATTTTATATCTCATTGAATTACACTGCCCGATCCATCGTACTATTTGTGGAAAATATTAACTTATAGTTTCAACATAATAACACGTGTAGGGTGTATCGTCAATCTCGTAATGTGCGTGTTGATTTAAATTGTAGATGTCATGACTCACCGTTGCATAATCTATTTTTTATTCATTTAATATGCATTCTCCTTAAATTGTATTCTTTAGAAAGTGTATGGGGTTTTCATTCAATGAACCTTGCATGGAGGTTCAGCCATATACTATGGTTTCTAATGTTTGTTTCTTAGATTTGAATATTATAATTTTTAATCATTTCTTATTGATTTGTTTATTCTAGATATGAGATAGTAATTTTTCGTGATGTGCACATTCTCAGTAAGTGGTTATAGCTCCCGGTGACTTTGTTGGATTGTTATGCTCGCGATTATTTCTTATTGATTTGTTTGGCTCACGATTATTTAGTCTAAATTGAGCATACATCTCCTATAATTATGTAGATGTCTCCTCAACTGTGTTGACTATAATTTTCTCCTAATGATATGTACTTAGTGGTCGTATTTATTAAATTTCCATATTTTTCATAATTGACTTCTGGCGTTTTTTTTCTCTAATTTTTTATGATAGGCGGTATATATTAGTGTTAATTTATTATGAGTATTGTTTACATTTATGCCTTATCATAATTGAATACCCTATTAATTTGTATATTTATCTTTGCATGGTAATATCGGTTTTATTGGTACTATTTCTTTCGACATTAATTTATGAATTAATATTTATTGGTAGTTATTAGGGAGGATGTGATGTCCTTGATAATGTTTTATTGTTTTTGTTATTTATTGCTACTTTTTTTTTTTGTTCATGATTAGTAATCAATTTAATTGAGATTGTAAGCTTGACAATTGGCTACACGAAAATAATTTAGGCCTGGTAATTTTATTTTTCTTTTGGTATCTTTTTTACTTTGAGTGTGATTCTATTCATAGGTTGTCTTAATTGTGTGTAATCAATGATTTCCTTTCTTTATGTTAACCATTCAAGGACTTATGTAATTGGTATGTGTTACTTTGTTGTGGCTTTATACGTGGTGGTATTTATTCTTTGTTTTATATTTGCATTTATAAATGAGTTCCACTATTTAAATCTCAAAATTCTTTAAACTCGCCCCACTTACTAAATATACCCCAATAAAATTTAAAAATTAACATGTGTTACTATATATATCCATTTTATTCCTATAATATCCTTACCTTATCAAAATAAAAAATAACACCATCCTATTTCATATTCTCTTAATTGACTCTCTTTCAAGAAATCAAATAAAAAATAAAAAAATAAAAAGGTTAAAGCCAAATAAAATAAGAAAAATATTTTATAAAAATCAATTTAATCATCGTAAATAATTAACTTAAAAATCTATAAATTAAGTTCATCTAGAATAGTTTTGTGAACAAGGGTATGAAATTTATACTATTAATTGTATTCATTGATATTGTTATATTCATTTAGTGATATTGTTAGATGTAGTAGACTAAAATCATAGTAAATAAATATTATAATATTAATTAATATATCTAATGGTATTATTGAATGCATGAACTATTTTCATAGAAGACATAATATAATTTTTTAAAACATCAAAACTTACTGCTCTAATTAATTCCTTTAGTTATAACTAATATCATTCGACATCTATAGTTTCATCTTGATTAGGTAATATCTTTAGTTAAAAAAATTAATACACTTTTCACCGAAATTGTGGATCACATTGTAACTACTCATTATAAGTCTCATGTATTAAAATCATATTCAAATTATATTATATAATCCCTCCATCTCCTATTAATTTTTATACATGAGACACGTGTTAAATTAAATAATGGTGCATATTTAACACATAGTGATACGAGTTTAAATAATGTCGAGTTGCTTTGGATAATTTTGTTGTACCTTATAGTCCAATTTTGTTGAGGAAGTATCAAGGATATATAAACACTGAGTTATGCAATCGAAACAAGTCCATCAAGTATTTGTTCAAGTATATAATAAGAGGTCCTGCAGAGACACTGTAACCGTAGAAAATGATAGGGAGACTATTGTTAATTCAAAATCAAAAGATGAAGCTAATTTTTTTTTATCAACTGTAGGTACATTTATCCGTGCGAACTGTGTGGAGGACTCTTCAGTTTGAAATATAATATAGATTCTTCGTCTGTAGTACATAAACTACGCACACATAGATACTTTGAAGATAGAACAATACTTGCACCTACAAATAGAGATGTGGATTGTATCAGTGATAGGATTAATTCTATAATTTCTTGATATACAAAAGTTTATTTGAGTTTGACAGTGTTTGCAAAACAGAGTTTCAAGATGGAGAATGGAGAGTTGATTTCAGTTGATTATTTAAATTCTATCAAATATTCTGGAATGTTACCGATAAAAAAAATATTCTGGAATGTCGAGCCATTATTTAGTTTTGAAGGAATGTGTTCCTATTGTTCTTCTCAGGAATATTGAATAATCGAGTCTTTTCTTGATTGATAATACTATAAATAATTTGTAATAATTACTCTTATATTGAGTATTATTTATATGAAAAAAATTATTTTTATTTAAAGATATTTGTAAATAATATATATTGAATCATACGTATACACGTTTAGCTTTAATCAATATTATAATAAAATAAAATAAATTATTACATATGTTTTTAGTGTAAGGAATTTTTTTTTTATATTACATAAAAATCTTTTGAAAATTTAATTTATCCTCGCAAATTTCGCGGGGCAATAACTAGTTAGGATATATAAATGGTTGAAATATGTTGTAAATAAGTGCGTAAAATAAAACACGAGATTTGTTCACCCAGTTCGTCGGGAACGACTACGTCTGGGGGCGAGCCAAGCCAGGAGTTTTCACTAATGATCTTGTGTATGAGTCATTACAATCATGAATACAATAGTCTATTTATAAGAATAAAACCCTAGTCTAAGATATAAAGCCCATTGGGTTATTGGCCCATTAGTAATGTCCATATCAAATCTTCTAGATTTGGAATAATAAATCTTCTAGATTTACAACACTCCCCCTTGGACATTACGATTAACATAAATGTCTTGTCATAAAAACTCCACGTGCTAAGTCGATGCCAAATAATAAGTTAGGGAGGAATGTAATCGATCTTCTAGATCAAATCTTCTAGATTTATTTCGGGGTTACCGCTCCCCCTGAAGACAACAACACTTTGAGTCTTTGCATCCCAATACCACGAACGTACTTTTCAAAAGTAGACGTAGGTAAGGACTTAGTAAATAGATCTGCTAGATTGTTACTAGATTGCACCTTTTGAATGGTAATCACGTCACTCTTCTGGAGCTCGTATGGGTAGAAAAACTTAGGTGAAATATGTTTCGTCAGGTTTCCCTTGACGTACCCATTACTCATTTGTGTGATGCAAGCTGCATTGTCTTCAAATATAACGGTGGGAGGTGTATCGCCTTTAGCGATACCACACGAGTCACCAATGTGTTTTACCAAAGACCTTAACCAAACACATTCTTGTGCGACTTCAAATAAAGCTATTATCTCTAAGTGGTTTGAAGACGTGGTAACCATGGTTTGTTTAACCGATCTCCATGAGATCGTGGTACCACCACAGAGAAAAACGTAACCAGTCTGGGATATGGCATTGTGGGGATCAGACAAATAGCCAGCATCCGCATAACCTACTAAGGTTTTGTCTTGGTTCTTACGGTAAAACAGTCCAAGATCTTGAGACCCTTGGAGGTACCATAGAATATGCTTAACACCATTCCAATGTCTCCTTGTAGGAGAAGCGATATGTCTCGCAAGCAAATTGACAGCATATGCAATGTCCGGCCGAGTGCAATTTGCGAGATAGAGCAATGCTCCGACAGCACTAAGATAAGGAACTTCTGGCCCCAGAATTTCTTCTGAATCTTCTCTTGGTCTAAATGGGTCCTTATCCACTTCGAGGGATCGGACAACCATAGGGGTGCTAAGTGGATGAGATTTATCCATGTGAAATCTCTCCAATACCTTCTTCACGTAGGTCGACTGATGTATAAGAATTCCTTCTGGGAGATGCTCGATTTGCAGGCTGAGGCAGTACTTGGTTTTACCCAAGGTTTTCATTTCGAATTTGGCTTTCAAGATTGAACTGGCTTCTTCAATCTCTTTGCATGTTCCGATTATGTTCAGGTCATCAACATAGACAGATATGATGCAAAAACCATTTTGCGATTTCTTCGTGAATACGCATGGGAAAGCTTTATCGAATTTGTATCCCTTCTTCTGAAGGAACTCACTAAGTCGGTTGTACCACATGAGGCCCGATTGCTTCAGGCCATACAATAACTTCTGCAGTTTTATGTTATACATACTGCGGTTTTCACCATCCCTCATCTGAGGAATGTCAAATCCATCGGGGATTTTCATATAAATGTCGGCATCGAGTGATCCGTATAAGTGTGCAATTACTACGTCCATTAATCTTATTTGGAGATTCATTATAACTGTCAAAGATATCAAGTAGCGGAACGTTATTGAGTCCATGACGGGAGAATAGGTTTGATCGAAATCAATGCCGGGTCTCTCTGCGAAAACTCTTGAGCTACAAGCCTCGCTTTATACCTCTCCATAGTATTGTTCTCATTTCATTTTTGTACAAATACCCATTTATATCATACAGGGATAGCGCGCGTGAGTGTACGAACGATAGAGCCAAATACTTGTCTTTTGTTAAGCGATGCGAGCTCTGCATCGATTACCACTTTCCATTTAACCCAATCGGAGCGCTTCCGGCACTCAGCAATTATTTTGGGTTCTGGATCTAGATCATTTATAATGGAAAGAGCAATTGACGCTGCAAATGTGTCGTCGACGACAGTAATATTTCTATTATACGTTTCGCTGCAAATGAAGTTCATAGAGACTTCGACGTTTACGTCAACCAGACCTTCCTCATTTCCCATTGTATCTGGGTCTGGTCATTCCACGGTCCTAGTGCATTGAATATTTTGTGCACATGCTTCATTACTAGGACGCTCGTCTCCTAGAGACTTTGAGTTATCTAGACGAATCTCTTCTAGAGATTTTACATTCGACTGACCAGATTTGCTAGCCTTTCGTTTAGGTGTATTACTATCTCTTGAGGGTCCCCTACGCTTTTGGCGTGTGGGGGCATGAGTACTAGTTTTGCTTGGGACCTCAACCCTTTGGGGAGCATTTACTGCAGGTATATGCGATTTAGTTACACCTCTATGGTCAGTGAACGCGTCTGTCAGATTGTTTGCTAAATTTTGCAGATTAATGATCTTCTGAACTTCTAGTTCAGATTGATTAGTGCACGGATCTAAATACTGAAGATTACTTATGTTCCACGTAAGCTCCCGACATTCATTCAATTTTGAATTCGGATCTCCCCCTAATGCCGAGAAGTAATCTTCATCGAACGTCCAATCAGCGAACCTGGCCGTTAATTGATCCCCGAACAAAGGCTCGAGGTATTTCACGATGGATGGAGAGTCAAATCCGACGTAAATACCGAGTTTCCTTTGTGGGCCCATAGAGGTCCGCTTTGGTATCGTTATTGGAACATATACCGCACTTCCGAAAATATGCAGATGGAAAATGCTAGGTTCTTTCCCACGCACTAACTGCAAGGAGGAATGATCATTATATGCAGTTGGATGGATTTGTATTAAGTGCGATGCATATAGGTATGCATGCCCCCAGCATGAAGTGAGTAGTTTGGAGTTCATAAGCAATAGTCTCGCGATAAGTTTGATACGTTTTATTAGCGCCTCAGCAAGACCATTTTGGGTATGGACGTAGGGAACCGAATGCTCCACTTTAATTCCCAGGGCCATACAGTAATCTGTAAAGGCCTTTGAGTTGAACTCAGTAGCATTATCCATCCGAATCGACTTGATTGGATAATCCGGGAATTGAGCTCTAAGCTCGATAGTTTTCGCAATGAGCTTCGCAAAAGCTTGATTGCGGGTGGACAGCAAACAGGCATATGTCCACCTAGTGGAGGCATCAATAAGGACCATGAAATAACGAAATGGTCCTGATACTGGGTGAATCGGTCCGCAAATGTCTCCTTGAATTCGCTCTAGGAAAACCGGAGACTCTAGTCCAACCTTAGTGTGCGACGGGCGTACTATTAACTTACCCTTAGAACATGCATCACAAATAAATTCATCAACATGAGGGATTCTATTATTCGAAATATTATGACCATTTGAATTAGATAGAATCCTACGTATCATTGTTTGTCCTGGATGACCTAACCGCTGATGCCACAATTTAAAAGAATTCGGGTCATGGAATTTCATACTCATAGCTAGATAGGAACTAGACGGCCGGATGTAGGAATAATACAATCCGGAGGAGAAGGAAGTAAGTTTTTCTATAACTTGTTTACGGTTACCTCGAGTAATAATCATCAAAAGGTATTCGTTATTGTTCTCAGTTTCAGTTTCAATGTGATATCCCTTTATCCTAATGTCTCTAAAACTGAGTAGGGTATGCTTAGATTGTGGAAATAATAAAGCATTATCGATTATAAGTTTGGTACCCATGGGGAGGACAATGGAAGCTCTTCCGGAACCCACTATCAACGTACTATCATTGGCTATTGTAGTTATACTCCCCTTACGTTCTATCAAGTTATGAAAATACTTCCTATCTTTTAGGATTGTATGTGTGGTAGCGCTATCTACCAAACATAAATCACTATGTGCGTCCATCATGCAAGAGGAAATTGTCCAAACCTAATAGCTTATTTGTTTACAAGTCATAGATGAGAACAGCAATATCCAAATAAATGTAATGGACAACTATTAAGGTAAACACATCAAAGCTAAAATAATAGTATCATCCATAAAATAAAATGAAGTATCCAAAAGAAAGGATCCAAAACATAAAATTGTCTTATTCAGAAAACAAAGTACTAGAATTAATCAAATACGCAAATCACCCGTCATCTCCAAAGTCCTTAAGCTCAATGCCCATGGGATCTACGTTGTCTTGGTCAGGGTCTGCTTCAGGCAGACTGGCATGGTGAGATTCAACTCTAGGAGTCTTCCCCTTATCGTCCTTCTGCTGCTTTTGGTAAGCCTGAACCAAGTGTTTGGGAGTTCGACACGTGCGAGACCAATGGCCCTTGCATCCGCATCTATAGCAGGACTGCTCAACCTTATCTTGATTATCAGATTTTTGATTAGCGGGATTCGTGTTAGGTGCAGCCTTTCCACGAGCCTGAGCTTGATTGTCATTCAAGGTACCTGGACCACCGGACTTACTACGACCTCAGCCTTTGCTACGAGTTCATTTACTTTCTCTCCCCCTTCCACGCTTGCGACCTCTTGTACTACCTTGAGCTATAACATGTGCTTCGGGCACAACTTTTGAGCCAACCGGTCTCGAGTTATGATTCTGCATAAGGAGTTGGTTGTGCTTTTATGCCACTAGAAGTGCAGAAATTAGCTCAGAGTGTACAGTGTAGTTCTTAGTCCTATACTGCTGCTGGAGTACAAGGTTGCTTGCGTGGAAAGTCGACAAAGTCTTCTAGATTAAGTCGTCCTCAGTTACAGTTTGCTTGCATAACTTTATCTGAGATACAATACGATGTAGGGCTGAGTTGTACTCCGTTACAGACTTAAAGTCTTGAAAATGGAGGTTCAACCAATCGTATTGAGCCCGAGGGAGGAGTATGTCATTTTGTTGTTGGAAACGGTCCTTCAGGGACTTCCACAACGTTCCGGGGTCTCTTTCAGTGAGATATTCATTTTTCAGGTCCTGATTAAGATGATGTCTTAGGTAAATCAGAGCTTTCGCCTTCTGGGCGTCAGTTGATTTTGAATCGTCGACAATCGCACCGCTTAAGTTGGTTGAGGCTAGATGTATCTCAACATCTAGCGCCCATGTCAGGTAGTTACTACAATCAAGAGCAAGCTCAGCAAATTCTCTTTTGGTAATATTAGACATGATACACTACAATTATTAAAGTGACATGGTAAGAGGTGTGACCAAATTTATTGACAACGGAGAAACAATGATTCATTTGATTATTCTAGAGCACATAGATACAAGTATTGGGCGCCGTCTACCCAAAACATAAATTACGGTCCGACAAATACCGGGCGCCGCCTACCCGGGCATAATATGCGGAATATAAAGAAATAAACTATGTGCGGGAGAAATAATGCACGTAAGATAATTAAATCATAGGTACATGCAAAACAATTTATGAACGATAATCACATGAAAATAATTTCAAGGAAAATTTACGACTTAATAGACATGCATATTCATGAGGCTAAATATTTCATGTATATTAATGAAATTTAACGAAATATTTTCAGGATTTAAAAATAAATTAATATGAATTTTGTGATATCTAAAACGAAATCGCAACTAGATTAGGGCATCACAAAATTCCAGAGAAATAACGCCGCATGCGTAGGGCATGCGTCGCCTCGACGCTGCGCACGGAGGCGCGCGGGGGGGACGAAGGGGCGGTCGGCAGCGCACAGAGGGCGCCATGTGGGTGGCGGCGAACGGCGCGGCGGGCAGCGGCGGCTGCGACGGGCAGCGCGCGTGCGGGCGTCGCATCGGCGGTGGCGGACGACAGCGGGCCGTGCCACTTGGGCGACACGCTCGGCGGCGGCAAACGGCAGCGGGCCGTGCCGCGCGGGCGTCGCGCTCGGCGGTGGCAGACGGCAGCGGGCCGTGTCGCGCTCGACGGCGGCGGACGACAGCGGGCGTGTCGCGCTCGACGGCGGCGGACGACAGCGGGCGTGTCGCGCAGGGGCGTGCGGCGCGGGGGTCGCACATAGCGGGGCTGGCGGCGGCGTGCGGCGGGGCTGGCGGCGCGTGCGGCGGGGCCGCGTAGGCTGATGCCCATGTGCGGCGGCTGTAGCCCTTCGGCGGGTGACGGACGGCGGCCGTTGCTCGTCGTTTCAAGTCATAATTAAAATAATTTTAATTCGATATACAAACATGATTCAATTAATTGTAAGTAGAATAAATCGAATCCATAGCAAGGTTACACATCAAAACATGTAATTCATAGAGAATTTAATTTAGGGCGTACCGTATAATCTCGGGCAGAGACTCGTGCTGATAATGTGTTGTAAATAAGTGCGTAAAATAAAAGATGGGATTTGTTCACCCAGTTCGTTGGGAACGACTACGTCTGGGGCGAGCCAAGCCAGGAGTTTTCACTAATGATCTTTTGTATGAGTCATTACAATCATGAATACAATAGTCTATTTATAAGAATAAAACCGTAATCTAAGATATAAAACCCATTGGGTTATTGTTCCATTAGTAATGTCCATATCAAATCTTCTAGATTTGGAATAATAAATCTTCTAAATTTACAACAAAATCCTTTAAAAAAATCGTATCTAACGCAAATGGTATTGGGGAATCTCTCACTCTTTCTCTCTCTACATTTGGATAATCTCTCTCTTGTTTGGAACTAAATTCATTTATGTTAAAAGTTATGGGAAAAAATGTTATATAAATTCAAATCGTGATAATATCTATTTTTAAGAACCGATAAAATATCTCCATTTTACGGTAATTGCTATTTTTTCTTGATAGTTTTTTCAAGAAGGTTGATTAATTTAAATTAACAAGATTTTAAGATTTTTCTCATAGTTTGTACATCCCTAATATTCATGAATTCGGAATATCTTAATTATTACAATATTATTATTCGTATATAGTATTTAATCGGCCGTCTATATAAAACTAGTAAAATATATTGAAAATAGATTTCCTTAGCTAAAAAAAGAATAGTTCTAGTGTACACTTGAGTGCATGGTATGCATTTGGATTTTGAAAAAAATACCACAAGCAGAATTCAGAAATATCCCAAGAAGTAATCATTAATACCCCAAGAAGGCATCAGTAATACCCTAAGAAGGCATTAGCAATACTTCAATTGCAAAAAAATACATAGTTCGGTGTGTTATTGTGTGTTTTGAGAAAATCAAAATTGTGCTTAAAATCCAAGTGCATACTATGCACTTGAGTGCATGCTAGAATTTTTGATTAAAAAAAGTGATTCGAGAACAATTATGTTTAGGCAAAAACTTGTATGACACCGTCTCATGGCATGAGAAAATACAAAATAACATCCACCCCTACCAAAGTGTTAATGCATCAATGCTTAAATTATACCCAATTATATTGTCTCGTACCATCTCACACAATACATACTCTTAATTTTATTATAGGATATACATCTTACTTATATAAGGATAAGGTGTACTATTAAAAACACGAATATTTGCTTTTGCATTGGGTACTTAAATTAGAGTTGTTCACGGTACGGACCAAAACGGATATTTGAAACGTTACGGATAATTCATCAGGCGATTCGCGACGGTGGACGAGCAAGCGGTTCACGATGGTGGATAAAGTCGACAGTTCACGATGGTGTGATTCATAGCAGAGGAGAAAGTAGGCGCTCCGCAGAGCAACGAACGGTGGTGGTGGAAGTGGGTGAGTGGCAAATGAGAGAGAGAACGCGCGGGCGACGAACGAGAGAAAGAGTGTAGCTGAGAGAAAGAACGAGTTTTTTCACAAAAAAATATTTCAAGGGTCCCTTTTATACCTTTATTAGTTATATAGAAAAAATTAAGACCACGGGACAAGACAACGGAGGTTACACCCGTTGTCTTTGTTGCGAACCCTGAATTTAAGATCATGAGGAAAGACAACGGGGGATTAAATTCGTTGTCTTTTATTGCGAACCCTGAACTTAAGACCACGGGGATATTTAAGAGAACGAGGTTTACACTTTAGACAACAGTGAAAATCAAAACTCGTTGTCTTTTCCACGTTGTGAATTTTAAGTCATGGATAATACCATGCCTTGTTGTGGGTAATATTAAAATACGAATAATATCAATGCATGCTTAAAGTAATTTATTAATAATTAATATCAATAAATTAAATAATATAAACTTATGATAGCCAGAGTGTGCTAAAAAATATATCGCGAGCTCGCCCAATGTCATGCGACACCGCTCCCGCTGGCTCGCTCAACCAATTTTGCCTATTCTACATTGCCCGTCATTTGGTTCTTCAAGTTATCCCAGATCGCCTAGATCGAGCGACATGCGATGTTGTTTTCCCCTGCAAGCTCTTGTGTCACTTTCTCATCATCTAGAGAAGAGGTGGGTGGGTCCTAGAAAGAGGCCAGCGGGGGTAGGCGAGTTCGGAGTGGGGCCTGGGAAGAGGTAGGCATGACATGTGAAGATGAACATAGGGTACCAGAGGTTTCACTAAACCCCTTTTGATATCTTCTGTGTCATTTTTTGTGTTCCACACATATTTTATAGTTTGGACTTATGACATGTGGAATGTTAAAAATATTCAAGGAATTGACATAATTCTAGTTCATGTGTTAAAGATTTAGAAAGTTGAATACATATTGAAACATAAAAAACGACACAGAGAAATTGAAATGAGTAGATTGATATCTTTCTTGCTATTTTGGTGTTTCACTTCATGTTTTATAGGTTGAGGCCTCGTTTGATAGCAGGTATTTGATAAGATATGATAGTTTAAATTTTGATCCATTATACATGTTTTATGCATATATCTATTGTTTGGTGTACAAAGTGGTATATTTTATAGGTCATTTGCTAGCCTATGTAAAATTATTGATAAATATGAAAAAGTCATTTTTACCCTAAAAATTATAAGACAATTTACATTTTTATCATCTCTAAAATTATTCTCTTGCCATGGCCACTTGCGTTGCGAAGGATATGAAGACAGTTGCATCTGTAGAGAAAGAGTAGAGTATAAATATATATATATATATATATATATATATATATATATATATATATATATATGTATACACACATAACTTACATAATTTATCAAAATCTGACCTCATCTTTTCTTTCATAAACTTTGCTGTGAAACTCAAACTATCAGAAAGAAGAAATACAAAATTTGCAAAGAGAGCTAAATAGATTTATAAATATTTTTGCAAAACTAGAATTAAAAATATATTTCCTACCATGAATCTATTATCATTGGATACACCTTGTTGCGCTTTCTTCTCACTAGTGGACTACAAGCTCCTTTATTTGTCTTTAAAAATTGGGATTTTAGGCGTCAATTGACCTTCATGTTCTGCATTCCATGAACGAAAAACAGAAGTTATGGGGAGAGAGAATTCTAGTTATGTTCCCTTTTTTTTTAAGGGAAAGCCGAGATATTTAGGGTAGGAAGTGGAAAAAAAAATAATAACTAACTATAGTTTTAATAATACCATCTATTGAGATGTGATACGTAAACACTTGAAATCAGTATAATAGAAACTAGATTCTAATTTAATTTCGGGTCAACATGTTTATAGATATTGATAACCAAACATCATATTAGATATGTTAAGGACACGGCTAAATAAGCCCCTGAATCTACTATACATACCCCGAAAATATTTTAGACAAAAATATCCTTTGATTAAATGTCTCAATTACCCATATATAAATACTCTTTAAATTGAGATTTTGTTTTCCTCTTATTCACCTTATCATCTTCTTCCCGCATAAAATCCCAAAAAACCCTAGTTTTATAGTCAATGAGTTAAACAAAACAGTACATATTGACTGACTGATTTTCTCACCCGATAACATCCTCATCAATTGAAAGTGGGAGGATTTGTCCCTTCAAAACTGGCACAATAGATACATATGTTTTTAAAGGAAATTATTTTATAAATCTTCAAGAGGTCTTTAAAAAATAAAAGTAGAATTAATTGATTTTATATTATCCATTTTGGAAATCAATTGAATCCAAGAGTATCAATATATATATGGCCTTGTGGCAGAACATAACCGATTAGAATTTTTGCAGAATTTTTTGATTGAGTATTGTTTGGTGAAATGTTGAATTGGCCCGAGAATTACAAAAAGTAATAAAATCTCCATGTAATTGTAATCTGACCATGGGTAAAAATCTAATTCAGCCATTAATCGTTAAATCTTAGATAATCAGATTCAAAAAAAGTTTGTAATGTTATGTTGTAACAGACGAATTTAACTATGCCAAAAATATTTCAATAGTAACAAGGGTATAATGATGAAAAATGAGGCGCATATAGTATTTTAAATAAGTAAATAATTTTTAAAATGAGGTATAAATAGTAATTGGAGTATGTATAGTATATTTGGGGATTTGTTTAGTCGAAGCTATATGTTAATGTATCTATCACTCTCGAATACTCCCTACCAAACATGCCGCATGCATATTGAAACATAAGAAAATGACATAGTGTTTGAATTGAGTATTGAATGAGATTTTGTGTCATTGGTGTTTCAGTATGTAATTTAATATTACATATTATTTTAATAGATATATGCTGAAATTTGATTTATTTAATGCTAAAATTAAATATCTTACAATTTAAAAATGATTTCAAAAATAATACTCCCTCCATCTACGAAATTTTTACCCATTTACTGTTGGGCACAGTTTTTAATTAAGGAGACGCTTAGTTAGCAATTCCTCAATGGTAATAGGAATAAAAATTATTTTCCATCTATGCCCCCATAATAAAAATGATGTGTTGGGGGAAGATTTGTTACAATTGTGACTCCATTGCTAGTGTCATGCCCTAATTTTGGAATAAAAGTGGACAACAAATGGTTGTTGATAGAAGAATGAGGGAGTGATTGAGGAGGAGGATTGTAGGAAGAGAATAGGGTAATCAAAATAGAGTAGTGATTACCTTATTTAGGAGAGAAGGGGGTGATTTTGTTCTCATTAACCATCATAATTACACTAATTTTCAATCTCATTCCCATTACCATTGAGGAGTTGATAACCAAGCGCCCCCTAAAATTAGTATTTTATTGAAAAAGCGGATAAAGTAGATAAAGCAAGAGTATTGTGATGGGTATTGTGGGACCCATTTATTTGTTTGTGAGTGTGGTTTATTTTCAAAAGAGGAATGAGTAAAAATTTGGTGGACAAACCAAAAAGAAAAGCGGGTAAAAATTTCGTGGACGGAGGAGTATAATATTAAGAGTAACTGTGCACTCACTCAAAAATTGAGACTGTATACACTGAAAAGTGCGGATTGATTACACTGAAATTTTTTTAGTGTAAACTTTTCTATGTAATCAATCAACACTTTTCAGTGTAATCAACCCACATTTTTCAATGTAAACAATTTCAGATGTTGAGTGAGTGCACCGTGTACCAGGTGCATTTAAAGCCTTGACTAAAATCAAACTAAGCCGGATGTGTCCAGGTCCATGAAAATTTTGACGGGGCGGGTCCTGAAATTTGCCAACCTCATCCTAAACTTGTCTAGTTGTCATCCATATCCACCAAATCCAAAAATATGAGACCCAAATTTAAACCAATCTTATAAATAAATTTAATAATTTTGAAAGTCATAGTGATTATAAATTAATTTAATAATTCCAAAATTCATAATAATTGTGCAATAATATTATGGACTTAAGGGTAATTAATAAAATGTAGGAGTAAAATCATCCAAAAAAATTCACATAGTGAAGCCAATTTTATACTCCCTCCGTACAACAATAAAAACGAGACGTTCTCGATGGAGAAAATTTTGGAGGAGCTTAGGTTGAGGCTTTGGAATTGGCTTATTGTTAAGGAAAATTCTTGTATATCTCTATCATTTAATGATTGGGTAACTAATCACAGGGCCTCGATTGATTTGTAATGTTGTTGTATTGAACTTCTTGTTTTTTTATGGGGCGGGTATGTCTTATACCCTAAGCCATCAATGAATATATCTATTCACATACATATCGTAATGGTGAATACTCACGAAGAAAATTATTGATGGAATTTTTTTTTAAAATAAATGATCTATTTCGTGTATACATATATATGAGTAATTTTTTTAAAATCAGTTTTATCGTTCAATTTAAAATGATATTAATTTATTTTATTATACAATATTGCTAAATTACAACGACTAAAATATTATTATAAATTTTAATGTTGAATTGTTTTATTAATTTGACTTTGTAGCAGTGATTTGTATTGTAATTTGTAAGTATTTATTCTTACTCAAAGGCTCAGCTCCAAATTAGTGATCCCTCATGTTATAATCGGGATAAAAAGTGTGGTGAAAATTAGTTTTCGTTCTAAATTTTTCGGTGTAATTTAATCAAATTTTTCAATATAATCAATCTATACTAATTTAAATGAGTGCACCGTGCACCAGATTTACGCCCATAATTTAATTATAATTATAACATGTTTGATTAAGAAAATGGAATCCTTCGGTAAACAAAACAATATTTATATATTTTGACAAAAAATTGCTGGCACATATTAACACCCAACCTGTTCCACCATCTCATCTCCGTAGAACATACTCTTGTATTTTTGTCCTTATTTCTTTGTAATTGTATAGTTGTATAAAAGTTTACATTTCTCTAATAGTTTATACGGTTGATGTTATCAGCCCCAGGTATGCATTTTGAGTTTACCCAAGAAAAGACGCATGCTTTCCACCCCATAATTTCAAGAATTACGACAGCAAGTAAAATCAACAGTACATGTTGATGGATTTCAGCTCCCATGCGTTCACATTTGGTTCAAATCACTTCCAAGATCGCGGCTCTTGCAAAATCAGGCAGCATATTGAGCGCGCGAAAACTGTTTGATGAATTGTCTCACAGAGACACAATCGCGTGGAACGCAATGATAAGCGGGTATTTGCATCTCAGCTTCCATCAAGAAGCTCTATCACTGTTTTGTATCATGAGATTGAGCAATGTGAAGCCCGATCACTTCACGTACACCGCAGTATTAAGCACCTGTGCTGGATTACAGGACGTAAAAATCGGGCAAAGGCTTCATGCTCTTGTTACTGTTTCTGGGTGCAATTCGTTCTTGCCTGTGAATAATGCGCTTGTTGATATGTATGGGAAGTGCTTCAGGGCTGATGAGGCTAATAGAGTGTTTAAGGAGATGGCGTTTAGGAATGAGATTTCGTGGTGTTCGTTGTTGTTTGCTTACATAAATATCGGTCGCCTTGATGTTTCACATAGTGTATTTTGTGATATGCCGAGAAGAGTGGTGATAGCTTGGAACACCATTATAGCCGGTTATGCGAAATGGGGTGTTGTCGAATCGTCTTTAGGTTTGTTCAAGAAGATGTTAGAGGATTCGTGTAGCCCCGATCAATGGACATTAAGCGCGGCTCTGAATGCTTGTTCTGAAATGAGTGATCCGTGTTATGGTTGTATGCTGCATTGTTATATCATCCAAAGTGGGTGGAATTCTGCAGTAGAGGTCAGCAATTCAGTCCTTAGTTTCTACATAAAAATCGGTGAAGAGCGTGAGGTTTTGAAGGCAGTGGAATCTATAAGAATTTTCAACGCGGTTTCTTGGAATGCAGTTATCGATGCTTATATGAAGATAGGCAATACTGAAGAAGCGTATCTCGTGTTTCAGCGAATGCCCGGGAAAAATCTTGTTTCGTGGACATCGATGATCACTGGATACATGAGAAACGGGCGTGGAGACTCTGCTTTAACGTTCTTTCTTGATCTGATGAACAGTCATATTCGTCCCGATGATATTGCATTAGGTGCTGTTTTACATGCTTGCTCTAACTCGGCAACACTTTTCCATGGTAGAATGGTCCATGGGTATGTGATTCAATTGGGTTTTCATGCTTACGCCTATGTCGGGAATGGGCTGGTGAACATGTATGCTAAGTGTGGGGATATTTTCGAGTCATATAAAGCTTTTAACGATATTCTTGATAAGGATCTGATTTCATGGAATACGATGTTGTTTTCGTTTGGATTGCATGGACGATCTAGCCAAGCTCTACGTATTCTTGAAGAAATGGAAGCTTCTGGAATGAAGCCAGACAAAGTGACCTTCATAGGCCTATTGATGACTTGTAACCACCTGGGATTAATCGATGAAGGCCTCTCGTTTTTTGAATCAATGACTTCAATCTATGGCCTTTTTCCGGGTATTGATCATGTTGCTTGCGTGGTAGATATGCTAGGTCGAGGTGGGCAGGTGGAAAAGGCGAAAGAATTGGCGAGTAAATACGTAGAAGCGGGTGGAAAAAGCCAAATAATCAGCTCATTGGAAGCGCTTTTGGGGTCTTATTTGCCTCAAGGTGATTTAAAGATGGGGGCAGAGTTGGCAGAAAAGCTGCAGATTTTGAAGCCTTGTGATGAGAGGAGCTATGTGGTGTTATCTAACATGTATTCTGCTAGTGGGATGTGGAATGAAGCCGAGAGTCTGAGAAAGGCGATGGTGGAACGAGGCGTTAGGAAAACGCCCGGTTGTAGCTGGATTGAAGTGAGAAATGAGGTTACAACTTTTGTTGCAGGAAGTACTTCTATTCCATGCAGGGAAGATGTGCATATGATGCTATATGTTCTTGAGTCAGAGATGAGATACCCCATCTCTGTTTCAACTTTTGAGGTGAGAAATGAGGTTGCAACTTTTGAATTGCATTAGGGTTTAATGATTTGGGGGATTGATTTTGAAATCCATACATGTTTTCTTGTTCTATAATGGAGTTGAAATATGTAATTCTTGTTTTAAACTATATTTTCAATTTTTGTAGTTTTTGTAGTAATTTTGGTAGATGTAGTTGGTTTGATCTGCTGTATATAGTGATTTGAAATATTGGAGAAATTTAAATCTATAATAACAAATGTATCAAAGATACTTAATCACTTATAACCACATATGAACAAATCAGCACATTTCAGATGAAATCTAAAACCTGAGGCATCAGTAAAGTAAATTATAGTAAAATTTTACTTTTACATACTGATATCACTTGCTAGTTTCCAGGATATAATTGCAAGAAAGTTGAAAATAAAAAAATTCAGAAGTATTTGAGAACAAATTTTATATAATATTATATACCAATAGTTGCAGAAAACATCACAGGGTGAATTCAACCATACATCTCCAAAATCAAGCAGCCAAAATGCCTATCTCCCCTACTAAATCTCACATAAATGATCTGATACCTTAGAGGCCTCTTGAATCGACTGCGCTGCAAGATGATTACCCTCGACTTGCTGAGGAAACGAGTCAACATCTTCAAATCTCCAAAACATGAACTTTCCAGAAGCCATTAGAAATGGTAACTGTGTACCATTTTCATCCATATCTCTCTCCAGTGGAAATCACACTGGATTAGAGTCAGAGGGTTCCGCAGCAGCTTGAAAGCAACAGCTATATAGTCGTCCATACAGAGAGTTAATGAGCATAGACGATCCAAGTCCTAAGAAGGACGCAATCAGGATGGCGTAAATTTCTGAAAATTGAAACTGTCACACCAAAACAATGCAAGTTAGATTGCCAATAAAGTAAGGACTTGAGAAATGTATCCATATAATACAGATTCATTTGAAATGTATCCTTGAAATGCATCAATTTCTAATGTTCTAAATTAGAAAGCTTCATGGTTTATGTTATTTAAAAATTGTATTAGCATATATTGTCAAAATGAGACGAGAGTGAGATAGAAATGCTTCTTACAATTGAATAGAGAAGATGGAGAATCAAGGCCACGAGTGCAAACTCAAGAGCCGCATAAGTCCATATGTACTCTTTACTTGCTGCATCAGAATAAAACTTTATTATCATCAAACATTTCTCAACATATAAAAATTAACGTTAAAACTTTTTTCGAGCATTCACGTACCTATGATAACCGCAAAAATTGAAGTAATAATGCCCAATGTGAAAGAGAAAGGTGCAGCAAGTATAAGTGCTTGAGTTTTCATCTTCTCGATCTGTCAATGAATAGGCAAGATTGAATAAGACAATACCAAACGTCATAAGCCAACCTAAACATCAAGGCAAAGTCTTTGTAAATCGGTTACACCGTGCAAATGGTTTGCATTTTGTGTGTTTTTTTAAACAGTATTAGCTATTTCATTAAAATGTATTCGTTTGATAGTATTAGTTGTTTCATTAAAAAACATTAGTTGATATACTATAAACTGATACTCCCGCTGTCCCATTAAAACCCGTGCCAAAAGCAAATGGGCAATAGAAAATGGAAAGGAGGGAGTAATTGTGAATCAGTTGCACAGTAAAACTGTTTTATATAAGACCAACTCAAACATGAATTATTTGTGCGACTAATTTGCGTCTCTATGAAATGATTCAAAATAAACAACTTTTCGTGTAATATCTTACCAGTAGCTGCTCGAGGAAGAAGAAATAGCATATAGTGCTAATCAACACAAGCACCACAAAATCTTGCCAGGCACTGAATAAATACACCAAAAGTCCCCTCAGAATTTCACATAAAGATATACAAAAGGATACATTAAAGAAACAACAGAGGCTGAAATTTCAATGAATCGAACTGTAAAAAAATCAATACATTTTAATCTAAACTAGAAGATGAAACTTAAAAACCAAACATCTGTACCTAAAAGTGTAAATTCACCTTATTGAATTCTGTATGTGCAGTTCTCTGGTGTCCCTTTGCTGGGCCATTGCTATTCGAAGTAAAGTAACGGGTAAATTCGTAACTTCCTGACCACAGACCTCACAGATTCTGTTGCCTCTTATGCTAAACCATTTAATTGCACATTCTTCGTGTACAAGTTGGAGTTCTCCTTTACAAAGGCATTCCATCTTGAGCGTATCTGTTTCTTCGCAGCTATCGAAACAGATTCTGCAATTAGCTTCCTCTTCGGGAATCTCTTGATCCTCATGGACAGGAACAGGAGTTATTTGATCTATCTTGGCACGAGCAAGAAGGGCATGATTAAAAAAACCAAAAATCAGAAATTACTAACAAAGCTACCATCTTCTCGAGAACACACGCTTCATAGATACTAATAGAAAAATTACTCACATGGACACCATCTTTTCGAGAAATAAGTTTCATAGATACTACAGAAAAAATGAGGAAAATAATTTCTTTTTTGGGTCTTGTAAGTTATCCTTATTTCGGTTCTTGTCCTGTCGACTTTCACAAATTAACTTTCAATTTGGCATTTGGTTAGGTAAACGATTGTAGGAGGTGAAACATCCGTGTGACGGTGATGTGGCAATGTTTGATTCGTCCACATGGCAGTCTGATTGGTCAACCAGATGCTTCACCTCCTACAGCCGGTTACTGGACCAAAATAACGAAGATTAAAAGTTGCAGGACTATTTTCAATCGAGAAAGTCGAGAGGACGAGAACTGTAATAGGGTAACTTACTGGACTAAAAACACTATTTCACCAAGAAGATGCATGTCTTTATATATTCAACTATGAGTGCCAAAATCTCCCGAATCGGCAAATCTTCTTGCCTCTTTAGCAAGACATATATGCTATTTTGGTTCTTTTTTATGAAATGTAGAATGAGAAATTTAAGTAACTAATTAGTATGAAAAGTGAAGCTCCAATATATATGTTGGAGAAGAATTAAACTAAATGGCCTGAAATAGTTATAAAGAGCTATCACATGAGGTCAGAACAGGGTAATAGAGAATAAGTACTTGCTAGAAGAGTTGGTATCTATTATTAAATAAATAAATAACAGGAAGATGCAAACATACCACTATCAGCATGTGGAGTATTACTTTCTCGGGATGCAAAAGATGAAGATCTTACTATAAGAATACTCCTCCCCGGTACAGAGAGTGACCTTGAAACAGTACGTTTAGACGTGCTTGCCTGTGAAAAGCAGGCAAAAATTTATCAGCTTTTATATCTATAAATTCAGTACTTAAGGTAGTGGTATCAATTATTATTTGGTGATAGTTTTTCCACGGTCTTTTTTAAAAATTCAAATTTGACTGAGAATGAACCCAAGTTAATGAAGAGAAGCAAACTCTGTAATCTGATGAATGAATGGAAAGCTAATTAAAAGATGATTAATGAAATTTTGCAAAACCTGACTTTACATCATCATTCATTATTAAATAACTCATCAAAGCTTGAAGGTTGTAACAGAGAATTTAAACCATCTGGCATTTTCATGAAACTGGTTCCAATGGTTCCAATTCTTTCTAAGCATAGTTTGTGTTACCTAATGAGATTCTATAGAAGCTCGATTAGATCCCCAAGGCTGATGTAATAGAAACAACCCGATTAATGCTCGGCAGTTTGATAAAAAAAATGTTTCATATGTTTGGTAGACAAGAGAACTAATTAACCTGAGTTACACAATTTCAAATGTGACAAAAATGAAGAATGAATCGACCGTAAAATGAGACTAATTCGCATGAAATCTGGTAATGTAAAGCATCTGATTCTAGGTATATGGACTGCAGATACAGGAGAGACTAATGAGCGCATAAATGGACAAATATGAGGGAGAATGGATATACACAAACACAACGTATAATTAAAAGTTCTATCCAGAAGCATAAGTTAAGAAGTAAAATAGATAGAGCATTTATAATTTTAGAGCAATACTTGTGTGAACTCAGTTCACATGAATTCCATCCAAATTTTGACCCATTTATGGGTCTAACAAAAACTTGTATATAAGGTTTATTGGGTAGTGTCAATGGAGTTCAAGGATTTTAGACCTTCGGTTGATTTTCAAACCTATTATGCTGCTAATCCACACTAAAATGTTCCTATCAACCAAGAGAAATCTACTCGATAATATTATAAAAAGTTTAAAAGTGTTGAGAAGCAAACTTACACGTGATTTTTGCCTTTCATTGACTGCACGGGCTGAAGCGGGGCCCATAATCTGAGGGGACAAGGCTGAGGCAGGTGAAACGGGAAGGGAAGTACACCTCTGCCAAGATGCAGAATTTGGAACCATGGGGCTTTGAGGAGGTACCTTGGGATCTGAGCTGAGAAGAGAGCTTCTTTCACCGTCTAATGTTGCTATCTTCTTTTTAAAGCTAAATGCCCGAAGAAAACTTGGAGAGTTAAGCAAACCCTTCCCACTACGACTGCTTGATAAAGCCCCGGGTCTAGGAGGAATTTTAAGTGTTAGTTCTGAGCGTCTCGGCCCTGGATTTGTAGCTGTATTCCTATCATCAGAACCAGCCTGTGTGCAGAAGTTACCGAACAATTTAATAGTTTGGTCTAATGTAAATCAGTTTTTTCGTACAATTGATCGCAACTATCACTTTATAGCAAAACAGCTAATACTTTTTAATGAAATAACTAGCACTGACAAATCAATATGTTTAATGAAACAACCAATACTGTTTAAAAATACCACTCGAAATGCAAACCAGTTTCACGGTGAAACTGGTTTGCGTAAGATTTTGCCTCCATTTAAATGGTTAATCAAATAAGTTAATATCATGCAGATTAAGAAGTCGAATCTAATCTGCATGGCTGCAGAACAGGACAAAAGAATTGATTTAACCTGCGAAAGAAAAACAGTGGATATACATTTTATTTTCGGAAGACTTGTTATTTTAAGAATTTCTGAATCAACATGATGAAAGTCATCAGAGTTACATTGGGTAATCGAACAGGCAACCAGATTTCAATTCAAAGGAAGTTTGTAATTCTAAGTTGGTTCATCCTCTAACAGCGTTTTCTGGTCTAGAAATACCTGGAATTGAAAAAAGTCTTCTACAATCAAGCTTTAGTAAGTGGAAATTTGTAACACAAACACAAATACTACTGAAAAATCCAAGACTAAAAGTAATACCAAGTTAATCCCAAATGTTATTGCTTCGCTTTGACAAAAACAGAGAGAAATCTGAATATTTCAGCTAAAGTTTTGGAGCGAGCAACACAAAATCAGCTGTCTGATTAAAGTTAGACTGAAAAAATATTACTACATGTGTGCTTAGGAGCCAAAAACATCAAAATAATATCATTGAAGCATAAATAGCAGCTAAAACTACGAGATAATTCACGATGTAAGAACTAATATCACTGTCTTATGCATCACTAGTTGAGAGAAAAAGAAACGATCTACAAATTTCCACTACTAAATCAAGAATCCCCTCCCGCCCCCTCCTCTTTCTCAGCTTTAGGTATCAGAAGAAGTAGAACAAATTACCAATAAAGAAATTAATAAAAAGCATCAGTTTTGTCCTACTTTACCCACAAATATCATCTCCAACCAACATGTTTCAGCCACAAAGGTATCGTTCTACAGTTCATATTCAGCACCCAAAATAAAACTACAATCAAATAAACAAGAAAACAAAGAAATATGCACAAAATTAGCCAAAATTGAACATCACATAAAAAATTGTACCTGTGATGCCACTGTTGGAGGGTTTTCCATCGTTTTATTATGTTGTATTGCAGCATTATCCACCTCATCATTCGGTCCAGGATTTTCCATTCTTGAGCAAAAGAAGGGACACTTTCAGAGGAAAAAGAATCGAAATTTCCTAGGATATAGGTTTTCAAGAAAATTGGTGAGTGGTTTGATAGAGAATTTGTAGAGAAGGGGAATTGGAAATAGACGGTGGGGTGGGTGAGGTTGGGTAGTCCAGGGTGTGGTGTGCCCCCTTCCAACCTCGATATCAATCACGAAATTGTAGTCATCTCGTCTCATTTCATCTGTGCACCGAATTATAGGCATGACAAAAATTCTCACGTGTAATAGAGACACACGACGTAGGGTCATGTTGTGGGAAATATTATTATTAAGACATAGAAAAGATACATCTATCTACATTCCAAACTCTGTTCCTTAAAGCCGTGTTCCTTTCGTCATCCCAAGTCAGGATATGTAGGCTTTATTCACTTTTTAAAAATTCTAAATTATTCTCCGAGCTTATTTCACTTTCAGTATCACCCGACATCTACTGACTTTAAAATGGTCTCAATATTTTTAAAATTGGTTCCAAACAATTTTTTTGTTTCTTGCAAATTTGATCCCACAAAATTTTTTGCTTGCAAAATTAGCCCAAAAGTTAACGGAAGTTCAATTGTACTTTAAGTTTGCATACTTAGTCTCAAACATATATCCAGTGGTACCAAAAATGCAAAATTTTCATTTCTTTTTATATTAAAATATAGAATTTAAATAAATCATTATAAAATTAAATAAAGTAAAATATAACAATATCATTAGTATTAAAATTATTATTTTTTTAATAAAAAAACCTTGTATTAATAGAAAAATAATAAACAAGTTTATTATACTGATTTTTTATATACCGCACTTATATAATATTATTTATGATTTATAATATATTGTATTTTTGTTAATATCAAAATAAGAAAAAACTATGTGTTGATGTTTTAAATTATTATAATTATTTTTATTATTTAAATAAATATTCATATTTTTCTAATTAATTTTATCAAAAAAATTTATAGATGAATCATAGAATTGTTTTTGGAAAATTCAGAATAATTTTAAAATCAGAAATTAAATCTATTTTATTATATAAAATTATAATAACTAATAAATAAAAATAAAAATAATATTAATATTAATATTTGTATTTATATTTATATTTTATTTTTGCATTATTTGGACGTCACACAATTACTTTCACACCTCAAAAAAGGAAATAACTCTACCCCTCTCTCTCTCTCAAAATTAAATAAACATAAAGTTGTCATTATTTTTATTCAACTCCACACTCACAAACTCCCTTTTTTTCTTAAAAAATTAGCAACTTCCATATGTGAAACACAGCTAATATCTTTTAGTGAAACAACCCATACCCTTCAAAGTGGTTCATGTATAAACCAATTTCAATTTATACTTTGTCTTACACCCCTAACCTAATTGTGTGGTGCAATTCTAAAGCCCTTTTTAATTTTCTTTGTCCGTAAAACTATGTTTGCATTCTTAATATGATACTGTCTAGTATAAAAATTAGCTAACAATATTTTTGTAAAATATTTTTCTACCACCTTGCATAAATTCTTATAGTGCAAATTATTGTAATTTTTTATAATTATTTTAAAAAAAATGTAGAGTGAATTATTCTAATTTTATATTTTTTGTAATATTTTTATGTTTAAGTGAATAAAAAACATAGTAAATTATTCTATTTTTTAATAGAAAATTTACTTTATTTTATATTTAATTAAATAAAATGTAATAGTAAATTGTTATTACATTTTAAAATTTTGCACAAAAATCAGAATGATTTATATTTATACTAAATTATTATAATTTAAAGGGTTAATTGCAAAAAATTATGAATTTTTATATTTTTTATTAATTACAATATGAACTTCTAAAATTTACAATTTGATGCACGAATTAATTTATTATTGCAATTTGATACATGTTGTAAATTTCCGGGGATATGTACGCATAGGTAGCAGCTTTAGTCGATACCAAAGACGTGTCACACGTCACGTCAAATGCCAAATTTGCCAAAAAAAATTAATATTTCAAAATGTTCTTTTATAAAATATTGCTAAAACACGTTTAATAATGAATCATAAATATTGTTGTTGTCTAGTTTAGGTAGAAAAAATGTCTTACATATACAAACTTGTAATACAATTATAATTATTTTTTACTATCTTTTCATTATTATTAAGCCGTGTTTGAGCAATATTTTATAAAAAAATATTTTGAAATTTAAAAAGGAGATTTTTTTTTCTTCTAGATTTGTCATTTGATGTAGCTCGTGAATTGTGTTTTGTGGCGGTTTCAACTTCCACGTAGCATTAGTATCGCTGAAAATTTACACCATGTATAGAGTATCCCAAAATTTTACACCATGTATCGAATTGCAATAATAAATTAGTTTGTGTATCGAACTGCAAACTTTAAAAGTTAATGTTGTAATTGATAAAGACTATAAAGTTCGTTAATCTTATTGCAATTAACTCTAATTTAAAATATGGGACTAGAAAAGCATCATATGTGACCATATTTGCAACTAAATTCCAGCCACAATTGATAAACAATAAATTTGTAATTCACAATTATTTTTCTTGCTGAAAATTATTAAAATTTTGTTAATTAAATTTTAAATCATGTGTGACCAAATATGCAAGACACTTAACAGATTCTAACATATTTTCTATCGGAGGGACTAAACTTGCAAGAAAAAAATCGTTTGGGACCAGTTTTAAGAGTATTGGGACCGTTTTGAAATTAGTAGATGTCATATGGGACCAAAAGCGAAATAATTATATTTATCCCTATTATACATTAATATATACATAAAATAACTATATTACTCATTTTTCTTTTTCTTTTTTAAATTTATCCATTCTCACTTCTGTATTTTTCATTTTGGAATTTTATCAATTCAAGGCCTGAAAAATAGTAAATCTATCAATTTAAGGCTGAAATATTTTTCTTGTTGATTCAACCTTGAAAGATTGTTCATTCTAAGACCGTGTTTAATTCATAAAAGGGGATGAGATGGGGGAAATCAAATCCCCCATGCTAATCTTGTAGGCTAGAAATGAACCTGGACTAAAATATTATCTAAGAACCAAGTAAATAAGTATTTTTTGGTATATTCGTAAGAATGATATGTTTACCTCAATTGAGGATTTTGGAGTGTATATTCCAATATATATAATGTTACGGTTACAAGAGATATACACAAAATAGAAAAACAGTATTTACAAAGATATAATGAATCTTTTAGAGTATTTACTTTATCATCCCCACCCTCCCAAGCGATAAGGGACCAACCTGAAACTTGGATCGAAAAGAATTCACATAGCCGATGAGACAGACTTTTGATAAATATGTTCGTAAGTTGCAAGTGTGGCAGAATGAACTATGTCGAAATACGACTACCTTGGACAAATTCACGAACAAAATGATAATCAATGTCAATGTGTTTCACACGTTTGAGGGCTACCAAATTTTAACTGAGAAAGATAACACTCTATCGTTGCAAATGAGGATAGGTAAAGTGGAAGGTACCACATAAAATTTTCAAAGCAGAAGATTAACCCAGATGTTGTTAACCGATATAAATCCTGAAGGATTTGTAGTATCAATGTGGCTTATGATCGAATATATAAATGTTTGATGAGTGATTGAAGTAATAAATAGTGCAATTCAACACAATAAATGTAAAGAAAGTTTAAATGCACAAAGGATTGCTGAGTTTGTTAAGCCCAGTCTTACGAATGAGTGAACCTTTTTTTATTGTGTTTATAGACCGTATTTATAGTGTTTGAGGTGCACTTGTGTTGTCCTAGTATTTGGAGTAATCCATGCATTAAACAGATGGATTTGTTGTAAGAGTTAACCACACCAAATCCGTCTTTGATGGACAAACTTAACCAATGATCTCTTGCCAGCAGTCTGCTGGTGAGATATCTTCTTATATGAAATGATTTACTTTCTAAACTAGGTATGAAATGTTTGCCCTTTCATTGTTATATTGATATGTTTCTTATTTAAACACGATCATGTTGACTTTAATAGTCTCGGTTTATGCCCGTTGGGCGAGGTCGAGCTCGACCATCCATGGATCAATAGTTGCTCGTATGTCAAGCAGTTCTTCTATGAGTAGGTGTTATTGCTATCACCTCACCTTTTGCCTAGTTCTACTCGAACAGCGAGCAGACTTGCATAACAATGTGCATGATGTCCGTCCACCGTACTCCTTTATTAAAAAATCATCTCAGGGGATCACTCTTAAATCGATCTCGCCGGGAAGATCCTTTTTTTACCGAGGTGTTGCACTTAGTATAATTAGTGCCACAACACCAAATGACTTATGTTTATCATAAATACGATATTCAGACTCGCAACTAGATCGAGCTGTTGATGACTTTTTCTAATCGATGGTGATTAGTGGTTGTTTTCTCTAAGTAAGATCATCAAACAAGAACTAAGATCATGGATAATAATCAAGAATATAATTTGCAAAGGTTTGGTATATTTTTTATTTGTGTGGAAAATCCTCCCCTTTCTCATGCAAATGAGAGAGTATTTATAGATATACAAAGAGGCCACATGTCACCATTTTAGTGGCTTAGCCATTGGATCTTTGCCAAGTGTTAGGACACTTGTACAACATCTAGACTATTGTCCATTGGATGGGTGCCAAATGTTAAGACACTTGGACCATATCTAAGCTAGTGACTGTTGAAGTTCCCAATGTTGTACTTGGTCTTTGGAACCACTTAGCTGCTCTCCACGGTGATCGGTTGCTCGCTTGTACATCTTCGTTGGAAGTTGAAAACTCTTAATACTCCAAGTTGCTCGTCTTTTGCTCGTGATCATTGCACAGTTGCTCGCTTCCTTGTGAAGCTGTTCGCCCAAGTCACTTGGTTTGAACTTTACACAGTTGTTCGCCTCGGCCTCGTGCACAGCTGCTAGCCTAAGCTTTTTGCTCAGCTGCTCGCCTTAGCCTCTTCACAGCTGCTAGCCTAAGCTTTTTGCTCTGTTGTTCGCCACTAAGCTTAATGCTTTAATTATCTCATTAACCCTTTTGCCTAGCTGCTCGCCTACCAACAATTGCCCCCTAGCTTGATCTCACGTTGGGACATAAATTAATCAACTGAGACCAAGCTACAACCAGAAGCCTCTCTCGAGATGGGCGAGCAGTCGAGCAGTTGTGTTTTAGTTTTCGAATCGAGGGGCGAGCAATTGGGTGCGCCTCTTCGGATGACGACGGTTGGCTTCCCGAGGCACGGGACGCGAGGCGTCGCGTCAGACACGCGCATCCCTCTTTTTGCATATAGGGGCCTATATATTTTTTCGGGAAATTGCAATCTAGCCCCCGTTTTTACTCTTATAAATAGGTCAGCTTCTTCCTCATTTTTCTTTTTCGAAAATTCTCAGATTTCTGCCATTGATCAACTTCCAAGCTTTCTTCCTTGTGATTTCTGTACTCAAACCTTTCCTTGCGTCGACAGATTCTCGTTTCTTAAGGTAATACATCCTTTGTTCTTCATAATTTCTTGTTTCTTTTCTTCAATTTCGTGAACTTTCTTCTTTTCGTTTTCTATAACCACCGTCGTTATTCCGGTAGTGAACCGCTGCCGCGCCGTCGTCCTGTGATAACGCCACCGTTGTGATTTCGCCGCCGGCGCCACTGTGTCTTTTTTGAAATCATTCGATTTTTTTTTTCTGTATCATTTTGAATGGATTCTCCCTCCTCAAACTCCTCTCGATCCGAAACCGGGCGAAACCCGGGAAAAAGACCCGTAAACCCAGTTTCTCCTTGTAGATCTGTTCGCCAGGTTTTGGCGAACAACCCGCGTACGCTACTGTTGGATGAGGGCACGGACTCCGACGCGAGCTCCGTTGTTCGCTCAGTTGAGGGACGTGCCGTTGATCGCTCAGGCGACCAAGAAGGGACTTACCATGTTGCTCGCGAGCCTGAAACGTCTTCCGATCTTGGAGAAGATTCTGCGGAAGTGGCCGCGGAAATAGAGGGTTCCTTTAGTCAAGAGGGCGAGCAGCCTGGTGCCATTGGCGAGCAACAAGGCCTTACCCTTACTTGGGAGTTCTTGAGGGAGATTAATTTCCCCATGCCTGAAGCTACACCAGAATCTCAAATTCCTGAGGGGGTTGCTCGCGACAATGAATGGACGGACTATGTTGCTCGCTATTCTGAAACATTCCCTATCCCGTCGAGGGTGATAATGAAGGCGCGCGTAAGTGAGTTTGTGGCGAGCAAAATTGCTAGCGTCATTACCGAGGACGACTTGGCGAGCATCCGTGCAACATACAAGATCCCTTATGACATTTTCATGTATGCGCCGAAAGAAGGAGAGACTGCTGATCGCCCACCTCCCGGTTGCATGGCGATTAACCTTGATGTGCTCAATACGGGTTTTCCACTTCCTGTGCACCCATTAATTGGTCGTTTCTTAGCTGACGTGAATTTGGCGATCACCCAAATCACTCCGAACGGCTGGAGCACTCTTCTGGCCTTCATGACCCTCTTTGGTCTTGAGGGCTACAAGAACAAGATAAGTACGGTGGAGCTCCACTATGCCCTGTCTATCTCGGCCCAAAATGAGGATGGCGTTGGGTGGTATTATGTAAAGGCGAGGAGCGGAGTGAAGCTAATCGAAGGAGTTCCAAACAAAAGCAGGGGTTGGCACGGCCAGTTCTTTTTTATTGGTGGGGACTGGCGAGCAACTGAGGGTTTCGCTGGCGGTCAGGTGCGCATCATGTCGCCTGAAGGCTTCGGAAATATTAAACGTACGCCTAGCTTTGTCTTACTGTATTACAAGTAGGACTAATTTTAATCTTTTATTTGTTGTTTTGTAGGTCCGAGAATCTTAAAGTGGGGACATTCTGATCTCAGCGACGAGTACCTCTTCACACTTGCTGTCATTTCTCTTTGCGACGCTGCTAGTCGCGACTTGGCTCACCTCTCAAAGGCCCATTGTCGTAAGCTTGCTAGTTTGGTTACAAGCCCCCACCATCTTGAAGCCCAGGCTGCCATTCCCGAAGGTAATTTTTTCTACTCTTACTTTTGTTGGTCGCGTATCTCTTCTGCTCGCCTAATCCCTTTTCCTTTTTTCTTTTAGAACAACGAGTTACTGTTGCCATCCCATCTGTTCCCGAATCATACTACTTGCTCGCCGAACGTGTTAAGCAAATGGCGGATGCTTCAAGGAGAAAGATGGATCCTCCACTTGCCATCCTTCGCCTACGAGCGGGAGAGGACCCTACTGCTCGCCCCCGTTCCGGAGCTGCTCGCGGAAAGCAGGGGGCCAAAGTTTCTTCTTCTCCCCGAGATACAAGGAGGGAGAAAGAGAGGGAGAAAGAGCGAGAGAGGGAGAAAAAGAAGGCGCCACGAGGAGAGGGTGCTCGTGGCAGTCGTGGAGATGATCGCGCTTCGAAGCGATAAAAAATTGGTGGTGAGGCGAGCAATGTTGCTCCAAAGTCTCCTGCCTCCAAGTCCACTTCCTTGGAAGTGGTGGACGAACAACAAGTGGTCGCCAGCATGGCTGCGACCAAGTCGGTGAGCTATCCCAAGGATACCTCTTATCTAGGTTGGGACCCTGCTAAGATCAAAGAGTAAGTTGTTCGCCTTCTTAAGCTCTGTTGTTCGTCTCTTTCTTTCTTTAGCTCCAATTCTTATTTTATTTCTCTATTTGGTCAGATACAACCCGGAGCATTATCCCGGCCGAGGAACAACACTTCACCACTTCGCTGTTGTGAAGAATGCCCCCTCCACATTCCATGACATTCCCGATGCTCATGTGCGTCAGGCAGTTGAGATGGTCCCAAGGGCCAGGACTAAGTCGGCCAATACTCTCGTCGCTGGTCAAATTACAAGCGACAATGCTCGCCTGATGGCATACAATGCTAGCCATCAGTTGGTTCAGTCCCAAATGCTGCTCGACCAGGTCATGGGGCTTGAGCGAACAAACCGCGATTTGGGTCGTCGCGTCGAGAAGATGGACGATGAGAGAGCCGCCGCCATCAAGGAGTGTAAAGCTGAGCATGCCAAAGAGTTGGCATTGATGGAGAAGAAGATGGAGGCTACTCTGGCAAGTGAGAAGAGTGCCTTGGATAAGGCCGAGAAAATGTTGCTGGAGATTAAGTCCTCCGACTTAAGGGCTGAGCGGGCGGAGAAGGAGCGAGCAAAATTGGCTGCTCGCCTGTTGGTTGCCGAAGAGCAAATCAAGAAGTTGGAGGACGAGCGCAAAGACATGGTTGAGTACGAAGTTCACGAGCAGGAGGTGTTGGATAAAACTAACTTTGGGTACATATGTGCCTTTGCTGAATGTCTGAGGTCCGTCCAATTCGCCCATGACCATAACCAAGATATTCGTGGTGCAGTGAAAGCGGACTTCATCGAGTATGTGAAGAATTATCCTCCTGCTCCCGGCTCAACCCTGTTCGTCGCCGACTTGGCCGCCTTGGGTTTCCCTTTAGATATCTTTGGCGAGGAGGTTGACATTGTGCCCCCTACTTATGGCGGCCAACCAGATGCACCCCCGTCGGTGACTAACGTCGAAGTTTTCGAGGGTTTGACATCGCTCCCCCTGACTCCAATTGATGGTGCCGGTACTTCAACTGTCCCGGGTGAGCAACAGGGTGCTCGTGTGACCAGTGTCGTGGATGCTCCTCCTCCTCCCGCTTAAAAGCTTTATCTTAGTTGATAATAGGAGCGATCTCTTTTTTGTACTTATTTGCTCATTCCTATTGTAAATTTCTTTGAGTAATGAAAATGAATATTTTTGCTAACAAACAACCTTGTGCGCTTACTCCTTCGTTTTACTTAGTTGCTCGCCTATTGCTTTGCATATGATTTCATTAATTTCTAAATGTCCCTTTTACTCTTTCTTTAAGGTAAAACACTTAGTGAAAATTTCAAGTTGGTCATTTGGTTCTCATAGAACTTGACCTTTAATTGTTTGGGCCTCTTTGGTCGCTTTTGGACTTGGCCTTATTTTTGCGCTTATTACGCTCAGTTGTTCGTCTTATGACGGACTTGTGCTTTACAAGTTTCGGGCGAGCAACTAAGTAGTTTAGTGGAACAAGCAAGACTATTCGCCTAACGAGAATTCTACGATGCATAATTGATCGCCTATCTATACGTAATTGCTCGCCTGACTATATATATCCTCACCCAAAAATTTCAAATTTATAGAAATTTACAACACAAAAGAGTTTACATCGCAGAACTTCTAAAACTTCTAAGACTTACAGGACTTTATTGATAGTACTTCTTAAGTAAAGTTGCATTCCAGGAGTATTGGGACGACTTGCCTTCCATGTCTTCAAGGTCATATGTGCCATTGTGCCACTTATTTGTCACCTTGTATGGGCCCTCCCAAGTCGGGCCGAATACTCCTGGTGGTGGTGCCAAAACTTTCCGAAGTACTAAATCTCCGATTTCGAAATCTCTTACTTTTACTTGAGAATTATAGTACTTTGCTGCTTTTTTCTTGTAGATCGCATTTTTCATTTCTGCTGTTATTCTTTTTTCTTCAAGCAAGTCCAACTCTGTTGTCAGTGCAGAGTTGTTTTCCTCTTCGTCGAACACAGCTGTTCGTTCTGTTGGGATTTTCAGCTCAACTGGTATTACGGCTTCTGTTCCGAACGCCATTGTGAATGGTGTTTCACCCGTGCTTGTCCTGTGAGACACTCGGTATGCCCACAACACTTCTGGCAATTCTTCGGACCATTTCCCCTATTTGTCGACTAAGCGAATCTTCAAAATGTGTTTGATTATTTTGTTTACGGCTTCCACTTGGCCGCTCGACTGGGGGTGGTACGGTGTTGAAAAATGTTTCTTTATTCCCCATTTTTCACAAAAATCTCTTATCTTTTTCCCTTTAAACTGTTTCCCATTATCTGTCACAATTGCTTGAGGTACCCCGAAGCGGCAAACAATGTTTCTCCAAATGAAGTTGATCATTTTTTCTTGCGTAATTCGCACAAGCGCTTCTGCCTCAGCCCATTTCGTGTAATAGTCTACAGCTACCACTGCGAATCGAACATTTCCTTTTCCCGGCGGAAAAGGTCCGATGAGGTCAATTCCCCATTTCGCAAATGGCCACGGACTATTGACTGAGATCAACTCGTGTGGGGGCTTATGGATGTTTGGGGCGAACAACTGACACCTGTGACAAGTTCGGTCAACTTTGATCGCGTCCTGGAGGAGGGTCGGCCAATAATATCCTTGCCTTATGGTTTTGTACGCCAAAGCCCGCCCTCCAGCGTGATTTCCGCATACACCTTCATGGATTTCTTTCAATACTGCTTGCCCTTGCCCCCTAGCCAAACATTTCAGGAGTGGGATTGAAAATCCTCTCTTGTACAACTGTCCATCCATCATGGTGTATCTTGCTGCCCTCCTAATCAACCTGACAGCCTCCAACGGGTTATCCAGTTTTTCATTATTCCGTAGATATTTGATGATCGGTATTCTCCAATCACCTTCCCCCAACTCTTCGTCAACTTGATAGATTTTGTAATCCTCGGTTGATGGGTTGGGTATCCTCGTTAACGTAACCTCGGATAACTCCGCTGGTCCGGTGCTAGTTGCTAGCCGAGCGAGTGCGTCTGCTTGTGCATTGTTGTCTCTTGGTACCTGTTCAATGTATATTTGTTCGAACATGGAGGCCAGGTGAGCAACAATTTTCTGATACAAAGCCATGTTTTCATCCTTTGCCTCGTACTCTCCCCGAACTTGGTTGACAATCAGCTGTGAATCCCCGAAAATCTGTAATTTTCTTACCCCAACTGCTAAGGCTAGCCGCAATCCAGCGATCAATGCCTCATATTCTGCTTCATTGTTCGTTGCCATGAACTCAAAACGAACAGCTGAAGTGAGGACCTGTCTGTCTGGACTTATCAAAACTATTCCTGCCCCCGACGCTGTGCTGGTAGATGATCCGTCAACGTACATGTGCCAGGGATGATTATGTCCTCTCGTCAGATCTAAGGGGAAAGTTAGCTCGACTATGAAGTCTGCTAAGGCCTGCCCCTTGATCGCTGTTCGAGGAGCATATGAAATTCCAAACTGGCTAATTTCCAAGGACCACTTCAGGAGGCGACCAGCTGTATCGGGTCTGTGTAGTATCTGTCTGAGCGGGTAAGTTGTTAACACTTCTACCTGGTGGTCGAAAAAATATGGACGGAGTTTTCTGACACTCATCACTAGTGCATATGCCAGCTTTTCTGTCGGCGAGTATCTGAGTTCCGCTTCATGTAAGGCTTGACTTACGTAGTAGATGGGCAGGTGGAATTTTCCTTCTGCTCGGACGAGTACTGAGCTGATTGCAACTTCTGAAGCCGCCAGGTACAAGTATAACTTCTCCCCTGGGATCGGCTTGACAAGAATTTTTGAATCGCTGAGGTATTCTTTCAGCTGTTCGAATGCTCGTTGACAAGCATCTATCCATTGAAACTTTCCCTTCTTGATTGCCTCGAAGAATAGCCTACACTTATCTCCGGATCTTGAGATGAACCTGTTCAAAGCTGCTAGGCACCCAGTTAACTGTTGAACCTCTTTCACTGATCTAGGTGGTTGCATCTCCATGATTGCTTTCACTTTCACTGGATTTGCTTCAATTCCTCGTTGACTGACTAGATGTCCCAAGAATTTCCCGGAATGGACTCCAAAACTGCTCTTCTTGGGCTTTAGTTTCATGTTGTAGGCCCGAAGTATTTCAAATGTTTGGGCCAGATGCTGCAAGTGGTCTTCCTTCTTTGGGCTTTTAACAACAATATCATCCACATACACTTCCATCGTCTTCCCGATGTGGTCATCGAACATCTTGTTAACCAACATCTGGTACGTGGCTCTGGCATTAATCAGCCCAAATGGCATTCTTTTCCAGCATAACAAATTTTTGTTGGTATAAAATGCTGTGTGCTCCTGATCGTCCGGATGCATCGCAATCTGGTGATATCCTGCAAACGCATCCATGAATGTAAGGAGCTCATGTCCAGCTGTGCTATCAACCAGTTGGTCGATATGTGGCAATGGGAAATTGTCCTTTGGGCAGGCGGCATTTAGGCCGGTAAAATCAATGCACAATCTCCACGCTCCGCTTGCTTTTTTTACTAACACTGGGTTTGCCACCCATTGCGGGCACAAGGTCTGTCTGATTAGATCATTGTCCAACAACTTCTTAACCTCCACGTCAAGTGCTTCATACTTGTCGGGTCCAAACTTCCTCATTTTTTGGTGGATCGGCTTTTTCCTCGGGTCGATGTTGAGTCTGTGGCAGGCATGCTCAGGGCTAATGCCTATCATATCTGCATGCGACCATGCGAACACATCGAGATTTATTTTAAGAAACTCCGTCATTTTGGATCTGTATGGCTCCGGGAGCTCAGATCCTATGAAGAGTTCTAAGCTCTCTTGGTTTGGGTCGACCTTTACTGCCTCTAACTCTTCAACTGGGGTAGCCCTTCGTTTCTGGTTTTTCCAACGTGGGTCAATGATGGGCCCTTCCATGTTCAATTCTTCCTCAACTTCCATTGGTTCCGCACTCAGCCGTGGTTCAATATCTTTCGTCTCATTGTTGGCCGGTGCTGCATGCTCTACTCTGTTGCTAGCCATTGTGACTCTATTTCTCTTCTCGCTTGGTTGCTCGTCCCTACACACCTGCTCGTCTTTGCACAGCTGTTCGTAATCGCACAGTTGTTCGTCTCTGCATAGCTGCTCACCTTGGCACAGCTGTTCGTCTACTTCCATCATCTCTGTATCGATAGAGTCCATGGTTTCGTTTGGAGTGGACGGTCTATCTTCACCACAGCTGCTCGGCTGTTCGTCCATCATGTTGACTCTGTGATCTTTGGGTTGAAGTTGCAAGAGGCACTCACGAGCTTTCTTCTGGTCACCTTTGACCGTGCCTGCACCTTTTGACGTGGGAAATTTTACGCAGTAATAGTACGTTGAAACGGCTGCCTTAAATTCATGTAAAAAAGGACGGCCGAGGAATCCATTATAGGTGGACTGTTGGTCTACGACTAGGAAATCTACCATCCTATTCAGTTTCTTTTCAGGATCCTCGACCGATACAGTTCGACCGCTAGCGTAATCATTCCTAGAGGGACGGTCACAGCATTTCCGAATCCCACAATTCTATGATCGTAATCTTTTATGTATTCGGCACATTCTCCTAGCTGATCCACTGTGCTTTTAAACAGAATGTTCGTGTAAGAGCCAGTGTCGACAAGTAGACGGTGTACTTTCGTCCCCATAATGTTAGCACAAATGACTAGCGAGTCGTTGTGGGGGGTGAGCACCCCGTCCAAGTCCTTTTCTGAAAAAGTAAGGTCCCCGGTTCGTTTGGTTGATGGATTTACACCAACTTCCATCACTTGCGCTACTGCTCTCAACTCCGCTTTCTTTCTTCTTTTTGACATGGGTGGTCTCCCATCAGAGCAACCACCTACTGGCCCGGTTGGTTCTAGCATTAGGATCTCCGGGATTGGTCTTGCTGGGGCCGCGGGGACTTTTCTTCCTTTCTTACCCGTCCTGCTCGGTTGCTCGTCGCTATCATCATCGTCTGAGCTGGACGGCGCTGCTGCTCTCGGCCTCTTACCCGGTTCCTTTTTCACGAACTCAGACAGCTTTCCTTCTTCGTAGAACCTCCACAACTGCTTTAACAAATCTCGACATTCACTTGTGAAGTGGCCGATGTTCTGATGATATGCGCAGTATTTGTTCGGGTTCAATTTTCCTCTTTCCTGCCTTATCTTTCGTGGTTCTGACAACATCTCCTTGTCTTTAACGTTGTTATACACAACGTCTACAGACATGGTAAGGACTTGATTCAGCTTCTCTTTTAACTCAGCTCCTTCGTTGAATGACTTCATGTTCTTTGGAGCTTTGTAGTCATTTCCTCCAGACTTCTTGCCAAACTTCTTCGGGTCAGCTTTATCTCTCATTTCTTTGTGTAAGGCTTCCTGCATTGATACGTGGATTCCTGCCTTGTGTCTGAATTCTGCGTACGTTTTAGGACAAGTCAAATGCATCTCCTTCCACAGATCGGTTCCTTTCTTCAATCCCGCCATTACTGCTACTATCTTCGTATCCTCGCTCACCATCTCGCCCTCCAGAAGAACTTTATCAAATCTTTCCAGAAACTGTTTATCTGACTCCTCGTCCCCTTGCCTGATGTCTGCCAACCGGTGTCTGTGGGTGAAGGAGCTCCTTGCTCAGTTGGGCGAAGGAGCTGATGGAGCCAGGAGCCAGTGCTGAAAACCATCTGTGCGGGCCATCTCCAAGGGTGAGTGGGAAGTTTCGACACTGTGTGGCGTCAGTTGCCCCCATTGAGATCATAAAGTCCGAATACTTCGTCACATGAATACGGGGGTCCGACATTCCTTCGTACAAATTAATGGCTGGAAAATGTATCTTCTTTTGGATCGGTGCATTGAGGATTGATGAAGATAGTGGTGAAGATGGAGGAACAGTTGATCCGACACCTCTCTGAGATTCCAATTGCTTTTGCAATTCCTCGATTGCTTTTCTCATTTCTTGCAGTTCACTTGGGGGAGTCCTTCCGTTGGAAGGCTGTTCCTCGTGATTGAGTTCAACAACTTCCTCATGACGCAGTCCCTTACCAACGGAACGTTTCTCCTGAGTTGTTCTCCTAGCAGCGTTGCTAGCTCCGTTTGGTCCCAGTCGGCCGAAAGCTGATCTCCTGATTCGATCATGTACTGATGGGCGAACAACTGGGCGTGGTTGCTCCTCGTTCCTTCTGGATGGATCTCTCCTATGTATGTTCCTGGTTCCCAGCCTTTCCAAAGCGCTTGTTCGGGAGGTACTTTTGCTTGACTCATCTGCTCGACTTGGTGATGATTCTCCCCGATTCCCTAAACGCTCGCTTATGGGAGCTTTCCCTTTATTTCTACGGACTTCGGCACTGTCGGCCTCATCACGGCGCACATCTTCCCGCATTTTGCTTTGCTGCTCGCCCGTTCAGTTCTGCTGCTCGGCTGGTCGCCCCCAGGGCATGTGATGGTCCAACCTGCTCTCGTTGTCTTTGCAGCGATTGGAGTACAGCTATTGTTTTTGCTAGCTCCTCGGGATTTCGGGCGAGGGCTTCTACTTTCGGTGGAATTGTCTCGATTGTAACTTGGACATTCTTCCGAGAAGTCGTCCTAACCGTCCTTGCATGTCCTTCAGTAGACGAAACCTTAGTTCTTGACCTATGACTCGAAGATGCGCTTGACGGTCGATTTTCTTGTGATCTTATCATTTTGATTTCCAAAATATGAGTGATAAACAAAGGGTTGAGATGATCTTGTTTCCAAAAAATATCTTTACAATTTAAGAGTTACTAGCCTTGTATGTGTGAATATAGTGGTTGAAAACCCTAATTCATGCACACATGCATTCAAACCCTTAAAGTGATGTATATATGGACAACTTTGCTCCAGATTGTATGTGCACTCGATTTCCGGCAACTTCTTCCCAGAATCCGGCCAACTTTTGCAGATTCCGGCGAATATCTTCAAGCTTTCTTCGAATTTTTTACAAATCGGAGGTTCGAACCCTCCTTCTAGCGCCAATTGTTGATGACCTTTTCTAATCGATGGTGATTAGTGGTTGTTTTCTCTAAGTAAGATCATCAAACAAGAACTAAGATCATGGATAATAATCAAGAATATAATTTGCAAAGGTTTGGTATATTTTTTATTTATGTGGAAAATCCTCCCCTTTCTCATGCAAATGAGAGAGTATTTATAGATATACAAAGAGGCCACATGTCACCATTTTAGTGGCTTAGACATTGGATCTTTGCCAAGTGTTAGGACACTTGTACAACATCTAGACTATTGTCCATTGGATGGGTGCCAAATGTTAAGACACTTGGACCATATCTAAGCTAGTGACTGTTGAAGTTCCCAATGTTGTACTTGGTCTTTGGAACCACTTAGCTGCTCTCCACGGTGATCGGTTGCTCGCTTGTACATCCTCGTTGGAAGTTGAAAACTCTTAATACTCCAAGTTGCTCGTCTTTTGCTCGTGATCATTGCACAGTTGCTCGCTTCCTTGCGAAGCTGTTCGCCCAAGTCACTTGGTTTGAACTTTACACAGCTGTTCGCCTCGGCCTCGTGCACAGCTGCTAGCCTAAGCTTTTTGCTCAGCTGCTCGCCTTAGCCTCCCGCACAGCTGCTAGCCTAAGCTTTTTGCTCTATTGTTCGCCACTAAGCTTAATGCTTTAATTATCTCATTAACCCTTTTGCCTAGCTGCTCGCCTACCAACACGAGCCACTATTGATTGTTTTTAGCGCTCCAATAGACAAAATTTGAATTTAAGAAAATATTATATTCTTAGGTAGATCGTCTGGTATCCAAATACCCAACCTAATTAACATTCAAATAACCCAATAAAACAGAGAGAGCATGGTCTAGAGCAGCCTTGACACAACAAGAAATTCTTTTAACTACCTAAAAGTGATCGGTAGAAGTATTTTGAAGGTGGTAGAAGCCTTTTGAAACTGACAACCGGTGCAAAAATTCAGGTATTTCACCGTCAAATTCTGCAAGGCAGCGACTATAGATTGATACAAAGAGGAGTCCGAGAGTGGTTTCCCAACAAGGCGAAGTGCCTCTCCAAGGTTAAGGGTGTGGAGATGAGCTTGACATGAAGAAGGAGGATATCACACTGATCTTTAAAATGGCCTTATTTTTTTTATTTTCGTTCTTTATTTAGTAGGCATTATTAAAGTATCGAGTTTTGCACACACATGTACATAACACTAATCACATAATTAGGCTCACTAACCAATCATATTTTAGAGTTAGTTGAGCAGTTAAATTTGGTCTGCTATAAATAGCAGATTGTAAACATTTTGCCATTTAGCTATGAAAACACATTAATGATGATATGAATATCATTGATACGAAATGCTTATTTCGCATCAAATATCTTAACGATGGCTCGGTGGAAAGATTAAAAGCGAGACTCATTGCTCGTGGTTTTCAGCAACATGTCGGGATTGACTTCTTTCACACTTACAGCCCGATTATTAAACCACAAACATTAAGAATTATCTTCAGCCTTGCAATTACTAAGGGTTGGACTATTTAGCAGGTGAATATTAATAATGCTTTCCTTAAGGGCTCTCTTCGTGAGGAGGTGTATATTGAGCAACCTGAGGGTTTTATTGACTCTTCACGGCCTGATTATGTGTGTAAATTGGATAAAGCTCTGTATGGGTTGAAACAGGCACCAGAAGCCTAGTACGATACATTGAAGACTTTCCTTCTCCATTCTGGTTTTCAACATTCTCTTGCTGACCACTGTCTCTTTCACAAACGGGAGTGTGGGAAATAAATTCTTGTTCTGGTATATGTGGACAACATTCTAATTACCGGAGATGATCCTACTGCTATATCTCAGCTCATAGAGTGTCTTCATGTTAAGTTTTCTCTCAAACATTTGGGTTCAGTTAACTACTTTAAAAAAATTATAAAAGAATATACAAGGCCTAATTTTATGATTCGGCTCAGGCCATTATATATCTAGGATCGGCCCTGTACATTTGATGCATACAAAACCAAAACAATTTGATATTATAATTCCACATGATGCAATAACATGATAGTGTTAATGCCTATTGAAAAATGTGTTTTCATAGCTAAATGGTAAAATGTTTACAATCTTCTTTATAGCAGACTAAATGTAACTGCTCAACTAACTCTAAAATATGATTGATTAGTGAGCCTAATTCTGTGATTAGTGTGATGTACATGTTTATGCAAAACTCTATACTTTAATATGCTCCGAAAAAGGTTCAACCATCGGAAGTAACACCTAGCTGAAAACACAGCTTCTGAAAACGTGAAGGTGAGAGCGGCTTGGTGAGGATATCTGCAAGTTGATCCTCACTCGGAACATACAGAATATCCAACACCTGAGATTGGACCTTCTCGCGAATAAAATGGACATCGATCTCAATGTGTTTAGTGCGTCCATGAAAGGACGGAGTAAACGCAAGCTTAATGGCGCCCGGATTATCACACCAAAGAACCATAGGAGAGATGAGCGGAAGCTGAATTCAGTACACAGTGTTTGAATCCAAAGAATATGCGACGTTGCAGCAGCCATCGATCTTTATTCAGCCTCAGTACTGCTCCGAGCCACAACCGACTGCTTACGTGAACTCCAAGTGATAAGATTAGGACCAAGCTTGATACACCAGCCATTAGTGTTGTATCTATCATCAACATTGGCCGCAAAATCTGCATCAGCAAATCTATGCAACCAAAAATAGTAAATTAGAAACTAAAAATAAATACCACAAATTATTATTCATAAAGCAGAATAAAAAAAAGACATGGAGTATATAAATATAGATATGATAAGAAAAGTTGAGCTTTGATTCTTAATTTTTATATTTTAACTGTCATAAATGAAATAAATATTTAATACAAAAATTTATAACTTCAAGTGAAAAGTATCAATTACATTTGACGATAACATTAAAATTTTGAAATTATCTTTTTAAAAATATGTTAAACAGTAAGCGTTTAATTTTTATTTTTATTTATAATATGAAAAAGGAATCGTGTTATCCCGTTTTTGCAGTTCTAATTGGCTAAAGAGAACAAAAATAGACAAAAAATATATGAAAATATTTGTTGTTGCCGGGAGTCTCTAGTCTGATTCCTCAGGGACTTTAAAAAATTAAAATATACTAATCTAATTATATATTATGACATACACCCCCATATATGAAAGAAATTGGGTCCCTTGAATTGAAAATTTTCTGGACCCTGAGTCCGTCGACTCTTTTCACAAAATAGGAGCGGCTCTGCAAACGTACCATGTAAATATTATACATTTTTAAAGAGTTAACTTTTGCTTTTACTGAAGAGTAACTCTAATTTTTATTAAAAATATAGGCGACTATTCAGTGAAAGTAAGACTACTCTTTAAAATAACACTTGAATTAAATAACACTTGAATTGCATAATACATCTGATGAACAAGAGATTTACCATGTTGAATAAAAATACATGGGCTGGGATTTGGGCCAATGGGCCGTGTAGGCTGAATATGGTCATGGTCCAGGTTAAATGCATCCATCTTTGTAAGTAGTACACACACTAGATGAGTACACAGACCATTAGATGAGTACACCCACGATTAAAGTATCATTTTCACCCCTAAAAAAGCCCTAATTTTCTGTACTCCCTTTCTGGCAATGCCGCACGCCCCCATTAATTTCTTTTTCTATTTCCCTTTCTCCTCCTCCTTTCTCCCTGTTTCTCTCCTCACGCTGAAACACTATCCCCTCTTTTCTTCTCCCACCCTCCTTTTCTTTAGTTACTTTCTCTCCTCTCGTCTGTCCCCCACCACCCACAACCGCCCTCACGCCTGTAGCTATTCTTCTTCCCCCACCCCCAACCTCCACTCCGGCCACCCATTGCTCACATCGAATTTGTGAATAAGAAGGTTATTTTTTTTTCTCTCTTTTCAATTTTGAGAAATATGTGATAATGCCACTTTGTAGTTTTCATTTACAAAAATCCCACCCACTATGTTTTTTGTTAAATATGTCACCCAAAAAATATTTTGGACCTAAATACCCTTAGAAAATCCAAAATCTGCCCCAATTGAAAAAAGGGTACGCAACTCCCAAATTGCAACCCATCCCTTCCAAATCGCAACCATGTCCTTCCCAGCGCAACCCTCTTCCTCCCCTAAAAAATTGGAGTCGTGCAACCCTCAACCCCCCAAATAGCGGTCGCACGCGGGCCCCTCAAGAATCGCGGCCGCGCGCACCGTCACCCCCCCCAAAATTGCTGCCACGCGCACCGTCACCCCCCAAATCGTGGCCGCGCACAGCCCATACCCCTAAAAATTGCCGCTGCACAACCGTCACCCCCCCAAAACCGTGGCCGCGCACAGCCCATACCCCTCATAAATCGCCGCCGCACAACCGCCTCCATCCCAAAATTGCGGCCGCGCAGCCCCAATCCCCAGAAATCGCTGCTGTGTAGCCCCTACCTCCAGAAATTGCCGCCACACAACCCTATCCGCCACCAGGAAGTCGGTGCCAGCCTAGCCTCTCCCCATCAGAAATCGGACGCCACGCATCTCTCTCGAACTGGACTAGGCTGCGCAACCGTGTGCATTTCAAGGTAAGAATCTGATGTTCAATTTTTGTTTTTGTTCAAATATTGCGACCCTTGTGCGATCCTTGTGCGTCCCTTGTGTGTCCCTTGTGCGACCGTTGTACGACCTTTGGGCGAGCCTTGTGCTTAATTTTTTATTAACTGTTGCGACCCTTGTGCGACCCTTGTCAAAAGGTCTTTGTGTGTTTAATTTTATTTTGGACTCATAAATTGATGTCTGTTTTGGGGAGATTAATTTGCTTCACTCTATGTGTATGCATTTGCTGTAATAATTGATTTTTAAGGGTACTTATGATGCTTGTTGATGACCTTGATTCGAATTTGATGATTAGTGGTTGTTCTAACACTAAGAAGGTCATCAAACAAGATTACAAGTGATAACTTTGTGTTTAGTGAAGATTGAGAAATAAAATTGCAAGAGTTTGGTCTTTTTCTTGAATATTTGAACTTATGTTGACCCTTTCATGAAGGGGTATTTATAGGCTTACAAGAAAGTAGGAGGTGTCACCTTCTTAGCGTTTTGATTTAGGTGTTGCCAAGTGTTTAGCCACTTGTCTTATCCTTAAACTATTACATTTTATACAATGACAAGTGTTAGTACACTTGTTTGTCTCTAATGCAATACCTAATTAGTGGGATTTTGAGCTGTCTTCCGTGGCCTTCTTCTTGCTCGTTTGGTCACCTAAGTAGTGGATGTACCTTTTTTCCTTGCTCTTGGCTTGGTTACTTATTCTTCTTGTTCTTTTGCTGTGTTGGTCGCCTGACTTCCGTCTGACAACTCTCCTGGTCGCCTGGTGCTTTGACTCCTTTTGAACCCTGCTGGTCGCCGACTCCTTAATTATGCAATTAATCTCTTAATCCTATAATCACTGTTACTCGCCTGGTCGTCCATCAACATTGCCCCCTAACTTGTTCTTTATTAGGAAAATTGTTGACTAATGAAGAGCAAGGCATAATTTTGGTAGAATGATAACTGTATGCGTGGAACGAGCAACAAATTTTTGAATTCCTTTGAGCGGGAAGTCCGGCGATCATCAGGTCATCAGAGCGAACAACGGGGCATCTCACGCGTGGGTGACGGTTGAATTCCCGAGAATCTCGGAATCCGTAACGTCGTGGGCGGCAGGTAACGTCATCGCCGCCCACGCGTACTTTTTCTTTGCAGATAGGGGCCTATGAAATTTTCAAAAAATTTCGTTTTAACCCCCGTTTTTCATCCTTATAAATACTCGTCTTCATTCTTCTCTTCATTTTTCAAATTTCTGTCTATTTTCTGCCATTGAAACCTTACTCCAAGTTTTTCCTTTAATTGTTCTTCTTTGTTTGTCAACTTTTCCGACGAATCTTGCGTGAAATTTCAAGGTAATCACTATTTTAGACTTTTAATTTTGTTTTTGTTCCATCTTTGTTTTGCAATTTTTGTTTTTCCCTTTCGAGAAAATGCCTTCCACCGCCGTGTTCATTCCCAGCGCCGCCGCGCTTTTTCTTAGCGCTGCCACGTTGTTCCAGCGCCGCCGTCGCCTCTCTCAACCTCCCCCTAAACACCATTTTGTTAACTCTTTTTTTTTAAATGATCTTTTTGAATGGCTTCTCATTCCTCAAGTGAGACTACTTCGATTGAAATCTTTGAGCGTAATCCTGGGAAGCGCCCGATGGAAGAAGAGGTTTCCCCTGCTCCTCGCCGATCGATTCGTCAAGCTTTGGCCCAAAATCCAAGGACTTTGTTAGTGGACGAAGAAACGGGCTCTGAGGTTTCCTCCGTTGTTCGCTCCGTGGAAGCCCATGCCACATATACTTCTGGCGACGAAGAGGTACCATGCCCTTCTGGTCGCCCGGATGTGGAAGGAACTACCTCTTCCGATTTGGGAGAAGACTCGGAGGAAGTGGCCGCCGAAATTGATGCTGAGGGCGACCAACCCGAAGTGGAGCGACCAAGGTTATCTGTGACTTGGGAGTTTCTGGAGGAGATAGGTTTCCCTACCTCTAGAGTGACTCCTGAGTCTCAGATCCCTGAAGGGGTTGTTCGCCAGAATGAGTGGGAAGAATACGCTGCTCGCTACTCCCGCACCTTCCCTGTTCTCTCCCGTGTAATTATGTCTGCCCAGGAGAATGCCTTTACAACGAGCAAGATTTCAAGCCTGGTTACCGAGGACGACTTGGATAGCATCAGATCCCACTACAGGATACCATACGATATCCTTCTTTATGCCCCCAAGAAGGAAGAAACTGCTGATCGCCCGCCACCAGGATGCACGGCGATCAACTTGGACATCTTAAACACTGGATTTCCTTTGCCACTCCATCCTCTCATTGGCCGCTTCTTGGAAGATGTAAATCTGGCGATTACCCAAATTACTCCTAATGGGTGGAGTAATTTGCTCGCCTTGATGACACTGTTTGGCCTTGAGGGCTACAAGAACAAGATCAGCACTGCTGAAATTCATTATGCCCTGGTCATCTCGGCTTGTAAGGATGAAGGTGTGAGCTGGTATTATGTAAAGGCGAGGACGGGGGTAAAACTCATTGAAGGAGTTTCCAACAAAGTCAAGAGTTGGCACAACTAATTCTTTTTTATTGGAGGCGATTGGTGGGCATCGGCGGACTTTTCTGGCGGCCAAGCGCGCATTAATTCCCCTGAACGATTTGGCATAGTAAAACGTAGGCTTTCTTGTTACTTTCCTGGAACTAAGTCGGGACTAATATTAATTTCTCTTTTCTTCTTGTTTTGCAGGTCCAAAATTTTTGAAGTGGGGTCATCTGGGCCTAAGTGGGGAGTTCTTGTATACATTGGCCTTGATAGTACTCCGGAACCCTGCTGATCGCGAAATCCTCCATCTACTGAAACCTCATTGTCGGAAGATCGCCCAACTCTTCACCAGTCCGCATCATTTGGAAGCTCAAGCGGAGGTTCCCAAAGGTAATATCCTTAATGATTTTTATTCTTTTGTTCGCCTGACCGCTTTTTTAACTTTTTGTCTCTTCTGCCTTAACAGATCAACGAGTGACCGTTGCCGTGCCCACCATCCCGGAGTCCTACCATCTTCTTGCCACCCGTGTACAGCAGATGGTCGCCGAAGAGCCGACCAGGAGGAAGCAAGATCCGCCTCTATCTCTCATCCGTCTTCGAGCTGGGGAGGAGCCAGCTGCTCATGCTCACCAACGAGCCCCCGTTGGTCGCTCCAAAGGAGCCCCCAAACCCACTACTTCTCTCCGTGGTGCGGAGAAAGAAAGGATGAAAAAGAAGGCTCCGCATGAGGACAGCCACGGCGAAGGAGAGGGTGCTGAGCGAGCACCGAAGCGCTCGAAGCCCACCACAGAGGCTAGCAGCCGGGCTCCTCGCTCTCCAATTTCTAAAACCACCTCTCTTGAGGTTGTAAGCGAACAACAGGCTGTGGCCGCTGTCTTGAAGAAGAAACGAGCATTTAATGATCGTTCGTACCTGGGGTATGACCCCGTGAAGCTGAGAGAGTAAGTCTTTGACCTGTTACCTTGGTGATCGCTCTTTTGTAGCATATTGGCTTAAAGTTTCTTTTTCTCTTCTAGGTATAAACCTGAGGAGTACCCTGGGCGATCAGAAGTGCTCCATCAACTTAGTTGTGTTAAGTCTCCTCCTCCTTACCTGGACATCCCGGACTCCCATGTCCGCCGGGCGACTGAGACGGTTCCTCGCTCTTGGACCAGGACTTGCGAGGATATCGTTCAAGGGCAGACTGCTAGCGATAATGCCCCTCTGATCGCTTACAACGCCAGTCATTAGGCTGTGATGGCCCAGAAACTCCTTGATCAAATCGTGATTTTGGAGCGGACCAACCGCGGTCTTGGCCGCAAGATTGATGGTTTTGAGGCAGAGAAGGCAGTTGCCCTGAAGAAGAAGGAAGATGAGCTCGCCCATGAGAAAGCTGAACATGCCAAGGAAGTGGCGGGTCTGGAGCAGATGTACAATGCTTCTGTGAACAGCAAACAATTTGCCCTTAATCAATCAGAGAAGCTGTCCCTCAAGCTGGGGGTTGCTGATGAGCGAATAAAGGTGTTGGAGGGCGAGAAGACAGCTATGGTCGCCCAGGTCGAGGAGTTGCAGGCTGAAGTTGCTCGCCTTCAGCAGGAGAAGACTGGCATGGTCGCCTTTGATATCTATGCTCAGGATGTAACGACAACACTAACCTCGGTTATGTGTGCGCCTATGCAGAGAGCATCAGATCGGTGAAGTTTGCCTTGGATTATGGCAAAGATGTCCTGGCCACAACCAAGAAAGACTTCATCGATTACGTTAAGGACAACCCCGTCAGTGCTGGGTTCTCTGTTCCGGTGGTCGATCTTGGGGAGATGGGAGTCCCCCTGGACATCTTTGGGGAGGATGTTCAAGTCATCGCCCCCCGGTTCTCGGGCGAGGAGCCGAGCAAAGAGGCTGAGATTTTTGATGGCCTTTACTCTCTTCCTCTTACTCCCATTGATGGGGCGGGCACCTCAACTGTGGCGACCACTTCCAAAGCCGTTACTACTGACGCAACTCCTTCCGCCCCGGCGACCACCGATGCTCCTCCGGCCCACCAAGACTGAAGACTTTTATATTTTTTGTTTTTCCTTAGACTTGTATTAGGGCAGTCCTGTACTTTTTTATTTTCCGCCTTGTAATACTTTTTGCTCTTTTTAATGAAAGAAGAAGTTTGGGAATATCTGGTCTTTATTGCTTTTCCTTGTTGTGTTTCTCGTTTGTTCGCTACTTGCACTGTCGCTCGCAAGAACTTATACAAGCTTCACGAATCGTAATATCTTTCATCTTTGGAAATAAATACTTTGTATTTATTGATCGCCTGTTCGACTTTTGTAAATGGGCTTTTATTGTCCAAAAAAGACTTAGCCTTAAATAATTGGGCCTTACGGTCCTTACATGGACTTGGCCTAGGATTTTCCTTCATGGTCGCCCCCAACCTTGGGCCTTTTTGTCTTTACATGGACTTAGCCTTGGGTTCGTATATTTCTATCTTTGTTGCTCGCCTCCTTTGCCTGTGCATTTAGGCGAGCAACGTCATTTATGTGAGCGAACAATTGAGCAAACTGCTTTTATAATGCATATTTCATATATATTCATAAAATTCTTGAAAGATTATGATGAAATTTTTCATCATATTTACAACTAGTGATCACAAGGAAGTATAGATCCTAAACTAATTTTTACATATATGATTAGGCGTGAAATTGTCATGATTCGTCACTCGAAATGCCCTAGTTTTGATTGATTTTGTTGAGTATTTAGAGTCATTTGCGTATTATTTTCATAAACTAATGAATTTGTCTCTTTTATTCTCATAGATGAATAGAGGGCGAAAAGAGGAGTTCGTAGGACTTTGAATCGACTCAAACGGACTCCCGGATGAGAAGATATCGAACAAATACGAAAAGTACTAGTTCGAGGGAGCAAAAGTATCATTGGAGTGCACAAGCGAGGAGAGCTCGAGCACTAGTGCTCGAGCGGTCGTGCATTGCGCACGAGAAGACGCCGGTCGTGCGCCACTGCACGAGTGCCCGTGCAGTGCGCACGAGTGAAGGAGTAGTCGTGCACTAGCGCACGAGTGAGGTTGGTCGTGCAGTTCTGGCTCTCGGGAAGAATTGAGCGCTCGAGTTGAATGAGCTCGTGCACTTGCGCACGAGTAAGTGCGGAATTTCGGCCCATTAACTCCCGTTTCGACCCATTGCTTATATATACCCCTTCCGAACACGTTTTGAAGGATCATGACTTAACACATTACTTTTAGACTTAGTTTTTAGAGAGAGAAGGAGGAGAAGAGACGAGCAAGCTTTAGTTTTACGTTTTTGAGGTTTTTCTTACGAATTCACGTTACGATTTTACGTTTTAGTTTCGTTTCTTTATATCTATTGTTCTTGAATACGTTGAGACTTCGTTTTGTTTAATTAATTTCAGTTTATTCTTTTATATCTTAAAACCCTAGTTTGTGTTCGATCTTTTCTTCGCTTAATTACCATGTTCATGTTTGTTACTTGTCTAATTGTTCTTGTTTACGTAAAACCTATGTCTAGCTAAATCCCTTGCATGCTTGGGGTAGGATGAACTCGTAGAAGTAGGTTGTGGGTACATAATTAGGGTAACTTGTGACGTGAGGTTTTAATTCTCTTGATTAATGAATTCGTAAAATCAATCTTGACTTTGCCTTTGAATTTCGTTCGAAAAGTGTTAGAGAGAGGACGACCTTATCACTCTTTAACAACGAGTAGACTTAACGAGAGAGTGTAGAAAGGGTTAATTCATCTACCAGTTTAGCGAAGGAGGACGACCGCATCACCTTAGTTAAATTAGGGTCTCATTAATTAAGCACAATCTATTAACTTGTTAGTGGATTAGTGAAGTCGAGTGTTAGGGTAAAGTATTAGGGTTTAGAATCTTGAGCTTTCACCTAGCATTCTTATACTTAGGTTATTTTTTGTGTGTAACGGTTATTCGGATTATGTACCTGCTCCGTTAGTATACGTAGGGATTCCTATCCTGAGCATCACCATCTCTTACTTGAACACAACCCTTAGTTAATTCGTCTTATTTAGTATTTTAGTTTAATTAGTTTATTTTAGTTTTAATCAATCTTTCCAAAAATCCAACAACAATACACTCATATTAGCTACGACGCATAGATCTTCAGGGATCTATTCGCATACACACTTTCCCTTGGGTTCGATATACTTGGTCATTATACTTGCTCATACTACAGTGAACCCGTACTCTTGCGGGGAAGCTACTAGTAAAAGTTAGTACATTCGCTTCAAGTCAATATATTGTACAACTTTTGTCTATTGATAATATTTCTTCAACAAAGCTGCATTCCAGGAGTATTGGGCCGAGTTGCCTTCCATGTCTTCTAAGTCATAAGTGCCATTGTGCCATTTCTGAGTTATTTTGTATGGGCCCTCCCAAGTCGGTCCGAATATTCCTGGTGATGGTCCCAAAACTTTTTTAAGTACAAGTTCTCCAACCTTGAATTCTCTAACCTTTACTTGTGAATTGTAATATTTTGCGATCCTTTTCTTGTATATTGCGTTCTTTATTTCTGCTGAAATTCTCTTTTCATCAACCAAATCCATCTCTGCAGCTAGAGCCATGTTGTTCGACTGCTCGTCAAACATTGTTGTTCGTTCTGTTGGCACTTTTAATTCCACCGGTATTATTGCTTCCACACCGAATGCCATGGTAAAAGGAGTTTCACCTGTACTTGTTCTGTAAGATACCCGATATGCCCACAACACTTCTGGTAGCTCTTCTGACCATTTTTAGTATGTATTTGATTATTTTGTTGACTGCCTCTACTTGGCCATTGGACTGAGGATGATATGGGGTTGAAAAATGCTTCTTAATTCCCCATTTCTCACAAAAGTTTCTTATTTTCTTGCCTTCGAACTGTCGTCCATTATCTGTCAAAATTGCTTGTGGGATCTCGATCGACATACAATATTCTTCCATATAAAATTGATCATCTTTTCCTGTGTAATTGTCACGAGTGCCTCTACCTCAGCCCATTTTGTGTAGTAGTCCACGACCACCACTGCAAACCTTACGTTTTCTTTCCCAGTCGGGAAAGACCCTATGATATCGATTCCCCATTTTGCGAATGGCCATGGACTATTGACTGCTATCATCTCGGTTGGTGGCTTGTGAATGCTTGGTGCGAATATTTGGCATCTGTGACAAGTTTTTGCAACTCTGATGGCATCTTGCAGTAGTGTAGGCCAGTAATATCCTTGTCTCACTGTTTTGTAGGCCAAAGCACGCCCTCCTGCGTGGTTTCCACAAGACGCCTTGATGAATTTCTTTTAAAACTTCTTGGCCTTGTTCTTTTGTCACACATTTTAATAACAGAAGTGAGAATCCTCTCTTGTATAGTTGTTCATCCACGATTGTAAACCTTACTGCTCGCCTGGTCGTCTTGGTCGCCTCTTGAGGATCCTCCGGGACCTCGCCATCACGAAGATATTTGATAATGGGCATTCTCCAGTCGCTTTCCTCAAATTCTTCGTCCACCTGATTGATCTTGTAATCGTGCATTGATGGTTGATGTATTTTCGTGATGGTTATTTCTGATAACTCTGCTGGGCCTGTGCTGGTGGCCAGGCGAGCAAGTGCATCTGCTTGGGCATTATTCTCTCTTGGTACTTGTTCGATGAAAATTTGCTCGAACATTGAAGCTAAATGGGCTACAATTTTTTGATATAGCGCCATGTTTTCATCTTTTGCCTCGTAATCTCCATGGACTTGGTTGACTATTAGCTGAGAGTCCCCATATATCTGCAGTCTTCTGACCCCGACTGCCAGTGCTAAACGGAGTCCAGCTATCAATGCTTCATACTCGGCTTCATTGTTTGTTGCCATGAACTAGAATCGTACTGCCGAGGTGAAGACTTGTCTGTCTGGACTAATCAATACTATTCCGGCTCCTGATGTTGCGTTGGTGGATGATCCATCTACGTAGATATGCCATGAATGATTATGACCTCTCGTCGGATCTTGAGGAAAGGTCAGCTCGACTATAAAGTCAGCCAACGCTTGTCCTTTGATCGTTGTTCGAGGTGCATATGATATTCCAAACTGGCTTATTTCGAGAAACCATTTGAGGAGGCGACCAGCAGTGTCTGGTCTTTGTAAGATTTGTCTCAACGGGAAAGTTGTCAGGACTTCTACTTGGTGATCGAAGAAGTATGGTCGAAGTTTCCTGACGCTCATCGCCAGTGCGTACGCCAGTTTCTCCATCGGGGAATATTTAATTTCTGCCTCATGCAATACTTGGCTCACATAGTATATTGGCAAATGGAATTTCCCTTCTGCACGAACCAAGACTGAGCTGATGGCCACTTCTGAAGCTGCTAGATACAAGTATAGATTCTCTCCCGACACTGGTTTTGATAATATTTTAGTATCGCCGAGATATTCTTTTAGCTGCTCGAACGCCTGTTGGCAATGATCTGTCCAATGAAATCCACCTTCCTTATGGCATCAAAGAAGGGTCGGCATTTATCGCCAGACCTCGAGATGAATCTATTTAGGGCCGCCAAGCATCCGGTGAGTCGTTGTACTTCCCTGACGGACCTTGGTGGCTGCATGTCTAGAATAGCCTTCACCTTTGATGGATTTGCTTCAATGCCCCGCTGGCTAACAAGGTGTCCTAGGAATTTGCCTGAATGGACTCCGAAGCTGCTTTTCATTGGATTTAACTTCATGTTGTATGCTCGGAGTATTTCGAATGCCTGTGTCAGGTGCTCCAAGTGATCTTCCTTTCTCGAACTTTTTACGACTATGTCATCCACGTGCACCTCCATTGTTTTGCCAATGTGTTCATCGAATATTTTGTTGACGAGTTGTTGATATATGGCCCCCGCGTTAATTAACCCGAATGACATCCTCTTCCAACACAACAAATTTTTGTTGGTGTAGAAAGATGTGCTCTCCTGGTCGTCTGGATGCATTGGTATCTGATGGTAGCCAGCGAACGCATCCATGAATATGAGAAGTTCATGTCCAATCGTGTTGTCCACCAACTGGTCAATGTGTGGCAGCGGAAAATTGTCCTTGGGGCACGCAGCATTCAAGTCTGTGAAGTCGATGCATAATCTCCACGTGCCATTTAGTTTTTTCACCAACACCGGATTTGCCACCCATTTAGGGCACAAAGCCTCTTTGATAAGGTCATTGTCCAACAGCTTCTTAACTTCTACATCCAACGCTTCGTACTTGTCGGGCCCAAACTTCCTCCTTTTTTGCTTTAACAGTTTTCTTGTTGGGTCAATGTTTAATTTATGGCAGGCATGCTCAGGGCTGATGCCTACCATATCAGCATGCGACCATACAAATACGTCGAGATTAGACTTTAAGAATTCCTTCATCCTGGATCTGTAAGGCTCTGGGAGCTCAGATCCAATGAAGAGTTCTAAGTCTTCTCGGTTCGGGTCAACTCTTATTGCTTCCAACTCTTCGACCGGTGTTGCTCTCCTTTTTTTATTTTTCCATCGAGGATCAATGTTGGGCTCCTCCAAGTCGAGTTCATCTTCAATCACCATTGGCTCTGCTCCTAGCCGTGGTTCAAGGTCTTCTACCTTATTTGGGCAAGGTTCAGTCTCTTGTCTTTGTTGGTCATTTTGAATTTCTTGCTCGTCCCTTTGCTGGTCGTCTACCTCCATCATCTCCGTATCAATGGATTCCATAATTTCATCAAGTATGGATGGTTCATCTTCAGCACCGCTACTCGACTGTTCGTCTATCATTGATATCTGATTGTCTTTGGGTAGCAGTTGTAGGAGACATTCACGAGCTCTTTTTTGATCGCCTTTTATTGTACCTGATCCTTTTGGTGTTGGAAATTTGACACAATAATAGTACGTTGAAACAGCTGCTTTGAATTCATTGATAAAAGGTCGGCCGAGAAATCCATTATAGGAGGATTGTTGATCTACTACTAAGAATTCTACCATTCTAGTTAACCTCCTATCTGGATTCTCGGTCGATACAAGTTCAGCTGGCAATGTAACTACTCCTAGGGGAACGGTTACATCATCTCCGAATCCCACTATCTTATGATTACAATCTTTTATATATTCTGCACAATCTCCTATCTGATCTAGCGTGCTCTTGAACAGAATGTTCGTGTATGATCCAATGTCTATGAGCAATCTGTGGACTCGGGTTCCCATGATGTTAGCACATATGATCAACGAGTCATTGTGCGGGGTGAGCACTCCATCCAAATCTTTTTCTGAAAACACCAAGTCTCCCGTTTTCTTGGTGGCCTGGTTGACTCCCATTTCTTTAACCTGAGCCACTGCTCTTAGTTCTGCCTTCCTCTTCCTTTTCGAGACTGGGGGTCTTCCATCTGAACAGCCTCCAGCAGGCCCGCTTGTCTCGAGCATAAAAATCTCCCGCATTGGTTCTACTGGGGCCGTCGGGACCTTCTTTCCCTTCTTGGTCGTCTTGCTCGGCTGGTCGTCACTGTCTTCGTCGTCCGAGCTGGGTGAACCAACCACCCTGGGTCTCTTCCCGGGTTCCCTCTTCACAAATTTGGACAATTTGCCCTCTTCATAGAACCTCCACAGTTGTTTCAATAAATCGCGATATTCACTAGTGAAATGTCCGAAGTTCGGATGGTAAGCACAATATTTGTTTGGATTTGGCTTTCCACGCTCTTGCCGAATCTTCCTTGGTTCTAATAGCATGTCTCTGTCTTTAACGTTGTTGTACACAGCTTCTATTGACGTGGTGAACACTTGATTCAATTTTTCCTTCAGTTCCAATCCTTCATTGAAGGTTTTCATATTTTTAGGATCTTTGTAGTCATTTCCTGCGGACTTCTTTCCAGCTTTTTTGGGATCAACCTTGTCACCCAATTCCTTCTGTAGTGCTTCTTGTGTTGGGAAAATCGGGGTGCCCGGAATCTATTCAGGATGAAATTTAAATACGAATTTAAATTTAATTATTACTAGCATGAATTAATCCTAATTAATTCAAATAATAATTCCAACAACAATTTTATCATCATGCATGTTGAATTAATTCACATAAAACCTATGGCGGAAAAACTAAGAATTTATGTGATTACGTACCTCTTGTAGATATGGCCTTTGATAATCACGGGACTATCACGAACGTGCTACCAACCAAAAGACCTTCTCAAGTATGTCTCTTTCACCTTGTTTGATCACCGGTGGGAAGTGCTTTCAAGCAATTTAAAATAACAAGGAAGAAAGAAAAAAATAGTGTTGCTGATTTTTTTTTCAACGCTGTGAAAAGTAAACTGGAGATGAAATAATCATCCCCTATATATAGGTGAGGGTGAACAAAATTTTGGTGTATTTTAGGGGAGAGAAAATCTTTTTCTTGGCCACCAAAAAATCTTGAATATATCTCATATATTCTTTTCTCCATAATAAAATATTCCACAAAAATCTCAACCTCCTCCTAATAAGAATATTTTCGAAATTATAAAGAAAGAATCCAAGATTTGGATCTTCTTGAATATATTAGATAATCTTGTATTCCAAGAATACTTATCTTCCATAATATCTTTCCAAGAAAATCAACAAGGTCTTTTTTTTCTCCTAATATATCTTTTTCGAAAATATCATGAAAAAATCAGCAAATATATTTTATTTTATTTTAATCACCTTATCATTATTGGGCTACTTAATTGGGCTACTTGAGGGGCCTTTAGGAGAATTAAGATTGGACCTCCAATGTGCTTCTGAATTTCAATATTGAGCTCCAATATAATTCAGCCCATTAATATTAATTAGTACCACTAATAAATTAATGTTGCACTATCCATCTTAATCCATATTACGATAATATGGGCTCCCGGTTATTATTTCCCGCGTTTAAGATTATCAAGTCCATTAATTAATTAAGCTTCTGAATAGCTCTAAATTAATTAATATATTTCACCTTGGAGTAAAGATAGCTCAACATTATTATCCGTACCGAAGAAACTGATTCTTCACTTGCAAGATTTGGTACGATAAAAATTCTGAGCCCACCAAGGGGACTAATCACACGAGCCGTACTCGCACGCATTTCTCCGTATTAAATCTTAGCAACTGTCGTATGATTAATATTATTGCCCAAAGCACAAGGTTTGAAGTCACGATGATTCTCACCCAACATGAATCAAAGCAGTAACTATTAAACACACACGGTCCTATTTAAGTGACGGAGATTAAGAAATCAATAACCACTGAGGTCTAATTCTTCACATTTCAGAACAAAAGAATTTATCCTCGCTGTAGGTCCTCTTCAACACATACTAAATGTGCTAGTGCGATCTCTTGGTCAAGACAAGCCAATCTAAGATATACACATCGACCTTTCACGGCGGATTGTTCAATTCCACCTAGGTCGTGAATTTGTACGTTTAGATACAAGGAAACCGTTAATGTGATCTTCCGTGATCGGGTATCACCACATTAACTACAATGTAACATGTACTATTTATAATGAACTGGTTGCAATAAATATTCAACATTCAATCATATCTAAAGCAAATGTGATAAAAGAATTATTCTCATAAACAAGTGTTTAATACATGAGTTATACAAAGTAAAAGCATACTTTCACGTATAACTCCAACAATCTCCCACTTATACTTAAAGTCTGCTTTTTAGTATACACCATGCATGCTAGTGTAGTAGCTCTACGTGACATCTCATGTCAACCTACACTAACCTAATAATTTCTCCCACTTATACTTAAAACAGATTGACAATAGTCTTGACTCAAATTCCATCCACATGTCTCTCGAATGTACTCTGAGGCAGACCCTTTATGAATGGATATACTAGGTTGTCCTCCGACATTTATCTTTACCACCTCTTTATCTCCTCTCTTAACGATTTCTCGTATAAGATGGTATTTTCTTTCAATGTGTTTGCTAGCCTTGTGGGCTCTCGGTTCCCTTGAATTTGCAACTGCTCCGGCACAATGATTGTGATGGGCAAATTCGGAATAACGTCCAAGTCCACTAAGAAGTACTTGAGCCAAACCGCTTCTTTCGCTGCTTCATAAGCAGTTACTTATTCGGTTTTCATGGTCGAATCGGCGATACATTTCTGCTAATCGCTTCTCCATGTCATGGCTCCTTCTCCCATGCAAAACACGCTACCCGAGGTAGTTATTCTGGAGTCTATGTCTGATTGGAAATTTGAGTCCGTGTATCCCATGGGAATTAGACCGTCTGACTGTTAAATCAGCATTCCATACCAAGTTCTTTTTAGAAACTAAAGAACACATTTAATTGCAATCTAATGTGCTTTCCCGGGGTTACTTTGATATCTTGCCATCATGCCCACGACAAAGCAGATATCCGGTCTCGTACACAACATTGCATACATAAGACTTCCTACATCCGAAACGTACGGAACGTCTTTCATGTCATCTATCTCCACTTGCGTCTTAGGGCATATTTCTTTGGATAGATGGATTCCGTGTCTAAAAGGTACAAAACCTTTCTTGGAATCTTGCATGTTGTATCGCTTCAAAACAGTGTCTTTGTATGAAGCTTGCGATAAGCCCAACATCCTTTTCTTGCGACCTCAAGTGATCTAGATCCCAAGGATGTGGCCAGCTTTCCCTAAGTTCTTCATATCAAGCTGATTTGACAGCCATACCCTTACGTCTGACAATACCTTTACATTGTTTCCAATGAGCAGAATATCGTCTACGTATAATACTAAGAATACCACCGCAGTTCCGTCACACTTTTTATACACACAACTCTCGAACTCGTTTTGATCAAACCCATAAGACTTAATCACTTGATCAAAACACTGGTTCCAAGTACACGATGCTTGCTTAAGTCCATAAATGGATCTCTTAAGCTTGCATACGAGGTGCTCTTGGCCTTTTTCAATGAAACCTTTGGGCTATTGCATATAGATATCTAACCCGTCAAGACTTCCGTTAAGGAAAGCTGTCTTGACATCCATTTGCTAGATCTCGTAATCTAGGTGTGCAGCGATCGACAAGAGAATACGGATGGACTTAAGCATAGCTACAAGCGAAAAAAGTCTCCTGATAATCGATTCCTTCTTTCTGAGTGTACCCTTTTGCCACTAGCCTTGCCTTGAAGGTCTCAACCCTTCCGTCCGGTCCTCTTTTCCTCTTGTATACCCACTTGCATCCAATGGGTTCTACCCCATTGGGTGGTTCGACCAACTCCCACACTTGATTATGATCCATCGAACCCATCTCGGCTTCCATTGCGGTTTGCCATGAATTTGCGTCTTTATCTTGGATTGCCTCGTCGTAAGTCCATGGGTCTGATTCATCACCGGGAATCGAATCCGAAGATTCTCCTATTCCCATGAATCTCTCGGGTTGTCTGACAACCCTCCCACTACGATGGGGTTCCGGTTGTGAAGGTGTAACGTGTGGTATATCATCTTGTATACTTGGTATTGGAGTTTGCCCTCTTAACTCGTCTAAGGTAATCTCACTTCTGGGCTTTCTTTTGTTCATATTGTCTTCCTCCAAGAATTTAAAGTGTGCGCAAAACACGATCTTTTAATTCTTGGGACTATAGAACATACACCCTTTCTTTCCCATGGGATATCCTTTAAACAACCTTAATTCTAAACGTGGATCCTTGTCTAGCAGGTATGCCGGACAACCCCAAATCCGCAAGTGTCTTAGACTGGGCTTGCGCCCGGTCCATAATTCCATTGGGGTTTTAGGAACCGATTTGGATGGCACCAAGTTTAGAATGTAAGCCGCCGTTTCCAAGGCGTTACCCCAAAATGCTTTGGGTAAATCCGAATAACTCATCATGGATCTAACCATTTCTAAAAGAGCACGGTTCCTTCGTTCCGCTACACTGTTCTTTTAAGGGGTTCCCGGTGCAGTCAACTGGGATACAATTCCTTCGTCCGATAGGTAGTTCAAGAATTCATTGCTGAGGTATTCGTCTCCACGATCAGATCGTAGAAACTTGATACTTCTTTCCCTATGCATCATAAGGTCGATGTATCCATATCTCGAGTAATTGTCAACGAAAGTGACAAAATACTCATACCCCTTCTCGCTTTGATCGTCATTGTACCACACACATCGGTATGAACGAGTTCTAACACTTCCATGACTCTAATCCCCTTGGCTCCAAATGCCCTCTTGGTCATCTTACCCTCTAAACAGAATTCGCAAGTTGGAAACGGCTCAACTTGAAGAAACTCCAAGGATCCGTCTTTCACCAATCTTTGTATTCGCATTAGATTAATATGACCTAATCTAAGATGCCATAGAAGTGTTTCGTTCATATCAGAAAGAACGCTTCCTTTTATAACTTGAAATAGTCGATGTGTTATTAGATTCAATTTATGAGTGGTGTGCCCAATTAATGGTATAAAGATCATCCATCAATGTCCCGGAACAGATAAACTCATCGTTTCAAGAAATAATAACATCCTTATTAAAAGAAACTGGGTATCTATTCAAAACAGTTTAGAAACTGAAGGTTGAGTTATTTCTAAACTAGGAACATGAAGAACGTCTCTCAAGACCATAACTCTATCTTCACAAGATAGGCGCACTTCTCCCACTGCTTCAGCTGCCACTCTCATAACATTGCCAGGTGTGATGGGGATCTCACTTCCTCTAAATCGTCGGGTTAGCTTGAACCTATGCAAAATGAAATAAATGTGATCAATGGCTCTCATATCCACTGTCCACAAATGGACAACATACACCACTTCACAAGTTTCGACGATTAAGACGTGTGAATTACCTAACTTTCCTAGCCTCTTAGGCTTGGAACAGGCTGACCTCCAATGTCCTCTCTTACCGCAGTTAAAACACTTCCCCTTTGATGCTTAGCCTTGGCTTTGCCTTTCGCAATAGTTGGATTTGCTTGGGTCCGGCCTTTGGTTCTCTTCCTCTTTTTTCCTCCCTTGGGACCAAAAGAGGTAGACGGACCATTAGCCACCATAGCACTATACTGGTTCTCCATTATCACCTCCACCGAAACTAGAGCTTGCAAGAGCTCGGGCAAACGACTTGTCCGTTCATTCATCTGACAGTTCAGATGAAACTGCTCAAAGCTTCTCGGTAGAGAATGATATATGAAATCAACCTGAGAAGGGACATCAAAAACCGCACCAAATACTTCCAACTTGTTAAGGTATGCCATTATCTCGAGAATGTGCTCCCTCACGGGCGTTCCTTCCACCATTTCCAACTTGACCGAGTCATGTTTAGTGAACTGATTAGTCATGGGATTCTGATGTGAAAACATCTCTTCAAGGTTTTCCATGATTTCAACAGCGGATACAATTTCTTCATGAACGCGCCTCAAATCCTCAGACAGAGATGCCAAGATGATGCACTTCATGTGTTCATTGTCACGTTGTCAATCATAAACTGCCTTTTCCCATTGCTTGACTTATCATTAGGCTTGCCGAGTTTATTAACATGAATAACCCAATTGTGTTTTCGTGCAGTAAGGACAAATTTAAAATTACATTTCCAATCGATATAATTCTCTCCAAAAAGTTTATTAACTTTAAGTATATTAAACAGTGGATTAAAAGGTTGCGACATGATGAAATGAGAATAAAACATACATTCATATTAATATCTAGAAAAATACGAAATTATCACATAATTCGATCGCATCAATTATATTGAAACCTTAAAACAATATAATTATGCATCAGCCAACATCTTGAAACAATTTAAATGCGCCACGAGGGGTGGTCTATACATTTAAATACATTCAAGCGGATCACAAACTTGAAAGTTACAAATCCTTAATTCAAAATTAATAGTTGGCTCCCACTTTGACCACATAAAAATTGACAGGGACTCCGAGGGAAGTAAGTTAATATCAATTTCTTATGCCTAAGTAATAACCATAATTCAATACAGAATTATTATTTTGCTTTGAGCAAGCCACTCGTGGTGAGGGTCAATATCGTCACTAGTAATAATCCATAATCATCCTTTCGGAATTTATTCATGTGAAATCCGTCCGTTTGGCCGATCCGAGGGGGAAATGTATTCCAAAAAGACTTCACAAATAAATAAATTATGGAGGCCAAATTAATCCAATTTTAATATCCAGAATAAAATTGCGATTAAAGAAACATACTTAGTAATTTTCGAAAGTAAGGTTTTTCTTGGACAATTAAAATCATGAAAATACATATTAACAAATAATAATAAGTGCACGAAATAAAACATCCATCAAAACAAAATTAAACACATTGGAGCACTCAAATCAAATTGCCACGGTTTAATTTCTTCTCGTCTTGATGTAAAATATCGTCCTTGTTGCTTTCCATCGTTTGTCTCGACACGCTCTCACTCGAACAACAATACTTCATCAAAAACAACATCGTTTGGGGTTCGGGACGACATTTAAAATCACACAAAAAAACGAGAATGGAAATAAAATTTCACGGCCCGAGATACGGCACGCGTCGGCCCACGAGGTGGGCTGCGCACCTCTCGGCACGACCGCCGAGCGCCGAGAGGTGGCGCCTCGCGCGCGCACTCGTACGCCTCGGCTCGCCCGTCGTGCGCCTCGCGCACTCCGTGCACCGGGTTTCGTCGTTCGTTCTTATTTTTCACCCCAAGCATGATTTTACGTCCATGCATGCGCCACGGATGCATGCGTCGTCCGGGTACGCCGTCTTTAATTCTTCGTTCTTCGTCTCGATCCGGTTATAATTTATTTTCAAAAAAAATAAATACTAGATCTAGACTAGTCTATTACAATGATCAAATTAAAATAAAAACGACAAATCTACTCGTGGATTTTCTCACGAGAAAAACGAATTCGAGCGAATCGAATTAAAAATAATTAATTCACACGCATGAAAAATAATAAACATTAAAACCATGACAATTGGATACCTGCAAAAAAGATCTAGAAATTCTACTATCCAATTTCAATTTAATGTCTAACAATTTAAATTCCAATTTAAAGATCAGAGCCCAAAACCGCGGCTCTGATACCAGTTGTTGGGAAAATCGGGGTGCCCGGAATCTATTCGGGATGAAATTTAAATACGAATTTAAATTTAATTATTACTAGCATGAATTATACCTAATTAATTCAAATAATAATTCCAACAACAATTTTATCATCATGCATGTTGAATTAATTCACATAAAACCTATGGCGGAAAAACTAAGAATTTATGTGATTACGTACCTCTTGTAGATATGGCCTTTGATAATCACGGGACTATCACGAACGTGCTACCAACCAAAAGACCTTCTCAAGTATGTCTCTTTCACCTTGCTTGATCACCGGTGGGAAGTGCTTTCAAGCAATTTAAAATAACAAGGAAGAAAGAAAAAAATAGTGTGGCTGATTTTTCTTTTCAACGCTGTGAAAAGTAAACTGGAGATGAAATAATCATCCCCTATATATAGGTGAGGGTGAACGAAATTTTGGTGTATTTTAGGGGAGAGAAAATCTTTTTCTTGGCCTCCAAGAAATCTTGAATATATCCCATGTATTCTTTTCTCCATAATAAAATATTCCACAAAAATCTCAACCTCCTCCTAATAAGCATATTTTCGAAAATATTAAAGAAAGAATCCAAGATTTGGATCTTCTTGAATATATGAGATAATCTTGTATTCCAAGAATACTTATCTTCCATAATATCTTTCCAAGAAAATCAACAAGATCTTTTCTTTCTCCTAATATATCTTTTTCGAAAATATCATGAAAAAATCAGCAAATATATTTTCTTTTATTTTAATCACCTTATCATTATTGGGCTACTTAATTGGGCTACTTGAGGGGCCTTTAGGAGAATTAAGATTGGACCTCCAATGGGCTTCTGAATTTCAATATTGAGCCCCAATATAATTCAGCCCATTAATATTAATTAGTACCACTAATAAATTAATACTGCACTATCCATCTTAATCCATATTACGATAATATGGGCTCCCGGTTATTATTTCCCGCATTTAAGATTATCAAGTCCATTAATTAATTAAGCTTCTGAATAGCTCTAAATTAATTAATATATTTCACCTTGGAGTAAAGACAGCTCAACATTATTATCCGTACCGAAGAAACTGATTCTTCACTTGCAAGATTTGGTACGATAAAACTTCTGAGTCCACCAAGGGGACTAATCACACGAGTCATACTCGCACGCGTTTCTCCATATTAAATCTTAGCAACCGTCGTATGATTAATATTACTGCCCAAAGCACAAGGTTTGAAGTCACGATGATTCTCACCCAACATGAATCAAAGCAGTAACCATTAAGCACACACGGTCCTATTTAAGTGACGAAGATTAAGAAATCAATAACCACTGAGGTCTAATTCTTCACAATTCAGAACAGAAGAATTTATCCTCGTTGTAGGTCCTCTTCAACACATACTAAATGTGCTAGTGCAATCTCTTGGTCAAGACAAGCCAATCTAAGATATACACATCGACCTTTCATGGCGGATTGTTCAATTCCACCTAGGTCGTGAATTTGTACGTTTAGTTACAAGGAAACCGTTAATGTGATCTTCCGTGATCGGGTATCACCACATTAACTACAATGTAACATGTACTATTTATAATGAACTGGTTGCAATAAATATTCAACATTCAATCATATCTAAAGCAAATGTGATAAAAGAATTATTCTCATAAACAAGTATTTAATACATGAGTTATACAAAGTAAAAGCATACTTTCACGTATAACTCCAACATCTTGCATGGATACATGTATGCCTGCTCGATGTCTAAATTCTGCATATATTTTTGGGCAGGCCAAATGTATTTCTTTCCACAAATCAGTCCATTTCTTCAAGCCCGCCATCACTGCCACCATCTTGGTGTCTTCACTCACCATTTCACCTTCCAGAAGTATTTTGTCGAATCTTTCTAAGAACTTTCTGTCTGACTCATCATCCCCTTGCTTGATGTCGGCCAGCCGGTGTCTCTGAGTTAAGTATGACCCAGCTGTTGAGAAATGTGATAAGAATTCTTTGCTCAGTTGTGCGAAAGAGTTGATGGATTCGGGGACGAGTGCCAAAAACCAGCGATGTGGGCCATCACCAAGTGTGAGTGGGAAGTTACGACATTGTGTAGCATCTGACGCCCTCATTGATATCATGAAGTCGGAGTATTTTGCCAAATGAACCTTGGGGTCCGAATTCCCTTCGTATAGGTTGATGGCTGGAAATTGTATTTTCTTTTGCACAGGTGCGTTCAAGATTGCCGGTGATAGTGGTGATGATGGTAAGGTCGTTAAGCATATGCCTTTCTGTGAATCCAACTGCCTTTGCATTTCCTCGATCGCCTTCTTGAGGGCTTGCAACTCATCCGGAGACGCTCCACCGTTGGTAGGCTGCTTGTCATTATTAAGTTCAATGACCTCATCCTGGTGCAGTCCCTCCCCAATGGGACGTTTCTCCTGAGTTGGTCGCCTGGCAACATTGCTGGCTCCGTTGGGGCCTAGCCGCCCAAATGCTGACCTTCGTAGGCGATCATGGATGGAGGGACGAGCATCAGTGCGTGCTCGCTGCTCGCTTCGTGGTGGCGTGGCTTCCTTGGCCTCTCTCCTATGTCCCGATCTACCTTCATAGTTATGTCCCGTGCTCTTTGTTGTGCCTTTACTCGGCTCCACCTCTCCTCCCGGTGTGGATTCTCCTCTGCTCTCCAATCTCTCGCTTATTGGAGTTTTGCCTTTGTTCTGTCGAGCCTGAGCGCTTTCCACCTCGTCATTTCGTACATCTTCATGTCTCTTACCTCGCTGCTCGGCTGACCGCCTGGTCGTCTCCAGCGCTTTTGACAGTTTCGCTATTTCCTGACGTCTTTGTATCGATTGCAAAATGGCAATCGTTTTTGCAAGTTCTTCCGGATTTCTGGCCAGGGCTTCCACCTCCGGGGGGAGAGTGTCGATGGTGACTTGCACATTTCTGTTGGACGTGGCCCGTACAGTACGTGCGTGATCACCTGTGGATGATACCCGAGTCCGTGACATATGTGACAGGTGTGCACTTGAAGACTGTCGTTCTTGTGATCCCGCCATTTTTGAAAATGTTTAGGTGCTTTGGTGATGAAGACTCTATGTTTGTCTTTGCCAATTTGAGAATAACTAACCTTGTATGTGTGAACTTGGTTATTTAGCAAACCCTAATTCACACAAGCATGCATTCAAATTCTCAAATATGAACAAATCCTTCATAAATGTTAAATTACCCTTCTTACACCCAGCTTCCGGTGACTTTTACTAGTTTCCGGTGACTTTTGGCCGGATTTCGATGGCAATTTGCAGATTCTGGTGGCTTTCCTACCGAATTCTTCAAATCTTTGATCAACCGGAGGTTCGCACCCTCCTTCTAGCGCCAATTGTTGATGACCTTGATTCGAATTTGATGATTAGTGGTTGTTCTAACACTAAGAAGGTCATCAAACAAGATTACAAGTGATAACTTTGTGTTTAGTGAAGATTGAGAAATAAAATTGCAAGAGTTTGGTCTTTTTCTTGAATATTTGAACTTATGTTGACCCTTTCATGAAGGGGTATTTATAGGCTTACAAGCAAGTAGGAGGTGTCACCTTCTTAGCCTTTTGATTTAGGTGTTGCCAAGTGTTTAGCCACTTGTCTTATCCTTAAACTATTACATTTTATACAATGACAAGTGTTAGTACACTTGTTTGTTTCTAATGCAATGCCTAATTAGTGGGATTTTGAGCTGTCTTCCGTGGCCTTCTTCTTGCTCGCTTGGTCGCCTAAGTAGTGGATGTACCTTTTGTCCTTGCTCTTGGCTTGGTTACTTATTCTTCTTGTTCTTTTGCTGTGTTGGTCGCCTGACTTCCGTCTGACAACTCTCCTGGTCGCCTGGTGCTTTGACTCCTTTTGAACCCTGCTGGTCGCCGACTCCTTAATTATGCAATTAATCTCTTAATCCTATAATCACTGTTGCTCACCTGGTCGTCCATCAACATTGCCGGCGCTAGAGGAGGATTAAGAGATTAATTGCATAATTAAGGAGTCGGCGACCAGCAGGGTTCAAAAGGAGTCAAAGCACCAGGCGACCAGGAGAGTTGTCAGACGGAAGTCAGGCGACCAACACAGCAAAAGAACAAGAAGAATAAGTAACCAAGCAAAGAGCAAGGACAAAAGGTACATCCACTACTTAGGCGACCAAGTGAGCAAGAAGAAGGCCACGGAAGACAGCTCAAAATCCCACTAAGTAGGCATTGCATTAGAAACAAACAAGTGTACTAACACTTGTCATTGTATAAAATGTAATAGTTTAAGGATAAGACAAGTGGCTAAACACTTGGCAACACCTAAATCAAAAGACTAAGAAGGTGACACCTCCTACTTGCTTGTAAGCATATAAATACCCCTTCATGAAAGGGTCAACATAAGTTCAAATATTCAAGAAAAAGACCAAACTCTTGCAATTTTATTTCTCAATCTTCACTAAACACAAAATTATCACTTGTAATCTTGTTTGATGACCTTCTTAGTGTTAGAACAACCACTAATCATCAAATTCGAATCAAGGTCATCAACAATGCTATTATGGTGTGGATTGCCAAATTGTGTTTAAGTCGTTTTGTTTTGTCATAGAAGTTTTATCAGTGTAAATAAATATGACAGTAGTCCTTGTTGAAGGAATAACTGTTACTTATGCTAAGAAAAATACTATGATAGACTCTTTGTGGTATTAATACCATGTAATGTAATGTTAACATATTCCAAGTTGTTTTCTGGTTTCTACTGCTCCCGTGCTCCGCATATAGGCTGGGGTACATTGATATGTTTGTTTTTTGACCCCCAAAGAATCTAAGTAAATAATATTTAGAAAATTCAATTTATTCTGTTTTTGGGATTAGATTTAGGGGGTAAAAGGCCAAAAAAGATATTTATACAATTTATAGTTTGTATTTTTTGTTTTCTGACCAAAAGAACCAAAGTAATTAAGTTGTTTATGAGTCCAATAAAATTAGTTTTATTATTTGTGCTAAGTTGTGTTCATTTGGATACTATTTGTGCTAAGTTTATTATTCCTAGAATATTAGTAGGTACAAAGTATGATTAATGTGAATTGATTTGTGCGACCCTCCTGATGTTTATTATTTTTGCAACCTTTTAAAATCTAATTGTTTATTCTTACAGGAAATGAATCAGTTTAAGGCTAAAATTAGTTGTTGGGGGTCATGGGATGTCTTAAAGATGATAAAGGAGAGATTAAATGGTCGTGCCATGGAATTACTTGAGCAATCGTGCTTCAAACAATTCATTGTTGTGGAAAAGATACAATTCCAAGCACAATTGTATTTGCATTTGTTGTTACGACAAGATGCATCCGAATCCGAAAAGAAAGTGGTGTTTGATATAAATGGACACAAGGCAACTTTTGGACCAAAAGAAATGTGTCTAATAACCGGATTGGTATTTGGTTCATTATCTCCATATCCTGACACCTCGAGCTTCCATAATTTATTCTTCGATGGGAAGAAAAACGTCTATGTTTCAGACATTGAAAATGTATTCATGAAAGTATGTAAGGAAGATGGTGGAGCATCCGAGAGGTGTTTGAAGTTAGCCTTACTATACTTTCTTGAAGGAATGCTTTTGTCACGAGATAAGATGAAAAAGAGGATTGAATTGGGGCACATGCATTTATTAGATGATTTAGAGAAGTTTAATTCATATCCATGGGGACAAGTGGTGTTTGACGAGCTATTGTGGGAGATACGCAAGTTTCATGGGCGGTTCGAGAGCTATGAAAGAAAATAAGAGAAGTAGAGGAAAAAGATCCAAAGCAAATGACAAAAAGGAAAAGTTCAATGCCAATCGATTTCCTTATGCACTCCAAGTGTGGGCATATGAGGCAATTCCTGCCATTGGTGACAAGTTTGGGGCTCCGGTGCCTAATCACCATGCATTATTTCCACGCTTGATTCGCTACGAAGCGCGTGATACACCCGCCTCAGATACTTTGAAGGCTGAATTCCTTAAATTTGGTACTCGAGTAAGTAAAATAACCATATATTTTGTTTGGGATTGATCTTTTACTATAATTATTTCTTATGATATGTTATCTTGTTTTTTTATGTAGATCAAGGTATATGCGGAGTTGAACCCTACACCACTGGAGAAGAATGAATCGTGGTATAAAAGTTTTGAAACCTGGTATGTAGAGATAGTCCAGACAAAAAGAAAAGATGAGTCGGATGACCGTGCACAACATAGAGTGCAAACATCTAAGAGATGTGAAGAACAAAGTTACAGCAGTGCTAATGAAAAGATACAGGTATCATAATATGCAAAGTTGATTATTAGTATTAAGTTGAACATATAATTCAATAATTTAATTTTGTAATTTAGGATATTGCGGTGGCCAAGCATTTTGAAAACATAAATGCAAGATTGGATCAGATGCAATCGGGCTTTGATAAGAAAATTGGTGAAGTGTTGACTGCGTTGGAAGAATTGAAGAAAATGATTAAGGCTAATTCTTATGATCATTCCTATGATTTGCCTTTCGTCAACCAACAAGCCAACCCTGTGTGCGACTCCGACCATAACTTATCCCGTGACTTTGTCGGTGACCTTGCCCAAGACCTTAATGCAGCAAAAGACCTTAGTGCAACCAAATGAGGAAAATATATTGCACTGAATTATTTTCTGAATCATTCATAGGTTCTGTAGTTATTTGATTTCACTTTCACTAGCACTTTGAATTGTTATTTTGGCACTCGAATTGTAGTTATTGTGTATTATGAAGATAAGATTGTAGAAGAATTTTCATTTTGGCACTCGAAATGATCACTTTGCACTCAAATTGTTATTGTGTATTTTAATACATGTTATTATGTATTTTGAATTGTTATTGTGTATTGTGAAGACAGTGTTCATGTATAGGTTGCATTGTGTTGCGTAGGAGGTTGTACACGGTCGCGCATGGTTGCACATGTGGTCGCGCATGGTCGCGCACAGTTGCGCATGCGCATGTGGTCGCGCATGGTCGCGTAGTGGTTGCGCAGGATCACACTATTATATTTACAGAACCTATTTTCCTGTTGAAATATGTAGTATGCGTTACAAAAACCATGAAATATGCATTACAAGTCCACATTGAATAACACCATGAAATATGCATTACAAGTCCACATTGAATAACATAAAACAGAACCTATTTCGTCCACATTGAATAAAAATACAAATTAAAACTACATTATGACAACATGAAGGATGAAGTCTATAATGGAATTAGGTTCTTGCATGTTTTCCTATTATGCCCAAGTCGATGGCAACGCGAACATTTTTTTCTAACTATCTCTTCACCCTGTGACAAAATTCGCTTAGTCCTTCGTCGACCTGTTGAGACACGCATAGTAGGTGGAAGTACAACCATATTTTTTATCTCATCAGGAATCTCCCACTCTTCTTCATTGTCAACTGGGAAAATAGGTTCTGCATATGATAGGATAAGTGCATTTGTAGAGTAAAACCGGGATGCTAATTCTGACGGAGAAATGTTGCGAAGAATACAGACAGCTAATGCATGAGCACAAGGAAGTTGTTATAGTTGGAACACTTTGCATCCACATGTTTTTGTTCCTAGATCAATCTGCATTTGTAGTTCCCCATCATGGATGTAAAAGAGATTGTGATGAATCGGCGTAACCTCCATAATTCTGGATTGTTCTGTCCACTCCCGTAAAACATCTTCAGCCCATTTGGTCAGTACAGATGGTCGACTGACGGATCTTATAACTCTCTGCATTTTGGTTGCTTGTACATTTCCTTTAACGAACCACTTGTTTAACTTGTACATACAACCTTCTAACAAAGCAACTGGAGTATACTCTTTAACTTTTCGAAGCAAACTATTCATACTTTCAGCAATGTTCGAGGTCATCATATTATACCTTCGGGATGTCATATGAACTCGAGACCACCTTATTTCTAGATCACCTTCTGTTAAGTACTGATATACTTCCTTCGAAGCATTCCGTATGTCACACATTAATTGCACATATTCTGCTTCCCTATATGTTTTTGCAGCCGACACAAGTAAACTTTTGACTTTCATTTTTTTTAATTTGGCAGTCACATTTTGCTTGAGATGATGTAGGCAGATACCGTGAAATGCATTGGGAAACACCATTTGCACTGCTTTCTCAATTGACTTGTGTCTGTCTGAAATGAAGAACAAATCAGGAACATCTCCAATGGCATTGTGCAGTCTAGATAGAAACCATTTCCAAGAGGCATCGTTCTCAGAATCCCCAATCCCATAAACAATGGGGTAAATTTGATTATTACCATCCATTGCTGCTGCAACAAATAATGTTCCTCGATATTTTCCCTTCAGGAATGTCCCATCAATTGCAATAACAAGACGAATGTGGGATACAAAGCCTCATATTGATGCACCCACGGAAACAAAATAATATCTGAAATGGTTTTGACTATCAGTCTCAATATCTGTAATTATCCCCGGATTGACTTGTTTGAACCTATGTAGCCAAATTGGCAGCCTAGCGTAAGACTCCTCTGGGGATCCACTAACTAACTCAAGTGCTACTTCTCTTGCCTCCCAGGCCTTGCCATATGATATATCAATACCCCACCCAGTTTTGATTTCTCTTATTATTGCACTTGGCGGGTAGCAATGAGTTGGATTCTCGAACATGTACTTAACTAAACTTCCCAAAACTTTACATGTAGCTTGACGGTGAGTACTTTGAAGGATGTCAACTGAACATGTGTGTTCGTTGCAAAAATTTCTAACCTGCTATGTAGTAGTGTGTTTCATACAACTCTCTCGTAACCTCCATCCACAACTTGCATCAATGCACCTCACAATGATTCGTGTTTTGTCAGATTTCAACACTTTAAACTCTCTATTTTTTTCATGGAATAAGTCCTCAACCGTTTCACAAGATCATCTTCGTTCATAAAAGTTTGACCATTCCACAAGCAATCATCAGCTGACCTAGAGCACTCACCACTGCTTGCATGACTCATCTTGGTTGATGTGGCTGATTTATTCGTCTGCCTAGTTGACCTTGAAGTTCCACGAAGTTCTTGTTCGGTACGAGACTCATGTGGTGGAACGACTTCATCTTCTGGATTTGCTGTGAAAGTTTTATCTTCTGGAATTGCTGTAAAAGTTTCATCTTCTGGAATTGCTGTAAAAGTTTCATCTTCAGGTTGATTATATTCCAAATCTTCTAACCCAGCATACCATTCATTTTCACGATCATCTTCAATTGGCACAGAGACCTCATCATTATCACTGCAACGAAAAGGTCTACAAGATTCGTCATGATATCCACTGGTAATATTTTGATTTTGAGAAGCAATAGAAATTCTTGATGCCACAAAAATTTCTACACACAATGGCAATGCCAACCGCTTTTCACAATTCAACTCCAAGAACAACCGCACATCATCATCTCCCTTAAGAGTAATAGGGGGCACTGTGTGACTATAATTGAATCCAACTCAATATGACATCTTGATATTATCACTTTCTCTTTAATTTCAGTGATATCGTAGACCTTACCCAATAACATTTCGTAAGAAATATTCATATCTGTCCACACAATGATTGACTTAGTCTCATTTCCTTCATATTTCCATTGATTGGATTCACGTGTCCAGTTTCCATTCCATAAGCATAGAAATGGAACTCTCCCTGATAATTGAATTCAATTATATAGTTAATTGATGTGAATTAATAATCATATGATTAAAGACTAAAATACGTAACAGGGGTCACAGTGGGGTTGCACATGGGTCGCAATAGGGTCGCACATAGGTCGCACTGGGGTCGCAATAGGGTCGCACACAGTCGCACATGGGTCGCAATAGGCTCGCACAGGGGTCACACCTCTAGTGCAACCACATACAAACCTAAAAAAAAAAAATTCAAAATTCATTTCCTAAAATTCGAATATCCTAGAATTGAAAATTTGACTAAATATAAATCTATATCCAATTGGCGACCCTACTGCAAATCTATAGAGAACTATTAATAGTAGTGCGGCCCTAGTGCGACCCTATTGCGACCCTAGTGCGACCTATACGAAAATTGACCCCGTTGCAACCTATACGAAAATTGCAACAGAAGGTCACCCATCACCAATGGACAATTAACAACATGATTAAAGTCTATAAAGAGAAAAAACAAGCAAAAATACTTAATACCCATGCTCCAAATAAAATGCAATTTTTTTATTTAAACCCCAAGACATACCTGAACTAATTTGGTGGTTGATGGTGTGAAGGGGCACAACATACACGGAGGGAACTGCCGGGAGAAAGGTCGCCGGCATCGATGGAAGGATGAAGGCGGTTTACAGTGCGTTTTCCCCTTCTTTTTTAGAGAGAATGTGAAAAAGAGATAAGGTTGAGTATATGATTTTGTTTTTATCTATTATAAGGATATTTAGGTCCAAAATATGTATTGGGTGACATATTTAACAAAAAAAAAAATTGTGGGTGACATTTTTGAAAATGGAAACTACAAAGTGGCATTATCATATTTCTTATAAAAAAGGTGAAATTTCAGAATAAATATTTTGAATTTCTTGTTTCATTTCGAAAATATTTGCCGAAATTTTGTTCGAAATTCTTTAAAAATTATTTCTTTTCGTTCAAGTTTTTTTTCCCGAAAACGTACCATTTTTTCGAAAAAAGGTGCGGAAAAATATCGTACTTTCCAGGATCGGTTTTCCGAAATAAATCTTGCCTTTTTTTCTTTACAAAACAAATCTTTTTCTGGGCAGCACCGGCTTATTGATGGTGGTGGTCTCGCTGCCGTCGAAACCGACGGCGGTGACGGTGATCTCCATGAATATACCTAAAGTTTTTCCTGAAAATAGCGCATATAACTTCAGATGAAAGTGAGGAGGATACATGTGTCATTTTATATGAATTTAAAATTTATAAAATTGCAGGTGTGTGCGCTACCGTAAAAAGTGAGTGCATTTAACCTGGATGGGTCCACTTTGAACATGCAAATTGCAGAGGCCCAATAATTAGTCGTTAAACGACTCAAACCCGCTTTAAAAAACCTTGGCGACTTAAGGTATGGTAATGGCAGCGTTTGGATTGTTGAAATTGGCACAGAAACAAAGAAAGCGGAAGAAGATGAAGTTTTGGGATTGGTACTTGAAGATTGCAGTCGGGTCAGCCATGATTGGAGGTTCAATGGAGCTTTTCATGATCAAAACGGGCTTCTGTGTGAGAACTCTCCTTCTCACTTCCACATTCACACACGCGCACACTTTTAATTTTTTTATTTTTTTTATCGATTGATGGAAACTGGATTCTGTTTATAAATCTTTAATGGCGAAAGCTCATCTCAGATATTAGTGAGATCGAATTCCAGTTTCCCGAGTTTGTGTATCTGTGTTTGTTTTTGTTGATATAATTTTGGCGGAGGTAGTTTGTGGTGGTGTTGAATTAGGTTTTCGAAAGAATTAGATCAGAAATCACTCATATTAGAGACAACAATTTTGATCACTCCCGCGATTAAACAATTGAGTTTATTGCCCCAAAAGCTTCGAGTCTTAGTTTAATGCTTGGATTGATTTAGGCATAGTTTGGAGCTTTTTCATTTGGTGTGGGTCTGAGAGGTTAGAATTCTGTAAATAGGTTTTTTTTTTTTTAAAGCTAATTGACATAATATTTTTCCTAAGTAACAACTCAGTTTAGGGGCCATTTGGTTCGAATTCATCAATGGGGATGGCAATGAGAATATATAATAGTGAATTACAAGATACATTTTTAGTGTTTTGCTCTAGTTCTGGAATATGTTGGAATAAAAGATAATTGTTTGTTGATGAATAGTTGACTGATTGAGGATGATTGATTATAAAGGGGACGTAGATAATCAAACGAAGGTAATGATTAACTTATTTTGAGTCTCATTATCTCGTATGAAGTATTGATGAGAGTGAATGTATCATCTTTTATTCTCATTAACCATCGCAATTACCTATGCTCATTCCTATTACCGTTCCCATTAATTTTTTTTCAACCAAGTGCCTCCTTAGTGTATCCACTTGAGATGGAGCTATTGAATCATGCAAGTTGTGTATAACTAGTCTATGTCAAGATCTAGTTATTATGTTATTGGAATATAATCTCTCTTAATTATGAAAGTTGGTTGACCAATACAACTGATTAAATCTTTGTGCTGGGTTCGTTTTATTTTCACATATATATATATACAGATCTGTAATACCTGACACACTTAACTTTTACTTATCAATATTGAAGTACTAAAGTGTGTTGATGCTCAATGCTTCTTGCCATGTTCATTTTGCTTGCTCTTTGTAGCCAGAACAGCCACTTGTTTATTGTTATGCAGGTATTCATTTGCTTTGTTTTCTTTAAATTTGAGCAGATGATAAAGTAGCAGTTTTGGAATCAGAGAAGAGGGCTTGGGAGAGTTCACCTGAAGCTCAGGCTATGAGAGACGCTCTCAATCCTTGGCGGGAACATGAAAAGGAAACAAAAAAAGGCTCCTAGGCATGTTTTCAAAAGGTATGTTTCAGAATAGTTCCATTGTTATATAATTGAGTATGTATTGTTAAACTTTGCTTTGAGTATGTAAGTAGGATCAGTTTGAACATTTATTTAGATTTAGAGGGTAAAAGCATAAAATCCCATTGTGTTGATGAAATACGCACAAAAGTGTTACACCAGTTGCTTAGAATCTCCCTATGTTTGATACATGTATGCACAAAATCCTGACTGGCCACTTTCCCTCAATAAACACTAACAACGTAAAATTGAAGTGTGAACTTACATAATTGTCCTCTGTACAAAAAAAAAACTCGCACACAGTACTCAAACGGAAACACATAAGCACAACACATGTACATTTTAAAGGTGTCATGTTGTCAAAAAGAGGATGGTGGGGATTTCATACATATTATTATCAAACACAGGGGGTTTTATGCATTTAATGAAACACAAGGGGGTGGGGGGGGGGGGGGGGGGGGGGGTTGTGTGCAGACTTTTATCAAACACAGGGGGATTCTATGCATTTAATAGATCATGAGGGAGTTGTGTGCATACTTTTATCAAACACAGAGGAGTTTTATGCATTTAGTAAACATTAGTAAACAAAGGGGGTTTTGTGCATATTTTGTCAAATACAGGGGGTTATATGTATTTTACCCAGATTTAGAAGATAAGTATTTTGAGTTAACTAGCTGTTTGCTCTCCCTAACTGGTTTTGATATTTAATATTGACGCTCAATTATTACCTCAGGCTGCTTTTGGGTTAATGGATTTAGGTACGGGTTTCAAATCCGCTATAATAGAGCCATTAATTTTGTTTGGATAGATGGGTTTTTGAAAATACATAGCTATCATTTTGAATTATTTTACTCGTTTGATTTTGGAAGATTTGAAATCTTCGCTGTATAGATTTTAAATCCTTCTATTAGATCCTCTCCTCAAATCAAACACAATCCAATGGCATTATTACTCACTGTACTTAGATTTGGGTCTCTAGTCTCGACGAGATTTTTAAGATCACTTCTTGCATGCTATGGCTTAAGTTTCTTTTTTTATCTTTTGCAGAAGGTGGCAATTTATTAAACGCAAAATCATTAAACTTTGGTATGAAAGATCAGAGTTCCCTTGCCCGCATGGTGGAGCTTGACCACCACATGTGCTGACATTTCATTGTTAACTCCCAACTTTATTTTAACTGTTTTGGAGCTTCGTTTGATGAAAGATGAAATTGGCAAATTGCTGCTCATTTCTTTAAAAGCCTATTGTCCCAATGATTCATGGATAACGTAATTGGCACTTTTCTTCTGGGAATATAATGAAATTCGAATGCTGCCCCTGAATATGGTGTTTTTGTGCGTGTTTCTAATTTCAGTCGCGTTCTTTTGTTCCGAGGAGTCAAATTTACATCTTCCAAGTCAATTTTGCAATGTCTAGCAGATTATCTGCTAGATTTCTTGGCTGAGAGTGCTAATCTGTGTTGATAGTAGTTGCAGACTTGTAGAGAAGTATACTGAATTTATTTAGCTTTGATACTTCCCCTGTAACGACAGATTAAGCAGACATATTTAATATGTTTGGAGTTCTAATTTTTCGTAATTTCTTACTAGTTTACCCCCTTAAAAGAGAAATGACACAATAAGTAATGTTTGAGTTGAGTTTATAGTGACTTTAAAATCCTGAGAAATAGCAATAGTGTGTTTGTTTTATAATTTTAAGCAGGTTACCCTCTTGACAAATTAATGCGCAAGAGTGAATATTGTGTCATTGTATTTTCTGATTATTATGATTCAACAATTTAGTCTATTGGAGGGAGTGGCCCAGGTTCGATTCCCTTTGGGAACGAATTGAGGGAGGTATAAGGTGGCTTGAAGAAATTTTTTGGAGTACTTGGGGGCTTGGTATACTAACTTCTAACCACTAACATTTACTGATAAAAAAAAAAAATTAGTCTATTGAAATATGGTCAGTGATTTCAACGGAACAAGACTATAATTTGGTACACACCAAACTAGAAAAATATAGCTTATCTTAGTGGTTCGTAGAGAGTACAAATATTTATTTGTTCTATTTATTTTATAAAGTTACACTCAACATATAAATGTTGAGGCTCTATTCTCTATGTTACATGTGGAAGAGATATATAGACCCAGGCCCCGGCCATAATGGTTTATCGGTCCGATAGCAGAAGTTTAGATATCTGCTCAGATATTAAAAGTATGATTATTAGGCAAAGTGTGTGGTAGCTTCCTTTGAAGTATGATTTACAGTAAAAAATAACTAGTAAATTACGCGAGCGCTCAGCTCAAATTTGGTGAGAATTGCAGAGTTATTTGTCTTCTTCATAGTTCTGTTCACAGTTTGCCAATTCGAACAAAAATCACTGAATATAGATAAACTATTGCCCATTATTCGTCAAAGGAACAATACCCGATTAACAGAAATATTGAAAATAACGTCCGCTATGGGTCCTAATTTTGAAATTAGCGATCTGGGTTATGGGCTCGCAGCGAATCTGTGATTCAAGTGGCCTACTTATATTGTTCTGTTTTCGATGCTCTACTGCGGAAGACGAGCGATGGAGTTGACATTCAACTAAGACCGCATACTGATGCTTGAGGCCCAAACTATACAAGAAGAATTCTGAGTTTTGTGAATTTGCGATGAATTTAACAAGGTTAATTTCGGAACACTTTTTTTTTTCAAGAGGATGGAATTGAAAATGGTAGTCAATTTTACTATCCATCCGCATCTACAAAATCTCTAATCGGACCTTATGAAACGTGCATACCAAACTAGCCTTAATTTAACAAGGGGTCAAGCTAAATACCCCTCCATAATTAATGGATACACCTCCATTTACATTAACTTTCCTATTATACCTTTTTTTTTCTTCCCGTCTTTTTCTCTGTACTATTTCTGCAACTTTACAGCGCCTCCGCCCAAGCGCAATCTCCACGTGACCACTCCCGAGCACTGGTATCCATTGACACATGGAAATTAGAGCAAAAGAAATTTATACCGGTATTTCAAGAATCAAAATGTAAATTTTCAGTTAAAGATTTGTCCTTTTTCACCATTATAGTGATTTACAATAAATTTCTTTCAAGAATCTAGCAGTAATTTTCTGATTTGTGAAAATTGAGTGAATTGGTTAAAGAGAGGAAAACATAGTTGAGAAAAGGGAAGAATAATTCACTTTTTTCGAAAAAAATTATATGAAGGTGATGAAAGGTGGCGTTGGGATGTACACAAGGGTGGGCGGCGGCGCTATGGGATGGCAGGATAGTGAGGGGTGGTCCGGTTGAGACGACGCTTGGGCAGAGGTGTTGCATAGAAAGTATTGTGAAAACGACGGGAAGACAAAAATATATAGAAAAAAAAAAGGATATAATAATTTTTTTAATATAAATGGATGTGTATCAATTAATTATGGAGGGATATATAGTTGGACCTTTAACAAGTGATGGCTAGTCTGACCCAATAAGAGTATTAGGGGTTGTTTGCTGTGATGGATATGATTGATAAATAATTATCCTTCGTTTATGGGATAATTAGTCCAACCTCTTTCATGTATCAATTATCCCTATAACTAACTATCACGAACTTGTATCACATGAACCAAATGCATGATTGAATGAGATTAAAATATCAATCCCTCCTAATCCAACAAAGTAAACAAGCTCTTAGTCTATTTGGGCCGATAGAAAATTGCACCAACCAAATGCTCCCTTACTTGACAAATCATCATTAAAAAAAAAAAAAAGTGACCAAGAGCAGACTTTGGTTTATTTAGGGCCTTCAAAAAGGCAACCAAACAACCATTTAAGTGCTGACAACTCATTTTTTGAATTCTTACTTTACTTATCAAATTGACCCTCAAGTGACTAAAAGGCTTGCATTGGATGTAAAAAATACGGAATTGATCACATGTCCACCAATGAGCACAATATTATATACTCATCGCGAATGTGTTAATGACATATAAGTGACTTGAACCGAACTAACTAGCTTTAACTAGCAATTACCCCACAAGAGTATGGGTTCACTGTAGTATGGACAAATATAAGGACCAAGTATTATCGAACCCAAGGGAATGTATGTATGCGAATAGATCCCTGAAGATCTACGCGTCGTAGTTAATATGAGTGTATGTTAGGGGATTGAAAATTATTATAAACTACTCTATATTCTAATAACTGAATTAAAACGGAATAAATAACTAAGTGTATGCAAATATGAGATGGTGATGCTCAGGATAGGAATTCCTACGTATACTAACAGAGTTGGTACGATAATAAAAATAACCGTGATGTGCAAGAAATAACCTAAGTAAAAGATTGTAAGATGAAAAGCTCAAGAATTAATCCTAATATTTTATCCTAACAATCGACTTCACTAATCCACTAAACAAGTTAATAGACTGTGCTTAATTAAAGAGACCCTAATTTAACTAAGGTGATGCGGTCGTCCTCCCTAGATAAATCGGTAGATGAATTAATCCCTTCTAAACCCTCTCGTTAAGCCTACTAGTTGTTAAAGAGTGATAAGGTCGTCCTCTCTCTAACACTTTTCGTACGAAATTCAAAGGTAAATCCAGAATTTATTTTAAGTGTTCATTAATTAAGAGAATTAAAACTAAACATCACATGTTATCCTAATTACGTACCAACGTCCTACTTCTACGAGTTCATCATATCCTAAGCATGCAAGGGTTCTAGCCTAACATGGTGGTTTGAATAATAAAAGCAATCACAAGAACAATAAACATATGCATAATTGAATTAACTAATAAAATCAAGAACATAAACGAAAGAACAAATTAAAGTATCCAAAGAAATCTATATAAATCTGTAAAACTAGGTTTTATCGACTCAAAGAGTAAAGAAAGAAAGAATTAATCTAATACGTTCAAAAGAAATACTAAAACTAAGAATTCGTAAATTAAAACCTCGATTACAACGTATAAAACTCTTCCAATCTCCCTCCCAAGCTTTCTCCTTGCTCAAAATATGTAAAAATATGTGTTGATATGCTTGGAAAAAGGTATAAATAGGCTTGGGATCGAATTTGGGCGTTTTTGGGCCAAAAATCACGTACGCTCGTGCACTGCTCGTGCACTAGTGCACGGCCTGATTCAACTCGTGCACAGTGCACGAGTGGTCGAGCTCGAGAACTTTTCGGCAGCTGTACACATGTTCGTAAAATCTTCATATCTCCTCAACCGGGAGTCCGTTTTGGCCGATTCAAAGTCCTACGAACTTCTCTTTTCACCCTCTATCCATCTATGAAAACCAAATAGACAAATTCATCAGTTTATAGAAATGATACTCAAATGACTCCAAACACTCATAAAAAACACTCAAAACATGGGCAAATCGGGCACCAAAACATAACAATTTCACGCCTAATCAACCCCCCCAAACTTACCATGTTGCTTGTCCTCAAGCAACGAAATAATAAGTCAAGTGAAATTGTTAGGAATGAGTCAAAGAACTAAATCATGCAAGTAATAGAGCTTAAGCTTCAAAGATCGTTCACACGTACACAAACTCATCCCCTTCATCATACTCATGCAATAACAACAAGAAACACCAAGATCAAACATGGATGTGCACTCAACGATGTGTTTCACTCCCTCACAAGTGTATATCAAGAATAAGGGACTCACTCACACAATCAATCACACATATCGGCAGCCATAGGCTTGTAAGCACTCTCAACTCCGACCATACTCTAGAAATCAATGCCGAATCAAAAAGGACTTTTCTCAAGGTTGTAATGTAGGCTCTTTGGACAGGTGGGATAACAATATGGGTAAGTGACTAAAGTGAATGGAGAATAGAAAATCAAATTTTGGTACTTCGAGATTAGGAACAAAATACTTCAAACATTTTCAATCAACACACTTTCAATTCCAATACTCTCAACACTTCAATTTTTTTTTCTTTCTAACTCCTTTCACTTTTCAATCACTTCACTTTTTTTTTCTTTTTCGCACAAACACATGAGCTCATTTTTTCTTTTGCTCATTCTCAACTTTTTGTTCTTTCCCACAACTCAAAACTTCATCACACCCTTCTTTTATCACCTCTCAACCATCATAGTTCCTTTTTTTCAACTCAAATCAATCCCTTCAACCTTCACACTTTTCCTATTCTCCACTCAAATTGGGACAAAAAGGCTTAGGAACTTGGAATAGTGTTTAAATGTGCTAGCAAATAAAATAGGCTTAAGGCTCAAACTGGCTAACTAGGGATAAATATCAATGGTAAGAATTTTTTTAGCTAAGTGACTCAACAAAATAAAGATGACCTAAGATCACATTCGGCATATCAAACTAGACACAATCAAGGAGCAAGAGCACACACAAGTTCTAGCATCCTCTAAGGTGACGATCCACTCACAAACGAAGAGATCAATTCATGCATCAAAATCTCAAAAGACTCAAATCTCACGGCTTTCACATCCATGCTAGTCCTAGTGAATTCTCACTCTCATCACACAAGCACTCAAAAAGAAAATCTGCAAGCATACTAGTTCTCTCTCAAATCTACTCTAACTCATACACTCACACAAGAAAATTCCTAACTCAACTTCACAATTCAACATACTCATCAAATCATACTCAAAGATAGCAATCAATAAGCATAAGATGATTGATAGGCAAGAAATATAGTAGCACATCAAAGCAATAACAGCTCAAGGAGCATCTCAAGACTCAATATATAACCTAACTCAACTCAAAGAGAGGATCATATGTCATAAAACACATAAATACTCCACCCCCCAAACTTCGACCTTGTGAAGAGGTCTAAGTTTGGGGTTGTGGGTTACCTCATCCAAATAATTCAGTTTCTCCTAACAACTTGTCGCACTCCTTGGTCTCGAGTTGGTTCCTTCAATCTGAATAACTCCATGATACCTTTACTCCTTCGAGACAAGCCTACAAAATAAACTCTCAAGTACGAGGTTAAAACATACGGCTCAAAATAACACCCTAATAACTAAAAACATTCAAAAGCAAATAAAAATGGGTTGCCTCCCATTCAGCGCTATTTTTAAGGTCCTCATGCCGGACCGAGCTCAAAGGAGCTTATGGGACATGATACTCAAAATTACCTCCCTTACTCTCATAAGAGTGGTGGTTGAATTCCTTTCCTTGATGCCCCTCCATCACGAGTTCCTTTGCTTCCTTCTCATCCCCAAGTAGTGGGGGTCTCAACTTCTTCTCACCTCGATCTGGAGGAGTCTTACTAAGCAATTTCTTGAGTTTGGACTTTTTCTTCTTAACTCCTCCTTTCCTCTCCAACTGGATCACGTCCACACTTTTCACTTCTTCATCCTTCAACTTCTTTCTTTTATCCCTATCAAAATAATCAAGATCGTAATGCTCATGGGTTAAATCACCACGTGAAGGATTATCAAAATCATGAAAATGAGAAAAGTTAGAGATAGGAGGTGTGTCTTCAACACGAGGATCAATGGCATCCATGCAATAACAACTCTCATCCTCCTTCGGGTGCTTCATGGCTTCATATAGGGAAATCTTCACTTCTTGATCATCAACTTTCAACGTGATATTCCCATTCGCTACATCTAACACCATCCCGGCCGTAGCTAAGAAAGGCATTCCCAATATCAAAGGCACATGCTCATCTTCCTCCATCTCTAGGACCACAAAATCGGCTGGAAAAATGTGATCTCCAACTTTCACGAGGACGTCTTCAACCACACCTTGAGGTCGAGTAATAGACCGGTCGGCTAGTTGAAGCGTCATCATTGTGGGCTGAAGTTCTCCACCCTCCAACTTCTTGAATAGTGACAATGGCATAAGATTGATGCTTGCTCCAAGGTCGCACAACGCTCCCTTCTTGACTCCATTTCCGATATCACATAAGATTGTGAAACTCCCGGGATCCTTCAACTTTGGTGGAAGCGCTTTGTGCACTAATGCACTCACCTCATGGTTCAGCTGCACCAACTTGGGCTCGTCTACTCGTCGTCTCTTCGCTATCAAGTCCTTCAGAAACTTAGCATAATTCGGCATCTGTTCCAAAGCATCATAAAAAGGAATGTTAATATGCAATTTCTTAAAAATATCAAAGAATTTAACGAATTTCTTATCAAGCTTTTTCTTCATGAAACGCTGTGGATACGGGACGGGTATCACAGATTTGGGTACCCCCCATTCATCACGCTCGGTCTCTTTCACTTTCTCCCTTGCTTCCTTTGCCTTCTTCCACTTTGGAACTCTCTCAATCTTCTCAATGTCTTTGTCCTTCTGGAACTCATCCATATCTTTACTTCTCTGAATGCCTTCACCTCCTATTTCCTTCTCAACTCCTACCTCCTCAATTTCATCTCTATCCTTCTCAACCTCTCCTTGGGGCGTCTCAGAATCAGCAAGCATCTGAGGACCATCATAGTTGGTCCCACTTCTAAGCTGGATCGCCTTGCAATGCTCTTTCGGGTTCCCCTCCGGCATAGAAGGATATTTACCCGGCTCTCTACCCAATGATTTCGCGATCTGGCTAATCTGGTACTCCATAGAAGTGAACCGCCTATTGTTCTCTTGCTGAATTCGATTAAGCTCTACATCTCTCTTCTGGAGTTCTTGATCACGCTGATCACCTTTCTTATGCAACTCTTTAACATCATACTCCAAATAGGACAATCTCTTGCTTCCTTCCTCCACCTTCTGGAGGATAGCTCTCAACATTTCCTCAGTCGAGGAACCGCCTTCTCCACCCGGGGGTTTCAAACCTGGATCAACACCTGGAGGAACTGTAATACCGGCCTTCGGATTAGCATATGAAAAATTCTCATTCTTTCTCCATGTGTTTTGAGGAGGCTGCTGGCCTCCTTGATATCCTTGTGTGTTCCTCCATTGATTTTGAGGCGGCTGTGGACCTGGAGGTACAAATGGCTGGCCATAAGAGGGTCTTCCAAATTGATTGTCACCTTGTGGATACCCGCCTTGATTGTAGTAAGGTCCTCCCATATAGTTAGCTACCTCTTGTTGAACTGTGGCCTGATCCACTTTCTCACTCACTGCTACATTCCCTCCAACCAGACTTTGCCCAATCTCAATGTTGTTTATCTTTTCCATCATGGCCATCAACAGCTTTCTCGTCCCCTCATTCTCTTCCAACTTACAAGCTCTCTGAAATTCTGGGTCCTCGTTCCATGCCCCGGCATTCGTGACAATATTGTCAACGATTTCTCTATACCTCGTTATCCCTTGGTTCAGAAAAGCTCCACTCGCACATGCATCTAGATGGGCTTGACCAGCCTTGCTGGCTCCACTGTAGAAGAATGCCATGATATCTCCCTCATTGTACCCGTGCTGTGGGCACTCAATCAACATGTTCGAGTATCTCTCCCACGCTTGGCGTAAATCCTCACCTGACTTCTGGCGAAAAGAAGAGATCTTAATCCTTGCTTTAATAGTTCTCGAAGGAGGGTAGAATCGCTCGAGGAACAGACGCTCGAGCTCGGCCCAAGTGGTTACACCTCCCCGTGGGAGCGTGTTATCGTACCACTCCTTTGATATTCCCGTCAAAGAGAATGGGAACAGCCTGTGCCTCTTGGCATCTTCAGACATGCCGTTATAATTGAAAGTGGATGCAATCATTAGAAAACTCCTCAGATGAGTATGAGGATTCTCCTTTCCAACCTCCCCCTTAAATTGACTCTCGGTAAGCAGTTTTAGAATTCCTGAGAAGTTGTTTGCCTCAACAGGGGGCAATGCCACTCCATTATAGTACCGTTGTGGCTGCACTGCAAACCTTCCTCGAATAGCCATATTCTGATCTGCGTTCTGAGGAACGTGCTGCGGATTAGCAGGTGGTACTGGTACTTGTTGGGGTGGTGGTGGTTGATAAACCGGTGGTGGATTGTAAACAGGAGGTGGAGGATACAGGTATGGTGGATATGGATAAGGTGGGTATGGGTAAGGTGGATAAGGTAAGTTGTTTTGTGGTAAGTTAGGATGTGGGCAAGAAGGGTTGTTCTGAGGATTTTGGACAATGTTGTGAGTTGGACTATTTTGATTCTGTGTACCCGGGTTTTGGCTCTGACTTTCCCCTGACGGATCTTGGTTCTTACTGGTATTGCCTTCAGTATCGTCAGCCCGGTTCAATGTCAGATTAAACTCATTCTCGACATCATCCAACTCATTAGTAACGTCCATTGGTTCTTTCTCTCCTCCGGCAGCGCTCATCCTTCTTAAAAAGGCTCGGTTTCTTCTTGCTATTGTCTCAGGATCTGACTGTAGTCTCTCTTCGCTCGTAGTACCTTGTGAGCGTGTTCTCATAAACCTGAAACACTAACAAAAGAATAAAAATGCAACTGCCGAATATGTAAGAATAAAACAGAAAAGTAAAGCACTCACTACTAACTACTAAGCTAACGACAAGTCCTATTCAAAAGACATACAACGCCATCCCCGGCAACGGCGCCATTGACTTGAACCGAACTAACTAGCTTTAACTAGCAGTTACCCCACAAGAGTATGGGTTCACTGTAGTATGGACAAGTATAGGGACCAAGTATTATCGAACCAAAGGGAAAGTGTGTATGCGAATAGATCCCTGAAGATCTACGCGTCGTAGTTAATATGAGTGTATATTAGGAGATTGAAAATTATTATAAACTACTCTATATTCTAATAACTGAATTAAAACGGAATAAATAACTAAGTGTATGCAAATATGAGATGGTGATGCTCAGGATAGGAATTCCTACGTAAACTAACGGAGTTGGTACGATAATCAAAATAACTGTGATGTGCAAGAAATAACCTAAGTAAAAGATTGTAAGATGAAAAGCTCAAGAATTAACAATCGACTTCACTAATCCACTAAACAAGTTAATAGATTGTGCTTAATTAAAGAGACCCTAATTTAACTAAGGTGATGCGGTCGTCCTCCCTAGATAAACCGATAGATGAATTAACCCCTTCTAAACCCTCTCGTTAAGCCTACTAGTTGTTAAAGAGTGATAAGGTCGTCCTCTCTCTAACACTTTTCGTACGAAATTCAAAGGTAAATCCAGAATTTATTTTAAGTGTTCATTAATTAAGAGAATTAAAACTAAACATCACATGTTATCCTAATTACGTACCAACGTCCAACTTCTACGAGTTCATCCTATCCTAAGCATGCAAGGGTTCTAGCCTAACATGGTGGTTTGAATAATAAAAGCAATCACAAGAACAATAAACATATGCATAATTGAATTTACTAATAAAATCAAGAACATAAACGAAAGAACAAATTAAAGTATCCAAAGAAATCTATATAAATCTGAAAAACTAGGTTTTATCGACTCAAAGAGTAAAGAAAGAAAGAATTAATCTAATACGTTCAAAAGAAATACTAAAACTAAGAATTCGTAAATTAAGATCTCGATTACAACGTATAAAACTCTTCCAATCTCCCTCCCAAGCTTTCTCCTTGCTCAAAATATGTAAAAATATGTGTTGGTATGTGTTGATATGCTTGGAAAAAGGTATAAATAGGCTTGGGATCGAATTTGGGCGTTTTTGGGCCAAAAATCACGTACGCTCGTGCAGTGCTCGTGCACTAGTGCACGACCTGATTCAACTCGTGCACAGTGCACGAGTGGTCGAGCTCGAGCACTTTTCGGCAGCTGTACACATGTTCGTAAAATCTTCATATCTCCTCAACCGGGAGTCCGTTTTGGCCGATTCAAAGTCCTACGAACTCCTCTTTTCACCCTCTATCCATCTATGAAAGCCAAAGAGATAAATTCATCAGTTTATAGAAATGATACTCAAATGACTCCAAACACTCATAAAAAACACTCAAAACATGGGCAAATCGGGCACCAAAACATAACAATTTCACGCCTAATCAATTAGCAAGTATAAGCAATCAACTAAAATAATAGTGGACCCCACTGTTTATGTGTCATTAACACATTCGTGGTGGATATATAATATTGTGTCAATCGGTGAACATGTGATCATTTCGACCAAATATAATACAGTAAAAAGTTAAAATTAATTAATTTTATGACTTATTAGGATAGAATACATGCATTAATGTACATATAACCAATTCTCCATCTCTATCAATTTTATAAGATAATGGCATTCTGGCCATGCAATTTTTTCTTATCTTTAAAATATAAAACATAGATAGTCTGTCCCCGCTATGGATGGCAATGGCGTGGGGCAGGGCGGGTACCTAAGTACCCAGACCCGCCCCGCGCCTATCCCCAATCGCCCCGCCCCGTGCCCCGCTGCGGAACGACATTTTGTGCCCCATGCCCGCCCTGCACGGGGCAGGTCCGCCCCGCCCCGCCCCATTCTTTTTCTAAGAAAAATATACATATTTTAAAATATAAGTACATGTATATTATAAAATTAAATTCTCAATTAAATTAAACAATAAATATAACAATCAAACCACAAATTCATCACAATCTTATGTAAAAAAATGACAACAAGTCTAATCAACAAATTCAAGATAATTACGAGTCCAAAATTGACAAAAAATATATGTGAATGACATAATTAACTGTAAGCCTAGGGTTTTGATATATATTAATAAAAAAAAATTAATTTATGGATGTGATTATGTTAATTTGAATGATAGAATTGAATCAATTGAGTCAATAGTTAATATGCACGTTTGTTGATATATTTATGAGATATATATATATATATATTTATATTTAATAGAGATATATTTATATGTATATATTAAATAAACTAGTACTAAACCCGCGAAATTTCGCGGACTTGAAATAAACATTTTTTTTTGTAAATCTGTCAATCTTTGTTGAATTTTTTGTGTTTAAATATTTTTAGCAACATAAACATTTATTACACATGATACTATTACTTTAAAATTGTAATATGAAAATATAAATTGTAAATGAAAAATATATAAAAAGTTAATGAAATCACAAAATATTGCATTTAAAAATAGTAAAAACAACTAAATAGAAAAATAAATTTAAGTATAATGTTTTATCAATGATATTACTCGACTGCATCTATTCTATTCGTGACTTTATTTTTGGTGTCGTAGAAGTATAATTGGGAGAATTTTGGCTTGTTTCCAAGTTGAGGCACCAAACTTCTTATTTTATGGTAATTGACTTCATGTTATCTATACACACATGGTGCACTGTCATTGTTTATCGTATCATCAACCTTACCGCACTTGAATGTAAAACTGTCCATCACATCATAGGCTTGAATTTACTTGGGATTCAAATTCTACCCAATATTGTATTCTAGTTAAAATAATTATTTATACTTAAAAAAAGATAAAAAAATTAATTACGTGGAATCATTATCATCCTGAAAATTGATATTTTTTGTTGTATTCTATTTTGTGCAACAATACTTCTCCCAACAAAACATATATATAATATATATGTATATACACGCTTAAAATCACATAATATAAATTATAGTGCTAAACCTGCAAAATGGAAGTAAACTTTTATGTAAAACTGTTGAATTTTAATGTAATATTTTTGTTTAAATTTTTTTAGTAACCTAAAAATTTATAATACGCGGTGCCATTATTTTAAATTGTAATATGAATATGAAAAATAGTACTTGAAAAACATATAAAACGTCCTTGAATTCACAAATTTAATTATTATGTAAAAAAAAAACTTGCAATCAGGCACATGCATTGATTTGAATCTGTTATTTATCTGCAATAGTTACCTAAACTCAATTAAGGCGCAATTCTTCAACTTCTCGTTTCTTAGACGCAAATCTGAGAAAAAAAATGTTAGATTTATTTTTAAGAACATTATATAAATATGTTTTTATTAATTTGGTTATCTAATTATTAATTATTTATTTTTGGAAAATGTATTAACTTTTTTTGGCATATCGTAATCGGACTTTATTTGACCCATATTTTATAAAATTTGGCCTAAATTGGACAAAATAAAAAGGAGTGTCCTAGTTTTGCATGTTTGTGAAGATATTGTCCTAATTTTGCAAGTTCATAAAGATATTATCTCAATCTTGTAAACTCGTAAAAATAGTGTTCTAATTGATCAAATACTTATAAAAATAGTGTCCTAAATAACAATTTTTCCATTATAGCTAATTTAGTTGATGGTAAAACGAATAGTATTAATTTTAATTTAAAGAACATTAATTAGTTAAAGTAAAGTGTATCTAAAAATTATTATAAAATGGTTCATATATGAAATAATTTAATTCCAAAACATACATTCAATACTAATATTTTAATGTTAAAACACGTAATACCAAGATGAGGTTAATCATGTTTCTATTCTATCGCCAAAATTATCTGAACTATGAATTGAATTGTATACAATAAATCATACCTTATAATTCATAACTAAATTAACTCAGATAAGCAAGAAACAATTATTTTTTTGCAAGTTCGTAAATATATTTTCACAATTTTACACGCCCGCAAAGATAGTGTCCTATTTTTTTACAAATAATCATAAGATAGTATCCTAAAATAATAAAATTTTCCGTATAACCAATATATTTTATAAAAGAAAGAATTAGAAATAAAAAAATAGGGTCAATTCGTTTTGTCTTTAAATAAACTTTTTAATATGTGAACACTATCAAAATCAATGAATGGAACAAAAGTTAAAAGACCATAAAATTAATGGATGGAACAAAATTGCAAAAAAGAAAAAGGACCAAAAAGTTGCAAAAAAATTGCAAAAAGTTTGATACCATGATTCTGTTATCTAATATATATCTAATATGTTATCTAATATACATATCTAATATATATATACATATGAATGGAACAAAAGTTAAAAGACCATAAAATTAATGGATGGAACAAAATTGCAAAAAAGAAAAAGGACCAAAAAGTTGCAAAAAAATATACATATATATATATATATATGTATGTAAAAGTTAGAGGACCATAAAATTAATGGATGGAAGAAAACTGAATATATATATACATATATTAATAAAATTAAGGACCAAAAATGAATGTGGACCAAAATTTATTCTCCTGTTTGTACATATACTTCTATTGTAACTCGAATACTATTCTTATAAATTGACATCATATAAAAAATATCAACAATGTATAGACACCACTCAACTTAAGACAACATCACGTGAATAAAAAATATAAATACACAAATATAAAAGTAGAGACAAATATATGCCAAAGACAGTGAAAATTTAAATTTTTGGTCCTATGAGAACAGGCGGTTTGCAACATTGGTGCATTTTTTTTTATATTTCATTGCCCGTAGTATTTTTGAAATTTGGTCTCATAAATAATTACAAGTAAGTCCCAAAAGAATGCATAAGCTGCGATTATGGTCCAAAAAATTTCTATCTTCAGTCCAATGTCTACAAATTTGCAAAAAGTGGGTCAGAAGTGGAAATGAGTACAACAAAATTATTACATATTTGTACATATATTTTCATTATAACTCGACTACTATCCGCACAAACTGATGCCATACCAAAAAAATCACTTACAAAATATAGACGACACTTAAGTTAGATAACATCACGAAAATAAAAAAATACAAATCTCCAAATATAAAGATAGATACAGATATACGAATCTTAACGTGTGAATCTTAAATTTTGATCCCATGAGAATAGGTGGTACGCAACAATGGTACTTCTTTAGATATCTTAGGTCCCATAGTTTTTTCCAAATTTAGTCCCATAAATAGTTGTAGTGAAGTCCCAGAAGAATGCATAAGTTGCAATTATGGTCACAAAAAATTGTAGCCTCAATCAGTAAAATTAATGGATGACAACAAATCTGAAAAAAAAATACACACATAGAAAAATAAAAGGACCAAAAAGGAGTGTGGACCAAAATTATTACATATTTGTATATATAAGTCCATTCTAACTGCACTACTATTTGCACATACTGGCCCCATATAAAAAAATCACAGATAAAGTACAGAGGGCACTCAAGGTAAACAATATCACACAAATAAAAAATATAAATCTCAAAGTATAAAGATAGAGAAGGATATATGAATCTTAACCCAATTATAATTTTTGTTTTGGTCCCATAAGAACAGGCGGTCTGCAACAATGGTCATTCTTTAGATATTTTAGGTCCTATAGTTTTTCTAAATTTGGTCTCATAAATAATTACAGTTAAATATCAGAAGAATGCATAAGTTGCATTATTATCCTATAGATATTTTAGAAATATTTCAAAAACTTGAGAGAAGTTTTTATATTATAAAGAATTTAGGACTAATTTCATAATTTTTAACACAACATTTTTTAAGAATTTTAGTCATCCACTTTAAAAACTCGGCGCACATTTTTAGGAATATCCTATAGGACTAATTTCAGACTAATTTAAAAACTTGGCACATGTTTTAGGAATATCCTATATTTTAGGAATAATCTAGGACTAATTTCGGATTTTTTATAACAATTTTTTTTTAAGAATTTTAATATAATACCAAAGAGACATTAGCTAAAAAAATAGAAAACAATCGCTAGAAATCCATAGTCAATATGACTGATATTGGTCCTTCAAGTTTTTTTATTAATTGAAAAATCTAGAGGACCAAAATGACAACATGTATAGTGATTTCAATGCGGGAGAACCCTAAAAAATAGAAATAAATATTTTTAATGTTGGCGAAGATAGTTTGAAAAGATATTTGACAAATATCTTCCGTACCAAAAAGAAAAAATGAATGTCGCATAATGAAACTTTCAATTCTATCGTGCAATCAAAACCACAACGATTGGTTAATCACACAGTATCAGACATGCCTAGTATATGACATCAATTATTTCCAAGCATCACATGACATTTAGTCTGAATATATGCAATTGGTTAATTCGTCAGCCCAAAATAAAAAAGTACTTACGTTGTCATAATGTAAAAGTTAATGGCCTAAATTCACATTATTACTCTATTGAAATTACTTTGTTGAAAGTATGATTGCTTTGAGGAACTTATTTTTTTTCTTCTTAATGTTAAGCATAAATGAATAACAATAATTTTCTAAGACCTTGGATAAAAAGAGAATTTAATTTTTACTGATTGGCATTCCTTATCATGTTAACATTGCAAGACAAATCACAACAACAGAACTTAATAGGACCATTTTTGATAATTATAAAAAAAAAACGGAGACAAATTATATTTTTTAAAGGATTAACCATTTTAGACATAGAATATTCTAGGACCCAAGCAATACTAAAGAGAATTTAATATCAAGGTACACAAAATTAGCAAGACACATTATACTCTATAATTATACATTTGTCATATGGACATTAAATTATATTAAAGGGACAATAAATTATCAAGAGGAATTAAATCATAGTCACAAACTTGTTGCATTCCTAAAATTGTCGACACGGACTAAAACTGTTGCATTCCTAATACAAGTCTACATCCCAAATTTCACAACATTGGTCCAATAAAAATAAATCCCATTAAACGACACATCAAGTCACATAAGCTTCCAATTTTTTTTATCAAAAGATAAATGAAATATTTGGCCGAAGAGGAATAATTAAACTTGTACTAAAAATGATTAGCACTAATTAACATGGAAACATGACAACACAAATCACCAAAACAATAGTTAATAGGACCATTTTCGAATTATTTTTAAAAAAACAAAATAAACAAAGGAAACGATTATATTTTTAAAAGATTAACATTTTAGACAAAGAATATTCTAGGGCCTAACTAATACCAAGTAGAACTTAATATCAAGGGACACTAAATTAGCAAGAGACATTATAAATTAGCAGGAGACATTATATTATAATTATACATTTGTCATATGGACACTAAATTATATTCACACAATTGTCACATCACCCACCACGCTCCTGCCGTCCATGGCATGACCTATTATTGTTGCATCCTTAATACATGGCTAGAGACCTCTTACAAAGTAAGTTATAATTTTACAAAAATGGTCCAATAATTGTCGAAGACCTTTGATAAAAGGAGAATTTAATTTTTAATGATTGACATTCCTTATCATGGTAACATTGCAATACAAATCACCACAACAACACTTAGTAGGACCATTTTCGAGATATTTAAATAAAAAAAACGAAAACAAATTATATTTTTTAAAAGATTAATCATTCTAGACATAGAATATTTTAGGGCCTAACCAATACTAAGGAGAATTTAATATCAAGGTACACAAAATTAGCAAGAAACATTATACTCTATAATTACACATTTGTCATATGGACATTAAATTATATTAAAGGGACAATAAATTATCAAGAGGAATTATATCATAGTCACAAACTTGTTGCATTCCTAAAATTGTCGACATGAACTTCTCCCTTGCATTCCTAATACACATCTACATCCCAAATTTCACAACATTAGAGGAATATGGAGACTAAATTATATTCACACAATTGTCACAGCACCCAACACGCTCCTGCCGTCCATGTCATGACCTAATATTGATGCATCCTTAATACATGGATAGATACCTCGTACAAAGTCAGATCTAATTTTACAAAAAATGGTCCAATAATATTCGAAAACCTTGGATAAAATGAGAATTTAATTTTTACTGATTGGCATTCCTTATCATGGTAACATTGCAAGACAAATCACAACAACTAACTTAGTAGGATCATTTTCGAAATATTAAAAAAAAAACGGAAACAAATTATATTTTTTAAAGAATTAACCATTTTAGACATAGAATATTTTAGGACCTAACCAATAATAAGGAGAATTTAATATCAAGGTACACAAAATTAGCAAGAAACATTATACTCTATATTTAAACATTTGTCATATGGACATTAAATTATATTAAAGGGACAATAAATTATCAAGAGGAATTAAATCATTGTCACACACTTGCTGCATTCCTAAAATTGCCGCCATGGACTTCTCCATTGCATTCCTAATACACGTCTACATCCCAAATATCACAACATTAGAGGAATATGGAGACTAAATTATATTCACACAATTGTCACAACACCCAACACGCTCCTGCCATCCATGCCATGGCCTAATATTGTTGCATCTTTAATACATGGATAGATACCTCGTACAAAGTCAGATATAATTTTACAAAAAATGGTCCAATAATTTTCGAAAACCTTGGATAAAAAGAGAATTTAATTTTTACAGATTGACATTCCTTATCATGGTAACATTGCAAGACAAATCACAACAACAGAACTTAGTAGGATCATTTTCAAATTATTAAAAAAAACAGAAAAAAATTATATTTTTTAAAGAATTAACCATTTTAGACATAGAATATTTTAGACCTAACCAATAATAAAGAGAATTTAATATCAAGGTACACAAAATTAGCAAGAAACGTTATACTCTATAATTATACATTTGTCATATGGACATTAAATTATATTAAAGGGACAATAAATTAGAATTAAATCATAGTCACACACTTGCTGCATTCCTAAAATTGCCGCCAATAAGGAAATCTAAGCAGGATTAATTGCAACATATAATAAAATTAAATAACATAATTAATTGCCACATTTAATTAAATTAAATTTATTCAGGATTAATTGCCACATTCAACTAAATTAAAAGAATGTATATTATTATGGAAATGACCACATTCATTCACAAAATATACAGTAAGACCTTCTTATCCATATATGCATATTGTATTGTAATATTTTGCAAATAAATACACATTTCATTGAAAATGGGAATGGAAATGCTAATTTGTATGCAATAATAACATAATTTATAAGAAATGGAAATGCTATAATAACTTTAATTTATTCAAACTTAACACAATATCTCAAAACACTGGACGTGCTGGTACAATCGTCTCTTTCATTTAATAAAACTAAGTACAATTACCATGACATGTACAATCACATTAATGCCCCACTTCAAACATTCTAGTAAGTTTAAGGTCTTTAAAGTGGTACTTGCAGAAATAAAGGCATGATTTATTTGAGCAACTGCCAGTATATTGAAATTGAACATCATAACATGTCTTACGTAAAGAAAGAAGGTGGCCTCAAAAGACATTATTACTCATTAATTGGTTTACATACAATTCTGTCCGCACATCGTTATGTTTAATGAATTAATTTTATCCGCATAATTACTAAACAGAAAAATTATAAATTTGGTCCAATGAAATTTGACCTTTCCGTTAATTTTTTGGACAATGATACAATTTTTGGGGACTAAAATTCATCAAAAGCTAGCTCAATATCAATATTAACCATCAATTAAAGCATGGAAATTTCCGGACCAATTCCGCAAATATATTTATATTCACGACACATCTAGACCAATAAGGAAATCCAAACAGGAATAATTGAAACATATAATAAAATTAAATAACATAATTAATTGCCACATTTAATTAAATTAAATTTAACCAGGATTAATTGCAACATTTAATTAAATTAAAAGATTGTATATTAATTAGATCATGGGATTACTCCGAGCATAAAGTCGTTGGCATGAAAACAGTTGCACAAGACCTTAATGCCAAAATGGAAAAATAAAATAGAGGACAAATTTTGAAAAATATGTAAACGACCTCATTCATTCACAGAGGACCAAATATGAAAACGACCACATTCATTCACAGAGGACCAATTCCACATGAGCTAAAAAAAATTAGAGGACCAATTCTGCAAATATATTTATATTCACGACACATCTAGACCAATAAGGAAATCTAAACAGGATTAATTGCAACGTATAATAAAATTAAATAACATAATTAATTGCCACATTTAATTAAATTAAATTTAATCAGGATTAATTGCCACATTTAATTAAATTAAAAGAATGTATATTAATTAGATCATGGATTACTCCGAGCATAAAGTCGTTGGCATGAAAACAGTCGCACAAGACCTTGATGCCAAAATGGAAAAATAAAATAGAGGACAAATTTCGAAAAACATGTAAACGACCACATTCATTCACAAACTATATAGCACATTTAGTCCAATTAAGAGGTTTAAGCAAAATTAATTGCATATTTAGGGTATTAAGTATTTACTATTCATTATCATTCATGTTAATTGTAGAATACACTAATGTTAAACACTCTCATGCCTACATAAATAAACAAAGATACACCCCCAGCTCATGAATCCAATGAATCTTCATATACCAAGATTATAGGACCTAAATAATAAAACGTCGGAAAGTAGCAATATTCATTAATTCCAATTTATGTAGCATTCAAATTAAATCGAATTAACACTAACATACACCCCCAACTCATGAACCCCAGCTAATAGAAATGATTAGTAATTATTAGACTTTAAAACAATTTAACTACATTCATATGTCACATTTAATCAAATTAGGAGATTTAAACACAATTAATTGCACAATTAATAAAATTAAACAAAATAATAATTTCGGACGAGACAAACTTCATCTAATCTCAATTTTATAATTCACTCATATTAATCATACTTTAAACGTTATTATGACACAAAATGGATGTTTGTACTGCTTAACTAAAAAAAATAGAGGACCAAAAAAAAATACAATTGCACATTTAGTTCAATTAGGAGATTGAAACAAAATTAATTGCACATTTAGTCCAATTAGGAGATTTAAACACAATTAATTTTTTATACAAGAATGTGGTTGTAGACTTAGATATGGCAACAAAATTGATTAAATAGCTATCTTATCATTTGTCTCTCATTCCAGTAAAAAAATTATATCCATGGCACATTTAGACCAATAAGGAAATCTAAACAGGGTTAATTGCAACATATAATAAGATTAAATAACATAATTAATTCCCACATTTAATTAAATTAAATTTAATCAAGATTAAATGCCACATTTAATTAAATTAAAAGAATATTACTTACAGTGCAACACAAGGTATCGAAGGTAGTTCAAATTCTTGCACGTAGTTTCAAATTCAACGTAGTTACGCAGATACAATTCTTATTCTTTTTTTTAACACAATTTAGTAGGTATCGCACGTAGTTTCAAATTCTTACTATAAGAAAAGTACAAATACTATGAAACAAATTCATAAATCCGTAGAAATTCAGGGCAAAACTTATCCAGGGATTACAAACAATGCAAAGCAAAAACCACATTGATGAAAATCTAATTAATACATTTACATCATATTGATTAGGCAAAAAAATTATTGCGATGTACAATTTGGTAAGCGACCGAGGAAATTGTGGGATCGGAAAGAATAATAAACCGGCATCTAAAATTACTTGCTCCTCGTGGCCCTAACAATCTTTCGTATGAAATATTACGATGAAGAAAAGAACCCTATCGATATACCAAATAAAAATGATCGGAAGTCCCGCTCACTGCCACCAACCATATCGACGATGGCATAACTGCTGCTTCGGTCGAGCCCAGGTCTCCACTCTTCCCCGCACTTGATAATGTATCCAGTACCCAATGAAAACTGCAAACAACACAGACGACCGTCGGACATAACTCAGCTAATACATCCTCAAATCGTCGGCACAATAAACGTGACAAAAATCTTATACTACAATCGAAACCGACACCAAATCGGATGATAGAAAAAAAAAGGAGAGAACATGGGAGGAGAGAAAAAAAGATGAGAAATGAGATTGACCAATGGACAAATTTATAGGAAAAATACTCAATAACCAACGGTCGAGATTAAACATAAAATGAATCAACGGTTACAATTTTTGGACACTTATATTGAAGGAGAAGCCAAGGATGGTGGAATGGGTGAGAAAGGGTGATGTCACATAGACAAAAATCATTTTCCCAATATAAAGGACTAGTACAATACCCGCGAATTTCGCGGACTTTTACAAAATATTCGACCAATTTTTTAGATAATATTACAGGTGTTCAAAATAATTGTTTAACATTTTACGAATGTTTCATGGTTCTACTTTTTTTAATTTTATTTTCAAGGGAAACATACCTCTCACCATGATTGCAAATCTGATCCACAAAACTAAGTACATCACTCAAGAAATACACAATAAAAAATTATGTATATATATTTTTAAACACTTTCAAATATAAAATAAATCCTTAATTTTATTCGAATGATATTACAAATTTCTGAAAATTTCCCTATACACAACATTCGTTGTATACTTCGACGGTTTACCATTGGAATCAAGACTTAAAATTTTCAGTCCGCTCCTGCTTTTACCTTAGAAAACGCAACGTACAACTGCCAATGTGTGAAGACCAGTTTTAGAAGATAAAGTCACACGGTGAAAAGTGACTGACCCTGACTCTTATTGATCGTCATAGCAAAACAAAGCAACACTGTAAATTGATGCCTAGTAAAATTCACAGACATAGTTTGATTCGAGTTTGTCAAAGTCATTCTTGGAATATAGACTTTACTGTTATTCTTCCAGAAATAATCTTAGCCTCGAGTAGGTGATTTCCAAGTCTAGTGACAATCAATCTTGTTCCGTTGCACAAACCGAACTTCTGGTCAAGATTCCTCAAAAGAATTATTGGCACACCCTCTTTCAAGATCAAATGGTGTTTTGGCATCCCGGGGCATTTAACTGAATTCAAGAATTCAACAGACACCTCGTCCTCATGATGAAACTCTGATTTACACACACTATCGGAACTCAAATATACTTTACTATCTCTGGGAAGCACTGGATTTTTTTTTTCATTAATAGACACTGCATCATGATGAGTAGGTGCAAATATTGCTCTATCCTCAAAATATTTATGTTTGTGCAAATTATCAACAATAGATGGATAAATACTCTGAATTATAGACGCGGTTGGATCACTCACTTTGGAAACTAAGATATCAAGGCGAAATTTCAATTTCAGCAAATTCATCAACGGTATTCCCAAGCGTTCCATCACCCACCTTCAAAATCCACTCGAGAACTCCCTGTTGTCATCCTCACCAGAACCACTATCAATATTTCCATGACACAATCTCATGTTTTTGTCAAAGTTATCACCTGCCACTCACAAAAAGAAAATTTTGCTAAACATTTGTAAATCATTTCGATTTGCAATAATGGTTTAGATATTTTACAAATGATATCTTGCAATAATCTCACAAATAAGATGCATTGATGCTCGCATGCACGATATCCTCCCTGCTTGCTTTGGGTATAACGGAAAGAATTTGTCTAAAATTCCCTCCAAGTATAACTATTGTACCACCGAACGACAGGTCACTCGTCGAACCATTATGAGACCTAACGATATCCCCCATCGTCTAATCCAAAACTTCAAAACTAAACCTATTCATCATCGGTGCTTCATCTCATATAATAAGTTTTGTCTTCACAATGAGTTCGGATAAATCTGTACCAAGTTGTATGTTACACGTAGACGTTTCATCTATATTAATGGGTATAGAAAACTGCGAATGAGCAGCACGACCTCCAAGTTGCTATTCCACTTGATGCAAGGTTAAGAACAACATGGCCCTCCGATCTTATTACCGACGATAGTGTTCTCCAAATTAAAGTTTTTTCTGTTCCGCCATAGCCATATAATAAAAAAAACCTCACCATTTCCCATCCAAACTACACAACTATTTCCTTCATAACGTTTTTTTTTTTTGTTCTTCAGTTAGCATAGAACTCAGTCTGTTGTACTCTTCTCCAAGCTCATCACGATCATACATGAATCAACTCTTCACGTATAGGTTTATTTAGTCCACCATTAACCATTACAATGTTCGGCAATGGCATTGACGTAAATTTACTCAATGCACTTTCATTTCTTTACAACAACTTTTCTATTTCGATTAGGGTGAAATTCTTCAATTCATCAGCACTCAACTGCAAATCTGAAAATAAAATATAAATATAATTATATTTGCAATTTGTTTAACAATATACTCCCTCCGTCCCGCTATAACGTTCCTGTTTTGCCATTTTGGGCCGTCCCACTATAAACTTCCTGTACCAAATTTGGAAAGTAAATACTCATATTATATTCATACACTTTATTCAAATTTACACAATTGCCACCCACTTAACCTCATTATACAATTAACCCTTCCACTAATTACACTATACACTCCACTTATTCATCTACCCACCAATCTAACCCTACACCTATCTCTTTTCCTCTTGGAACTTATCCGTCACTCTCTCTATCTCTCTTCTCTCTCTCTCTATCTCTCTTTTCTCTCTCTTTAATCACTGTTGCAATTTATCATTTCCGGCGATTGAGACGCCGGAAATGGACGACTCCGTGCTCAGTGATGGGTCTCCATTACCGTGTACCCCTCTAAATGAGACGATGGTACCGGAAACGGAGGATTTCATCCACGACTTTTCGAGTGCTCTACCGCCGAATCTGTTGGTTTCGGCTAAGGGACCGGATTCGCCGATGTTGGAGGCTTGGGTGCCGGATTCGTTGGATTCGGAGGCCTGGGCACCGGATTCTTTGGATTCGGAGGTCTGGGTACCGAAATCGATGGATTCGGAGGCCTGGGTACCCGATTCGTTGGATTCGGAGGCTTATGCCTCGAAATCGATGGATTTGGAGGCATGGCTATCAGATTCGAAGGATTTGGAGGCTTGTGTACCAGATTCTGAGGGTTGGTTGCCGGAATCCAAGACTCCACCACCGGATTCTATGGCAACAGACTCATGGGTACAAGAAACTTTGCCATGGGAAGGCTGGGTACCTGGTTCGTTGGCTTCGGAAGATGTCCATTTTCCTCCTGTTCCTAAATTTACTGAGGAACAACGACAATGGTACTTGGGACTTCTTGCTACTCAGTGCCCACTTGTACTGAGGGAGGTCCATTCTCTACCTTTTTTGAATTATTATGAATATGACTTTAACATGATTAATTTGTTGCTTGTGCATGTGATGAATTTGTTGGTTGTTTAATGCCTTGTTAATTGGGTTTAGCTCAGTGATGAATTTGTATGTTGTTAAATGCTGTTAAATGCCTTGAAATTGAACTGAAGCGATACTCATGCTGTTAAGTGCTGTTAAATGTTTGATATGCTGTTAAATGTTGTTAAGTGATTGATATAAGTATGATTGATATGCTGTGATATGCTGTTAAATATTTGATATGCTGTTAAATGTTTGATATGCTGTGATATGCTGTGAAATTGATATGCTGTGATATGCTGTTAAATGTTAGATATGCTGTTAAATGCTGTTAAATGTTTGATATACTGTGATATGCTGTTAAATGCTGTTAAGTGATTGATATAAGTATGATTGATATGCTGTGATATGCTGTGAAATTGATATGCCTTTAAATGATTGATATAAGTATGACTTGAATCTGTTGGTTGCTTATGGCTTCTTGAATCTGATAATTGCTTGTGGTGAATCTGTAGGTTGTTTAATGCCTTGTTAATTGGGTTGTGCTCAGTGATGAAATACACTCTGAGAGCAATTCAATGTCACCACAAGGCAAGGTAATACCTTGCCTTGTAGGAGACTTGAATCTGTTGGTTGCTTATGGCTTCTTGAATCTGATAATTGCTTGTGGTGAATCTGTAGGTTGTTTAATGCCTTGTTAATTGGGTTGTGCTCAGTGATGAAATACACTCTGAGAGCAATTCAATGTCACCACAAGGCAAGGTAATACCTTGCCTTGTAGGAGACTTGAATCTGTTGGTTGCTTATGGCTTCTTGAATCTGATAATTGCTTGTGGTGAATCTGTAGGTTGTTTAATGCCTTGTTAATTGGGTTGTGCTCAGTGATGAAATACACTCTGAGAGCAATTCAATGTCACCACAAGGCAAGGTAATACCTTGCCTTGTAGGAGACTTGAATCTGTTGGTTGCTTATGGCTTCTTGAATCTGATAATTGCTTGTGGTGAATCTGTAGGTTGTTTAATGCCTTGTTAATTGGGTTGTGCTCAGTGATGAAATACACTCTGAGAGCAATTCAATGTCACCACAAGGCAAGGTAATACCTTGCCTTGTAGGAGACTTGAATCTGTTGGTTGCTTATGGCTTCTTGAATCTGATAATTGCTTGTGGTGAATCTGTAGGTTGTTTAATGCCTTGTTAATTGGGTTGTGCTCAGTGATGAAATACACTCTGAGAGCAATTCAATGTCACCACAAGGCAAGGTAATACCTTGCCTTGTAGGAGACTTGAATCTGTTGGTTGCTTATGGCTTCTTGAATCTGATAATTGCTTGTGGTGAATCTGTAGGTTGTTTAATGCCTTGTTAATTGGGTTGTGCTCAGTGATGAAATACACTCTGAGAGCAATTCAATGTCACCACAAGGCAAGGTATTACCTTGCCTTGTAGGAGACTTGAATCTGTTGGTTGCTTGTGGTGAATCTATTGGTTGATAACTTGCATATATTAATAACTTGCATACAAAAGGTAGTTTTCATATAAGCTGCATACATATGGATTTGAAATGCACAAAAGATAATCTGCATATTACCTTTTGTGTAGCTGCAACAAAAGGTAATATGCACAAAAACTTACATCCTACATTTGCTTCTTCACATGAAAAGATCTAGGCTATTCATTAGTTCTCCCATGTCTTCAGCATCCCCAGCCTGTACCAAGTGATCAATACAATCTGTGACCAACATTAAGTCAACTGAGAGGTTTGTTGGGAGTCTGCCCTGCCTTGCCAAAGTTCCCTTTTTCATATGACTCAATCTGAAGTTGTTATGACCTCTTAGTTTCATCATTTCCACCATGCATGATTGTAGGCTTAGGAAAACCTTGTTAAGTGTTGAATGTGTCAGCTTTTCAAATGAATTGTACACTGCAGTAAGCAATTCATCCACATTTTTTGCTGCTGTCTCTGCCTGCAATGATTGTAACGCCCTAAACCATCCTAAGTCTAACACATTAGTATCAGGAGAGTTAGGTGGTTGAAAAACAAGATGGATATTGAAACCATCTGAAGTGGCAGCCTGTTGGAATTCAATATCATCATTCCCAATATGTGGTCTTGCATTGTCTTGTTGAATCATGATGTCTTTACTTGCACAACTTGGCCACTTAGCTTTAATTGCAGGTATGACCTACAAAAATGTCACCAATATGACAATAAATTGTCTTATTTAGGAGACTTATTTGACAATGAAATAATGTCACCAATAGGACAGTGACTTGTCTTATTTAGGAGACTTTTATTAAATACTCAGTGATGAATATACAATCTGAGAGTTTTGGAGATACCTGATTGATCAACATATCTTTGGTCACTTGTTTTGTAACAGAGTCCATAGATTTCGTTTCCATTGTGCCAGCTGTTCTATTCTTGCTCTTTCTCTTGGCTGGAACCTTGTTAATGAAAGGGAAAATTCCTATTTTCCCATCAAAAATAAGGCTTCCATTTGGTGCATACATAGGTCTACAAACTGCACAAAGAAACATTACCTTGGTAATGAATCTTTTACTCTTACATGCTCTATATGGTTCTTTTTCATCTCTGCCCAAGTACACCTTCTCAGTTGTTTTACTAAGGTAAAACCATTTTTCATCAATGTGAATGATTTGTTGCATGCTCTTGAACTTTACAACATTCTGCCTATTGTCAAAATACAATGCATTAAGACAATATTTCAACCTGGTTATCTTGTTGGCTTCAGTTAGAATTGGTTTGATTGCATTGCTATGAGGTCTGATCATCTTTTGTTTGATCCATCTTCCAACTGTACTCTTTCCTACACCAAGACCAGTAGCAACTCTTCTTATTGTTCCTCTTAGTTTAAAGGGTACCCTTGCCAGCTTTGCATAATCCAAATGTTTTTTTCTCTTGCTCATATCTCTACCTGCCTTCTTATTATGAACTGCAATGGGTCTCCCTTCAATGATTTGTTGTTTGGCTCTTCTCCATATTGTACTGATGCATCTTGTTGTTACACCATATCTTGCAGCAGCTTGTTTGAATTTTCCCTTTGCAGGATTACCATTTTTGCAGCCTTCAAGAAGAAACAATGCAATGTTGTTCCTTGCATCATTGGTTAAGTTTGGCTTTGAAGACATTTTGGTGGAGCATTTATAGCAGTTGATATTTTTGTTGCATTAAAGACTGAAATTCCACCATTAATGTGTTGTATTTATAGTTGTAAAAGGTGGGGGGAAAATTTGCATTTTTTTGTTATGGGGGGAAAGCTGAATTTTGTAATTGGTGGGAAATTTCCCACCAAACATTTTGCTACTGTTGTGCCAGCCGAAAAGGTTGAAAAACCTTGATTTAATAGTATGCACTTTATTTGGCAGCCATTAGTGTTCTTAATTGCAAAGTTTACTTTTTCTTAATACTCATATATTCTCTTCTCTCTCCATCACATCATTTGTACTATATCTATATTTTATTATCTATCTTAAATCTTGTGCCAAAAAGTAACAGGAACGATATAGCGGGACGGAGGGAGTATACTAATTAAAAGAAAACATGGAACAATTTATTTAATAATGTGTGTCAAATAAAGCCCAATTATGATATGCCAAAATAGCGGTATTTTATAATATTTGGTCTAAATTGGCCAAAATTAAAAGATAGTGTCATAGTTTTGTAAGTTTGTAAAGATATTGTCCTAATTTTGCAAGTTCGTAAAGACATTGTCTCAATTTTGCAAGCTCGTAAGGATAATATCCTAATTTTACAAATACTCATAAGGTAGTCTCATAGAATAACAAATTTTCCCTTATAACCAATATATTTAGAAAAGAAAAAAAAAAAGCAAGATTGAGAAACAAAAAAATCAGGTCAATTTTAAAGGAGAAAAGTATGAAGCTTTAAAAAAATTCTTATGATAACCGTTTCAGAGAAGAGTTGAGAGAGTTGACTCGTTATCTAGTTGTTATTTCCATATATAATCAAAACCATAATTAATTAATCTATTAGACATTATAGCAATTACGTGTGATTGGTTACCACCGTAAATGGTAAATCATCGGGTTATGAACTTGTAAATATGAAAATCGAAATCGTGATAATTTCGTATGTGTGTACGTTTAGGTGTATTAGTGTGTGTTTTGGGAATGTTTATGAATTTGAACCTGTATTTCTTAAGCTGGAGAACAACTATTTATAGAGACTAGCAAGCATGAGGTGTTCCTAACTCTTGGTCTCCCTAGCCTGCATGCTTGACAAGTGTCCTTTGACTACAATTTGACCTTATCTAAGCTGAATCTTAGTTACAAAGTCTTCTTTGGTCTTATCTCGGACTTCATTGTTGTTCGCCCATGTCGGCTTAGCTAATCCCGGATGGCTTTTACCTAAAAGTTGTTCGCCTTGTGGGTGTATGGCTCTGAAGTTGTTCGCCTTTGTATTTTACAAAGATTGGCCTTGGGATCTTGGTCCTTTGTTCATTGTCATACACCTCTTAGGTTGGTTGATGCATCATCTTTTGTCAATGTTGCTCGTCATCAGTGACTTAGCAGAATGTTTATCTCCGGTCTTGGGCCTTAAAACCTATTCGCCGATAAGCTGTTCGTCGTTACAGTTGTTCGTCGGTAGAGTTGTTCGTCAGTTTATACACTACCTGGATTGATTTATGCACCCCGACTTGATTTTCTTTACTGATTATCTTTAATTTGAGGTTGGCTCTTCATAATCCTTGATAAGGCTTTAATTCTTGTTGGCCTATCAACAATTGCCCCCTATCCTGACTACATGTTGTCATAGACGAGCAACTTTGTGGCGAGCAACTGTAGTTAGGATATTATTCTAATGAGAGTTGGGACGAACATCATTGGTCCTGGCGAGCAACAAATGGCCCGTCGTTCCATCTCCCCAAGGTCTGGGGGTTGTACGAAGATGACGTGAGTGTCATGATTGCGCGCCGTTCACGCGCGATCAATCCCGAGGCTACGCGCCCCTATATTTGCATATAGGTCCTCCAACTTTCACACTTGCTCGAAAAAGACCCCGTTTTCTTTCAACTTAGCCCATGTTTTGTTGGAAAATTACACTCCATACCCCATTTTTTCTCAGGGTATAAATAAGAGAAGAACTGAAAATTTTCCCACTTCTTTCATTCGTGCTACAGTGCTCAGGTGACCTCTTCCATTTCCGGCGATATCGAGCTCTTTTCGACGAGATTTTTCTTCAATTTCTTACTTCCGGCGCAGATTCAAGGTAGTTCTTTTGTTTTATTCACTTGATTTTACTTTTTAGTTCCTTTTTTCTTCGAAAAGCCTTCATCGCCACCGTGTGGGATCGCGCGCCACCGTCTTCTCCGACGAAACGCCACCGTCTGGTTCTTCTTCTCCCTTTTCCTTCCATGTCTTCGCACTCGAGCAACAAATCTGTGAAGACTCTTGATCCACTTTTCCCAATCGCGGCCCCCATCGATCAACCTCCCTTCGAGATTTCCTCGACGTCAGATCATCACGTTGATTCGGTGGTTCGTTCAGTTGAGGATACTGGTGCGCGTCCATCTGGGAGGGAAATAGTGTTGGAGTTATACGTGAAAGTATGCTTTTACTTTGTATAACTCGTGTATCAAACACTCATTTTATGAGAATAATTCTTTTATCACATTTGTTTTAGTTATGATTGAATGTTGAATTTCTATTGCAAACCGTTCAATATATAGTACATGTTACATAGTAGTTAATGTGGTGATACCCGATCACGGAAGACAGCATTAACAGTCTACTTGTAACTAAACGTACATTTTCACGACCTAGGTGGAATTGAACAATCCGCCGTGAAAGGTCGATGTGTAAGGCTCAGATTGGTCTGTCTTGACTAAGAGATTGCACTAACACATTTAGTATGTGTTGAAGAGGTCCTACAGCGAGGATAAATTCTTCTGTTATGAAAGGTGAAGAATTAGACCTCAGTGGTTGTTGATTTCTTAATCTCCGTCACTTAAATAGGACCGTGTGTGCTTAATAGTTACTGCTTTGATTCATGTTGGGTGAGAATTATTGCGACTTCGAACTTTGTGTCTTGGGCAGTAATATTAACCATACGACGGTTGCTAAGATTTAATACGGAGAAACGCGTGCGAGTACGGCTCGTGTGATTAGTCCCCTTGGTGGGCTCAGAAGTTTTATTGTACCAAATCTTGCAAGTGAAGAATTAGTTTCTTCGGTACGAATAATAATGTTGAGCTGTCTTTACTCCAAGGTGAAAGATGTTAATTAATTTAGAGCTATTCAGAAGCTTAATTAATTAATGGACTTGATAATCTTAAACGCGGGAAATAATAACCGGGAGCCCATATTATCGTAATATGGATTAAGATGGATAGTGCAATATTAATTTATTAGTGGTAATAATTAATATTAATGGATTGAATTATATTGGGGCTCAATATTGAAATTCAGAAGTCCATTAGGAGGTCCAATCTTAATTCTCCTTAAGGCCCCTCAAGTAGCCCATTAAGTAGCCCAATAATGATAAGGTGATTAAAATAAAAAGATAATATCATGCTGATTTTATCCTTGTTTTTTCGAAAATTTTGAATGTTGGAGAGAAAAGATTTTGTTGATTTTCTTGGAAATATATTATGGAAGATATGTATTCTAGGAATACAAGAATATCTCATATATTCAAGAAGATCCAATCTTGGATTCTTTTCTACATGAATTTTCGAAAATTACCCCTAAATATGTAGAGTGAGATTTTTGTGGAATATTTTATTTTGGAGAAAAGAATATATGAGATATATTCAAGATTTCTTAAAGTCTAAGAAAAGATTTCTCCAAGCCCATATTACACATGATATTTTCGGCCCCTACATATTATAAATAGGGGATGATTATTTCATCCCCAAGTACATAATTCCATGTGTTGGAAAAATCAAGAAGCATAGATATTTTTCTTTTTCCTTAGTTTATTAAATTACTTGAAAGCGTCTCCCACCGGCGATCAAGTGAGGTGAAAAGGAAAATACTTGAGAAGGCTTTGGGTTGATAGAGCGAGATTACAATTGTCCCGTATATCCAAAGGCCAATACTACAAGAGGTACGTTAATCGCATATTTACTTGTTTATTCCGCCTAGTTAATATGTGAAATTAATTTAACATGCATGATGATAATTAGTTGTTGGAATTATTATTTGAATTAATTAGGATTAATTCATGCTAATAATAATTGTATTTAAATTCGTATTTAAATTTCATCCCGAATAGATTCCGGGCACCCCTATTTTCCCAACAACTGGTATCAGAGCCACGGTTTCGGGCTCTGAATTTTAAATTGGAATTTAAATTGTTAAACATTAAATTGAAATTGGATAGTAGAATTGTTGGATCTTTTTTGCAGGTATCCAATTGTCATGGTTTTAATGTTGTTAATTTCATGCGTGTGAATTAATTTTTTTTTAATTCGATTCGTTCGAATTCGTTTTTCTCGTGAGAAAATCCACGAGCATATTAGTTATTTTTATTTTGATTCGATCATTGTAATAGACTAGTCTAGATCTAGTATTTTTTTTTTTTGTAAAAATAAATTGTAACCGGATCGTGACGAAGAACGAAGAATTAAAAACGGCGTACCCGGACGACGCATACAAGCGTGGCGCATGTATGGACGTAAAATCATGCAAGGGGTGAAGAAAACGAGGACGAACGGCGAAAAAACGGCGCACGGGGGTGCACGGCGCACGCGTGCGCGCGCCTCGGGGCGCTCCGGGCGGCGCCTCGGCGCGCCTCCGTGCAGCGCCTCGGGTGCGCCTCGGGGCTGCGCTTCGGCGAGCTTCGGGCAGTGTTTCGGCGCTTTTTGGGTCGGGAAACGCGCGGGCCCACTTCGTGGGCCGACGCGCGCTGTATCTCGGGCCGTGGAATTTTTTCGGTTCGTGTTTTTTCGTGTGATTTTAAACGTCGTCTCGAACCCCAAACGATGCTTTTTTTGATGAAGTGTTGTTGTTCGAGTGGGAGCACGTCGAGACGAACGTCGGAAAGCAACAAGGACGATTTTTCGCATCAAGACGTGAAGAAATTAAACCGTGACAATTGGATTCGAGTGCTCCAAAGTGTTTAATTTTGTTTTGATGGATGTTTTATTTCGTGCACTTATTATTATTTGTTAATATGTGTTTGCATGAATTTAATTGTCCAAGAAAAACCTTACTTTCGAAAATTACTAAGTATGTTTTTATAATCGCAATTTTTTTCCGGATATTAAAATTGGATTATTTTGACCTCCATAATTTATTTATTTGTGAAGTTCTTTTGGAATACATTTCCCCCTCGGATCGGCCAAAAGAACGGATTTCACATGAATAAATTCCGAAAGGATGATTGTGGATTATTACTAGTGGCGGTATTGACCCTCACCACGAGTGGCTTGCTAAAAGCGAAATAATAATCCTGTATTTAATTATGGTTATTACTTAGGCATAGGGAATTGATATTAACTTACTCCCCTCGGAGTCCCTGTCAGTTTCTATGTGGTCAAAGTGGGAGCCAACTATTAATTTTGAATTAAGGATTTGTAACTTTTAAGTTTGTGATCCGCTTGAATGTATTTAAATGTATAGACCACCCCTCGTGGCGCATTTAAATTGTTTCGAGATGTTGGCTGATGCATGATTATATTGTTTTAAGGTTTCAATATAATTGATGTGATCAAAATTATGTGATAATTTCGTATTTTTCTAGATATTGATATGAATGTATGTTTTATTCTCAGTTCATCATGTCGCAACCTTTTAATACACTGTATATTATACTTAAAGATAATAAACTTGTTGGTGAGAACTATGTTGATTGGAAACGTAATATAAACATGGTCCTTCCTGCGCAAGAACACTATTGGATATTTAGCGTTGACGTACCCAAGAAACCTAATGATAAGTCAAGTAATGGGGAAAAGGCGATATTCGATGATTGGAAGCATTCCAATGAGCACATGAAGCACATCATCTTGACATTTATGTCTGAGGATTTGAAGCGCATTCATGAAGGCATTGAAGCGGCTGTTGATATCATGAATAGCCTTGAAGAGATGTTTCAACATCAGAACCCCGTGGCGAATCTGTTCACCATTCGTGAGAAGCTCACGAAGGAAATGGTGAAGGGAACACCTGTAAGGGATCATGTTCTCAATTTTAGGCGTGAGTTTGAGAAACTCGAGTTTCTTGGTGCCGGACAAAGTGAAGAAAGTCAAATAGATTCCATACTCCTAAAGCTATCGAGTAGTTTTGATGGGTTCTTTTGGGAATACGTGTTATCTGAACACAAGTTCACTTTGGATACCCTGCTCAAAGCCCTGATAACGGTAGAGTCATACTTGGGGAGTAGGGACGAGGCTTTGGTGATCAAGAGCTTTTTCTCGAAATCTAGGCCAATGGAAGGTGAGATTGAGAAGGAGGTGGTTGATCGGAACCAAACCAGTAGACTCACTTTGGGAGGCAAGAAAAGAGCTTTCAAGCCATACGGCGTGAAGATATCCGGTAAGAGTAAGTGCTTCAATTGCGGGGAAAGAGGACATTGGAGGTCTACCTGTTCTAAGCCTAAGAAGGCGGTAAAGAAAGGTAAGTCTCATGCTTTAGTCGTTGAAACATATGTTGCGGCGTATGCTGCCCACGTTTGGGTAGTGGATACCGAGGCAACTAATCATATTTGTTTCACTCTTCAGGGGTTCCAGCTAACCCGGCGACTTAGCAAGAATGAGATCACCATCACTTTGGGCGATGCTACGAGAGTGGCAGCCGAAGCAGTGGGAGTCGTGCACCTATCTTTTGAAGATAGAGTTTTAATTTTAAGAGATGTTTTATACGTTCCGAACTTTAGGAAGAATTTAATTTCGGTTTCTAAATTGTTTTTTGATGGATATTCAGTTACTTTTAATAAAGTTGTTACTGTTTCTTTTAAGAATGATGTTATCTGTCATGGAACGTTGGTAAACAATCTCTATACGATTAAGTGTGCACACCACTCAAATAATGAATCTAATAACACGTCGATCATTTCGAGCAATAAAAGAAAGCGTTCTTCGGAGATGAACGAAACACTTCTATGGCATCTTAGACTAGGTCATATTAATCTAAAGCGGATAGAGAGATTGGTGAAAGACGGATCCTTGGGGTCACTCCAAGTCGAGCCGTTTCCAACTTGTGAATCATGTTTAGAGGGTAAGATGACCAAGAGGGCATTTGGAGCCAAGGGGAATAGAGCCACGGGAGTGTTAGAACTCGTTCATACCGATGTGTGTGATCCAATGACGATCAAAGCAAGAATGAGGTATGAGTATTTCATTACCTTCATTGACGATTACTCAAGATATGGGTACATTTACCTTATGCGGCATAAGTATGAAACTTTTGAAAAGTTCAAAGAGTTTAAAGCCGAAGCCGAGAAACATAGGGAAAAGAGTATCAAGTTTCTACGATCAGATCGTGGAGGCGAATACCTCAGCGATGAATTCTTGAACTACCTATCGGACGAAGGGATCGTATCCCAGTTGACCGCACCGGGAACCCCTCAACAGAACGGTGTGGCGGAACGAAGAAACCGGATTATTTTAGAGATGGTCAGATCCATGATGAGTTATTCGGATTTACCCAAGTCGTTTTGGGGTAACGCCTTGGAAACGGCGGCTTATATTCTAAACTTGGTGCCATCCAAATCGGTTCCTAAAACCCCAATGGAATTGTGGACCGGGCGCAAGCCCAGTCTAAGACATTTGCGGATTTGGGGTTGTCCGGCATACGTGCTAGACAAGGAAGCCGGTAAGTTGGATCCACGTTCGGAATTAAGGCTATTTATAGGATACCCTGCGGGAACGAAAGTGTGTATGTTCTATAGTCCCAAGGATCAAAAGACCGTGATTAGTACACACTTTAAATTCTTGGAGGAAGACTATATGAATAATCGGAAACCTAAAAGTGAAATTACCTTAGAAGAATTGAGAGGTCAAACCTCGATACCAAGTATACAAGATGATGTACCACACATCACATCTTCACAACCGGAACCCCGTCGTAGTGGAAGGGTTCCTAGGCAACCCGAGAGATTCATGGGGATAGGAGAATCTTCGGATTTGGTTCCCGGTGTTGAATCAGACCCATGGACGTACGACGAGGCAATCCAAGACAAAGATGCGGAGTCGTGGCAAACGGCAATGGAAGCCGAGATGGGTTCGATGGATCATAATCAAGTGTGGGAGTTGGTCGAGCCACCCAGTGGGGTAGAACCCATTGGATGCAAGTGGGTGTACAAGAGGAAAAGAGGACCGGACGGAAGGGTTGAAACCTTCAAAGCAAGGCTTGTGGCCAAAGGGTATACTCAGAAAGAAAGGATCGATTATGAGGAAACCTTTTCGCCTGTAGCTATGCTTAAGTCCATCCGTATTCTCTTGTCGATCGCTGCGCACCTAGATTACGAGATCTGGCAAATGGATGTCAAGACGGCTTTCCTTAACGGAAGTCTTGACGGGATAGATATCTATATGCAACAGCCCAAAGGTTTCATTGAAAAAGGCCAAGAGAATCTCGTATGCAAGCTCAAGAGATCCATTTACGGACTTAAGCAAGCATCGCATACTTGGAACCAGTGTTTTGATCAAGTGATTAAGTCTTATGGGTTTGATCAAAACGAGTTCGAAAGTTGTGTGTATAAGAAGCGTGACGGAACTGCGGTGATATTCTTAGTATTATACGTAGACGATATTCTGCTCATTGGAAACAATGTAAAGGTATTGTCAGACGTAAAGGTATGGCTGTCAAAACAATTTGATATGAAGGACTTAGGGGAAGCCGGTCACATCCTTGGGATCAAGATCACTCTCGATCGCAAGAAGAGGATGTTGGGCTTATCGCAAGCTTCATACATTGACACTGTTTTAAAGCGTTTCAGCATGCAAGATTCCAAGAAAGGTTTTGTACCTTTTAGGCACGGAATCCATCTATCGAAATAAATGAGCCCTAAGACGCAAGCGGAGATAGATGACATGAAAGGCGTTCCGTACGCTTCGGCCGTAGGAAGCCTTATGTATGCAATGTTGTGTACGAGACCGGATATCTGCTTTGTCGTGGGCATGGTGGCAAGATATCAAAGTAATCCCGGGAAAGACCATTGGACTGCCGTAAAGTGCATCTTGAGGTATCTGAAAAGAACTCGGGAGCGGATGCTGATTTACCAGTCAGATAGTCTAGTTCCCGTAGGATACACGGACTCGGATTTCCAATCAGACATAGACTCAAGAAAGTCAACCTCGGGTAGTGTGTTTTGCATGGGAGGAGGAGCCATTTCATGGAGAAGCGTTAAGCAGAAATGCATCGCCGATTCGACCATGGAAGCCGAGTATGTAGCTGCTTGTGAAGCAGCGAAAGAGGCAGTTTGGCTCAAGAACTTCTTAGTGGACTTGGACGTTGTTCCGAATTTGCCCGACAAGATAACTGTCTTTTGTGACAATGCCGGAGCAGTTGCAAATTCAAAGGAACCGAGAGCCCACAAGGCCAGCAAACACATAGAAAGAAAATACCATCTGATACGAGAAATCGTTAAGAGAGGAGATATAGAGGTGGCAAAGATAGCGTCGGGTGACAACCTAGCGGATCCATTCACAAAGGGTCTGCCTCAGAGTACATTCGAGAGACATGTGGATGGAATGGGAGTCAAGACTATTGCCAATCTGCTTTAAGTATAAGTGGGAGGAATTATTAGGTTAGTGTAGGTTGACATGAGATGTCACGTAGAGCTACTACACTAAGACATGCATGATGTATACTAAAAGCAGACTTTAAGTATAACTGGGAGATTGTTGGAGTTATACGTGAAAGTATGCTTTTACTTTGTATAACTCGTGTATCAAACACTCGTTTTATGAGAATAATTCTTTTATCACATTTGCTTTAGTTATGATTGAATGTTGAATTTCTATTGCAAACCGTTCAATATATAGTACATGTTACATAGTAGTTAATGTGGTGATACCCGATCACGGAAGACAACATTAACAGTCTACTTGTAACTAAACGTACATTTTCACGACCTAGGTGGAATTGAACAATCCGCAGTGAAAGGTCGATGTGTAAGGCTCAGATTGGTCTGTCTTGACTAAGAGATTGCACTAACACATTTAGTATGTGTTGAAGAGGTCCTACAGCGAGGATAAATTCTTCTGTTCTGAAAGGTGAAGAATTAGACCTCAGTGGTTGTTGATTTCTTAATCTCCGTCACTTAAATAGGACCGTGTGTGCTTAATAGTTACTGCTTTGATTCATGTTGGGTGAGAATCATTGCGACTTCGAACTTTGTGTCTTGGGCAGTAATATTAATTATACGACGGTTGCTAAGATTTAATACGGAGAAACACGTGCGAGTACGGCTCGTGTGATTAGTCCCCTTGGTGGGCTCAGAAGTTTTATTGTACCAAATCTTGCAAGTGAAGAATTAGTTTCTTCGGTACGAATAATAATGTTGAGCTGTCTTTACTCCAAGGTGAAAGATGTTAATTAATTTAGAGCTATTCAGAAGCTTAATTATTTAATGGACTTGATAATCTTAAACGCGGGAAATAATAACCGGGAGCCCATATTATCGTAATATGGATTAAGATGGATAGTGCAATATTAATTTATTAGTGGTAATAATTAATATTAATGGATTGAATTATATTGGGGCTCAATATTGAAATTCAGAAGTCCATTAGGAGGTCCAATCTTAATTCTCCTTAAGGCCCCTCAAGTAGCCCATTAAGTAGCCCAATAATGATAAGGTGATTAAAATAAAAAGATAATATCATGCTGATTTTATCCTTGTTTTTTCGAAAATTTTGAATGTTGGAGAGAAAAGATTTTGTTGATTTTCTTGGAAAGATATTATGGAAGATATGTATTCTAGGAATACAAGAATATCTCATATATTCAAGAAGATCCAATCTTGGATTCTTTTCTACATGAATTTTCGAAAATTACCCCTAAATATGTAGAGTGAGATTTTTGTGGAATATTTTATTTTGGAGAAAAGAGTATATGAGATATATTCAAGATTTCTTAGAGTCTAGGAAAAGATTTCTCCAAGCCCATATTACACATGATATTTTCGGCCCCTACATATTATAAATAGGGGATGATTATTTCATCCCCAAGTACATAATTTCATGTGTTGGAAAAATCAAGAAGCATAGATATTTATCTTTTTCCTTAGTTTATTAAATTACTTGAAAGCGTCTCCCACCGGCGATCAAGTGAGGTGAAAAGGGAAATACTTGAGAAGGCTTTGGGTTGATAGAGCGAGATTACAATTGTCCCGTATATCCAAAGGCCAATACTACAAGAGGTACGTTAATCGCATATTTACTTGTTTATTCCGCCTAGTTAATATGTGAAATTAATTTAACATGCATGATGATAATTAATTGTTGGAATTATTATTTGAATTAATTAGGATTAATTCATGCTAATAATAATTGTATTTAAATTCGTATTTAAATTTCATCCCGAATAGATTCCGGACACCCCTATTTTCCCAACAAATAGTGGTCGCGGCGAGCAGAAATTCAGAAGAAGATTCTTCATCCAGTGCCGAATCAGAAGATCCCTTATTTGACGAGTTGACTCGCGAATTTTTAGAAGGGATAGGGTTCCCGTCTCCAAGGATGATGGAAAATGAGATCCCAACTGGAGTTGCTCGGCCTTTCGAATGGCGAGCATATGTTGAAGAGCATGCGAACAACTTTGTTCGCCCACAGAGAGAAGTGTTGGACTTGGTGAAGACTGAGTACCAGGCGAGCAAGATCAAAAGCGTTGTTCGCGAGTATGAGTTGGACTCGATCCGGGAGACCTACAAGATCCCCTATGATATTCACATGTGGGCTCCCCGGAGGAAAGAGAGAGCTGATCGCCCCCCTCCAGGATGCACGGCGATCAATATTCATACTTTGATCGCCGGACTAAAATTACCCCTTCCATCCATTGTTGGTCGATTCTTGGAGGCGACCAACCTTGCTATCACCCAGATTACTCCGATAGGGTGGATGAATCTGTTGGGGACAATGTGTTTGTTCGCCTTGGAGGGGTATGTTGATCGTATAACTGCAGAAGAGATCAACTACCTCATGACGATCACGAGATGTCCCCCTGGAGAGGAGGGTTACTACTACCTCAAGGCTAGGATAGGATTGAAGATGGTGGAAGGAGTGCCGAATAAAATCCGTGACTGGAAGCAGCACTTCTTTTTCATTGGGGTGATTGGCGAGCATCTTCTGGTCCACACGGTGGTGATGGACGAATAAATTCCCCAGCCTCTTATGGGAAATTTAAACGTAAGATTATTTTCTTGCTCGTCCTCGAACTGTATTGTTCTAATTTAACTTTTCTTGTTTGTTCGCAGGCCATCGTTTGCCCAAGTGGAACTCGGAGGAAGAAGAGATCGGCTCAGAGTTTCTATTCGCAACAGAGCAGAAAGGACCACCGAGTATTTGCGTGAGGGAAAGTGCTTGAGAGCTGCTCGCTTGTTTCCTTACCCTCATCATTTGGAAGCACAAGCTGAGGTGCCCCTAGGTATAAAAAATTTCTAACTCGTAATACTAATTTTGCTCGTCATTATTCTCTGATCTTGCTCGTCTAAATTGAATTTAATTAACTTCTTCTTCTCCTTTTTTTCTCTCTTTTTTTTTTTAGCCGAGCAAGTCACCGTTGCCATCCCTCCCAGTTTTGCTCTCCTAGAACAGAGGGTTTTCGAGATGGCGCCTCCGAAGGGGCGGAAGAGGAGAGGTGACCCACCCACCAAGATCTTAGGGATGACGAATAAGGCTGAGGGAGCCAAAGTCCCGCGACCAGCTGCTCCCCCTGGTCCTGCTCAGCCATCTTCTCCGATTTCTCCTCCTCGCGTGGGGAAGCGTTTGAAGAAAGCTGATGGGACTCCATTGGCTCACGAAGTCCCCGTTGGTGGCAAGGGGAAGGAGAAGGTGGGCCACAACCATGCTCGCCCTGAGGGGGAGACTGTTCGCCGTTCCACTGAGCCTGCCGAAAAAGCAGGCAAAGCGGGCAAGGATTCCATTTCTAGCCGCGGCCCCGAGGACCTCACCCATCTGGGTTGGGATGATCGGAAATTCAAAGAGTAAGTCTATCCCTGCCTTTGCCGAGCAAGATTCATTTCATTTTTTTTCATTTTTTTTATTTTTTCTAAGTATCCTTTTCTTTCTTGTTCGCAGATATTGTGCCGATGATCATCCAGGTCGAGCAAGTGTTGTACATCAGTACGCTTGCTCGAAGACTCCCGTTAACATAAGGGATATTCCTGGCGAACATGTTCGCAGGGCGACGGAGTTGGTCGCCCGAGCTTGGACGAGTCCCTTGGACAAAGCCATCCTCCAACAAGGGCTAGTGGACAACCTCCACCTCTCTATGATGCTCCACGTCAATGGCCTCGTCACGGCCCAAAGGGCAATGGCCCAAGTTGCCGAGCAAGAAGAGTCTGCTCGTCATTATGCCAGCACTGCTCGGCAACTCACAGAAGAGAAGGACGGCCTCGTCAGCCAATATGAGGCCAAGGTTGCCCGTCTCAATAATCAGATCAATGTTTACATTGATGCTGAGCAAAAACATCTTGAAGAAATTCAAGGTTTGTCCAAAGAGCTGAAGGACAAGAAGGCCCTGCTCGGCGAGGGGGAGAAAAAGTTGTCCGTAGCAGAACAAGAGAACGCCGGGCTGAAAGCAGAAACTGCTCGTCTTCGGGAGGCGGAAGCCAACTTCTTCACGCGCGAGCAACTTGAAGAGGAAGTTCAGGCTCGGACTGGCCCCATTTCCAACCTTGGATATATCTGTGCCTATGCGGACAGCATCCGCACGGCTGATGCTTATGACTTCAAGGATCTGGTGGAGGAAATGGGCAAAGATTTTTCCGAGTTTATTGAACATTATCCGCCACCGAACAATATTGAAATCCAGCTGGCGGACTTGGCTGTATTAGGGGTTAAACTCGACAAGCTTGACCCCAGCATTGTTGTCACTCATCCTCCGCTTCTGGTTGATGAGGGCAAGCAAGAAGAAGAGGCGGTTGTTGCTGACGAACAAAATGCTAAAGAGGCGGAGGATAAGGCAGCTGAAGACCTAGCCCTAGATATGATTGTTGATCCTCCCGCCGAGCAAGCTCAAGATCCTTCTCCTGCCGAGCAGCAATAGTTTTTAGGACTTTTTTTTGTTGTAGTTGTTCGTTCTTTTTGTAATACTTTTGTAGTAGCTTTCCAAAGCTGTACTATTTTTGAGGCTTAAAGTCTTTTAATTAATGGAATGTCTTTTTCATGTTCGTTCATTTTCTTGTATATGTTAATTGCCTTTACATTTTTGTCAATGCCTTTGCAATTATAACATATAGTGTTGGGCTTTTGTTCGAATTGAACTTTGCCTTTAGTGGAATCAGGGTTCAGCCTTAGGTTCTGTTCATTTTAAAAAATGAACAACCTTTAAGTGGATTTGGTCTTTAGGTCTTGTCCATTTTAAAAAACGAACAACCTTAAATCGGACCTGTACCTCGAGCTTTGGACTTTTCCTCTTGACGAACAACTACTATATTTACATAATGAAAAATTTACAAGTGTTATAAGACTGCTCGTCACTAACAAATATAATCTGACGAACAACTTTGAACATTAACTAAAACATGCTCGCTTATAAAAGATGAAACAGCACTAAACTATACAATGTACCGAACAACTTTAAATTATATACTTGGCAAAATTTTCAAAAAATTAGGCAAGTTTTTGGTTTGCCTTACTTGATTCACTGGCCCCCCAAGACATTTGTTCGCCCAATTAAGAATTTGTTCGCCTTATTGATAGTACTTCTTTAGATGTATGGCGTTCCAGGAGTATTGGGCCGACTTGCCTTCCATATCCTCGATATCGTATACACCATTAACGAATTTTTCCGTTATACGATACGGGCCCTCCCAAGTTGGTCCCAATACACCTGGAGGTTGGGCGAGCAACTTTCTTAGAACCATATCTCCAACTCTGAATTCCCTGACTTTAACATGGGAATTGTAATAGCGTTCTGCCCGCTGCTTGTATGTAGCATTTTTTAGCTCGGCATTTAATCTTTTTTCTTCGAGCAAATCCATTTCCGCAGCCAAAGCAGAGTTGTTCGCCTGCTCATCAAAGTTGGTCGTCCTGAATGTATTGGTCTTTAACTCGATTGGTATTACATCCTCTATTCCGAAAGCCATTGCAAAAGGTGTTTCTCCGGTGCTTGACCTGGGAGAAACTCTGTATGCCCATAGGACTTCCGGAAGTTCTGTAGACCAACTACTTTTGCTTTCTGCTAGCCGTATCTTTAACGTTTGCTTGATAATTTTGTTTACGGCTTCAACTTGTCCATTCGATTGGGGATGATAGGGTGTAGAGTAATGTTTTTTGATCCCCCACTTAGTACATAAATCTCTCAACTCTTTCCCATCAAACTGTGGACCATTGTCTGTCACGATGGTTTGTGGAACTCCAAAACGACAGACAATGTTCTTCCAAATGAAGTTGATCATTTTATGTTGCGTGATTTTCAACATGGCCTCTGCTTCTGCCCATTTTGTATAATAGTCGACTGCCACAACGGCAAATCGAACTCCTCCAACTCCTGCTGGGAAGGGACCAATGATGTTCATTCCCCATTTAGCAAAAGGCCACGGGCTATAAACCGATACGAGCTGTTGAGCCGGGGTATGAATGTTTGGTGCAAAAATTTGACATTGGTGGCAAGTCTTTGCTTTTTTTATTGCATCCTGGCGTAAAGTCGGCCAGTAATAGCCTTGTCTGATAGTTTTGTACGCCAAGGCTTGCCCCCCAGTGTGATTTCCATATACTCCGGCATGTATTTCTTCGAGTATTGCTCGTCCTTGCCCCCTAGGCAAACATTTGAGAAGTGGAAGTGATATTCCTCTTTTGTAAAGTTGCTCGCCTACCAAAGTATATCTAGCGGCTTGCTTAATTAGCTTGGCAGCTTCAAAAGAGTTGTTTGGTTTTTCTCCACTTTTCAAGTATTTGACTATACTTGTTCTCCAGTCTTCTTCTTCACTGGTTTGATCGTCAAGTTGGTTGACATTATAACTCGTTGTTGATGGGTCATTCATCTTTGTAATTATAATGTCTGCCAACTCTACAGGTCCTTCGCTTGTTGCTAGTCGGGCCAACGCATCTGCTTGAGTGTTGCTCGTCCTTGGGATTTGTTCAATGAATACTTGGTCTAACAAGGACATCAGGTGAGCAACAATTCGTTGATATTCGATCATATGGCCGTCCTTTGCCTCGTATTCACCTCGGACCTGGTTCACAATCAATTGTGAATCACCGAATATTTGCAACCGTCTGACACCTACTGCCAGGGATAGATGGAGACCAGCAATGAGAGCTTCATATTCGGCTTCGTTGTTGGTTGCCATAAAGCCAAATCTGATTGCCGAAGTGAATACTTGTCTGCCTGGATTGATTAGAACCACTCCCGCCCCCGAGGCTATGTTAGTCGAAGATCCGTCAACATAAAGATGCCAGGGGTGATCAAGTCCTCTCGTCGGATCCGGTGGGAAGGTCAGTTCGACTATAAAGTCGGCTAACGCTTGCCCTTTGATTGCTGTTCGAGGAGCATAGGTCACCCCGAATTGGCCAATCTCTAGTGACCATTTTAATAGACGACCAGCTGTATCGGGGCGATGGAGAATTTGTCTGAGTGGGAAAGTTGTTAGCACTTCAACTTGATGATCAAAAAAGTATGGCCGTAACTTTCTCACACTCATGACTAGCGCGTATGCCAGCTTCTCGGTTGGGGAGTATTTGATCTCCGCCTCATGCAAAGCTTGGCTGACGTAGTAGATAGGTTGATGGAATTTGCCGTCTTCCCGTACCAGAACGGAACTAATGGCCACTTCCGACGCTGCCAAGTATAAATATAGCTTTTCTCCTGGGACGGGTTTTGATAGGATTTTTACATCTTCTAGGTAAGTTTTGAGTTGGTCGAACGCCTTTTGACAGTTGTTAGTCCATGTGAACTGTCCTTTCTTGATGGCTTCAAAGAATGGACGGCATTTGTCCCCCGATCTGGATATGAACCGGTTTAGTGCTGCTAGCATCCCGTGAGTCTTTGCACTTCTTTTATTGAACGTGGTGGTTGCATATCCACTATGGCTTTAACTTTTGTTGGATTAGCTTCAATTCCTCGTTGACTAACAAGATGACCCAAGAATTTACCTGAATGAACTCCAAAGCTGCTCTTCTTTGGATTCAGCTTCATGTTGTAGTGTCGAAGAATTTTGAACACTTGGGTCAAGTGTTGGAGATGGTCTTCTTTACGGGGACTTTTGACTACGATGTCATCAACGTAGACTTCTACTATATCTCCAATTTGTTGGTCGAACATTTTGTTCACCAGTCTTTGATAAGTTGCTCCGGCGTTGATGAGGCCAAAGGGCATTCTTTTCCAACACAGCAAGTTTTTGTTTGTATAAAATGTTGTGTTCTCTTGATCATCTGGATGCATCGGAATTTGATGGTACCCGGCAAAGGCATCCATGAATGTTAGCATTTCATGACCTGCAGTGCTGTCCACCAATTGGTCAATGTGAGGAAGAGGAAAGTTGTCCTTCGGGCATGCTGCATTCAGATCTGTAAAATCTATGCATAGCCTCCAGGACCCGTTTGGCTTCCTTACAAGGACTGGGTTTGCTACCCATTGTGGACAGAGAGCTTGTCGGATTAGGTTACTGTCTAACAACTTCTTTACTTCTTCATTTAAGGCCTGATACTTGTCTGGGCCGTATTTCCGTCGTTTTTGATGGACGGGCCTCTTTTCTTGGTTGATGTTTAGTTTGTGGCAAGCATGTTTCGGATCTATTCCCACCATATCTGCATGAGACCAAGCAAAAACATCTAGATTTTTACAGAGGAAGTCTTTCATTCGGGATCTATAAGGCTCAAGGAGCTCAGATCCTATGTATAATTCAAGATCCTCGTTTTCAGGATTAACTTTGAATGCTTCCAGTTCTTCAACTGGAGTTGCTCATCGTTTTTGTCCTTTCCAACGAGGGTCAAGTACTGGTCCCTCTGGATTGAAATCATTTTCGATGTTCATGGGCTCTGCTCCCAGGCGGGGTTCTAGATCGTCTGTTGGTTTCGACCCATTGTTGTTAGTCAAAATCTGGCCCTCCAAGTCTCTTGTTGGAAGTTGCTCGCCACCGTCTCTGTGTTGTTCGCCAGGTGGAATTTCTCTCTGGGTGGTGATGAGTTGTTCGTCCAGCACTTGTTCGTCCGGATGTTGTTCGTCCGTATCCATGTGGTCATCTTCTATGTCCATCATGTTCTCCAATATTGATGGTTCATCAACTGGATAGCTGGTGGTGGCTTCCATCATGGATACTTGCGCATGTTTTGCTTGCAGTTGTAAGAGGCATTCCCGAGCCTTTCTTTGATCTCCTTTAACTGTGCCTGCTCCACTTGCTGTTGGAAACTTCAAGCAATAATGGTAAGTTGAACAGGCAGCTTTAAATTCATTCAAAAAAGGTCGACCAAGGAACCCATTATAGGTCGATTCCTGGTCTACGACCAAGAAATCTACCATTCTTGTAATATTCTTTTCGGGTTCCTCGATTGTTACAAGTTGTACAAGCAAAGAAATTTCTCCCAACGGGACTGTTACTGCATTTCCGAAGCCTAGGATTCTATGGTTTGAGTCCTGGATGTGGGCTGAAAAGTCCCCAAGTTTATCGAGTGTACTTTTGAATAAGATGTTAGTATAGGCTCCAGTGTCTACCAACAATCTATGGACTCGAGTCCCCATGATTTTTGTACAGATTACGAGCGAATCGTTATGTGGAGTCAAAACTCCTTCAAGATCTTTTTCAGTGAAAGTCAACTCCGCCGTTTGCATGATAGTTGGCTTGACCCCCATTTCTTGGACTTGATCGATTGCTCGTAATTCAGCCTTTCTCTTTCGGTTGGAGATTGGTGGCCGTCCATCAGAACATCCTCCTGCGGGACCTGCAGGTTCCATCATATACAAATCTTCCAATGGACGAGTAGGAATGGCAGGAACTGGTCGTGCCGGCTTATTGTTCTTCTGGGGTTGATCATCTTCGTCCTCAGAGTTGTTCTCCCGGACTCTCTTCCCGGGTTGTCTTTTGACAAAGTCGGAGAGCTTTCCGTCCTCGTAGAAACGCCATAGCTGTCTGAGCAAATCTCTACATTCACTTGTAAATTGCCCCACGCTTTGATGGTAGGCACAATATTTGTTAGGGTTGAGTTTGCCAGTGTCTTGGCGAATTATCCGGGGAGGGGAGAGCAACTCTTTATCCTTCACATTTTCATAAACAGTATCGACTGACACTGTTAGCACCTGATTCAACTTTTCTTTGAGTTCTGTCCCTTCAGTGAACGCCTTCATGTTTTTAGGGACTCGATAGCTTGTTGCACCAGGTTTCTTGTTGTTCTCCTTGGGATCAGTTTTGTTCTCTCCCAAGTTTGACTGCAGGGTCTCATGCATAGAAACGAATATGCCGGCCTGATTTCTAAACTCGGCGTAGCTCCTTGGGCACTTTAGATGTACCTCTTTCCATAGCTTTGACCTTTTCTTCAGTCCTGCCATAATAGCAACAATTTTTGTGTCCTCGCTGACGGGCTCACCCTCCAACAACACCTTGTCGAACCTTTCCATGAATGCTCGATCTGATTCATCGTCATTTTGTTTTAGGTCTGACAATCGGTGTTTCTGGGACAAGTATGATCCCGCCGTTGAGAAATGCGACAGGAACTCCCGACTCAGCTGAGTGAATGAATGGATGGATGCTGGTGGCAATGCTGAGAACCATTTGTGCACTCGATCCCCCAAGGTTAACGGGAAGTTTCGGCATTGAGTGGCATCGCTGGCTCCCATCGAGACCATATAATCTGAGTATTTTGTTAGATGAACTCGGGGATCAGCAAGGCCGTCATATTGTATGCTCGCAGGGAATTGAACTTTCTTCTGAATCGGGGCTTTCAGAATGTAGGTTGATAATGGTGAAGATGGCAAGCTGGTCGTCCCTACACCTCTTTGCTGGTCCAACTGTCCTTGCATGCTTTCTATCGCCCTCCTCAAGCTTGATAGCTCATCCAGAGATGCCCCCTGACTTGGAGGCTGTTCGGCGAACAAAGGTACAAACCTTTCTGCTCGTCGCAGTTCCTCGCTTGGAGTGGGCAACTCCTGGAGCTGCTTTTTTGGGTTGCTCGCCGCATTAGGTCCCAAGCGTCTAAAGGCAGACTGGGAAAGTCTTTCATGGACCGAAGGGCGAGGCTGTTCAAATGTTGCTCCCCCATGTCCTTCTTCCTGGCGAGCAACTTTCTCCTGGTATTGAGGTTGGCCAAGTCTGTCTTGAGCGCTGGAACGGGTTGTTCCGTGACTTGACACTACTGTTCGTCCACGAGCAGACTCTGCTTGACCTTTCCTTGGCTCGACCATCGGGGCTTTACCCTTGTCTCATCTGACCTGGGCTCTTTTCACCTCACGTTGTTCGCCCCTAGACGATCTGGCCCTAACAACTTCCAGGGGTCTATCCTTTGGTCTTGCCTGTGAAGGCATGTTATGTTCTTGCTGTCTCTGGAGAGCTTGGAGAGCAGCAATAGTTTTAGATAGTTCATTAGGGTTGTTCGCCAGGGCCTCCATCTCTGGTGGAAGATTGTGGGTTATGGCTGTATGCTGGGACCTATTCGCATGTCTGGGGTTACGGTCCCGGTGGTCGGCCGACGAGGCTCGTGTTGGAGAGACTCTCCTCGATAAATGGGATCCTTGTGTTTCCTTAGATTGAGGCATTTCAATATAAATTGTTTCTTTAATTTTAATATTGAAGAACACCAAGAACACCCTTGCTTGTATCTTCAAATATTTCTTGAGGTTTTCTTTGAATCTTCAAGTTTTCAACTTGAAGTTCTTGAGTAATCACACTAAACCGGAGTTTCGGACCCTCCTTCTAGCGCCAAAATTGTTGGTGATCAATTTTTATTGGATGGATTAGTGACTGTTTAGGTTCGGTTTAATGATCATCAAGCAATTACGTGTGATTGGTTACCACCGTAAATGGTAAATCGAGGGTCGGGTTATGAACTTGTAAATATGAAAATCGAAATCGTGATAATTTTGTATGTGTGTACGTTTAGGTGTATTAGTGTGTGTTTTGGGAGTGTTTATGAATTTGAACTTGTATTTCTTAAGCTGGAGAACAACTATTTATAGAGACTAGCAAGCATGAGGTGTTCCTGACTCTTGGTCTCCCTAGCCTGCATGCTTGACAAGTGTCATTTGACTACAATTTGACCTTATCTAAGCTGAATCTTAGTTACAAAGTCTTCTTTGGTCTTATCTCGGACTTCATTGTTGTTCGCCCATGTCGGCTTAGCTAATCCCGGATGGCTTTTACCTAAAAGTTGTTCGCCTTGTGGGTGTATGGCTCTGAAGTTGTTCACCTTTGTATTTTACAAAGATTGGCCTTGGGATCTTGGTCCTTTGTTCGTTGTCATACACCTCTTAGGTTGGTTGATGCATCATCTTTTGTCAATGTTGCTCGTCATCAGTGACTTAGCAGAATATTTATCTCCGGTCTTGGGCCTTAAAACCTGTTCGCCGATAAGCTGTTCGTCGTTATAGTTGTTCGTCGGTAGAGTTGTTCGTCAGTTTATACACTACCTGGATTGATTTATGCACCCCGACTTGATTTTCTTTACTGATTATCTTTAATTTGAGGTTGGCTCTTCATAATCCTTGATAAGGCTTTAATTCTTGTTGGCCTATCAACACCAAATTTTATAAAATATGGGTAAAATAATGTCTGATTATAATATGCCCAGTTGACCGTATTTTATAAAATTTGTACAAAATTGGCCAAAATTAAAAGATAGTGTCCTAATTTTGAAATTTTGTAAAGATCTCAATTTTGCAAGCTTGTAAAGATGTTGTCTCAATTTTGCAAGCCCATAAAGATAATTTTACAAACACTTATAAGGTAGTGTCCTAAAATAATAATTTTTCCCTTATAACCAATTTAATTAATGATAACAAAGAATATTAATTGTTTATTTAAAGAGTGTTAATTGGTTAAAGTAAAGTGTATCTAAAATAATTATAAAGTGGTTCATACATGAAATAACTTAATTCTAAAACATAATTTCAATAGTAAAATTTTATGTTTAAGATATATAATACTACAATGAGGTTAATTATATTTTTAATCTATCACCAATATTGTCTGATCGGTGAATTGATATGTATACAGGAAGTAATACCTTATACTTTATCACTAAATTAACTCATATACGCAAGAAAAAATATTTTTTAGGACATTATCTTATTGGTGTTTGCAAAATTAGGACACTATCTTTTCAAACTTACAAATTTTGGAAACTATCTTTATGGGCTTATAAAATTAGAATACTATTTTTATATTATTACAAAATAAGGACACTATCTTTTATCTTGAGAAAATTTAGGTCTAATTTTTAATTTTATAAGATGTGAGTCAAATAAAGCCCGATGATGATATGCACAGTTGGCCTTATTTAGCTAAAAATAAAAGACAGTGCTCTAGTTTTGCAAATTTATAAAGATACTATCTTAATTTTGCAAGTTCTTAAAGATTATTCTCAATTTTGCAAGCTCGTAAAAATAGTGTCCTAATTCTACTAACCCTCATATGGTAGTGTCATAAAATAACAATTTTCCCTTATAACCAATTTAGTTAATGGTAACAAAGAGTCTTTATTGTTTATCTAAAGACCATTAATAGGTTAAAGTAAAGTGTATCTAAAAATAATTATAAAGTGGCATACATATGAAACAACTTAATTCTTAATATACACTCAATAACAATTTTTTATGATTAAATTATGTAATACCACATTGAGATTAATTATGTTTCTAATCTATCACCAATGTTGTCTTAACTATGAATTGGTATGTATAAAATAAGTCATACATAATAATCTATTCACTAAATTAACTCATGTACGCAAGAAATAATTATTCTTCTAGGACATTATCTTATGGGTGTTTACAAAATTAGGGCACTCGCTTTTTGGGCTTACAAATATAGGAAACTATATTTATGAGCTTATAACATTAGAACACTGTCCTTATAAAATTACAAAATAAGTGCACTATCTTTTATATAGGACAAATTTAGGCCAAATTTCATAAAATGTGGGTCAAAAAATACCCGATTACGATATGTCCAGTTTGCCGTATTTTATAAAATTTGGCATAAATTGTCCAAAATTAAATGAGAGTTCTTCTAATTTTACAAACACTCATAAGGTGGTCTCTAAAATAACAAATTTTCCTTTACAACCAATATATTTAAGAAAAGAAAGATTGAGAAACCAAAAAAAGAATTAATGTCAATATTAATGAAAAAAAGTATGGAATTTTTTCAAAAAATATAATCTTATGATAACCACTTCAGAGAAGAGTTGAGAGAGTTGACTCAATCTCAAGTTGTTGTTTCCTTGTAGAATCAAAACCATAGTTTAATTAATCTATTAGATATTTTGGAATCATGAGTCTGTAGAAATGAGTATATCTTTCAAAAGAGTTCTCCGTCATAACTATATTCAATGTAACTTATATTGGATGCACTATATTATAAAGGTATTAAAAATATATATATATTAAAAAAATCTAGAACATAAGAATTTCATACAATTAAAATAAAATATTGTCCAATTTTTTTTAAAATATCATTAATTAATTTATGTTATCCCCCCCACCCCCTTTTCTTTCAAAATTTAAATTTTGGATTAATTACGTGGTCTTCCTAGGTTTTTTTTTTTTTTTTTTTTTGCAACAATATCACGTTCCCAATTATTGTAACATTTACACCTTTTTCTCTTTTACATTCACACTAAGAAATACTCCGTAGTTCATATCCATCTTCGCTGCTACTACACAAAATAACCACTATCATGAGCAATAATCCTTAATCAAATATTACCTTAAATAGAGAATAAATAAATTCATTGTACATTAATTTTTAAAGTGTATGGTCAAGCTTGCCATAAATTTTATGTATAATTATAATCAAATTTAACATAAGATGTATATTATTTTATCTTAATATTATGTTTTTAGTATAAATAAAATATATTATAATGGTAATGAGAATTATTATTGTCGAAAATTTTGCAATTATTTAAATAAGAAAGAGTAATTTAAAAATATCAAATGTTGAATTAGGTAAATTATAAGAGATTACATATCATTATGAAGGAAAATATAATCAATCAACAACTTATAATGCGTTTACTTCATTGTTTAAAGTACTTATGACCAAAACTTAATGAAATCAAGTTATAAGGATCAAATTAAAAGATATATTAAATAATATAGTTAATTAACTAAAATCATGGAATTCTTTTTGTCAATGGTTAACTTTAGCATAAAATTAATTTAGTAATTTGAAATAGTTATCTAAATTCACGGTATTTATTCTGAATTAAGAGAAAATCTTAAATATTTTTCTGAATATCCTGGCAGTAAATTTATGGAATTTATGATGAATTAAGAGAAAATCTCAAATATATTAATTTAAATGTGTATTAGTTCCCAAAAAATATTTAATGGTCAAAATTAATATATCAAGAAATTAGTAATTAACTAAAACGTATATCATATTTTGGCGGAATAAGTTTGGTATGTTTTCTGTACATGTTGTCCATAAAAGTTAAATTTTATCATATGAAATAAATTAGATTAATATAGCATAGAAAAAAGTTTATGGTAAGATGTTTGATTACTATAGGTATTGTGTCCATATTCTTCCTCCATATCAAGCACACGTTAATTCTTCCTCCATATATAAGTCATTAGTGCATATAATTAACAATCATATATTTATATATATATTTCTCAATAATACCATTTATAAAATGGGTCCTTTTAGCCCTCATAAATTTATTTGTCCAATGATACCATTTATATGATACAATTAGAATACTTTATTATTTACGTATCATAAGGACCACTAATTACTCATCAACAATTATAGAATAATATAGCTGATTACACAATATATTAATACAATTTCAAAATATTAATTAAACAAATTTATCAACCATACCATGTATAACTTGATTTAGCAGTCAAAGTAATCAATCAATTATTCTAAGTCAATCAACCTATAAATTTAATAGAACAATAATTAATTAAAATGCTATTACTAATTAGTTGTTATGCACATATTGCTAATAAAAATTTCTAGATGAGAAACTCAATTTTACGTCACAAAATTATAGAATGGACAAAGACATATATATATATATATATATATATATATATATATTTGAAAGGTAATCAATTACAATAATTTCCTAACATAATCAATTACAATAGTTCCTTCGACCACCGGGTACATGGCAACATCTTTTCATCTCGCTGTAGACCGGAACCGCAATCACCACAAGAGGGGGACCACCCGAACCCGCAACTCCGAACCACAACCACCACAAGAGGGAAACACAACCCCACCATAATAGGGGAACAACCACCCCACCACAAGAGGGAAATAAATTCCCTCTCCGTGTCTCGAACCCAAAACCTCTGGGGTCTTAGGCGGTGTGTTGATAGGCGAACATAAATAAATGATTGGCGAACAAGGATTAAAGCTTTAATAAGGATTACGAAGAATCAATTCCAAATAAAAAATGATCAACAAAGAAAATCAAGTCGGGGTGCATAAACCAATCCAGGGAGTGTATAAACTGACGAACAGCTCTACCGACGAACAACATACTGGCGAACAGGTCTAGAGACCCAAAACCAAATATGGACCCTCCACCAAGTCAATAATGACGAACAATATTTTGAAAGGTGGTGCATCTACCAGCTTGAGAGGTGTATGGAGACGAACAAAGGACCAAGATCTCAAAGCCAATCTATACAAAGGCGAACAACTTCTGATCTATGACCTCAAGAGGTGAACAACTTTAATTGAAGAACTGTACTGAATCAATCAAGCCGACCTAGACGAACAATAATGAGTCGTGATAGGACCAAAGAAGACTTTGTAACTAAGATATAGCTTAGATAAGGTCAAATGACACTTCTCCAACATGCAAGCAAGGGAGACCAAGGGTCATAGACACCTTATGCTTGTTAGTCTCTATAAAAAGTTGTTCTCCAACTTAAGAAATACAAGTTCAAATTCATAAATACTCCCAAAACACACACTAATACACCTAAACGTTCACACATACGAAATAAATTCGATTTCGACTTTCGTATTTATAATTTCTTTACCCGAACCCCCGATTTACCATTTACGGTGGTAATCAATCACACGTTATTGATTGGGGATCATAAATTGAACTAAAACAGTCACTAATCCTTTTGATTAAATTTGATCACCAACAATTTGGCGCTAGAAGGAGGGATCCGAACCTCCAGTTTAGTGTAATTAGTCAAGAACTTCAAGTTGAAAACTTGAAGATTTGAAGGAAACCTCAAGAAACATTTGAAGATTCAAGCAAAAAGTGTTCTTGGTGTTCTTGGTGTTCTTCAATATAAAAGTTAAAAAGACATTTTTATTTGAAATGCCTCAATCCAAGGAGACACAAGGTTCACTTTTATCACGGAGAGCATCTCCTACCCGAGCTTCATCGGCTGACCACCAGGATCGTAATCCCAGGCATGCGAACAGATCGAAACATACGGCCATAACTCATAATCTCCCCCCTGAAATGGAGGCCCTAGCGAACAACCCTAACGAACTGGCTAAGACCATTGCTGCTCTCTAAACTCTCTAGAGACAGCAGGAAGAGAATAGAGCTTCACAAATAAGGCCTAAGGATAAACCTCTGGAAGTTGTTAGGGCCAGGTCCGTAGGGACGAATAGCATGAGGTGAACTGTACCCAGGTCAGGCGAGATAAGGGCAAAGCCAAGGTGGTCGAGCCAAGAGAGGGCCAAGCTGAGTCTGCTCGCGGGCGAACAACAATGTCGAGCCATGGAACAACTCGTTCTAGTGCCCAGGACAGACTTGGCCAGCCTCAACATCAAGAGAAAATTGCTCGCCAAGGAGCAGGTGATAGGTGAGCAACATTTGAGCAACCTCGCCCATCAGTTCATGAAAGACTCTCCCAGTCTGCTTTCCGGCGCCTAGGGCCAAATGCGGCGAACAACCCTAGGAAACAGCTCCAGGACATGCCCGCTTCGAGTGAGGGACTGCGACGAGCAGAAAGGCTTGTGCCTTTGCTCGCCGAACAGCCTCCAAGTCGGGGGGCATCTTTGGATGAGTTGTCAAGCCTAAGAAAGGCTGTGGAGAGCATGCAGGGGCAATTGGACCAACAAAGAGGGACAGGGACGACCAGCTTGCCATCCTCCCCTTTGTCATCCCTCATTTTGAAGGCCCCAATTCAGAAAAAGGTCCAGTTTCCGGCTAGCATACAGTATGATGGCATAGCTGATCCCCGAGTCCATTTAATAAAGTATTCAGACTACATGGTTTTTGTGGGAGCCAGTGATGCTACCCAATGCCGGAATTTCCCCTTGACCTTGGGGGACAGAGTCCACAAGTGGTTTTCTGCACTTCCACCAGCATCTATCCACTCGTTTATCCAACTAAGTCGAGAGTTTCTCTCCCATTTCTCAACAGCAGGAACATATTTGTCCCAAAAATACCGGTTGTCAGACTTAAAGCAAAATGACGACGAGTCGGACCGGGCGTTTATGGAGAGGTTAGACAAAGTGTTGTTGGAGGGGGGGCCTGTAAGCAAAGATACAAAAATCGTCGCTGTCATGGCCGGATTGAAAAAAGGATCGAAGCTGTGGAAAGAGGTACGTCTGAAGTGCCCAAGAAGTTATGCCGAATTCAGGAATCAAGCCGGCATATTCGTTTCCATGCATGAGGCCTTGCAAGCAAACTTGGGGGAGAACAAAGCTGATCCCAAGGAAAACAACAAAAAATCTGGTGGAACAAGCTACCGAGTCCCAAAGAACATGAAAGCATTCACTGAAGGGACGGAGCTGAAGGAGAAGTTGAATCAGGTACTAACAGTGTCGGTCGATACTGTGTACGAAAATGTCAAGGAGAAAGAATTGCTCTCCCCTCCATGAAAAATCCGCCAAGACACTGGCAAACTCAACCCTAACACGTATTGTGCCTACCATCAAAGCGTGGGGTATTTTACTAGTGAGTGCCGAGATTTGCTTAAGCAGCTCTGGCGATTTTATGAGGAAGGGAAGCTCTCCGACTTCGTTAAGAGGCAACCTGGAAAGAGAGCCCGGGAGAACAACTCTGAAGATGAAAGTGATGACCAACCTCAAAGGAATAACAAGCCCGGGCGACCAGTTCCCCCCGTTGCTGCTCGTCCATTGGAGGATTTATATATGATGAACCCTGCAGGATCTGTGGGAGGATGCTCTGATGGACGACCACCGATTTCCAATCGAAAGAGAAAAGCCGAATTACGAGCGATCGACCAAGTGCAAGAATTCGGGGTTAAACCGTCCATCATGCAGACGACATAATTAATTTTCACTGAAAAAGACTTAGAAGGAGTTTTAACCCCTCATAATGATTAACTCGTAATCTGTGCAAAGATCATGGGGACCCGAGTCCATAGATTGTTGGTAGACACCGGAGCCTACACCAACATCCTGTTCAAAAAGACGCTCGACCAACTTGGGGACTTTTCAGCCCACATCCGGGATTCAAATCATAGAATTCTAGGCTTCGGAAATGCTGTAACAGTCCCGATAGGAATAATAACTTTGGCTGTACAACTTGTAACGATCGAGGAACCCGAGAAGAATATTACAAGAATGGTAGATTTTTTGGTCGTAGACTAGGAATCGACCTATAATGGGTTTCTTGGTCGACCATTTTTGAATGAATTTAAAGCTGCCTGTTCAACTTACCATTATTGCTTAAAGTTCTCAACAGCAAGCGGAGCGGGCACAGTCAAGGGAGACCAAAGGAAGGCTCGGGAATGTCTCCTACAATTGCAGGCAAGACATGCTCAAGTGTTCATGATGGAGGTCACCACCAGCTATTCTATTGATGAACCATCAATCTTGGAGAACATGATGGACATAGGCGACCACATGGATACTGGCGAACAACACTTGGACGAACAAGTGTTGGGCGAGTAACTCGTCACCACCAATGAGAAACCTCCATCTGACGAGCAACAAGGGGTTGGTGACAAGCAACAATCAATAAGGGACTTGGAGGGCCGTATGCAGACCAACAACAACGGGTCAGAACCAACAGACGATCTAGAGCCCATGAACATCGAAAATGATTTCAACCCTGAGGGACCAATACTTGATCCTCGTTGGAAAGGACAAAAACGACGAGCAACTCCAGTTGAAGAACTGGAAGCGTTCAAAGTTAATCCTGAAAATGAAGATCTCGAATTATACATAGGATCTGAGCTCCCTGAGCCTTACAGATCTCGAATGAAAGGGTTCCTCTGTAAAAATCTAGATGTTTTTGCTTGGTCTCATGCAGATATAGTGGGAATAGATCCGAAACATGCTTGTCACAAGCTAAATATCAACCATGCAAAAAGGCCCGTCCATAAAAAACGAAGGAAGTACGGTCCAGATAAATACCAAGCCCTGAATGAGGAGGTGAAGAAGTTGTTAGACAACGACCTGATTCGACAGGCACTTTGTCCACAATGGGTAGCAAACCCCATCCTTGTGAGGAAACCAAACGGAACGTGGAGGCTATGCATAGATTTTACAGATCTAAATGCAGCATGCCCGAAAGACAATTTTCCTCTCCCACATATTGATCAACTGGTGGACAGTACTGCAGGTCATAAGATGCTAACATTCATAGATGCCTTTGCTGGATACCATCAAATCCCAATGCATCCAGATGATCAAGAGAACATAGCATTTTACACAAATAAAAACTTGCTGTGTTGGAAGAGAATGCCCTTCGGCCTCATCAACGCCGGAGCAACTTATCAAAGATTGGTGAACAAGATGTTTGACCAACAAATTGGAGATACGGTAGAAGTCTACGTGGATGATATTGTCGTCAAAAGTCCCAAAAGAGAAGACCATCTCCAACATCTGACCCAAGTGTTCGAAATTCTTCGACATTACAACATGAAGCTGAACCCGAAGAAAAGTAGCTTTGGAGTTCACTCAGGAAAGTTCTTGGGTCATCTTGTTAGCCAACGAGGGATTGAGGCCAATCCAACAAAAGTCAAAGCTATCGTGGATATGCAACCACCACGTTCAGTAAAAGAAGTGCAAAGGCTCACAGGGTGCCTAGCAGCATTGAACCGGTTCATATCTAGATTAGGAGATAAATGTCGTCCATTCTTTGAGGCCATCAAAAAAGGAAAGTTCACATGGACTAACAACTGTCAAAAGGCGTTTTACCAACTTAAAGACTACCTGGGAGATGTTAAAATTCTATCAAAACCCATCCCAGGAGAAAAATTATATCTATACTTGGCAGCATCAGAAGTGGCAATCAGCTATGTTCTGGTGTGAGAAGACGGCAAATTTCACCAACCTATCTATTACGTCAGCCAAGCTTTGCACGAAGCGGAAATCAAATATTCTCCAACCGAAAAGTTGGCGTACGCTAGGGGTGAAAACGGATCGGATACAGACGGATAATGCTTATACCGTATCCTAAACCATATTTTTTTCTCGAATTCGGAGTCGGATACGGAAAAGCCGGATACGGTTACAAATTCGGAATATTCGGTATACGAATACGGGACGGATATCGGACGAATCCGGGCCGAATTCGAATAACTATAATCGAATAAAGCATAAAGACATTAAACCCAAGCATAAATAAAGCAATCAACAAACTGTTCATAAGCCAAAAAATCATGCACTCATGAAAACATTAAACCATACGCAATATACTTACATTTCTTTTAACTAATGCTAATGAAGAGTAAAGCACACCATCAAACACAAGTCTAGAACATATTTTCTTAATAAAAAAACAGAGTAGGGAACATAGTTTGGTTGAATGAAAACGTAAGAGTTAAGAGGGACGGGGGAAAAACATAGTTATTGAACATCAAATGGAGGCCTCAACTCTCGGATCCTCATCAATCTTCATCACTGTCCATTTCTTCTTCAACCTACATTTTTTTTGTATAAGCAGTTAGTATTTCAAGTTTGCAACTAACTTGGAAACTATTTATTATTTAAGAAGTAATAATATAAACCTCATCTCCCATAGTTGCACCAAGTGTTTCCAAAACTTCAAGATCAGCAACAATGGATGCAATATTCTTTTGAGAACCTGAAATTTTTATAAGAAATGCATAAGAGGATTATAAATACATAATTATAATATTAAATGACAAGAAGTTAAAATAGTTATACTTATAATTATAATATTCTCTCATTAGAGGATTATAATTAGAAATGCATAAGAGGATTATAAATACATAATTATAATTATAATATTCTCTCATACACATCTTTGTATTCATTCATTCATCCAATTTACCTTCCCTGACTGCACTTAATTTCCATGCAATAAGATTGATCCTAAGTATTCGATCTAATTTGTAACTACAAGTAATTATACATATCTAACTATATAGGATATATAAATACGACATCAAACAGGAAAAACACAGTATTCTTTATCAACTAGATCTCTATTATGCTGTCAAATTGTCAATTAGTTAACTCTAGTTATCTAATCATCAACAATATTATCCTATCACTAAAGATTGGTTTCAAAATCACAAAAAGGGAAAAAAATCTGCAAAATGCGCCCATTTTCAAGACCCACAATCTGTCAATCACCATTCTTTTTTTCTTTTCTTTTCAATTAAAAAAATAGAGAGAAAGAGACTATGGTTTTCTTCGGCAGATTAAAGTGTACTATGGTTTTCTTCGGCAGAGACTGTGGAGAATTGGAGACTATGGTTTTCTTTTCTTTTCAATTAAAAAAATAGAGAGAAAGAGACTGTGGTTTTCAATTCAAATGGTAAACAAAATCTTCAACAGATTCGGATTTCACAATAAAATTTTCACTACAAATGGAAAGAATATAATGACAAATAATTATGATGAAGAAAGAATTCGTACATTTGTATGGATGTTCTAGGTTTGGGAAGGATATTCATAGGCTTTGAAGAGGCGGCGTCGGGCACCTCACCGCCGGCAAGGTTGATGGACGACGGTGGATTTTCTTCCATTTGCGGCGGCGGTGAAAGGACGGGAAGAAGAACCGCGGCGGGCTGAAACTGAAGGGCCGAAGTGGGTAGCCGCCTAGCCGGAACTGAAGGGGGTAGCTGCCTAGCCGGAAACAGGCGGCGGTAGCTCCGTTACCATAGATGGGTATTGCTCTTCGGGCGGCTGAACTGAAGGGACGAAGGGTAGGGCTTGGGATTTGTTTTTAGTGTTGTTTTGGAATTTAGAAGTTAATACTTATTAGATAAGATTTGATTACTCATTAGTTCATTAATTTAAGTATTAGTGTATTACATTATTATATATATAATATATTAATATAAAAAAATAAAAAATATTAAAATAACCGGATATCCGGATTTATTATCCAGATAATATCCGATAAAATATAGGAAAACTCGAATACGGTCGAATATTATGTATTCCGAATTCGAATCCGAATCTGAAGTCAACTATCCGTATCCGATACCGTATCCGACCGGATACTGATTTTTTATACCATATTTGATACCGACCGGATACGGCTCCGGATCGGTCGGGAAATATCCGATCCGTTTTCACCCCTAGCGTACGCACTTGTCATGAGTGTGAGAAAGTTACGACCATATTTCTTTGATCATCAAGTTGAGGTGCTAACAACTTTCCCACTCAGACAGATTCTCCATCGCCCCGACACAGCTGGTCGTTTACTAAGATGGTCACTAGAGATTAGCCAGTTTGGGGTGATCTATGCTCCTCGAACAGCGATCAAAGGGCAAGCTCTGGCTGACTTTATAGTCGAGCTAACTTTCCCACCAGATCCGACGAGAGGACTTGATCACCCATGGCATCTTTACGTTGACGGGTCTTCAACCAACATAGCCTCGGGGGCAGGAATAGTCCTGATCAGCCCAGATAGACAAGTATTCACCTCGGCGATCAGATTTGGTTTCATGGCTACCAACAATGAGGCTGAGTATGAAGCACTCATAGCTGGTCTCCATCTGTCCCTTGCAGTTGGTGTCAGACGATTACAAATATTCGGCGACTCACAATTGATTGTGAACCAAGTCTGGGGCGAATACGAGGCAAAAGATGATCACATGATCGAATATCAGCGGATTGTTGCTCACCTGATGTCCTTGTTAGATCAAGTATTCATTGAACAAATCCCAAGGACGAGCAACACTCAAGTAGATGCGTTGGCCAGACTAGCAACAAGCGAAGGGCCTGCAGAGTTGGCAGACATTGTAATCACCAAAATGAATGACCCATCAACAAGGAGTTATAATGTCAACCAACTTGACGAACAAGCCAGTGAGGAGGAAGACTGGAGGTCAAATATAGTCAAATACTTGAAAAGTGGGAAAAAACCAAACAACTCTTTTGAAGCTGCCAAGCTAACAAAGCAAGCCGCCAGATACACTCTGGTGGGCGAGCAGCTTTACAAAAGGGGAATATCAATCCCACTTCTCAAATGTTTGCCTAGGGGGCAAGGATGAGCAATACTCGAAGAAAAACACGCCGGAGTATGTGGAAATCACATTGGGGGGCAAGCCTTGGCGTACAAGACTATCAGACAAGGCTATTATTGGCCGACTTTACGCCAGGATGCAATTAAGAAAGCAAAAACGTGCCATTAATGCCAAATTTTTGCCCCAAACATTCATACCCCAGCCCAAGAGCTCGTATCAGTTTACAGCCCGTGGCCATTTGCAAGATGAGAGATGGACATTATTGGTCCTTTCCCAGCAGGAGTTGGAGGTGTTCGATTTGCCGTTGTGGCAGTCGACTATTATACAAAATGGGCAGAAGCAGAGGCCATGTTGAAAATTACGCAACAGAAAATGATCAACTTCATATGGAAGAACATTGTCTGTCGTTTTGGGGTTCGACAAACCATTGTGACAGATAATGGTCCGCAGTTTGATGGGAAAGAGTTGAGAGATTTCTGTACCAAGTGGGGGATCAAGAAACATTATTCTACGCCCTATCATCCCCAATCAAATGGACAAGTCGAAGCCGTAAACAAAATTATCAAGCATACGTGAAAAGTACGGCTAGCGGAGAGCAAAGCCAGTTGGTCTGAAGAACTTCCGGAAGTCTTATGGGCATATAGAGTTTCTCCCAGGTCAAGCACCGGAGAAACACCTTTTGCAATGGCTTTCGGAACAGAGGCTGTGATACCAATCGAATTAAAGACCAACACATTCAGGACAACCAACTTTGATGAGCAGGCGAACAACTCTGCTCTAGCTACTGAAATGGATTTGCTCGAAGAAAAAAGATTGAATGCCGAGCTAAAAAATGCTACCTATAAACAGCGAGCAGAACGCTACTACAATTCCCATGTTAAAATCAGGGAATTCAGAGTTGGAGATTTGGTTCTAAGAAAGTTGCTCGCCCAACCTCCAGGTGTATTGGGACCAACTTGGGAGGGCCCGTATCGTATAACGGAAAAATTCGTTAATAGTGTATACGATATCGAAGATATGGAAGGCAAGTCGGCCCAATACTCCTGGAACGTCGTACATCTAAAGAAGTACTATCAATAAGGCGAAGCAAGTGAGCCAAGTACAAAAACTTGCCTAATTTTTTGAAAATTTTGCTAAGTATAGAATGAAAAGTAGTTCGGCACATTGTATAGTCTGGTGCTGTTTCATATCTTTTGTTTTTTAGACAGAGTTGCTCGGTAGAATATTATAAGCGAGCATGTTTTCGTTAGTGTTCAAAGTTATTCGTCGGTTTGTATATGTTAGTGACGAGTAGTCTTACAACACTTGTAATTTTTCATAATATAAATATAGTAGTTGTTCGTCAAAAAGGAAAAGTTCAAAGCTCCAGGTACAAGTCCATTTAAAAGGACCAAAGCCACTTAAAGGTTGTTCGTTTTTTAAAAATGAACAGAACCTAAAGCTAAACCCTGATTCCATTAAAGGCAAAGTTCAATTCGAACAAAAGCCCAACATTATATGTTATAATTGCAAAAGCATTGACAAAAATGTAAAGGCAATTAACATATATAAGAAAATGAGCGAACAAAAGAAAGACACTTCATTAAAATAAAGGTTTTGAAGCCTAAAAAATAGTACAGCTTTGAAAAGCCATTACAAAAGTATTATAAAAGGAACGAACAACTATCACAAAGAAAGAAAAAATGCTAAGTCTTAAGCCTATTGCTGATCGGCGGGAGGAAGATCTTGAGTTTGGTCGGCAGGAGGATCAATAATCATTTCTCTAGCCATGTCCTCAGCTGCCTTCTGCTCCATTTCCTTAGCAGTTTGTTCGTCCATGGCAGCCGGCTCCTCTTCTTGCTCGCCCTCATCAACTTGAGGTAGAGGGTGAGTAATAATGATACTGAGGTCAAGTTTATCAATCTTGACCCCCAACTCGGTTATATCCCCCAGTTGGATCTCGATGTTGTTCGGCAAGGGATAGTGCTCCAGAAACTCGGTCAGGTCCTTGCCCATTTTTTCCACCATGTCTTTAAAATCGTACGCGTCAGCCATGCGAATGCAATCGGCGTAGGCGCAGATGTAGCCTAAGTTGGAAATGGGGGCAGACCGGGTCTGGAGTTCAGCCTCGAGCTGCTCGCGGGTGAAGGTGCTGGCAGCCACCTCCCGGAGACGAGCATTGTTTGCTTCAAGCTCGGCAATCTTCTGCTCGACGGCAGACAACTTTTTCTTCTCTTCGCCGAGCAGGGCGTCTTTGCCTCCCAATTCACCAGACAAGCCTTGAATTTCTTCAAGATATTTCTTTTTTTGATCAATATAAATATTGATCTGGTTATTGAGGCGAGCAACCTTGGCTTCATAGTTGTTAACCAAGCCGTCTTTCTCTTCAGTGAGCTGCCGAGCAGTGTTTGCATATCTGCGAGCAGCTTCTTCCTGTTCGGCTAGCTGGGTCATCGCTTTATGTGCCATCACGAGGCCATTGGCGTGATGCATCATGGACAGATGAAGGTTGTCCGCCAACCCTTGCATGGAGATAGTCTTCTCCATGGGTCGTGTCCAGGCTCGGGCGACCAACTCCGTTGCCCTGCGAACATGGTCCCCAGGGATCTCCCTAATGTTGATGGGAGTTTTGGAGCAGACGTATTGGTGGACGGCAGTTGCTCGCCCAGGATGATCCTCAGCCCGATACCTGCGAACAAGAAAGTACCCAACACTTAGAAAAATCAAAAAAAAAAAAATGAATGACGAAACTTGTTCGGCAGAAACAAGAGTAAACTTACTCTTGGACCTTTCGGTCGTCCCAACCCAGAATGGTTATGTCCTCAGGACCGCGAACAGGAGTGGAGTCCTTGCCCGCTTTGCCAGTCTTCTCCACCAGTTCGATGGAGGCGCACCGAGCAGCTTCCTCTTTGGAATGGAGACGAGCATGGCTCTGCCCCACTTTCTCCTTGCCTTTATTTTTGGCAGGAGCAGTCTGGCCCACAAAAGACCCATCCTCTTTCTTTGAACGCTTTGCTCCTCGGGGGGATGAGGCCGGGGGAGGAGATGGTGGGGGATTTGTAGAGGGTGCAGTCGGGCGAGCAACTCGGGCCCCCTCGGATTTGTTCGTCATCGCCAACACCTTGGAAGACGGATCACCTTTCTTTCTCCTTCTCTTCGGAGGTGGCATTTCTTGGACCCTTTGCTCTAAAAGTCCGAAGCAGGGAGGGACGGCGACGGTGACTTGCTCGGCTAAAAAAAAAATTAGACGAGCAAGTTTGGGAAACAGATGACGAGCAACATGTATGTTGAAAGTTAAAAACTTTCTGTACCTGGGGGCACCTCAATTTGGGCCTTCAGGTGGTGGGGGTACGTGAACAGGCGAGCAGCTTTCTTGCACTTAAGTTTGTTCACGTACTCAATGGTCCTCTCGGCCTTATCTCGGAGAGCGACCAAACACGAAGTGAAGAGGAACTCAGATCCGATCTCTTCCTCTTCCGAGTTCCACTTGAGTAACCGGGGACCTGCGAGCAAACAAGAAAAGTTAAATTAGAACTTTATGCAAGGGCGAACAAAGAGAACCTTACGTTTGATTTGCCCATAGGTGGTGGGTTCGAATATACGCCCTGCACCGCCGTGAGGACCAGAAGATGCTCGCCAGTCGCCCCCAATAAAGAAGAAATGCTCCTTCCAATCCCGAATCTTGTTCGGCACCCCCTCCACCAATTTCAATCCGGTCCGGGCCTTCAAATAGTAGTACCCTTCTTCGCCCCTCGGATATTTGGTAATGGTCATCAAGTAGTTGATCTCTTCGGCAGTGATGCGGTCGACGTACCCCTCCAGGGCGAACAAGCCCATGATGCCGATCAAGTTCATCCACCCAATAGGGGTTATTTGGGTGATAGCTAAGTTGGTCGCCTCCAGAAAACGACCAACAACAGGAGGCAGTGGCAACCTTAGCCTCGCGATCAATGTGTCGATGTTGATCGTCGTGCACCCTGGAGGAGGACGATCAACTCTTTTCTTCCTCTTAGGAGCCCACATGAAGATGTCATGGGGAATTTGGTATGCCTCCCGGATGAGGTTGAGCTCTTCCTTGCGAACAACACTTTTGATTCTGCTCGCCTGGTACTCGGTTCTTACCAAGTCCAAAACCTGACGCGGGGGGCGATGAAAGTTGTTCGCGTGTTCATCGGAATATGCTCGCCAATCAAATGGGCGAGCAACACCAGTGGGAATCTCATTTTCGAGCATCTTATGGCCTGGAAACCCTATCCCTTCCAGAAATTCAGGGGTAAGCTCGTCAAACTCCGGATCTTTCTCAAATTCAAAACCGGATGACGATTGCTCGTTGGAGGAGCTGCTCGTGGCTTCCCTAGCCACTTCGCCAGATTGGCGAGCACCAGAATCCTCCACTGATCGGACCACCGAATCCACGTCGAGATGCGCTTCTGAGGAAACCTCAAACAGCGGCTGTTCGACAAACTGCACAATCGGAAACAAAGGGTCCAATTCTTCCTCCGATCCTTTATTGCTCGAATGGGAGGACATTAGTCTTAGAGAGTGGCTAGTTAGTCTGAAAGTATGTTTTTTCAAAACTCCGGTGGCAGTACTAGGTAGACAAAGGCGGCGCAGATTCTCCCCACGGCGGCGATGAAGAAAAAAAGCGAAAGAAAAATGTGGAGAAAGAGAGGAATAAGAAAAATAACTACCTTGCTTCGAAACTGGAGGCCAAACGCTGAAGAAACGTCGTCGGAAAAGCTTGAAGTCGTCGTGGATGGAGAATTCGCCGGAGCACTGTAGCAAGAAGCAAAAAAGTGGGAAAATATTTGTTTCCCTCTTCTATTTATACCCCAAGCAAAAAATGGGGTACGAATCGTAATTTCCAACAAAATATGGACTTAATTGAAGAAAAACGGGGTCAATTCCGAGCAAGACTGAAAATCAAAGGACCTATACGTAATTATAGGGGCGCGTGACCTCGGGAATGCTCTCAAGTGGGCGGCGCGCAATCATACCGCCCACGTCATCCTTGTACATCCCCCAGATCGTGGGAAGGTGAAACGGCGAACCCAATGTTGCTCGCCAAAATCAATGATGTTCGTCCAAATCCTCACCAGAATAGTATCCTAACTACAGTTGCTCGCCACAAAGTTGCTCGGCAGAGGCAACATCTAGTCAGGATAGGGGGCAATTGTTGATAGGCGAACATAAATCAATGATTGGAGAACAAGGATTAAAGTCTTAATAAGGATTACGAAGAATCAATTCCAAATAAAAAATGATCAACAAAGAAAATCAAGTCGGGGTGCATAAACTAATCCAGGGAGTGTATAAACTGACGAACAACTCTACCGACGAACAACATACTGGCGAACAGGTCTAGAGACCCGAAACCAAATATGGACCCTCCACCAAGTCAATAATGACGAACAACATTTTGAAAGGTGGTGCATCTACCAGCTTGAGAGATGTTTGGAGACGAACAAAGGACAAAGATCCCAAAGCCAATCTATACAAAGGCGAACAACTTCCGATCTATGACCTCAAGAGGCAAACAACTTTAATTGAAGAACTGTACTGAATCAATCAAGCCGACCTAGACGAACAATAATGAGTCCGTGATAAGACCAAAGAAGACTTTGTAACTAAGATATAGCTTAGATAAGGTCAAAGGACACTTGTCCAACATGCAAGCAAGGGAGACCAAGGGTCATAGACACCTCATGCTTGCTAGTCTCTATAAAAAGTTGTTCTCCAGCTTAAGAAATACAAGTTCAAATTCACAAATACTCCCAAAATACACACTAATACACCTAAACGTTCACACATACGAAATAAATTCGATTTCGACTTTCGTATTTACAATTTCTTTACCCGAACCCCCGATTTACCATTTACGGTGGTAATCAATCACACGTTATTGATTGGGGATTATAAATCGAACTAAAACAGTCACTAATCCTTTTGATTAAATTTGATCACCAACACGGTGACCTCAACCACTTGAGCTACCAACACTTGACAAAGACATATTAAACACATGAATTGTTTACATAATGTTAATTATTTCATAAATAATTTATAAATTGATTAATCACGTCCCTTAAATTAGGGTCATTGATGTTCATTTATAAAGTTAAGTCTACTGTAGGTTTCCAAAAATAGTATCATAATTGTAGATAAATTATTTTTAGTATATATATTATACTCATATATTAAATGGTTTGACCGAGTTTTTATTGTAATATATAAAATTGCAACGAAAAATCAATTAAAATTTAATGAGATAAGTTTGTATACGGAGTATCATATTTGATTTCATAAAACTACTTAATTATGTTCATATATTAAATTGTTTGACCAAATTTTTACAATAATATATATGAAATTATTAATTCGATCGGAAATGTTCATACAATTTTTGTAGACATTATACAATTTTTTATTGACCGGATTAAATGTACGGAGATACGTTTATTCAATTTTAAGAAGTCGTGTATGTTATACTTTGTTTAGCTTCAATTATTTGCAACAAATGTGTATTTTCCAATTTAAATTTGATTCGCAAATGTAAAGTTGACACATTGAAGTTAAACTAATTAATTGACATATAACAAATTCATATGACAAATTAATGTAAATAGGTATGCAACACGAAATTATCCATAGACCAATTTCAATTTTTTTTTATTATTTTACCAAGTTTATTATATTAAGTTCATATATTAAATGGTTTGACCAAGTTTTATAGTAACATATGAAATTAATTTACAGTAAAAATCAATTAAGATTAATGAGATAAATTTGTATATATAAATTAATTTGATTTGGCATATGTAAATGTGGCATATTTATCCTTGATTTGACCAAGTAAATCGAATTTAAACTCTTTAGTAGACATATATGAAATAAATATGACAAATTCTCTTAATACGCAAGCAATTTTAGATCCTTTAAGGATGATTGAAATTGATTATAGCAAATTTCCAAAATGAATTTGGGAAAAGTTTTGACTTATTTGCAATCGATTGGTTAAATTTTACTGAAGAATAGGAATTTAACTATAATAATGTGAATTGAATAGATACAAATTAATTTATAAGATCATTAATTTTGAATCTATTGTTAGACTTTATTATCATGTGCAAAATAAAAGGAAAATATAATTAAATTACAATGCAATTGACAACATTTAATGATTGAAGAAACTTAAAAACAACAATTAAAAGTAAAAATTGTACAACTATGGTATATTATATATATATATATAACAATTGTTAATCCTTTTTTTAATAGGATATGCTTAATAAATTGAAATAGATAATCCCTATTTATAATAATAATAATAAAAAAAAAAAAAAGAGGTAGATGCAATATATTATCCGCTCATAAAATTTCTTCAAATCATTGTAAGGAGAAAAATTAACATGAGGATGTTAAGAAAATAAATAAAATTATTATTGAGGAAAGCCAAGGTAGTGGAAATCTTAACTAAAACTATAGAAGAAAAAGGGTTTAGCCTTCCTATTTTGTACAGAGGATACACAAATATTTTGAGAATAAATAAAGAGTACCACTATTCAAACCCCAAAATCCTCTAAATCTACCCCACCTACTAAACATACCCCATTAAAATTTAAAAATTAAACATACCCCATTTCATTCCTATAATATCCTTCCTCCATTAATATTACCACAATTCCATTAAATCTACATAACTTACTAAAAATTCTCACCATTCCATATTCTCATTAAAATCTTTCTTTTATTTTTTTATTTTTTCATATTTTTTGGTTTTAATCAAAATTTAAAAAAATATTAAAAATTAAATATATTTTGATTATTATTTTATAAATAATTAACTAACTCTTCTAAATAAGTATTTATCAAAAAAATATCAAAAAATAAAATAAATATAAAGATAATTTTAATAATCAATTAAATTGTATAATATATTTAAATAAAATATTAAAAGTAAATTTGACAATTATTTTAAATAATTCAGAAAATAAAATAATTTAAAAAAAGTCTAGTTAATTTTTTTTAAATCATTTAAACCTAAATAAAATTTGACAAAAATTAAATAATAAAAAAATCTAAAAAAATAATCAATTAAAATGAAAATTTGAAAAATAAAATAACTACATAAATATAAGAAAAATATCTAAATCAAAACAAATTAAATTTAAAAAAGAATAAAAAAATAAAAAATATTCAAAAGGGAAAAGACTAAAGATGAATAAAATTAGAAAAATATTTTATAAATATTAATTAAATTGTCGTAAATAATTAAACTAAATAATTAATTAAAATTTTATTTTTATTTAGCTTCAATTGAATTTTTAAGATTTTTTAAATAATTTTCTTAATTTAGTTAATTTTTTAAGATTTATTTTTAACTATTTTTTAGTTTATTTTTTAAAAAAATTGGATTTGTTTTGATTAAATTATTTTGAAGATTTAGTTGATTTATTTTCTTTTGTTTTCCAAATTTTTAAGGATTTTTTAATTTCATTTAATTTGATTATTTAAATATTTAATACATTTTTAAACATTATTTTTAGGGTTTAAATTTTTTTAAGAAAAACAATTGATCAATTAAAAGTTAAAATACTAATTTTGAAATTAAATGACTTAAATGACTAAAGTCAAAATCAACATAAATTTAGAGTATAATTCATTCCATATATATATTTATAAGGATAACTTAGTCATTTTATTTATGTCTATTTTGTCTTTAAAATTATGGGGTTTGTTTAGAGGATTTTGGGGTTTGAATAGTGGGACTCATAAATAAAATCTCTGAAGATTAGTTTTGAGAACGGCGTTTGCTATCTTCTTTGCACAATCGCTGGAATGGAATACGGTGACGTTACTCCGACGTCTTGATGCTTGTTGGGTAGCGTCAAGTCTCGTGGAGATGCGGCCTCAAGCGATCGCTTGCGACGGGCCTTATTGTAGCCACCACACTGATCTGTGAGCAGATTTGCAATATAGTAAAGGAACCACCCGAAATAAAATCGGAGCGATCAAGGATCGTGAAAAAGATGAAAAATAAAAGAAAACAAAGAAAGAAGAAGAGGATGAATGAAAATGAGGAGGACAAAAGTCAAATTTATAGGGAAAAAAGGGCATCGATCTACGGACGAGATAAAATGTGAAATAATCGATGGACAGGATGAATGTACACCTTGACTCAATGAGGAGCCAAGGTTTGAGAGATGAGAAATGGAGAGGGGTGCCACATAGGCATTTTTTGCTTCCACTATATAAGAGGGGTGTATTCAATTGAGATTCTATCGAATTTTTTTGGACTTTAAAAAGTCAGTGGATTTAGAAAATCTATAGACTCCATGTAGAGTTTGACTGACTTTTTTTATTGATTTATTTGGATTTTCATAGACTTTACAGGATTGTGGAATACATTTTTTTTATTAATTTACATGGATTTACATAGACTCCGGCGCTGGAACCATTGATGCAAATATATATGGGACACAATTGTATATAAAAAAAATTATCTAAATTATTTTAAAAAAAAATACATTAGTTAAAAAAATACATTATTATTTCATCTTCATTTCCATCACCGTTATACCTCGCCCTCATTAGAAGTCTCAGGTTGTTAGAAGAGATTTTGGAGAATAAAATTTATTTATATTTTTTGAAGAGTAGACTTGACAACGGGGCGGGTAATCCCCAAAGCAAACAGGGACGGGGAATTTTTTTGCCCCACAGGCGGGTACCGGGATAGTATTCTCAGCCCGGGGGATCCCCGTCTCGTTCCCCGCGGGGAGCTGCATTATTTTTTTATATAATTAATATATTTATATATAATTTTAATGTTAAAGTAAATTACAAATAAATATTTCATAGTTTCCTACTCAATTAACTATTTATTAAAAATTACATTTTTTTATTTAATGTTATGTTATTAGTTCCAAATTATATTATTTTCACTTTAGTATATATGCTAATTAAAAATATTAGAATTAGAGGTTCTTCAAATTGTTTAAATTAATTTTTTAACACCAACTTAAAGTAATTGTTGTGTATATTTAAAGTTTTTAATTTAAATATTTTTTTATATTTTAAAAATGAGATAAAAAAATAAGTAGGCGGGGAACGGGGAATCGCTGCGAGACAGGGATCCCCGGTGAGACGGGGATGGGGAAAAAAATTTCCCAATTATTTTGCAGGGATGGAGATGGGGAATGACCCCCGTCCCCGCCCCGTTAATATCCCAATGGAAAAGAATCAAAGAAAGTCCATAAACTGTTGAATACCTAAAGATTTTTTAAGACTTTTCAAAATCCGTAGAAATCTCTGGTTATTAGAAGAGATTTTGAAGAGTGAAATCTATTCATATTTTGGAAGGGAAATCTAAGAAAATCCGTGGAGTATTAAAATCCATAGACTGTTGAATACCTAAATATTTTTTATGACTTTTTAAAATCTGTATTGAATATCTCAGGATTTTTAAAGACTTTTAAAATTCTAGATTGAATACCCCCAGACTTTAAAAGTCTAAAAAAATCTTACAGACTCTATAACCAATACACCCCTCTAAGGTTATTGATTGATTGATTTGATTGCGGGGCAGGGCGGGGCGGTGCAGGGCAATATACATACCCATACCCGATCTGCCCCACGTGCGGGGCGGGGCGGACCTGCCCCATTTTCTGGACGAGGCGGGACTGACCTGGCCTGGCCTAACCGGAGCGGACCGTTTTGTCATTCCTAGTCCACGCCTTATACCATCTTCGAATCTACTTCATTTTGGAATTTTATTTCATATAAAATAAGATATAAAGTATATAATTGAAGAAGATTTGTAAAGTAGAGCACAAAGATTTGTATTTTTTGTAATTGAGCGCGTAAATTAAATAGACAACGTTTGTTTACCCAGTTCGTCCGGAAGGACTACGTCTGGGGGCGATCCAAGCCAGGAGTTCCACTAGTATTGTTGTGTATCAGAGTACATAATTCATGAATACAATGAGATATATATAATAGTAAAACCCTAATCTAAATGGGTCAGGCCCAATATAATTCTTGGTCCTTAAGTAATGTCCACACCAAATCTCCTAGATTTGGAATATAAAATCTTCCGGATTTACAACACTCCCCCTTGGACATTACGACATAAATGTCTTGTCATAAAAACTCCACGTGCTGAGGATCGGCCATGATAATAAGTGGGAGGAATGTTATTGATCTTCTAGATCTAAATCTTCCAGATTTATTTCGATGTTACCGCTCCCCCTGAAGACAACAACACTTTAAGTCTTTGCATCCCAATACCACGGACGTACTTTTCAAAAGTAGACGTAGGTAAGGATTTAGTAAACAAATCTGCAAGATTGTTACTAGATTGCACATTTTGAATGGTAATTACGCCACTCTTCTGGAGTTCGTATGGGTAGAAAAACTTAGGTGAAATATGTTTCGTCAGGTTTCCCTTGCCGTACCCATTACTCATTTGTGCGATGCAAGCAGCGTTGTCTTCAAATATAACGGTGGGAGGTGTATCGCCCTTGGCGATACCACACGAGTCACCAATGTGTTTTACCAAGGACCTTAACCAAACACATTCTCGTGCGGCTTCAAATAAAGCTATGATCTCTGAGTGGTTTGAAGACGTGGTAACCATGGATTGTTTAACCGATCTCCACGAGATTGCGGTTCCACCACAGAGAAAAATATAACCAGTCTGGGATATGGTGTTGTGGGGATCAAATAAATAGCCAGCATCCGCATAACCTACTAAGGTTTTGTCTTGGTTCTTACGATAAAACAGTCCAAGATCTTGGGATCCTTGGAGGTATCGTAGAACATGCTTAACACCATTCCAATGTCTCCTCGTGGGAGAAGCGCTATATCTCGCAAGCAAGTTAACTGCAAATGCAGTGTCCGGCCGGGTGCAATTTGCAAGATAGAGCAAAGCTCCAACAACGCTAAGATAAGGAACTTCTGGTCCCAGAATTTCTTCTGAATCTTCTCTTGGTCTAAATGGGTCCTTATCCACTTCAAGGGATCGGACTACCATCGGGGTGCTAAGTTGATGAGACTTATCCATGTGAAATCTCTCAAATACCTTTTTCACGTAGGTCGACTGATGAACAAGGACTCCTTCTGGGAGGTGCTCGATCTGCAAGCCGAGGCAGTACTTGGTTTTACCCAAGGACTTCATTTCGAATTCAGCTCTCAAGATTGAACTGACTTCTTCAATCTCTTTGCATGTTCCGATTATGTTTAGGTCATCAACATATACGGATATGATGCAAAAACCGTCTTGCGATTTCTTCGTGAATACGCATGGGAAAGCTTTATCGAACGTGTATCTCTTCATCTGAAGGAATTCACTAAGTCGGTTGTACCACATAAGGCCCGATTGCTTCAGGCCATACAACGACTTACGCAGTTGTATGCTATACATACTGCGATTTTCACCATCCCTTAACTGAGGAATGTCAAATCCATCTGGGATTTTCATATAAATGTCGGCATCTAGTGATCCGTATAAGTACGCGGTTACTACGTCCATTAATCTCATCTGGAGATTCAACTTAATTGCCAAAGATATCAAATAGCGGAACGTTATTGAGTCCATGACGGGAGAATAGGTTTGATCGAAATCAATCCCGGGTCTCTGTGAAAACCCTTGTGCTACCAGCCTTGCTTTATCCTCTCCATAGTATTATTTTCTCAATTTCATTTTTGCGCGGGTGTACGAATGAAAGAGTCAAATACTTATCTTTTGTTAAGCGAGGCGAGCTCCGCATCAATTGCCTCTTTCCATTTAACCCAATCGTGGCGCTTCCGGCACTCAGCGATTGTTTTGGGTTCAGGATCTAGATCATTAATAATGGAAAGAGCTATTGACGCTGAAAATGTGTCGTCGACGACAGTAATGTTTATATTACATGTTTCTCCCGTATCTGTGAAATTCACAGAGACTTTGACGTTTACGTCAACCAGACCTTCCTCATTTCCCATTGTATCTGGGTCTGGTCGTTCCACGGTCCTAGTGCATAGAATATTTTGTGCACGTGCTTCATCACTAGGACTCTTGTCTCCTTGAGACTTGGAGTTATCTAGACGGATCTCTTCCAGAGATTTTCCATTCGACTGACCAGATTTGCTAGCCTTTCGTTTAGGTGTGTTACTATCTCTTGAGGTTCCCTTACGCTTTTGGCGTGTGGGGGCATGAGTACTCATTTTACTTGGGACCTCAACCCTTTGGGGAGTATTTACTGCTGGTATATGCGATCTAGTCATACCTCTATGGTCAGTGAACGCGTCTGGCAGGTTATTTGCTAAGTTCTGCAGGTTAATGATCTTCTGAACTTCTAGTTCAGATTGATTAGTGCGCGGATCTAGATACTGAAGATTACTTACGTTCCACGTAAGTTCCCCGGCATTCATTCAATTTTGAATTCGGATCTCCCCCTAATGCCGGGAAGTAATCTTCATCGAACGTGCAATCAGCGAACCGGGCCGTTTATTGATCCCCAGACAAAGGCTCGAGGTATTTCACGATGGATGGAGAGTTAAATCCTACGTAAATACCGAGTTTCCTTTGTGGGCCCATAGAGGTTCGCTTGGGTATCGTAATCGGTACGTATACCGCACATCCGAAAATACGCAGATGGGAAATGCTAGGTTCTTTCCCACGCACTAACTGTAGGGGGGAATGATCATTATATGCAGTAGGACGGATTTGAATCAAGTGTGATGCATGAAGGACTGCATGCCCCCAGCATGAGGTGGGTAGTTTAGAATTCATTAGCAATGGTCTCGCGATAAATTTGATACGTTTTATTAGCGCCTCAGCAAGACCATTTTGGGTATGGACGTAGGGGACCGAATGCTCCACTTTAATTCCCAGGGCCATACAGTAATCTGTAAAGACCTTCGAGTTGAACTCAGCTGTGTTATCCATACAAATCGTCTAGATTGGATAATCCGGGAATTGAGCTTCAAGCTCGATAGTTTTCGCAATGAGCTCTGCAAGAGCTTGATCGCGGGTAGACAGCTACAAGCATATGCCCACCTAGTGGAGGCATCAATAAGGACCATAACAGAGCGGTCCTGATGCTGGGTGAATCGGTCCGCAAATGTCTCCTTGAATTCGCTCTAGGAAAACCGGAGACACTAGTCCAACCTTGGTGCGCGACGGGCGCACTATCAACTTTCCCATATAACATACATCACAAAATATTCATCAACAGGAAGGATTCTTTTATTCGAAATATAATTAGATAGAATCCTACGTATCATGTATTGTCCTGGATGACTTAACCGCGGATGCCATAATTCAAAGGAGTTCGGGTCGTGAAATCTCATACTCATGGCTAGATTTTGACGGCGGATATATAAATAGTACAATCCGGGGGAGAAGAAAGTTATTCTATAAGATCGTATGAGTGGTGGCGCTATCTACCAATCATAAATCACTACCTCAACCCCATTATGCCAGAGGAAATTAACCCCAAACAAATAGCTGATATGTTTACTAGCCATAAATAAAAACAGCAATATCCGAATAAATACATGGATAGCTATTAAGGTAAACACATCAAAGCTAATAAATTCATTCATTAAATATCCAAAAGAAAGGATCCAAAACATAATAAGCAATTGTTTTATTCGGAAAACAAAAGCTAGGAATAACTAAATACGTAAATCTACTCGTCATCACCAAAATGTCTAAGCTCAATGCCCTTATGATCTACGTTGTCTAGGTCAGAGTCTTCTTCGGGCAGACTGGCATGGTGAGATTCAACTCTAGGGGCCTTCCTCTTATCGTCCTTCTGCTGCTTTTGATAAGCCTCGACCAAATGTTTGGGAGTACGACACGTGCGAGACCAATGGCCCTTGCATCCGCATCTGTAGCAGGATTGTTCACCCTTATCTTGATTGTCAGATTTTCGGGGAGCGGAGTTCGTGTTAGGTGCAGCCTTCTCACGAACCTGAGCTTGATTGTCATTCAAGGCACCTGAAGCACCGGATTTGTTACGACCTCGGCCTTGGCTATGAGTTCGTTTACTTCCTCTCCCCCTTCCACGCTTGCGACCTCTTGTACCACTTTGAGCTACAGCGTGTGCTTCGGGCACAACTTTTGAGCCAACCGGCCTCGCATTATGATTCTGCATAAGGAGCTGATTGTGCTTTTCCGCTACTAGGAGTGCAGAAATTAGCTCAGAGTGTACAGTGTAGTTCTTGGCCCTATACTGCTGCTGGAGTACAAGGTTGCTTGCGTGGAAAGTCGACAAAGTCTTCTGGATTAAGTCGTCCTCAGTTACAGTCTTCTGGCATAACTTCAACTGAGACACAATACGATGTAGGGCTGAGTTATACTCCGATACAGACTTAAAGTCTTGGAAACGGAGGTTCAACCAATCGTATTGGGCTTGGGGGAGGAGTATATCATTTTGTTGTTGGAAACGGTCCTTCAGGGACTTCCACAAGGTTCCAGGATCTCTTTCAGTGAGATACTCATTTTTCAGGTCTTGATTGAGATGATGCCTAAGAAAGATCAAAGCTTTCGCCTTCTGGGCATCAGTTGATTTTGGATCATCGACAATCGTGCCGCTAATGTTGTTCGAGGCTAGATGTATTTCAACATCTAGCGCCCATGTCAGGTAGTTATTACCATCAAGAGTAAGCTCAGCAAATTCTCTTTTGGTAATATCAGACATTATGCACTACAATTAAAGTGACATGGGTAAGAGGATTGACCGAAAAAGATAGACAACGGGGAGACAAGGATTTATTTAGTTATTCTAAGGCACACAGATGCATGTACTGGGCGCCGTCTACCCAAGGCATAAATTTACGGTCCAACAAATACCGGGCGCCGCCTACCCGGGCATAAAGAACGGACTATAAACTATGTGCCCAGTGTTAAAACACGTAGGATAGTAAAATCACTCAAACATGCAATAACTATAAATAACGATAATCACATGAAAATGATTTCAGAAAATATACGGTTTAATGGACAGAGGAAATAATCATTAGAATAATTATTTCATGTACATTAACGCAATTTAACGAAATATTTTCAGGATTAATTAATAAAACTAAAACACGGATTTTATGTTTTCAAGAACACAAACGAATCGGGTTAAGGTAATCATTAAAATCCATGAAATAACGTCGCGTTGGTTGCGCACAGCGGACGGGGTCGACGCACGTAGGTCGATCGTGTGCGTGCGGCAACGGGCACCGGCGTGCGAGTTTGCACGTGGCTTCGGTCTCGACGGGCGCGGGCGCGACGGGCGCGGATGCACGCAGCGCCGGGCACGACGAGCGTGGGCGCGACGGGCGCAGATGCGCGCGGCGCCGGGCGCGACGGGCGCGGGCGCGCGCGGCACGAGCGCGACGGGCGCGGGTGCGGGCGGCGCTGGCCGATGATGGCGACGGAGGCGCGAGCGCGCGCGGCACCGGGCGCGACGCTGCGAGCGTGCGTGCCGTGCGGGCGGCGGTCGGCGCTGGCTGATGCGGGCGACGAGGGGGCGTGACGCTGCGGGCGGGCGCGCCGTGCGGGCGGCGGTCGGCGCTGGCCGATGCGGGCGACGGGAGGCGCGAGGCCGCGTGGCACCGGGCGCGACGCTGCGGGCGTGCGCGCCGTGCGGGCGGCGCTCGGCGGTCGTTGCGTGCGACGAGGGGGGGCGCGAGCGCGCGCTGCACCGGGCGCGACGCTGCGGGCGTGTGCGCCGTGCGGGCGGCGCTGCGTGCGACGGGAGGCGCGACGCTGTGCGGCACCTGGTCGGCGGCGGTGGCAGCGGCGGCGGGCGGCGCGAGGACGGCCGTTCGACTACGGGCGACGGTCGTTGATTATTGATTTAAATCACAAAAATAATTTTCACGTAATATAATTATGCACAGGAAAATTCAGGAACGAAATCAATTGGTAAAGTACATGAACGATCAAGTGATTCATATAAAATAAATTAAAAACGTACCGTATAATCTCAGTTAGAGACTCGTGCTGATAACGTGTTGTAATTGAGCGCGTAAATTAAATAGACAGCGTTTGTTTACCCAGTTCGTCCGGAAGGACTACGTCTGGGGGCGATCCAAGCCAGGAGTTCCACTTGTATTGTTGTGTATCAGAGTACATAATTCATGAATACAATGGGATATATATAATAGTAAAACTCTAATCTAAATGGGTCAGGCCCAATATAATTTTTGGTCCTTAAGTAATGTCCACACCAAATTTCCTAGATTTGGAATATAAAATCTTCCGGATTTACAACAGTATTTTCTAATACAAGGATGGATTTAGATGGGGCGTGAGACAGTCACACGATTTGAGATTTTTTTTACTCTGCATATAATTCTTTTTATTTGTATCTTCAATCATAATATTTTATCATTTTGCCCTCTTTGGTTTTTTTTTTTTTTTCCCCTTCCGCTTGCTTTCATCCCCCTATTCCAATATAAATAATGTATTTTTGCAAATTTAAATTAGGAGATGATTTAAAAGGACTCTAGCGCCTAGGAAAGGCCAATTACCCCAAGTCCTCACACTAATTTTGCAACAATATTTGTGATTGATCAACTTCTGAAATAAAATATAAATTAAACAATTATGTTATAATTCATGAAACTTTATCAATGTTCTTCTCTTCTTCACGATCTCTCTACCTTATATACTACCAATCAAACTCGTATTAAAATGGCTCAAACTAATATTTTTCAATTATTATGTATAAACAAACATATGAAACCACAAAATGCATGAATTGCTCTTTTACCGTCCCTATTCATTGCATATATATAGGCATTATTGCAAACATTTTAGGGTAAATTGCAAGGATGGTCCCATGAGAATTTGTACTTGACAGATTTGGTCCCATGTTCTTTTTTGGTCCCATTTTTAGCAGAAAAGGTCCCATCCGTTAATTTTTTTTACAGTTTTCTATGGATTACTGGATGGAAAAAACTTTTCAACTTGATTTTTGAAGGAAAATGGGCCAGCTTTTGCTATTAACTATTATTTCAATGTAAAATTCAAGCCGGAGGCGATTCTGCAACTTTAGTTTTTAGAGTTTTAAAAAGTTGGAAATTAATTATTTTTAAGTTGGGAATTATACGCGCGAGTTTTTGGCAGAAAACAAGCGAGCGTGTGGGCCTCATACTCGTTAATCCGTTATTTTTTTGGCAGAAAAATCGTGTGGAACTATTTGCGCTAAAAAAAGGACCAAATTCATGAGGACCAATTCTTATGGGACCATTTCTGCAATTTCCCCAAACATTTTATTAGCAGGTATGACATATTTGCTATTTCCTTTGGGAGACAGCATAATACATTGTACAAAGAAATGCACAGAACGTGCAAGAATGCGACTTTTCTTAATTTCTCCTGAGCAGAGTTATCATTCAAGTGAAGATTAATTAGGATATAAAACGCATATATAGGTGTACTTAATGAATGATTAACGTAATTAATTATGCCCATCGAATTAAGTTTAACTCAAAATCAAGAGGGTGCTATCAATATATATTTGGTATACTATTATGTGGACAAAGTTCAATTTCTAACTTGTTTTGAGAGTATTAGTTGTTTCACCAAAGATTATTAGTTGTTTTACTGTAAGGTGTTAGGTTTGAATGATATCAGTTGTTCAATTAAAGAGTATTAGATGCTTCATAAAATGTATATTTATTTTCCTAAAATGTATTACTTGTTTACAAGTTCCACAGTGAAATGTTTTCACACAGTACCAACCATAAACATTTTAGTTCCAAACTTCCAATAAACAAGTAATTGTAAAAGAAAAATATTTAAAATAATAATAATAAGAGGCTTTGTAATTTTTAGGATCGACCTATAATTAGGATGGAAATTTATGAGTCACTCATTTGACATGATTTTTACTACGTATATAAAATATTTAGCTAGGAAAAAAAATATCAAATAATCTTCTGGGGAATGAGAACTCATTTGCTAGCGAAGTGATATCCAATGGTGAATCCAGAAAATCTATATAGAGTATGCACAACTCTAAGAATACTAAAAGAAAAAAAAAATCGTGCAATTTCAAAATATAAAATAAGTCCTTAAAAATGTAGAATATAAAAAATATATAGACAATTTAAGGGGAAGTTTGTTTCGAATTTGTCAATGGAAATAAAAGATAAAAATTTATTTTTTATCCTTAAATATATTAGATGAATGATTGTCTCTATAATGGTTAAACCCCTTATGTTCTTTTTGGGTTTTAAAAATTTGAATTTAGGTTTTGTATTTTAAAACTCATTCTAGTTTAGGTTTTAAAATTAGATTTTTGAAATTCTAATCCTACAACCCTATAAATAACCTACACAATATTCTTAACTTTTTTCATCATAAATTAAGTTAAAACTTATCATACACAAAATTTAAAAAGAACACACAATTTAAAATCCCTAAACCTAAAAAGAACATCACCTAGTGTTGTACGCTAGGTTTGAGAAAAAGGAATATAAAGTTTGTTGGTGGTAGCGAGAGAAATGATTGAGGAAATTGATTATAAGAAGGAAGAAAAATAATCAAATGGATAGATAATTACTTTATTTAAGAGAAAAAATAGTGTTGTAGATCAATTTTATTCTCATTAATCACTATGATTATCATATATTTATCAACATTCATATTTCAATTGAATTTTTTCAAATCAAGCGCGCCTTCTAAAATTTTAAAACATGTAATATTACGAATACAAGAATTTTTTTTTATCTAAAATAAAATATAGTCTTTTTATATCTTTTAATAGCCAATATGTCAAAATATATACTTAAAGCATTATATATGTACAACTATTTGGAAAAAATAAGTGCATACCCACTAACCTACATACATCCGCCCATGGAGATAACATATACAGTACATGCAGAGATAATATTATTTTTGAAGAGCCTGGTCTTTTTCTTGATCGGTTAAAGAGTTCACAAGTAAAAAACGTATGAAATAAATGCAAATGGCTTTGGATATTATCCAGAATAATCAAAAGAATTAAAAACAACCAAAATAGTCGTAGGGCCCTAGAATTTGACTTATCTTGATCACAAACTAGTCGTTTACTTTGCTCATTATATACCTATAATTACCAAACCATGATTCGAAGTCAATTCGAATATTAAAACTAACTTGGAAGAGAGATTAGGGATTAAAGATTTTTTTTTTTAATGTTTTATGAGATATTATATTATTTTATTAAGGGTTTGACAAAATAAATCACAAACTCTATAGTCTTTATCAATTACAACGTGAACTTTTAAAATTTGCAATTCAATGCACGAACTAATTTATTATTGCAATTTGATACATGATGTAACTTTTTGGGGTTACTCTAACCATGGTGTAAATTTTTTACGATACTAACACTACGTGACAGCCGAAGTTGCCGCAAAAAACACGGCTACACGCTACATCAAATGTCAAATCTAGAAGAAAAACCTTTTTTTTTTTTAAATTCCAAAACATATTTTTATATAACATTTCTCAAACACGGTTTAGTAATAGTGAAAATATGTTAAAAAGTATTATTTTCTAATATCTGTATAAGTTACGAAATATTTTTTCTACATAAACTAGAAAACACCAACATTTATGATTCATTATTGAATGTGTTTGAACAATATTTTATAAATAACCTTTTGAAATATTGAAAATAAACAAATTTTGCAGATTCAACATTTGATGTGGCGTGTGACGCGTCTTTGACGTTGGCTCCAACTGCCACGTATGCATACATATCGCTGGAAATTCACACCATGTATCGAATTGCAATAATAAATTAGTTCGTGCATCGAATTGCAAACTTGAAAAGTTCATGTTGTAATTGATAAATACTATAAACTTTGTGATTTTTTTTTTCATTAACCCTTTTATTAAAGAAAAATATCAATTATATGACATCAACGTAACAATCCAACCCTTTTAGCACTTTAAAATTGCGTTCTAAGTTCTAACACGAACCATAAACAAATAATGATGGTGACACCCTCGTGAATTGACATGTTAAAATTGGCCTTAATGAATATAGGATTTATTCATATATATGTGAATAATTCTTTTTAATCCAAATGAAAATTTTAGGGTACGCATGGTTCAAATTTTTAATGAAAATTGTAATGGTTATATACATTTATAGTGATTAATGATAATAATGTGATCAATTTGCATGCTTATACATCTTACGTGATGAGGCTTAGCCGCTTAGAATATACTTCATTTTGATTAATTAACTACTCATCTCCTATATATAACCAGAAATCTCCAAGCCACCTTATATCTTCCATAATTCGTTCCCAAAGGGAATCGAACCCGGGTCACTCACTAGAATGAGGAACCCGGTGGCCAGGTGGGCTAAGCCACCTGATTACCATTTTTCCTAAATTAATTCTCTATTTTCGTTCAACAGCATCTTTTATCTCCACTTATTCCAAGATTAAAACACAAAACTAAGAATATATATATTTTTTTTATTCCTACCCTTTTGTGTTTCATTCCTACCCTAACAAATAAACACAATAACACAAAACACAAACACAAAATCAAGAGCCTTTTGTGGCCTAACAAATTCAACAAAGGGTAGGAATGAAAAACAGTAGAGATTCCCCACCATTTAAAACAGTTCATCCATACCTCATGTACGTACAACAACACACTCAAATAAGAAGTGTCTCGTCGTTTTGTCGATAGCTGTGCAGAGTACGCAATTCACATCACTGTTTTGGTTAAGAACATTTTTTCTTCTCAAGTTGCATTAGATCGGGAGTCTATTCCATAAAAGTCTTCATGCATGAGCAATGATTATTCAATTATTCTAATTACCAATTTCACTAAAAAAAATTGAACCACGGTCCCTTCAAATGAACTAGTAGGCGCGTGAATACAATCCATTTTTGAAAAATCTTAAGGATATGTTTGTTTTGGGATTTAGGTGTGCGGGTAAAAGTCATGACTTTAAAATCTTAGGATGTGAAAATCTTAATAAATAATATAAGTATGTGTTTTTTTTGGGATTTTAGTAGAGTGAGATTTTGCATTATGTCAAATCAATATTTATTAGTGATATATGTTGTATTATTTTATTATAGAGCATGTATATAGTGAAATTGGTTTATACACGAATGCTGAAGAATATTAGTTGTTTTTACTAAAAAATATTAGTTGTTTACACTGAACAATTTTAGTTTGTTTAATTTCACATAACAACTAAGACTCTTTAATTAGTGTAGAGAAATAATACTCTTCAATGAAAATAGCTAATACTTTTTAGTGATACAACTAATACCCTTCAATGATTCATGTATGAACCATTTTAATGACTTTTTAATATATTGACACAATTATCCCTCCATTAACTAAATTAAATGTTCCTTTTATTGTGATTATTTTTTTAAAGTTTTTTTTTTATATATAATCTTGTGCTTTTATATAGTTAATTTATTTAATAATTATTGTTTATAAGATATTATAAATAGACGAGAAGTGAGAAATATTTTTTAAAAAATCATCTTTATATCTAATTATATATTAATATAACATTTAATAAATAATTTGTAGTTAGAAATATTAAAAAAATACAAATAAAAAAATAAAAGAAATTGGAACCTGCCCTGAGCACTTCTCATTCTAAAGAAAATCAGTAACAACAAATTTCTTCTTAGTCAGGTCTTTATATATTTACTATAAGCAAGATATTTCAAGAAATTCACATGTCTAAATTTTTTTTTTTGTATAAATTTTGATATTTTACTTGGAGATAAATCCTAGTTTGTGTTTAGGTGTTCTATGAAAGAACGTCAACAAGTCATACGGGTTAAAAATTAACAGTATTAAGTTTTTAAGGAAAATATAAAAGGAACTTGCACTATATTTATAAAATCATAAGAGAGTTTCGCATAATTTTTAAAGCACAGTGGGATTTCACGCCGATTTTCTAAACTACAAGGGGGTTCGGCGCAATTTACCCTTTAATTATGTGAAAATAGTAATAGGTTTATAAGTATGAATTGAATTTGAGATTTGAAAATTTGGTTTTAAATCCAAATTCGTATGAAGAGTGGATCGCAAAGTCCAAAATCTATTCGAGTGAATTCCAAAACAAACATACTCCCAGGGATTCGACAAAATGTTTCAACTCAAATACAAATCTAATTCGCTAATTTTACACAAAATGACGAGAGCTGCTCCACTTTAAAGTGTCAATGTTTAATATACGAAATATCATTATTTAAGCATAAAACGTACAATTGTTTATTAATTTTTAGAACAAAAGTAATTTTTTTTAAATAATATTCTTTCATATGCTTAAACAATATCATTCCATATATTAAACCATATATTAAACATAATATTTAAAAGAGTAGGTTTTATATGGAAATAGTTTATAATAAATTTATCATGAAATTGTTTTAAAGTATCGAATATTTGATCAGGAGTATCATTAATCTGGGTTCAAGAAAATTTACAACAATTACAATATAATATCACTGAGCCAAATTAATTATACTCTGATTATCGATACTCCTGGTCGATTCGATACTTTAAAACATAAACTTATCATGAACTATTTTCGTATAATATTTTGCTTATTTAAAAATGCGTTCACAAGATTTTGAAAAAAGATAAGAAAATCTAAATCAGAAAAGGTCAAAAGACAAAGAGAGGATTAAACTGAACTAACTGATGGGCATAAATCGGATGCCGCGTGATGATCTTGCTAGTTGCTACGATCTGCAGAATACAGATGGACATTATAGTATAAGATAATGTAAACTGATTTATTTATTTATTTTTATTTCATCTCATCGTATTTTTAGTAAGAATTCAGTTGAACTTTTCTGCCATTTTCGTGTGCTCTCCACATTTCATGCCTTGATGGCGACTTTATAGACTTATGCCTCGTTTGTCACCGTGCCAGTGATATGGTGGGATAAGGGGGAACGGGATTAGTAATGAAAATATTAATTTACTTTTCTAACAGTATTATTCATTGCGCTCCAAAAAAAAAAAAAAAAATTAAAATTCATTACTATAAATATATTTTAAAAAAAGTATAATTGCAATAAAATCACCATCTTCTCGCAAATTGTAATCTAATCTCACACTTTGAATTTTGGTAAATAAATCCCCACTTTAACAATTTTTTTGCAATTCAAGTTCACAAAGCGAAAATCTCCTTATCATTAACCATACAATATTTTTTTAATGTTTAAACTCGAAACAAACATTGTTACAATATTTATAGGTGGAACGATGTCGTTTAATTCTTTTAGGTAAGATATCACGTCATTCTTCTGCCCATGAACTCGAATCACAACAGATTATTAAAATAGAGTTTTATTTATCAAAATCTAAAAGTTGAGATTAGAATGCAATGCGCGGAAAAATTGTCGTTTTATTTTTGAAATTAAGTCTTTAAAAAAATTATATATAATATGAAAAAGTTTCACAAGCCGTGAAATTGATATGCAAGTAATATTCTTTAATGAGAGCTAATAACATTCACTAATACCCTTTATTGAAAAATCAATAACCTTTAACGCATACTCTTTAATTCTTTGAAAGAATTCCGTCTTATCTAAAAGTGAAAACTTATAGAGCGGTGTGAATTCATTTAATTATTTCTCTTACACTCTCCTCACTCATGAGCCGGAGTGAACAATTTAATATGATTGTAAATTATTTCTCTTACACTCCGATCCCCTCACTCATGAGCCGAACACAATTTTTCCTCTTTTTGGGGAGGCCCAAAGAGTGGACAATTTAATATGGGTAAAGTTGTTCTCAGCTGGAATCAAACCTAGGATCTCTGTCTGGGCGTAAGACTATGAAAATTTTTCATCTCATTTGAAAGTCCGAATTTATAGAAAAGTGTAAAATTAATTCATTTAATTATTTCCTTATCGTCTTAAAAATTGTATTGTCAAAGTATCATTTACAAGATGAGGACCAGTTGCACCTTTAAGAATTAAATAGAAATCCAATGTAATCCTTTTGAGTCTCGATCAATTTCATGTAAATTGAGCTACGGTTTCGGTGATTTATTTATGAGGAAACCATGCATGTTTGCTTGAGTTGTAAGTCAAACTATTATGTATATATTTATCAATATCCTGATTTTTTTCAGTATTTGATCTACATTAAATTTTCTCGTAATTAAACTATTGTAATACAATAACCATCATTATACATTTAACTCTGTACATGACATGTATTGGTGCAAATAATACAAAATAAACTACGTACTATCTTACGGAAATGATCGATTGGTCTAATTATTTTATTTGCAAAATTAAATACCGTCGATCTAAATTATTGTTATTAATTGTGGACTAATTAGCTGTAAAAACTCACTCACCCTCTCTTTCCCTTTGGCATCTATGAACTATTCTCAAGGTCTCATTGCTCCCCTTTTCTAAAATCAGTGCATACTTTCTATTTTGATTTGTTCCACAAAAAATATACATGCCTAAAAATAGAAAATATTAATTCATTAAATTTTATTTTTGCAATACTTATATAATACACGTGAAAATATACTTATTATACATTTTTCTTAATCCGTATACTTAAAAAAAAAAAAAGGTACTGTTATGTGTTCTGAAACGGAAAGATTATTTCTTTTTTACTATTCTCATTATTTAAAAGAGCTCAACCTTTTCATCGTCAGTAATTTAATCCTGGCGTATCGCATGAAAAGATCAAGAGAGTTGATCATAATTAATAGATCTGGCTAGCTCGTACTTATTTTCATTTTTAGGGAATTATTGCAATTATGTTCCGAAAGTTTGGCCTCAATTGTTTAGGAGTAGGTCTAATGTGATTTCCAGTTCAAACTTTTTTTTTAAATATTTCTATTATGTATACACATTATTACTGTTATGCATATCAATAATCAATGTTTAAAAAAATACTTAATTTTCAAACAATGATAATATATGTGTATAATAGTGTTAGTAAATATACATGACAATGAGAATTTATACACATAATAATAATATTTAAAGAAATCGAATTCATGTGAATTTGGGTTAGTATTTTTTTTTTTTTTTTTTTTTTTGTCATTGTTTAAATTGATCGATCCTTTGAATTAATTATTTCTTTCGCGGGGAGGGATGGTACTGAGTGATCTGTTTTCAGTCGATCTAATTTAATTTTTCATTGGCAATTGTTGCATGCTCATTTACCGGGATGTGCTTACACATGATACCACAAATATATATAGAAGATTAATTCCACTTTTTCCATTCAGGAAACACCCAATTTCAATGGTGCACAAATCTTAAATTTGTACACGGTGTATATTTCAATTTTATTAGCTTGCACACATTTTATTTCATATTTTCAATTAAATTTAATACATACAGTTTACTTATATTAATTTGCATATTTTGTCCATATGTCCAATTACTTGATTCAGCTGGTGCACAGAAAGTTGACTAAAAAAATAAATTAATCTATATAATATCACTAAATTAAGTGCCAAATTGAAATAAAATTTATCTTCAATTAATTGCACATAAATAAACTTTAAAAGTATATTGCAGATTTATGTTCAGCATTAAGTTGCACTGGCCAATTATAGGCCAATCTTCATCGAAATATAAAATCATACAAGATCTTTTTTGTTTCGAATCATGTGTATGTGTTATTAATTCTCATGCATTCTTGTATTATCAAACATCATACTTTATATTAATTGAATAAAATCATTAATACATATAACTAAGAAAATTCGATTCCAAGATGAAAAATGAATATTGTCTTTGACAAGACCCACGAACCCCGGCTAAGGATATTCAAGAAGTTGACTTTTAAATTATATACATAATTATTAGCCAATTTTTTTTTTTTTAAAATCTACCATTCTTCCAAGCTTGTCTATAAAAAGGAAACCCCATTGGACTTCACCTTCGTATTCCTTTGTAGTTGATTTGTAACTTGTATACGATCCTACTTATTTTCTTATTTCACTCGATATGAAAATGAGAGTTCTCATAGTAATTGTCCTTCTCTCTTTGTCCCTTGGGGTGGTATTGGCTGGAGGCCGTGGTAAGGGTCCCGGAGGACCCGGGGCCAAACCGGGTAAGGGTAACGGAGGAACCGGGGCCAAACCGGGTAAGGGTCACGGAGGACCCGATGCCAAACCGAAACCTCCAACTACAAATAATTTAATACCAGACTTTTACAAAGCTACTCATACTTGTCCACAAGCTGAGCAGCTTGTGAGACAAGTTACGTGGGAAAAAGCTCGTACTGATACTAGGTTGGGTGCTAAGCTTCTTCGTGTGCATTACCATGATTGTTTCGTTAAAGTAAGTTCCTAATTTTAACGTTGCTATTTTATATATTAAAGTAGTTTTTGGTTATTCTTTTATTTTGATGTTGCATCTCATATTATATAAAGTCATATTTTATTTTAATATTTTGAAATTTACACCGCGTCTTTAGCAGATAGTATCTTTTACACCTCGCGTCACACAGTGACTCGTTTTAGTGATAACATCTCATGTTACATAGTGTCTTAATTTGTTTTACTTAAATTGACTAAAATCAACATTTAAGTTACATATTGCTTAAAAAGGGTCATTTTTCCCACTTTTCGCTATTATATATGTGTATTTCATTTCTTCAAAATATATGCAGTAAGATATCTTTGTTCATTATTAATTTTTTTTTTGAAAATTTTGTAGGGCTGCGATGCATCGATACTTTTGGACACTGTTGGGACTACTCAATCTGAAAAGGATGCAAGACCAAACCAATCATTGGATGGATTCGAAGTTATTGATGAAATCAAGACTCGGCTCGAGAAAATTTGCCCCCGAACCGTTTCATGTGCCGATATTCTTGCACTCGCGGCTCGTGATGCCGTTTCTTACCAAGTAATTCTTTTATTCACCCCAATAAAAAGAATTGGGTTTAAATTTCGAATTTTATCTTGTGTAAGGCTACAAGGCGGGTCTTATTTTATTATATTGGTGTCATATTTAAACTCTATTGATATTTTTTAAAAAAAAAAAAAAAAAACTCTATTGATATTTTTTTAATCCTAAATTTTGTTGGCATGCAGTTTAAGAAACCAATGTGGGATGTGCTGACTGGAAGAAAAGATGGGAAGGTTTCTCTTTTATCAGATGTCACCGGGAACTTACCTTCCGCATCTTCTAATTTTTCTACTCTTCACAAACTGTTCTCGGACAAGGGTCTAGACATCAATGATCTTGTTGCATTATCAGGTAATTAAAACAAATTATATTTTTCTTGAAAAAACTGTGTGTAGTTATACATGCGTTCCATTTTAACTAACGTTTTAAGTTGTTTAAAAAAAAATTAAGAAAGTCGTAATAATTTAATACTTCCACGGTCATTCTACTTTTTTAAAAATAAACTCTACAAGAAAATATAAATTTGCCTACAGAAATTGACAATATAGCTACGGAATTACCAACAAAAAAATTCGTAGGGAGGATTGCCTACGAATTGCCTACAAAAAGTTCTAATTGTATAGGCATCTTCCTTCCCCACCTACAAAATAATTTGTCAGCGGAAATTCCGTAGGCAAATTGTGTAGTAGGTAAATTTTTGTAGCCAAATGACTCGTAGGTAATTATACCTAGGGATTTTATTCTGTAGGCAAATTAATTCCGTAGGCAAGTTGTTCTAGGTTGAGAAATGTAGATGTTTTTATAATTAGAAATTTTTGTGGGCAAATCGTAGACAATTTTTACTATAGATTTTTTTTGTTGTTAAATTTTTGTGGGCAATTTAATTCCATAGGCAAATCTTTATTTTCTTGTAGTGAAAATAAATTGTTTAATTAGTGTGTTTCACAAACCAGTGTTGGTCTTATGTAAAATAATTTTATCATAGAATTGATTCACTTATTATTACTTTATAGTATACCAATTAATACATTTGAATGAAACAATGCATATTAATAAATATATTTTAATGAAACAACTAATTATTTAAAAATACACAAAATTTTGTTTAATTGCATGATGAAACTAGTTTACGTAGGACTTTTACAACAAACAATAATAGTAGTTATTTTGGAAACATTTTTTCTTGATTTTCATAAATACATATTTATAACAAAAGTTTTTTTCTTGATTTTCACAAATATATATTTGACATATACATTATTATTGTTACTATTATCATTATTAATAGTTATAGTGTGAATATATAACAGTGATACTTAGAAAGAAAGTTCATATAAACTCGAGTTTATAAAAGACTGGTGAAATATTTATAAGTATTAACTTTATGAAAAAAAAAATTACAGGAGCACACACAATCGGAGAATCACACTGTGGACCCTTCTCCCGGCGGCTGTTCAATTTCACCGGAAAAGGCGATACCGACCCGTCGCTGGACGCCAACTACGCGGCATTCTTGAAATCACGGTGCCCCAGCCCGGCGAATCCGGCGACCACCGTGGGCATGGACCCCAACAGCACCTTAACTTTCGACACACACTACTTCACGGCCGTGAAACAGAGAAAAGGCCTTTTCCAATCCGACGCCGCCCTTCTCACCGACCCAACCGCGGCGGCGATCGTCAGGCGGTTCGAGTCTCAGGCGGAGTTCTTCGCGCAGTTTGCGAAGTCGATGGTGAAGATGGGAGGGATGGATGTGTTGGTTGGAGATGCAGGGGAGATTAGACAGAATTGCCGCGTGATTAATAAGTAATATAATGATAATGATAATGTTGTCATGTTGCGTGGGATTAGTTAACTAATTGTTTGGAGAAGATGTGGATTAATAAGTATTAATTGCATCTCTTGTTTAATTAAGTTGAGTCGTATGTTGTGTGATGTATTCGAAATTAAATTGGAAATTGCAAAAATTAAAATTCTTCCTTCCTTCCACTTGCTTTCATCCTCTTATTCTAACATAAAATACTGTATTCTGAAATTTTTAATTGAGATGATTTAAAAGGAGTCTAGCGCCCAATTACCCGTGTGCCCACATAAAATTTTGCAACAATATTTGAAATTGATCAACTTCTGAAATAAATATATAAACAATCATATGAAACCACAAAATGCATGAATTGCTATTCCAATTTTTTTTTAGAGCATTAATGACATATTTCCCTTGGGATACAGCATAATACATTGTACCAAGAAATGCACAGAACGTGCAAGAATGCGACTTTTCTTAATTTCTCTTGAGCAGAGTTATCATTCAGGTGAAGATTAATCAGGTTATAAAACGCATAAATATGTGTACTTAATTAATGAATTTCGTAATTAATTATGCCCATCTATTTAAGTTTAATTCTTGAAGATATTTAATTTGCCATTATTTTTATAGAAAGAAGATTTAATTATAAGTTATAACCCTCTAATTAGGATGGAAATTTATGAGTCAGTCATTTGACATAATTTTTACTACTTATGACATATATCATATGCAAACGTAATAATTCAACACTTTTAGCACTTTAAAATTGTGTTCTAACACGAACTATAAATAAATAATAATTATTGATAGGCGAACAACAATCCATAATAGGCGAACAACAATAAGGCAAATCATCAGGATTACTTTTTGTAAACTAGATCAAAGCAAGCATGATGAATAAGTATGACGTGGGTGTGAAGTAATCAAATCAACAAAGAATTTATCAAATTCAAAGTCAAGGCCTTACTGAGGAACAACTTTTATGCGAACAATTCTTTCATAGTTGCCCATAATGAATCCAAGAATAAAGTAAGCCGGGCGAACAAGATGATGATGACCTTAAAGAACGGCGAGCAACTTATGTCGAAGAACTAAGACGAATACTGCCAAGCTGAGCTAGGATGAACAACTCCAAGGGCGAGACCAAACCAACTAAAAGACTTTGTAACTAAGTAAAGACTTAGATAAGGTCAAATTAGTCAAACAAGACATATGTCAAGCCTAAAAGTCCAAAGAGTTTGTCCACCACCTACTTGGTGGAGTGTATAAATACCTTGAATTCTAATAACTTAAATAAGTTAAAATACACAAAATACCTAGCAAATACTCTTACACACACTTACACACCATAACACACACATATACGAAATAAATACGTAATTGATACGCGTATTTACCCGTTTCTACCTCTGATATAACGTATTTACCATTTACGGTGGTAATCAGTCACACGTTATTGTTTGATGATCCTCTAAGAACGGTTAAAAACAACCACTAATCCTCACTATTATAATTGATCATCAACAATGATGGTGACACTCTCGTGTTGACATGTTGAACTTTGGGTAAATGCCATGATTTATATATGTGTGTGAAAAATTATTTTTAATCCAAATGAAAAATTTAGAGGACCCATGGTTCAAAAAATTTCAATGAAAATTGTAGTGAGAATACATTTATGTTGATTAATAAGATTAAATGTGATCAATTTGCATGGTTATACATCTTACATTGTGAGACTTGAATATACTTCATTTTGATTTAACTACTCAGGTCCAACAACCATTTCTTATCCCCACTTATTTCGAGATTAGAACGAAAAATTAAGAGCTTGTTTGTTTTGATAGATAAAATTGTTAAATAATTATCAGTTGATCGTGGGATAATTAGTCTAATTCCCTCCATGTGTCAATTATCTTTATGACCATTAATCCCGGATCGGTGTTACATGAATCAAACGCATAATTGAATAAGATTAAATTAATATCAATCTCTTCTAATCCAATAAAGCAAACATACCTTAAGAATATAATTATCATTCTAATTCATTATTCAATTATCCTTATTACCATTTTCACTAATTTTTTCAACCAATGGTCCCTTCAAATAAACTAGTAGGTGTTGAATCTACTTATTTTCAAGAAATCTTCGAGCGATTTGACAAAATGTTTACAAATCTAATTCACTAATTTTCCACGAGACGACGAGGAAAACTCTCCTTTTCAAAGTATCACTACTGTTTATCATAAAATTAACAATTTTTTCTTAATTTTAAGAACAATTTTTTTTAAAATCATAATACTACTTTATATGCTAAATAGTGACAGTTAGAATGAGTTCACAAGACTTTGAAAAAAGAAAAAAAAAATTAAATAAAAAAAAGGTCAAAAGTCAAGGAGAGGATTAGACTGAACCTATGTTTCACAAGTGCGGGAATACAGGGGTTTTCAAAATTTTAGAAAATGATTCGACAAGGATACGTTTATTTATATTTATTTTATTATATATAATATTTGTAATAAATTAAAAATATAGATTTTTTAGAAATAAATACAACCTAGTACTTCCCTTTTAGTCTAAATTATATAAAATTAGTCAAGGGAAATTTTTTGTTATAGTGAATTTTCCACCACAAGGCATTATAGATTTAATTAAGTCTATGAAAAAGTTTTGAATTTCGTTTGCAAAGTATTTAAATCTTTCACTGTTCATAACTTTTCGTAATTGCTTGTATTATCTTTTACATGTTATCAACATTTTAATTAACACTGCCCGAGTAATACCACGCACATTTTCACTATTAGTCGAGAATTTTAGACTTTTGAGTCATGAATTCAATATCTCGAACAAAATCAGCCTAAAAGATATTTTGATTCAGTGCTTTTTAATAATAAATGCTGCAAAGTTGGATTTGAACACTTTCTTCGAGGGTCAAAGTCAATGTATTGGCTTCTTTAAAAAAAAAAGAGTCAATGTATTGGCTCTGTTAATTTTCTGCTTTTGTGACTGAGAAGAAAGAAGTGAGAAGTGAGAAGTGAGGAGATCTAAACAATGGCTTACAATCTAGACTCACTCATCACCATTCTTCAGCAGATCCTCAACCCAGATAAAAACCGCTGGATCCTCGATCATAACAAACCACAAATCGAATCCCTCCTTGAAAAAGCGTATTCTCTGAAGCAGATTCTTCAAAATTCTTCACCAGCAACAGAAATTTTGGAGAGAGAAATCCGAGACGCAGCACACAAAGCAGAAGATATAATTGAGCCCCACCTGCTCGATGAAATGCTTGTGAGACGTGGAGGAGAGATTTTCACGGTTTCCGTACCAGATTTGCAGCAAGTTATTCAAGAACTCGATTCAGCAGCTGAAAACGCGACGAAAATCATGGATAATGGGAATCAGATTGCGATTTCTTCCTCGTCGTTTTCACCCAATTCGACGAGTTTCAAGAACATTGTGGTGGGACTTGATGAAGATTTGATTCGGTTGAAGGATCGTCTTACTCGGCCACAAAGCAAACTCGAGATTATCCCCATTGTTGGCCTTGGAGGTATCGGTAAGACTACGCTTGCTCAAACTCTTTATAATGATGCATTCATTGTTTCACACTTTGACACTCGAGCATGGATCACAATATCACAAGAATATAGTTTAAGAGCAATTCTATTAGGCCTACTTGGTTGCATAATCGGAAAGCTTAGTGATGAACTCCTTGAGGAAAAAAATAATCAGTTAGCTCTGATATTGCATAAAAGCTTGTATGGTAGAAGATATCTAATAGTCTTAGATGATATGTGGAGCTTTAAGGCGTGGGACGAGGTTAAGTTATTCTTACCGAATGAGGGTAATAGTAGCCGGATCATTTTAACCACTAGGGACTCGAATGTGGCTAAGTATACCAACTCGCAGAGTTTTCATCATCAAATGCATCTGCTAAACAAGTCTCAAAGTTGGAATCTACTTCGTGAAAAAGTATTTGGCAACGAAGATTGCCCTGTTGCTTTAGAAAGATTCGGAATTAGCATTTCCGGTGATTGTTGTTACGATCCCACATCGGTTCCACATGAAAGTGTGGAAGGGTATATAAGTGGGAGTCAATCCTTAACCTTTGACCATGGTTTTGGGTTAAGTTAGGGCTCCCTTACTTATATTCCTAACAATTGGCGCCGTATGTGGGAAAAGTTCGGGCGCTGCGGAATGGGGCTACCCGATGGTGGGCCCAGGGGTTGCCACCTCGGATGTGGGCCCAAGGGGGGTTGCCACCCGTGAAGTGGGCCTTGGCATATAGGTTGCCACCGGGAGTGTGCCGTCCGTGGACGTCCGGCTTTAAGGGGGGTCGATTGTTACGATCCCACATCGGTTCCACATGAAAGTGTGGAAGGGTATATAAGTGGGAGTCAATCCTTAACCTTTGACCATGATTTTGGGTTAAGTTAGGGCTCCCTTGCTTATATTCCCACAGACGGCGCCAATTGTTAGGAATATAAGCAAGGGAGCCCTAACTTAACCCAAAACCATGGTCAAAGGTTAAGGATTGACTCCCACTTATATACCCTTCCACACTTTCATGTGGAACCGATGTGGGATCGTAACAATTGTGGAGGGCTTCCTCTTGCCCTCCATGTGATCGGAGGACTCTTGGCCAAGGCCAAGAGAAGTGAAGATTTTTGGGAGCGCGTAGCTAAGAATGTACGAGCAGCAATAGCTGAAAAGGACGAGCAGTTATTTAATATACTGTCGTTAAGTTATAATGACTTGTCTGTTCATTTGAAACCGTGTTTCCTCTATATGGCCGCTTTCCCGGAAGATCATGAAATTCGAGCCTCCAAACTCATAAAGTTGTGGATAGCTGAGGGTTTCTTGAATTCGAACGGATATAAAAGCTTGGAGGAAGAGGCAGAGGATTGTTTAAAAGCTCTCGTTGACAGAAATCTTATTTCAGTTAGACAATGGAAATCGACTGGGAAAGCAAAGATTTGTGGCATGCATGATCTGATGAGGGATCTATGTGTAAGGAAAGCTAGTGAAGAGAAGTTTTTATATGTAAAGAATCGGAACGTGCAAAGCACACCAGGAGACTCGTTTTGTAGCCTTCGTCGTGTGAGTGTTCATCAATCATATCGCATTAGAGATATTTTGGCTTCACAAGAATCTATGTCACTCGCTCGTTCCTTCTTATGCCATGGTCTTGCTTCACGGGTGATTCTGTCTCCTGTCTTTTTCGGTTTGAGGCTGCTGAGGGTCTTGCATGTATATAACATCGAATTCCATCAATTCCCGACAGAAATTTTGCAACTAGTCTTTTTACGATACTTGGCTTTCTTCTGTAATGCAGATTTACCAGGTGCAATTTCAAGATTGTGGAATTTGCAGACGTTAATTGTCCGTTCTAACTTAGATTATACTGATGTTCCATCTGAGGTATGGGGGATGTCGAATTTAAGACATATCAAGTTCAAGAATTGCGTAATCTGGATTGAGTCTCGGTACAGGCAAACTATTGTTCAGGAGAAGCTGCAGACCATCTCGTCTGTAAACTTGTACGAATTAATCGAGAGTGGTTTCCTCGAAAGCATTCCAAACATTAAAAGCCTTGGGATCTCGTGCGAGATCTTCCCACCGAGCAGTATTGATCTGAGCCATCTTCGCAAACTTGAAACACTAAAATGCTCGTCTGATTTGTGGTTGGAAGCTCGCACTTTCTTGTCCACACTCAGTCTCCCTCCTTCTATACGAAAGTTGGTATTGAGTAAATTTGGAATACCTTTGGGATTCATGAAAACTCTCTGTGCATTGCCGAATCTTGAAGTGCTCAAGATACGGAAATGTGTCTTCGAGGGTCAGGCAGAAGATGAAGAATGGGCGGCAACAGAGGGAGAAGAATTCCACTCGTTGAAGTTTCTACTGCTCGCGAATTTGAATCTGGTTCTCTGGGGAGCCGATGAGTCCACTTTCCCAAGACTTCGACACCTAATTATATGGGATTGCTCTTCGTTAGAAGAAATCCCTTGTGGCATCGGAGAAATACCAACGCTCGAAGTAATTGCATTGGATGAGTCCAGCCCCTCTGCTGTGGCCTCGGCAAAACAGATTCAGGCAACGCAGCACGAGTCCGAGAACTACGACCTTCGAGTTCATATCTTTACGAACTAGGTATGGTTGTTACTTACTTATCCATTCAATTCTTGGAAAGTTATATCTCGATCTTGAATTGAGTTTATAGCAATACATCTTCTGTTACATTGTGATAATATTTTATCTTATGTTTCACTTTTCTATTACATGTATAATGTATTGTGAAATGACATTGGATAAATAGAGATGTGGGCTGCTAAGTTGGTTTCCTTTTTCTTTTATCATTTTGTTGTGGAGAAAATTTGAAGTCGGTTTAATAGGTTATCAGAGTTTTAGAAAGTCAAGTCTTGTTCGTTCCCCTTCTTTCTTCATTGTTGACTGATTATATTGGGGATTTTCCCCTGGTTTCATCCAATTCTTGGTAATCTTATGGAGTGGAGAATTGTGTGATCTCTTGCTTTTGTAACTGGCTTGGGTGCCTTCATTTCTTTATAGTTATTTCGCGGGCTTCATTTGGAAACGAATCTTCTGCTATCTTATTTGTTTGTCAATCTCCTTAATTTTCGTTTAGGACTACTCTTGTCGCTAAAATGAAAATCAAATAAGGTTAAACGTAAGAGCTGGCTTTCACTTTACCCGCTTACATCACAGTCTCTACAAATAATTTTAAGTAATGTACAGATATAATACTTTACTGCTGCTGCATGTTCTGGATTCCAACTCAAGTATGCTGATTTTCGTCATCTTCAGCAAGCATAATACTTTACTGCTGCTGCTCGTTCTGGATTCCAACTCAAGTATGCTGATTTTCGTCATCTTCAGCAAGCCATTACAAGTTCATATGATGGTTATAGACTAATAAGAAATGAACTCGTATATTTATGGATTTAAATTCTCCAAATCCTATAAACCAAGTACAAAATATGAATTTTTTTTAACAGAAAATACGAAGGATTTAATTGAAAGAGCTCGGATTTTTTTTTCATATTTTAATACCACCCCATTCCTAAACACTCTTCACATTACATTTTAAAAAAAGTGTAATGAGTAGAGTATTAAGGATAATATGTAAGGTTTTATTATTAAAGTAATGAAATTGGTTGGAGTACAAAAATAGTGTCATTTTGTGTACATATGTGAATATTTTGAAAATAAAATTAAGGTGCACTTGGTTTGGAAATTCTTTAACGGTAATAGAATGAGGATAAATATAAGGTAATTGTAGTGATTAATGTGAATAAGTGATTAATCATAACACTATTTTCCTTTCTAAACAAGGTAATCTTTACTTCATTTGATTATCTTTCTATCTTCTTATAATCATCCTCCACAATTATTAACTCATGCCACAACCAACAACCTCATTATTTGTTCATTTTTTCAAAACTAGAGCACAACACAAGTGGTGTACCACACAATCAATCATCCAACATTTCTAAGGGTGGTGAGGGAAAAAATTTCATTCTCATTCCCATTAAGTAATTCAAAACAAGCGCTCCTTAAGTAGGGATTTCCATTTATAGAGTGCAAACTATTTGATAACGGAAGAAAAAAAAAGTACATAAAGTGTTTGAGAATGGAAGGAGTATTATATTATATGTATATTTTCAAGCGAAGGGTTAACTCAAGTAAAATAAAAGCTTGAATAAAATTTCTACCCATCTTTTTTATCAATCACACTTTTTTAACTGGAGCATATATGACCTTGATTGATAGTCCTAAAAAGTAGGGATGACAAAATGATCCACTCCGCAAGCGATTCGCTCTGGCCCGCTCTAATTGGATCAGCCCCGCCCTGCCCCATTCTGAGAATTGAGCGCATCAGCCCCGCCCCACTCACGGAACAGATCAGACATGGATCTCTATATTTATTGCTCCGCTCCGCCCCACTCTACTCCATATAATATTAAATATATATATATATATATATATATAATATTATAATATATATAACTTTAATTTTATATTCAATTAAATATAGTAATAATATTATGAAACCCTAGTACTTAATGTTTATCTTTTTCAATTTTAAAAATTTCAGGTTTTTTTTAATATATTGATTTTAAAAATTTGCAAACTTTAATGAAATGGAGCAGAGCGGATCAGATCTGTCCCGCGCGGGGCATACATGGATCACAAAATGTTGCCCCGCGGCGGAGCATGGAGCAGGGCGGGGCGGTGGCGCGGGGCAGACATGGATATTGAGATATCCGCCCTGATCTGCTCCATTGACATCCCTACTAAAAAAAATCATTTTTGGGCTTTCATAACATTCGGCAGTCCAATATCCATTACTTGGGAGCCTGAGAAAAGGTTGACCTTTGGAATCATTTCTTGAAAAATATTTTACCTCCTGAACAACCTCAATTCACCTCCCACACGCAATACGGTTTCATCAATGAACAATTCTCAGAAAAAGATGTAAAAATTCGAACTTGTAGAAGGGTGTGAAATTAATTCATTTTATTACTTTCCTTTACACTCCCCCTCACTCATGGGTCGAACTCATTTTTTCCTCTTTAGAGAAACCTAATGAGTGAACAATTTAATATGGGTGGAGTTGCACTCAGTAGGAATCGAACCCAAGATCTTTGTTTGGGTGTGAACCTTTTGACTCTGATACTATGAAAGAATTTAGTTTCATCTAAAAGTCCGAACTTGTAGAAGAATATGAAATTAATTCATTTAATTATTTTCCTTTACATGCCTTAACTCCTGCAACCCATATTTCCGCTCTTCCCTTCTCCTCTCTGCCATTTCATACCGTTCCCAACCCCCTCGTCCTAGCCGCCCATCGCCGTACCTGAAGCACGTCATACTGCAAAGAGCCATCACCCCCATTCGATTTCTTCCCCACCTGTCTCCGCCGCTCTCCCTCCCGTCGCTATCGCCGCCCTCTCATGTTCTGAGTTTCAGGGTTCCGTCGTTGCTCTCTCTCTCTCTCCGACTTAGATCCCGTTGTTGTAGCTAATTGGTGGACTTTTCAATTTCTTCAAAATTCATGTAAGATTCTTGGGGAAGATCGCAGATCTGTTAGCATCGGATGCTGATCTCTCTCAAGTGTAGGAACCTTGTGATTGAAGCTTCTTGCCTATCGCCAATCACTGATGATGGTATGTGTATTTTCGCAAGTAATTGCATTAATTTGCAGAAATTTTCATGCGGCTCTTGTAGTAATTAATTCCATTATTGGTGGTAATGAATTTGGGGTTTTCAATTTTATTTGTTGGTATAGATTTTATTGTTGTGGGTAATTGAATTTTTTTTTGTTGTGATTAAATTTGTACTCCTTCCGTCCCAAAACATTATTCACACTTTTGGAGACACTTTTTAAGAAAAATGTGTAATAAGTAGAGTGTTTAGGTTGATGTGTAAAATTTTATATTTAAGTAATGAAATTGATTGGAATGAATGTAAAAATTAATGACATTTTGTGTAAATATGTAAATATTGTTAAGATAATATTAAGTATGAATTTTCATTTATAGATAGTGCAAGGTGTTTGGAGACCGAAGAAAAAGGAAAGTGTGCAAATCGTTTGGGGACGGGGGGAATATTTGCATTGGCTGAATTTCTCAAGATTTTTGGTGTCATTTTCTCAAATTTTTTGTTGCAGGAATTAGTTAGGCAAAGACGTTGAAAAAAGTTGATGAGGACAAAATGAAAATTTCAACAATTTTTTACTTTTTTCTTAAGAAATGGCTTCTATACCAAACATTAATTTTTTTTTAAATGTCTACCAAACATCATGAAACAACCTTTATCTCACCCACCTTCACAAACCGTGTCACAGGGCACGTCTTGACTCATTTTCTTATCACGGCTACCAAAACAAGACCATAAAAAATATTATGTATGCCATAATATAAATATGTACTCCCTCCATATCTAAACTTCACATGTAGTTGAATACACATTTCAAAAGAAGTTCGTGACAAGTGATTTTTTAAGGGTTTTACATAAATATAAAATAAATAGTTATAGCTCCGCGAGTTTCGCGGATTTTTTTATAATTATTTTTAAAGGTTTTGATGTAATAAAAAATCATTTAAGTTTTTTATATAAATAAAGTATTTAATAATTTATTCGATCGTTAAAATATTATAGATTCAATTTAAATATTGAATTGTAAGATTTAGTATATATTATTTACAAATGTATTAAATTGTAAAATAAACATTTTTTTTTATTTTTTGTAATAATTATCAGATATGCCTGAGTGTATATTATTATATGCAAAAGAATGTAGACAGCAAGTGATATATCACTCAAAACATTAAAAAAGAAATTAAGGGACTTAAATTTCAATGAAGTAGTAAATAATACTTAAGGAACTTAAATTTTTAAGCATGACAATTTGAGTATGGACTTTAATACACACCTAAATAATGAGATAATCAAGGAATAGCACATGTAATAATAATTATAATTACAAAAACTAAAGAATAATAATTAAGGGACTTAAATTTGAATTATATAGTAAATATGGTTACCCTATCTAACTAACCCAACAATTATGACCAAATTAACAAAATATCCCCCTTAAAAAATAGCCATAGAATAAATAAAATTTTTAAGCATGACAATTTGAGTAAGGTAATGAAGGAATACTAATTAAGGGACTTAAATTTGAATGAAGTAGTAATTAATACTTAAAGGACTTAAATTTAGATGAAATAGTAAGCATGACATTTTAAGTAAGGAAATCAAGGAATAATAATTAAGGGACTTAAATTTGAATGAAGTAGTAAATAATACTTAAGAGATTTAAATTTGGATGAAATAGTAAGCATGACAAATTGAGTATGGACTTTAATACATACCTAAATAATAATGTAATAAAGGAATAACACATGTAATAATAATTATAATTACAAACACTAATCAATAATAATTAATGGACTTAAATTTGAATTAAATAGTAAATATGGTTACCCTATCTAACTAACCGAGCAATTACGACCAAATTAATGAAATGTTCACCTAAAAAACAACCATAGATTAAATACAATTTTTAAGCATGACAATTTGAGTTAGCTAATCAAGGAATAATAATTAAGGGACTTAAATTTGAATGAAGTAGTAAATAATACTTAAGGGTATGTTTGTTTTGGGACTCACACGGATGGACTTTGGACTTTGCAATCCACGCCCCATACGAGTTCGGGATTTAAAATCGGGTTTTCAAATCCCAAACTCAATCCCTACCTATAAACCTATTACTGTTTTTCATATAATTAAATACAATCACATCATCACTTTTTTATCATCCACTCAACCTCTCTCCTACTTTTCTCTTAAACAATATAATAAAATAATACAACATCAATCATTAATAAATATTGATTTGACATAAAGCAAAATCCACCCTACTAAAATCCCAAAACAAACACATACTCATATTATTCATCAAGATTTTCACATCCTAAGATTTCAAAGTCATGACTTCCCCAGCACACTTAAATCCCAAAACAAACATACCCTAAGGAAATTTAATTTGGATGAAATAGTAAGCATGTCAATGCGAGTATGAACTTTAATACACACCTAAACAATGAGGTAATCAAGGAATAGCAAATGTAATCATAATTATAATTACAAACACTAAAGAATAATAATTGACTTAAATTTTAATTAAATAGTAAATATGGTTACCCTACCTAACTAACCCAACACTTACAACCAAATTAATGAAATATTCCCCTAAAAACCAGCCATAGAATAAATACAATAAATTGTAGAACTTAAATTTGAATGAAATAGTAAATAATACTTAAGGGACTTAAATTTTTAAACATGACAATTTGAATATGAACTTTAATACACATCTAAATAATGTGGCAATCAAGGAATATCACATGTAATAATAATTATATTTACAAACACTAAACAATAATAATAATTGGACTTAAATAGTAAATATGGTTACCCTATATCTAACCCAACAATTACGACCAAATTAATGAAATATTCACCTAAAAAATGGTCATAGAATAAATACAATTATTAAGCATGACAATTTGAGCAATGTAATCAAGGAATATTTCATTCAAAGACAATTCTCACTCCTAAATTTGGTCGTAATCAAGGAATAATACTTAAGGGACTTAAATGTTGGATGAAATAGTAAGTATGACAATTTCAGTATGGACTTTAATACACACCTAAACAATGAGGTAATCAAGGAATAGCAAATGTAATAATAATTAAAATTACAAACACTAAGCAATAATAAAATAATGGACTTAGATTAGATTTAATTTTGAATTAAATAGTACATATGGTTACCCCACCCTACTAACCGTGCAATTACGACCAAATCAATGAAATAAATAGTAAATATGGTTATGAACTTCAAAAATGCAATCTTAAAATGATAATGAACAAATACAATTTGTAAGTATGTCAACTTGAGGAAGGTAATCAAGGAATAATAATTAAGGGACTTAAATAATAATTAATGGACTTAAATTTGTATTAAATAGTAAATAGTAAATATGGTTACCCCACCCTAACTAACCGTGCAATTAGGACCAAATTAATGAAATAAATAGTAAATATGGTTATGGACTTAAAAAATGCAATATTAAAATGATAATGAACAAATACAATTTTTAAGCATGACAACTTGAGTAAGGTAATCAAGGAATAATAATTAAGGGACTTAAATAATAATTAATGGACTTAAACTTGTATTAAATTGTAAATAGTAAATATGGTTATCTCACCCTAACTAATCGTGCAATTAGGACCAAATTAATAAAATAAATAGTAAATATGGTTATGGACTTAACAAATGCAATCTTAAAATGATAATGAACAAATATAATTTTTAAGCATGTTAACTTGAGTAAGGTAATCAATGAATACTTAAGGGACTTAAATAATAATTAATGGACTTAAATTTGTATTAATGGACTTAAATTTGTATTAAATTCTTCCTAACAAAACGCGATAATAACTGTGAATTTAAGTTAAAATTTAACAAACATTAAAGAGGGGATAAAAATTAGTGCGTAATCTTGTAACATTAATTCAACTACTGCAACAAATTTTAGATAATTTGATTTTAGAAAATTATATGTTAATCTATATACCGACAAATAATCTAATGCGGAAAACCCACGAAAAATCAAGACTTAGAGAATGAAGATAAAAGACACTGATACTGGACATTACATAGACGAAGAAAAAGGCAAAACTAAATAGCAACATAATACAAATCTTCCAGAAAGCAGATAATCGTACTCATGAATCCAAATGACAAAAAACCAGAAAAAATGTGGAAGTTAAGACACAAACAAAAATCGACATTTTTTTTATAACAATGAACAAAGAATACTGGACATTACATAGACGAAGAAAAAGGCAAAACTAAATAGCAACATAATACAAATCTTCCAGAAAGCAGATAATCGTACTCATGAATCCAAATGACAAAAAACCAGAAAAAATGTGGAAGTTAAGACACAAACAAAAATCGACATTTTTTTTATAACAATGAACAAAGAAAGAATACAATGTCGTGAGGATATTACATCATTGATCAACAAATGGATTGATCATTCATTGACACAAAATAAAAATTAAAGATGGAACATCCTATACAATAACAATCTATAATGGCTACATTAATATTACATGAATAGTTCCAACGCGACGATGGATTTAAAAAACACAACGACAGTGGCAAATACTATGCATGAAGTCGAGCGAAGAACCGGAAGAAGCAAAACCTCGATATGACCGGCAACTGCGGTGCCAGACGGAAGAAACCGGAGGAACAGGAGAGCAAGATGAAAAGTGAATGAAAGAATGATAGGTGGAGTCCAATTTTATAGATAAGATTGAGGAAAAATGGACGAACACGATCAAGATGAAAAGAAAAAACGGTCGAGATCAATTTGCAATAAGTGCATGAAGGGGGGGGGGGGGGGGGGGGGGGTTCTTGAGAGAGAGCATCAATTGCCTTGCCACATAGGCAAAGGATGCTTTGTCTATATAAAAGTATTGATATTATAAGAGAATGTTACTCCCTCCGTCCCGGTCTAAGCGTCTCATTTCTTTTGGTTGAATGGTTTAAGAAAGTTTATTTGTTTATTAATATATGGTGGAAAAGTAATGAATAGTGTTGAAAAATAATGAATAGTGTTTAATAAAGTAATGAATAGTGTTGAAAAGTGGATTGAATGAGTGACATTTTTTGTAATATTGTGTGAATTTGAAAGTTAAAGTTTATATGTAGTAGAGTGTTGCTTTTTCCATTTATGGAATGAGACACTTAGTGTGGGACAACCAAAAAAGGAAAGTGGGACACTTAGAGTGGGACGGATGGAGTATTTCTTTTTTAGGAATGTAAAAATTATTGCGGGATGGATGAAAATGGAAAGTGTGAAGTTTATTATGAGACGGAGGGAATACATTTTCGTTGGATTAAAATATTTTAAGAAATTAAATGATTTGTTAATACTTCAAATTTTAACGCTAAAATAATTTAATTAAAAAAAAACAATTTTTGATGACGAATCATGAATTTCAACTTTTTTTTTCATGGAGTGAACAATAAAAGAGTATTAAAACAGAGTTAAATTTTTTTTTATTGATAAAAGTAAAATTATTATCAATTGATATAAACATGTCATCATTATATATTTATAATAATTCTCGTGCACTTGGTGCATGATGCACTCACTCAATAGTTCAAATTGTTTACACTGAAAAATATGATTTGATTACACTAAGAAATATAGTTAGATTACACTGAAAAGTTTACACTTGTTGTTACCGATTTAACCGGATCTAGGTGACGAATTTATGTGGCTATAGGGGTAGTCCCGATTTATCGGGTAACAAACATATAAAATAATATAAACACGAAGAACACAAGAATGGGGGAAGAACCGATGGGTTCTTCCCTTGAAGATGGCTTTGGGAGTCCCTGAAGAGGGTCTCCCTTGCCTAGCATTTTATTTATGTGGGGAGAATTTGTGGGGAGGAGAAAGCTTATGAGCTCACTTTACAATGGGTTGGAGCCTCTATTTATAGAGCCCCAATCTTCTAACTAAGGAAGTCATCCTGACCCTTTATTTTAGGGTATTTATTACAATCGTAGATCTAATAAACAATTATGAAAAACATTAAATCTATTATTACAATATCTTGTCAGTACTTTGATATCTTTACTGATGTTTGACCTTTGATTCTGTCGGACTATTTGATGCCGAAATTCTGTTGTCGGGGCCTAAACCCCGGTTCCGGTATACCCCGGTTCTGAGATAGTATTTAGGCCAAATATGGGATTATTTGTGCCACAACAATTGCCCCCAAGATCGGACTTTGACTTTGGTCAGAGTTCGATCTTGATTCGTGCTCCGAACAAATTTTGCTCCTTACTGCAGTTGAGGTTACCAACGCATGCCCCCAAGCTTGTTGATAAGATAGCTCGGGTATCCCATGGGGACTTGGGTGGTAGAGACCTTGATGAAAAGGTCTTCAGTGTTATTTGTGGCTTGGTGTATTTTGATCGGACTGAGTCAGGCGGGAATCGATCTTCTGTCGTGCCCCCGAGTCGTCGGTCTTTAGGTGCTCGTAATTCGAGGGCTATAACTTCCTTGATGTGTAATTATGTGCTCGTACTTCGAGACTAGGCTCTTCGTACGAGGCTTTTTCTGTGCTCGTACTAGAGGCTAGACTCTCCGTACGAGGCTTTTTCTGTGCTCGTACTCGAGGCTTGGCTCTTCGTACGAGGCTTTTTCTGTGCTCGTACTCGAGGCTAGGCTCTTTGTACGAGGCTTTTTCTGTGCTCGTACTCGAGGCTTGGCTGTTCGTACGAGGCTTTTTCTGTGCTCGTACTCGAGGCTTGGCTCTTCGTACGAGGCTTTTTCTGTGCTCGTACTCGAGGCTTGGCTCTTTGTACGAGGCTTTTTCTGTGCTCGTACTCGAGGCTAGGCTCTTCGTACGAGGCTTTTTCTGTGCTCGTACTCGAGGCTATGCCTTCGTACGAGGCTTTTTCAGTGCTCGTACTCGAGGCTAGGCTCTTCGTACGAGGCTTTTTCTGTGCTCGTACTCGAGGCTAGGCTCTTCGTACGAGGCTTTCTTTGTGCTCGTACTCGAGGCTAGGCTCTTCGTACGAGGCTTTCTCTATGCTCGTACTCGAGGCTAGGCTCTTCGTACGAGGCTTTTTCTGTGCTCGTACTCGAGGCTATGCCTTCGTACGATGCTTTTTCAGTGCTCGTACTCGAGGCTATGCTCTTCGTACGAGGCTTTTTCTGTGCTCGTACTCGAGGCTAGGCTCTTCGTACGAGGCTTTCTCTGTGCTCGTACTCGAGGCTAGGCTCTTCGTACGAGGCTATTTCTGTGCTCGTACTCGAGGCTAGGCTCTTCGTACGAGGCTTTCCCTGTGCTCGTACTCGAGGCTTGGCTCTTCGTACGAGGCTTTTTCTGTGCTCATACTCGAGGCTATGCTCTTCGTACGAGATTTTTTCTGTGCTCGTACTCGAGGTTATGCTCTTCGTACGAGGCTTTTTCTGTGCTCGTACTCGAGGCTATGCCTTCGTACGAGGCTTTTTCAGTGCTCGTACTCGAGGCTATGCTCTTCGTATGAGGCTTTTTCTGTGCTCGTACTCGAGGCTAGGCTCTTCGTACGAGGCTTTCTCTGTGCTCGTACTAGAGGCTAGGCTCTTCGTACGAGGCTTTTTCTGTGCTCGTACTCGAGGCTATGCCTTCGTACGAGGCTTTTTCAGTGCTCGTACTCGAGGCTATGCTCTTCGTATGAGGCTTTTTCTGTGCTCGTACTCGAGGCTAGACTCTTCGTACGAGGCTTTCTCTGTGCTCGTACTCGAGGCTAGGCTCTTCGTACGAGGCTTTTTCTGTGCTCGTACTCGAGGCTATGCCTTCGTACGAGGCTTTTTCAGTGCTCGTACTCAAGGCTATGCTCTTCGTACGAGGCTTTTTCTGTGCTCGTACTCGAGGCTAGGCTCTTCGTACGAGGCTTTCTCTGTGCTCGTACTCGAGGCTAGGCTCTTCGTACGAGGCTTTTTCTGTGCTCGTACTCGAGGCTATGCTCTTCGTACGAGACTTTTTCTGTGCTCGTACTCGAGGCTAGGCTCTTCGTACGAGGCTTTCTCTGTGCTCGTACTCGAGGCTTGGCTCTTCGTACGAGGCTTTTTCTGTGCTCATACTCGAGGCTATGCTCTTCGTACGAGACTTTTTCTGTGCTCGTACTCGAGGCTATGCTCTTCGTACGAGGCTTTTTCTGTGCTCGTACTCGAGGCTAGGCTCTTCGTACGAGGCTTTTTCTGTGCTCGTACTCGAGGCTATGCTCTTCGTACGAGGCTTTTTCTGTGCTCGTACTCGAGGCTAGGCTCTTCGTACAAGACTTTTTCTGTGCTCGTACTCTAGGCTAGGCTCTTCGTACGAGGCTTTCTCTGTGCTCGTACTCGAGGCTAGGCTCTTTGTACGAGGCTTTCTCTGTGCTCGTACTCGAGGCTAGGCTCTTCGTACGAGGCTTTTTCTGTGCTCGTACTCGAGGCTATGCCTTCGTACGAGGCTTTTTCAGTGCTCGTACTCGAGGCTATGCTCTTCGTACGAGGCTTTTTCTGTGCTCGTACTCGAGGCTAGGCTCTTCGTACGGGGCTTTCTCTGTGCTCGTACTCGAGGCTAGGCTCTTCGTACGAGGCTATTTCTGTGCTCGTACTCGAGGCTAGGCTCTTCGTACGAGGCTTTCTCTGTGCTCGTACTCGAGGCTTGGCTCTTCGTACGAGGCTTTTTCTGTGCTCATACTCGAGGCTATGCTCTTCGTACGAGATTTTTTCTGTGCTCGTACTCGAGGTTATGCTCTTCGTACGAGGCTTTTTCTGTGCTCGTACTCGAGGCTATGCCTTCGTACGAGGCTTTTTCAGTGCTCGTACTCGAGGCTATGCTCTTCGTATGAGGCTTTTTCTGTGCTCGTACTCGAGGCTAGGCTCTTCGTACGAGGCTTTCTCTGTGCTCGTACTCGAGGCTAGGCTCTTCGTACGAGGCTTTTTCTGTGCTCGTACTCGAGGCTATGCCTTCGTACGAGGCTTTTTCAGTGCTCGTACTCGAGGCTATGCTCTTCGTATGAGGCTTTTTCTGTGCTCGTACTCGAGGCTAGACTCTTCGTACGAGGCTTTCTCTGTGCTCATACTCGAGGCTAGGCTCTTCGTACGAGGCTTTTTCTGTGCTCGTACTCGAGACTATGCCTTCGTACGAGACTTTTTCAGTGCTCGTACTCGAGGCTATGCTCTTCGTACGAGGCTTTTTCTGTGCTCGTACTCGAGGCTAGGCTCTTCGTACGAGGCTTTCTCTGTGCTCGTACTCGAGGCTAGGCTCTTCGTACGAGGCTTTTTCTGTGCTCGTACTCGATGTTCTTTTCTTCGTACGAGACTTTTTCTGTGCTCGTACTCGAGGCTAGGCTCTTCGTACGAGGCTTTCTCTGTGCTCGTACTCGAGGCTTGGCTCTTCGTACGAGGCTTTTTCTGTGCTCATACTCGAGGCTATGCTCTTCGTACGAGACTTTTTCTGTGCTCGTACTCGAGGCTATGCTCTTCGTACGAGGCTTTTTCTGTGCTCGTACTCGAGGCTAGGCTCTTCGTACGAGGCTTTTTCTGTGCTCGTACTCGAGGTTATGCTCTTCGTACGAGGCTTTTTCTGTGCTCGTACTCGAGGCTAGGCTCTTCGTACGAGACTTTTTCTGTGCTCGTACTCGAGGCTAGGCTCTTCGTACGAGGCTTTCTCTGTGCTCGTACTCGAGGCTAGGCTCTTCGTACGAGGCTTTCTCTGTGCTCGTACTCGAGGCTAGGCTCTTCGTACGAGTCTTTTTCTGTGCTCGTACTCGAGGCTATGCCTTCGTACGAGGCTTTTTCAGTGCTCGTACTCGAGGTTATGCTCTTCGTACGAGGCTTTTTCTGTGCTCGTACTCGAGGCTAGGCTCTTCGTACGAGGCTTTCTCTGTGCTCATAATCGAGGCTAGGCTCTTCGTACGAGGCTTTTTCTGTGCTCGTACTCGAGGCTAGGCTCTTCGTACGAGGCTTTCTCTGTGCTCGTACTCGAGGCTTGGCTCTTCGTACGAGGCTTTTTCTGTGCTCATACTCGAGGCTATGCTCTTCATACGAGATTTTTTCTGTGCTCGTACTCGAGGTTATGCTCTTCGTACGAGGCTTTTTCTGTGCTCGTACTCGAGGCTATGCCTTCGTACGAGGCTTTTTCAGTGCTCGTACTCGAGGCTATGCTCTTCGTACGAGGCTTTTTCTGTGCTCGTACTCGTGGCTAGGCTCTTCGTACGAGGCTTTCTCTGTGCTCGTACTCGAGGCTAGGCTCTTCGTACGAGGCTTTTTCTGTGCTCGTACTCGAGGCTATGCCTTCGTACGAGGCTTTTTCAGTGCTCGTACTCGAGGCTATGCTTTTCATACGAGGCTTTTTCTGTGCTCGTACTCGAGGGTAGGCTCTTCGTACGAGGCTTTCTCTGTGCTCGTACTCGAGGCTAGGCTCTTCGTACGAGGCTTTTTCTGTGCTCGTACTCGAGGCTATGCCTTCGTACGAGGCTTTTTCAGTGCTCGTACTCGAGGCTATGCTCTTCGTACGAGGCTTTTTCTGTGCTCGTACTCGAGGCTAGGCTCTTCGTACGAGGCTTTCTCTGTGCTCGTACTCGAGGCTAGGCTCTTCGTACGAGGCTTTTTCTGTGCTCGTACTCGAGGCTATGCCTTCGTACGAGGCTTTTTCAGTGCTCGTACTCGAGGCTATGCTCTTCGTACGAGGCTTTTTCTGTGCTCGTACTCGAGGCTAGGCTCTTCGTACGAGGCTTTCTCTGTCTTCGTACTCGAGGCTAGACTCTTCGTACGAGGCTTTTTCTGTGCTCGTACTCGAGGCTATGCTCTTCGTACGAGGCTTTTTCTGTGCTCGTACTCGAGGCTAGGCTCTTCGTACGAGGCTTTCTCTGTGCTCGTACTCGAGGCTTGGCTCTTCGTACGAGGCTTTTTCTGTGCTCATACTCGAGGCTATGCTCTTCGTACGAGACTTTTTCTGTGCTCGTACTCGAGGCTATGCTCTTCGTACGAGGCTTTTTCTGTGCTCGTACTCGAGGCTAGGCTCTTCGTACGAGGCTTTTTCTGTGCTCGTACTCGAGGCTATGCTCTTCGTACGAGGCTTTTTCTGTTTGCACAGCTGGTGGCACTATGGCCTATGTGATAGGTCGACCGCTTTGGGGCCGGCCTAATTTTTGTACTAAGTGTGGAGGGCCGACCGCTTGGGGGCGGGCCCCCGCTTTTGAACTTAGATTTTTTGGGTGGACCGACCGCTTTGGGGCCGGCCCATTTGGTACTAAGTGTGGAGGGCCGACCGCTTGAGGGCGGGCCCCCGCTTTTGAACTTAGATTTTTTGGGTGGACCGACCGCTTTGGGGCCGGCCCATTTGGTACTAAGGGTGGAGGGCCTACCGCTTGAGGGCGGGCCCCCGCTTTTGAACTTAGATTTTGATTTTGTTCCTGACCGATTGTAATCGGGTGGTCAACGCCGGTGAAGACGGACAAATCATCGCTAATTAAAGCGGAAAAATCTACGCCGATGAAGGCGGATAAAGAAACGTCAAAGCCTAAGAAGGCGGACGAGACGTCGACGCCACGGAGGCAGACAGATCAACGCCGATGAGGGCGGATAAAAAACGTCAACGCCTAAAAAGGCAGACGAGACGTCGATGCCACGGAGGCGGACGGATCAACGCCGAAGAAGGCGGATAAAAAATGTCAACGCCTAAGAAGGCGGACGAGATGCCGACGCCACGGAGGCGGACGGGAAGTCGACGCCACGGAGGCGGACGGGAAGTCGACGCCACGGAGGTGGACGGATCAACGCCGATGAAGGCGGATAAAAAATGTCAACGCCTAAGAAGGCGGACGAGACGTCGACGCCACGGAGGCGGACAGATCAACGCCGATGAAGGCGGATAAAAAATGTCAACGCCTAAGAAGGCGGACGAGACGTCGACGCCACGGAGGCGGACAGATCAACGCCGATGAGGACGGATAAAAAACGTCAACGCCTAAAAAGGCGGACGAGACGTCGACGCCACGGAGGCGGATGGATCAACGCCGATGATGGCGGATAAAAAACGTCAACGCCTAAAAAGGCGGACGAGACGTCGACGCCACGGAGGCGGACAGATCAACGCCGATGATGGCGGATAAAAAACGTCAACGCCTAAGAAGGCGGACGAGATGTCGACGCCACGGAGGCGGACGGGAGTCGACGCCACGGAGGCGGACGGGAAGTCGACGCCACGGAGGCGGACGGGAAGTCGACGCCACGGAGGCGGACGGAAAGTCGACGCCACGGAGGCGGACGGATCAACGCCGATGAAGGCGGATAAAGATACTGAAATTCGAGATTCAAAAATTTTGTTTTGGATTACCCAAAATCATCTCCAGATACGGGTACTCATGCCCCCGACTTTTAATGTATTGTAAATATATTTGAGTTGCAATACATTAAAAGGAAGTAATTGGAGAAAACCTGAATCGAGATGGGCAAAAGGACTGCCCGTAGATTCCTTTGAGTCGCTGTGGTGGCTCGGAGCTGCTGTGTGAATTCTTTTTTTTTTTAAGCTTCCGTGGAATAGTTGAATTGGACTCATTTAAAAAGATATATAGCCCGACATCTTCTACTTTGTGAATGGACCGACCTTTCCTAAGAAAAATGACGGGCCGACCTGCCTCTTGATTAATTGATAAGGCCCAGCTGCCTTTAAATAATATAAAGGCCAAAAGCTTGAATAATTTGGCCCAGCACTCCAATCTTGAAAAGAAAAGTCGGTGAGCCCAAGTAGTTTCCAGATTCTTACGGTCGACGCCCCCAAATAATTTCAGATTTCCCCGATCCTCCTCAATCCTAAATTCCCAAATTCAAAATTACGAAAGCACAATCGAAAATGAGTGATAGCGATGAGGCGGATGGACTGGCGACAGTGAGCGAGTGGCTCCAGTGCGCAATTTTGGCGGCGCTGCGCGATCGGTTCTACCCGGAATAGAAATTCCGGCGATCGATGTGCAACGGTGGAAGTATGGCTGTTGATCGGTGGCCACGGTGTTGCTCGGCGATGCCCACGCCGACGGCATCGCAAAATTGCCCGGTGACTGGTGGGTCGGGGTGGCGCTGCTATTTGGTCTGGCCGAGTTGAAGTCGGGATGAGTTCGAGCCTCAATTGATGGTGGGCTGAGGCGGATTAGCTGGTGCGTGAACGTCGTTAAAACAGAGAGGCGGTCGAGGTGATTGGGCGCGCAAGCATACAGCCATGACGGCCGCTTGCGCTCGGCCTTGGCGGCGGCCGAGGTCGCACCTGAAGGAGGCCCATGTCGGCAGTTTTGTGGTCGAGATCGGGGGATTAGATCGAGGTCGGCATATTAACAGTGGAGTGGGCTCCGTGGCCGGTTGAGATCGCCTGGTCGGATAACGATGGGGTCGGCGCCCCCGACTCGGAGAAGGGAAGCCCACGGTCGGCACTTGGATACCGTTTTGGTCTCGGCTATTGCAGGCTGAGGCCGGCAGTTGTGTGCGAGGCCGGGGTCGGCCGCTGCGGAACGAGGCCGGAGGCCGGGGGCCGGCCGGTGCTGTGCGAGACAGGGGTCGGCCAGTGCGGTGCGAGGCCGGGGGTCGGCCGCTGCGGAACGAGGCCGGAGGTCGCCGAGGTCGGCCGCTGCGGTGCGAGGCCGAGGTCGGCCGCTGCGGTGCGAGGCCGGAGGTCGGCCGCTGCGGTGCGAGGCCGGAGGTCGGCCGCTGCGGTGCGAGGCCGGAGGTCGGCCGCTGCGGTGCGAGGCCGGAGGTCGGCCGCTGCGGTGCGAGGCCGGAGGTCGGCCGCTGCGGAACGAGGCCGGAGGTCGGCCGCTGCGGTGGGAGGTTGAGGTCGGTATAGGGGCACTCCGACCTTTTTTTTTTTAGAGAGAGAAAGTGTTCGATTTTCCTGGTTTCATAAACTCATACTAGAATTTATTTGTTTGAGTGTAATTTGGCTTGAGTGGAATGTAATTTGGTTTGGGGCCATGAAATTTTTGAAAGGTTTGGGAAATATGGGTTTGATGGGTGTTGATATTAGATTTGAGTTTTTGTTGTAAATCTTGAGGGTTTATTTGGGGAGATGGAGTCGGATTGAGAGAGGTTTATTTGTGGAGTAATTTCTCTTCTCGGAATCATTTCTAGGTGGAGATTTGAGATCTGGGTTTGTCATTTTTCTGTAATAAATGGTGGAAGGGAGTTGATTTCTGGAGAAGAGAGAGGTCGATTTGATAAAAAAAGAAAAAAGAAAACCAATAGTAATCTTGTTGGGCTTCTTTTAAATGGAAGAAAATTTTGCATCGAGATTGATACTAGCTTTTCATCTGAGACCAGATTCTCAAATAAAAGAAAACTTGATTCGAATATCAACTTTCTGGTGAAGTAAAGAGATGATAACAGTGAGCTATAAAAACTTTTCATTGATGAATGAATGAAGTTATTATAAATGAAAACTTAGCTTTGATGATTTCTTGATTATTGTCTTGATGATCTTCGTATACCCTCCTTCTAGCGCCATTTGTTGTTACCGATTTAACCGGATCTAGGTGACGAATTTATGTGGCTATAGGGGTAGTCCCGATTTATCGGGTAACAAACATATAAAATAATATAAACACGAAGAACACAAGAATGGGGGAAGAACCGATGGGTTCTTCCCTTGAAGATGGCTTTGGGAGTCCCTGAAGAGGGTCTCCCTTGCCTAGCATTTTATTTATGTGGGGAGAATTTGTGGGGAGGAGAAAGCTTATGAGCTCACTTTACAATGGGTTGAGGCCTCTATTTATAGAGCCCCAATCTTCTAACTAAGGAAGTCATCCTGACCCTTTATTTTAGGGTATTTATTACAATCGTAGATCTAATAAACAATTATGAAAAACATTAAATCTATTATTACAATATCTTGTCAGTACTTCGATATCTTTACTGGTGTTTGACCTTTGATTCTGTCGGACTATTTGATGCCGAAATTATGTTGTCGGGGCCTAAACCCCGGTTCCGGTATACCCCGGTTCTGAGATAGTATTTAGGCCAAATATGGGATTATTTGTGCCACAACAACACTGAAAACCATTGAATATTGGTTTTCAGTGTAAATTTCTCATTGTAATGTAATCATAATTTTCAGTATAATCAACATACACTTTTCAGTACAAACAACCTTAATTGTTGAGTGAGTGCACCGTGCACATGGTGCATATGTCCATATATTTATTTCACAATCATTTTCAATAATCAATTAAAATAATATATTTATTAAATTTTTTTTTTTTTTTGAAAATAGACCCCACGAATAAAATAGGTTAGGGGCTAATAATTTTGAGCCCATCCCACGTCTAACCGCGCAAACACCCCAATCGTGGATTTTGAAATTTATAATTATAAATACAACCGCAATCTACATTTAAAATTCATTTCTAGGGTTTTCCGATGGCGAATCACCGCAGGAGAATTGAAGCGGGCGTGTTTGCGCTGCCCGAAGTGCTGATTCAACACATACAATCCTTTCTTGATGCTAAACGAGCTGCCCAGACCTGTATTCTTTCCAGATCCTGGTACGCCGCCTGGTCCACTCGCCCCAACCTAGATTTCGATCAACGCCACTTTAAAATTAGTTGGATTCTAAATCAAGGGAATGAAGAAAGGTTTTGGAAATGGGCGAGGAAGACTGTACAAAGGTACGAAGCCTTGAACCTAAAGATTGAGACTCTCAGGTTATTTGTGCAATGTTTGCCACTCTCTAATTACAATCTTGCTGAAGAATTAATTGTGAAAACAATTAAAATGGGTGCTGTAGATTTCAATTTTGAAATTAGCGACTATAATGGAACATTCCTTTTACCACTTGAGGTGCTTGGGTCCGAAACCCTAATCGGATTATCTGTTAATGGGTGCAAAATTGTTCCAAGGCCAGATAGAAAGGTAAATTGCCGGAAACTTAAATCCCTCTGTTTAAACAGAGTATGTCTAGAAGATGATGTAATTTTTGACCTAATTTCGTGCTGCCCCTTGATTGAGAAATTATCATTGGAGTCGATTACAGTCCAGCATTCTGCTGATCCTGTTACAGCTTATGGATTGGGATCAGTTCTCGATGGTTTGAGGCGGAATGTGTTGGAATTGTATAAGCTGGAATCTTTGTTTTTGAGTCATGTGGATGTTGATAACTTGTTTTTTAGTACCCTTTCGTCTAATTTTCCGTGCTTGAAGAATTTGGGCCTTGTTAAATGCCGAGGATACAATTGCAAAGGAATACAACTTTCTAGTACTTCACTCGAGTTCATAAGCTTTAGGCAAGCGAGACTATTGCAGGCCATATTCGATGTTCCTAGTATCCGTAAGTTTACATTTTCAGGGTCAGGCTGGCCTTCGTTGTCCTTTAAAACAACTTCAAGGGAATGGGAGTCTGATATATCCGTTTGTTGTGATTCTTCTAGTACTGGATGGTTCCTCAAGCTAAAAAAATTGGTCACATCTTTGAGCTCCTCAAAAATTTCAATTTCCTTGTGTATTTGGACTATCAGGGAGAAGAGCGTGAATTTTCGAGGTTTACCTGAAACTGAAGTGGAGAATTTGAGGATACGTGTACCACCCTCTGCTGTGTTTACGGTTTTAGAAAATTTATTTAGGAGTTGCCGCCCAAAGTTCATCACTATACACTTCATACCTGAGAGTGGCAGAAGTGGGGAAGTGAAGAATGATTTCATGGAGATTCTTCGAAAGGGAAATGCAGAGGGAATAAGGGAAAATTGTTTGATGATGAACCCTGAGCTTGAGGAAGTAGATGTTGAACTTCTTCCAGAGAATTTTGTAAAGAGTTGGCCTATACTTTGCGAAATTCACTTGCGGTTGAGATGGAGAGGTGGCAGAGGCTAAGTTTCCTTGGCACCATTCTTGATCAAAGGCCTTAGGGGGTTAAATCCAGACTTTGAAATTTGGATGGATTTTGTTTTAAGATTTAGGCAGGTGGTATAGTTGCATGCCACATCAAATGTGTTAGAATGGTGGTGTTCTATTATTATATTGAGATTGGTGATGTTTTATTATTATATATTTTTGAGATTTTTGCTTTATCATATGTTTCTGATAACTTGTCTTAAAATTAGTGGGGCAAATTACACACTTGATTTCTGCAAATGTTGGTACGTAATGTAAATTGGTTCTCGCATACTTCTAAAAGATTTTTGTTTCACACATTTCATGCAATTATATCTTGGAAACTAGCATATGAGTTACAGATTTCAACCCCAGGACTCATGGATTTCAATGCAAACCTGCTAAATCAATATTCTAAATGCAATTCAAATTTCGCATTTGAATTAAGGTTCAATATATGAAAAGTATATAATTCAAGTGGTTAGAGTCCTACAACTTATACAGTGAGGTCATGAGGATGAGGACTGTATAACGTGAACCATGTCAAGAGAAGATGGGCTTTAGGTTCTATATAAGATTGATTTCATTAATTAAATAAAAAATTAATTAATTCCATAGACATGAAATATCTAATCGATCACAGGGCTTAAAGATCTTTAAATCACCTCGAGGAGAATAAGAGCAAAATTAAATGGTATAAAATAAGAGTTGCAGATTTAACTCCATTATAGAACAGAAAATATCTATGGATTTCAAGCATCCATAAGTGCACCCCTATTTGAAAAAGAGAATAATTTTGGTTTAGTTTCGAAGCAAAGTTATTCCATCTTATGTGTGGAAAGTGCTTCTGGGTGATGAGGCGATAGCGTGTTTGGAATGAGGTTTGCATATTAAAATCGTTTTCATCATGATGATTGCTTTCAAATATTCTGTTTAGATCAAATTCTTCAAGTCTTGTGGAGCGTCTAATTTAAGAATTTGAGGCTTGTTAAATGGAAAGGAATACAACTTTGAGTTGAGTGATGTTCCTAGTATTCGTAAGTTTACATTTTCTGGTTTAAGCTGAGCGTGGATTTTCAAAGTTTACTTGAAACTGCAGTGGATATGCAACACCTTCTGTTTATTTGGGAGTTCATACCACTGAGCATCAGCCACATTTCTTAGTAATTATATATCTTGGGAAAATGAACACTGAATTTTCGTGGAGATTGAATTGCTTGATGATGAACCATAACCTCCAGGAAACAGATGTACGACCATACCCAACTTTTGCTAAAGAAAATTCACTTCCGGCTGAGGTAACAATAACAAAGCCTAACATTACTCCTAATCTAGATTTATAATCATTGAATTGTTGGGATGCTTTGATGCAAAGGGTCGGTATGTTATGTTTAGACTCGTTCAGTTTATTAAGAGTTTATATATACTTTTATTATTTGATTTCATAATAATATATGAATTCTTTCTTTTGACAATGAATATAGCTAAGTGAACTTAGTAAAATTTATTCTGACTATGGATGTAGCCTGACGGCCATAACATAAAATTATGATGAGAGCATCAATATGAGTTAGGCCTATTGGCCAAAATACGTCTCACCCTACCTAAAGGGAGGATTGTGGTGAGCTTTTATACATGCTCTCCAATGCTTGACCACATGCTTAGGTAGTGCAGATCGCCGAGACAGCAAAGTGGTAAGATTTTTTTTTTTTTTTGTGCATTAAGGGATAAAAATATTTATTTCAAATTATTATATTGTGCATTCATCCATTCATTATTGTTCTTTTTAACTAATATAAATACTTTGGGTACGTTTATTTCAATTTTTTTTAATGATAATAAGAATGAAAATTTATTTTTCCTCTACGGACTCGAATATATTATATGAATGATTGTTCTATGATGTTATATTACTAGGGTTGTGCTCTAATTTAAAAAAAAATTAATAAAATGGGAGGTTGTTGTTTGTGGCATGGAGAATAATTGGGGAGGAGAATTATAAAGATATGGAAAGGTATTCACATGGGGTAGTAATTACCTTGTTTAAAAAGAAAAATAGTGTTATGAATCATCTTTTATTCTTATAATTACCCTATATTTATTTTCATTCTCATTATCATTGAAAAATTTCCAAATCAAATGCCACCTTAATTTTCAATTTATACTTATAAAAATAGGGGTAGTTACATATTGGTGCTTTTAGACACCTACTATAGCACTTTAGTTCTATGCTTTTTAATAAATGCAATTTGGTTCAAAATGTGGGCCCTCCCAATCTACTCCTACCCTTCGCCCACTTGCCCTCTCATCCCCTTTCTTCACGTCAGATTTTAGGTTTGATGGGACTATTGATGTCCCTGTCCCCTCCACCTAATATTTAATTCAAATTGCATACTTAATTTTTAAATTAAAAAGAATTACATAATTTTTTAGTCCAATTAATTTCAATTTTCAACATTAATTTTGACTTTAAACTTTAACCAATGACTTTAAAAATACCTTCCTCTTTTTATATAATTGCACAAATTTATATTTAATATTTATTTATTTAATGATCATTTTCGAATTAGTTAAATCTGAAAAATATTACCGATGTTGGGCAAAGGCATAACATAGTGCAATAAATCTGTTAAAAAATTATGTGCAAACAATTCATGTCTAATTATCTGGGAAAACCACATGTTATAAATTTCTAAACACTTCTGCAAATTATTTACATCCCAATACCAAAAATCATGTCTAATTCACTGTGCAAAACACTTGTGCAAACCAATTGTGCTTATTTATTTACACAAATGTGCTTATTTATTTACTCAATAAAAGTGTGCAAAAACAGTGTGCACAAAATATAATATAATAATGATCTTCATCTTCAAATTCTTAATCTAATTTCCGCACCCTGCCTTCTTCATTCTTCTCCTCATCTTTATATCATTTAACAAAAAAAGAAAAACATATTGTCAATTAGATCCATTACAGGAACATTGATCCACACACAAAATACATGCACACACCTACAAAGAAAGACGCACACACATTCACCACACATCATTCACACACATAACATAAATTCACACACATAAGCACACATTCATAACACACAATATACAAATTTAAAGGCAGACCCCATATGTAATTTTACAATTTATCATCTATTTTCAACAAAACAAAACAAAACATGCTAACCTCTTTCAGCAAGGCTTCATGCAACATATGTGGATAACAGCGTGGCGGCGGCGGCGGATCTGAACAAATCGAAAAACGCATGCACGTTGAAGAGCAGATCAACATCAATTTCTTGACAAACTCTCTGGAAAATACAAGCACGATGATGATAGGTTCTCAACTTCCTCCTTCCATCCCTCCTCCGCCGCTATCTCTCACCTCGATTTGGATGGCAGCCTCGCGATCTGGATGAACAGACCCGATTGAAGTCGCGTCGTTGTTGCTTGGATGGTGGTGGTGTTACAAATCGGAGGAGAAACATAGATATGCGGTGGCGCCATTTCTTGGTGGCGCCGAGGCATGGTGGTGATGGCGGCAGCGCTTCAGGCTCCCAGATCGGTAATGGCGGCGGCGGTTCAGGAGCCTGGAGCAAGATCCGGAGCAAGGAACGCCTCCAGCCGCATCATTGCCGAGATCTTCTCACTATTAGGGCTTGGTCGGCGCGATACAGAAACCATCAAATTAGTCCTCTGTGCATTGGGGAGCTTCATTCTGATGGCCATGGCCATGGCAGCTCCGGAACGACCACAGCGGCGGTTGTCTGGTTCTAGAGAGAGAAAGGGGGAGAGTTTGTAGGTTGAGGAGAGAGAGGGAAATGAAAACATGAAATGGAGGGTGGGGGACGTGAGTGAGAGAAAAGGAAGGGGTAAGGTTGGGTGGGGTGCTGATATTTTTTTAGGGTGAGGACCACTTTTGAACCAAAATGGTATTTGTAAAAAGTACTAAACTAAAGTGTTATATAAGACTAAGGAATGAACCATTTACTAATCTATATACATACATACATACATACACACACATACATACATATATATATATATATATATATATATATATATATATAAGTGATGGGAGAGAAAAAGATGGCATTATTGAAGTACGTGGAGTTTACTTGCTTTGTGGTGCAATGGGGAATCTCACTCTCTATTAAAGAGAGTGGATTAACTTTACCATTTTCATTTCTTTTTTCTTTTGAATCAATAGTTTCAAAATTCTTTAAGTTATTAATTTTAAGTTTATTTTTAATACACTATATATCAAATTAATTATCTTTTGAACATTTTTATTTAATATATACTGCACATATTAAAAGAAAAGTAATATTTAATTTTTTTAATGTGTTTTTTTATTGACTTTAACTATATATGATGAATTGAATTTAAATAATTTTTATTTAGACTACATAAGTTTTGTTAAATATTAAAATTATTTTATGAATTTTAGTATTAGTTGTGAATTGAGTACATAATTAAAAATTGTATTAAATAATTATAATGCTCACATATATACAAGATATTCTTTACATATTAATTGGACTATAGATTAAATAAATTTAAATTAAACTTTTTATATAAGTCACTATACGATCTCGCATTTAAAATTTATAATATTCAATCCGTGTATCGTACGGGAGAAACACTAGTAATCTCATAAAATAATACGTGTTATAAACTTCAACTTTTACCACATAAATTCTTTTTGTTGGATTAAAAAGTTTAAAAAGATTGACTTATTTGTTAACACTTCTAAACGAATTTAATTAAAAAAAACGATTATTTTTTAAAAGATGATTAACAACCTTTACAATTTTTTTACTGTTTATTGAGTATTTGACAGAAATAAAAAAATATTGAGAGAAATTTTACATTTTTTATTGATAGAAATAATTTATCATCAATTTATATAAGACAAAAAAACTTGTGTAAAATATCATTGTTATATATATATATATATATATATATATATATATATATATATATATATATATATTTTGATAGTGTATATGAAAGTGATATGCATAAATATAACAATATATATAGACAACACAGCAGTGATACATAAAAATAAATTCATGTAAATTTGGATTAATGCGTAAAAGATCATATCTTATCATTATCTATTTATTTAATAAATATTTGGGCCGGGCTAAATACCCCTCCAATCATTGGAGTTGCACTGGACTTCATCCACTTACCCATTTTAATTAACATTAGTAGATACACAATCCATGTACTACCAATATTACCTTTATGATGTGTTTACTTTAAAAATAAGAATTATGTGAGATATGATTAGATGAGATGAAATAAGAGGTTACAATAAGTTTTTGTTATCTTATTCTTAGTTTACTTTTATGTATTTGATACGATTGAATTTAATATTTTTATATTTTCAATATTAACAGAAATTCAGAAATATGGTAAAATTACAACAATATCTTACAAATAATTTAATTGTCCAAATTGAGTGATAAGAAACCAATAATCTCATTATTAGAATCCTCCAATTTCAAATAGAGCAACAATCGTGTTCGTTGATCCCACCATTTCTGATTGTGGAATCATATTCTCTTCTTTGCCCTTAATTTTTTCATCCCTCGTAATCAACAGTTTCCAATTTTCTTGTGATTTGTCAATGGAGTTTCTCACATTGTTGTTATATTAGATGAGAATCAGTGCTCATCTGCATGTACATTAGGTGGTTTGTTTATATAATTTATATTGGATGGGAATCAATGCCCATATGCAAGGACTAATTAACTATGACATTGTAATTTCTTAAAGCATATTCATGGGAATACTTAGAGCAAAATATATGCTGGTTGTTGGTAGGCGAGCAGCTAAGCAAAGGGTTAGTGAAAGATAATAAAGACATTAAGCTTAGTGGCGAACAACTGAACAAATGACTCACAACTGAGTAAAACGACCAGCTGGATAAAGAAACCAAGGCGAGCAGTTGAGCGAAGAGCTAAGGCTAACAGCTGTGCGAGAGGCCAAGGCGAGCAGCTGAGCAGAGAGCTAAGGCTAACAACTGTGCGAGAGGCCAAGGTTAGCAGCTGGTCAAGGCGAGCAACTGTGCAAGGAGCCTTGACTAGCAGCTGGTCAAGACGCTAAGGCGAGCAACAGGTCAAGATGATGACCATCCAAGGGAGCAACTGTGTAAAGGTCACAAACATGGAGCGAACAACTGAGAGAGTAAAGGTTCAAATACCCAACGAAGATATAAAGACGAGCAACTGGTCACCACAGAAAGCAACTGAGTAACCCTGATGGTCAAGTACAACATGGGGAACTCCAACAGCCAATCACTTGGATGTAGTCCAAGTGTCCTAACACTTGGCATCCATCCAATGGACAATAGCTTAGATGTGATACAAGTGTCCTAACACTTGGCAAAGATCTAATGGTAAAGTAGCTAGGATGGTGACACATGGCCTCTTTGTATGTTTATAAATACTCCCTCATTTGCATGAAATAGGGAGGGTTCCAATAATTCAAAAATACACCAAAGTTTTTGAAAATTTATTTCTTGAACATTATTTAGCTAAATTCCATGATCATTTGATCTTGTTTGATGATCTTAACTAGAGAAAACAGCCACTAATCACCGATTACAAAAAGATCATCAACAATTGGCGCTAGAAGGAGGGTACGAACCTCCGATTTATAAAGTTTCAAGAAAATATTGAGGAACACCCATCGAAATTTGCAAAGGTCGGCCGAATTCTGGGAGGAAGTCGCCGGAAATCAAGTGTGCACGTTTTTAGGATAAAGATATACACCACTTTGAGGATTTGAATGCATGTGTACATGAACTAGGGTTTTTAAACCTTCACAATCATATACACAAGGCTAGTGACTTTTAGAAAGGTGTTTATTGGAAGCAAGGCCACCTCAATCCTTTGTTTATCTCTCATGTTTTGGCAACCAAAATGATAAGATCACAAGAAAATTGACCATCAAGTGCATCTTCGAGTCATAGATCAAAAACTAAGGTTTCGTCCACCGAAGGACATGCAAGGACAGTTAGAACGACCTCTCGAAGGAATGTTCAAGTTACCATTGACACAATTCCCCCGAAAGTGGAAGCTCTCGCCCAAAACCCCGATGAGCTAGCAAAAATAATAGCCGTGCTACAATCGCTGCAAAAACAACAAGAGCGAGTTGGGCCGTCAAAAGCCGAGCAGGAGACCAACTGAGCAGTCTAGCAGCATAACCAAATATGCGAACAACGGAGTAAAATGTGGGAGGATGCACGTTGCGATGAAGCTGACAGTGTTGAGATTCGTAAAATAAGGGGAAGGCTCCCGTAAGTGAACATTTAGGGAGCCGAGGAGAATCGTCACCAAGTCGAGCAGATGAGTCAAGCAAGAACACTTCCCGAATAAGTGCTTTGGAAAGATTAGGAACGAGGAGCATAGCTAGGAAAGAACCATCCAAGAGGAACGAGGCACAACCACACCCATCTGCTCGCCCATCAATGCATGACCGAATCAGGAGGTCAGCCTTTGGCAGATTAGGCCCAAATAGAGCTAGCAACGCTGCTAGGAGAATAACTCAGGAGAAACGCCCCGTTGGCAAGGGACTGCGTCGTGGGGAAGTCATCACTCTCGATCACGACGAACAACCTTCCAACGGGAGGACTCCCCCAAGTGAATTACAAGAGATGAAAAAAGCAATCGAGGAATTACAAAAGCAGTTGGAATCTCAGAGAGGTGTCGGCTCAACTGTTCTCCCATCCTCACCACTATCTCCGTCAATCCTCAATGCACCGATTCAGAAGAAGATACAGTTTCCAGCCATCAATTTGTACGAAGGAACATCGAACCCCCGTATTCATGTGACGAAGTATTCGGACTTCATGATCTCAATGGGGGCAACTGACGCCACACAGTGCCAAAATTTCCCACTCACCCTTGGAGATGGCCCGCACAGGTGGTTTTCAGCACTGGCTCCCGGCTCCATCAGCTCCTTCGCCCAACTGAGAAAAGAGTTCATGTCTCACTTCTCAACCGCAGGGTCTCACTTGACCCACAGACACCGTTTGGCAGACATCAGACAAGGAGACGAGGAGTCGGATAAACAGTTTCTGGAAAGATTTGATAAAATTCTATTGGAGGGCGAGATGGTGAGTGAGGATACGAAGATAGTAGCAGTGATGGCTGGATTGAAGAAAGGAACCGATCTATGGAAGGAGATGTATTTGACTTGTCCAAAAATGTACGCAGAATTCAGACACAAGGCAGGAATCCACGTATCGATGCAAGAAGCCCTACACAAAGAAATGAGAGATAAAGCTGACCCGAAGAAGTTTGGCAAGAAGTCTGGAGGAAATGATTACAAGGCTCCAAAGAACATGAAGTCGTTCAACGAGGGAGCTGAGTTAAAAGAGAAACTGAATCAAGTCCTTACCATGTCTGTAGACGCTGTGTACAAAAACGTTAAAGACAAGGAGATGTTGTCGAAACCATGAAAGATAAGGCAGGAAAGAGGAAAATTAAACCCGAACAAATACTGTGCATATCATCAGAATATCGGCCACTTCACAAGTGAATGCCGAGATTTGTTAAAGCAGTTGTGGAGGTTCTATGAAGAAGGAAAGTTGTCTGAGTTCGTGAAGAGGGAACCGGGTAAGAGGCCGAGAACAGTAGTACCATCCAGCTCAGACGACGATGACAGCGACGAATAACGGAGTAGGACGGGTAAGAAAGGAAGAAAGGCTCCCACAGCCCCAGCGAGACCAGTCCCGGAGATCCTAATGCTAGAGCCAACTGGACCAGTATGTGGATGTTCTGATGGGAGACCACCCATGTCAAAAAGAAAAAAAAAAGCGGAGTTGAGAGCAGTAGCGCAAGTGATGGAGGTCGGTGTAAATCCATCAACCAAGCAAACCGGGAATTTGTCTTTCTCGGAGAAAGATTTAGACGGGGTACTCACCCCTCACAACGACTCGCTAATCATTTGTGCTAACATTATGGGAACGAAAGTACACCGTCTACTTATCGACACTGACTCTTACACAAATATTCTGTTCAAGAGCACATTAGACCATTTAGGAGAATATGCCGAATACATAAAAAATTGTGATCATAGAATTGTGGGATTCGGAGATGCTGTTACCGTCCCTCTATGAGTGATTACGCTAGAAGTCGAACTTGTATCGGTCGAGGATCCTGAGAGGAAGCTGAATAGGATGGTAGACTTTCTAGTTGTAGATCAACAGTCCACCTATAATGGGTTCCTCGGCCGTCTTTTTTTACATGAATTCAAGGCAGCCGTTTCGACGTACTATTACTATGTAAAATTCCCCACGTCTAAAGGTGCAGGCACAATCAAAGGTGACCAGAGGAAAGCTCGCGAGTGCCTCTTGCAACTTCAACCAAAAGATCACAGAGTCAACATGGTGGGCGAACAACCGAGCAGCTGTGGAGAAGGTAAACCATCCACTCCCAACGAAACCATGGACTCAATCGATACAGAGATAATGGAGGTGGACGAGCAGCTGTGCGGCGACGAGCAGCTGTGCAGCGACGAACAGCTGTGCAGGGACGAGCAGGTGTGTAGGGACGAGCAACCAAGCGAGGAGAGAAATGAAGTCACATCGGCTAACAACAGAGTAGAGCATGCAGCACCGGCCAACAGTGAGATAGAAGATATGGAACCACGGCTGACTGCGGAACCAATGGAAGTTGAGGACGAATTGAACATGGAAGGGCCCATCATTGACCCGTATTGGAAAGACCAGAAAAGGAGGGCTACCCCGGTTGAAGAGTTAGAGGCAGTAAAGGTCGACCCGAACCAAGAGAGCTTAGAACTCTTCATAGGATCTGAGCTCCCGGAGCCATACAGATCCAAAATGACGGAGTTTCTTAAAGCAAATCTTGATGTGTTTGCATGGTCGCATACAGATATGGTAGGCATTAGCCCTGAGCATGCCTGCCACAGATTCAACATCGACCCGAGGAAAAGGCCGATCCATCAAAAGAGGAGGAAGTTTGAGCCCGACAAGTATGAAGCACTTGACGTGGAGGTCAAGAAATTGTTGAACAATGATCTGATCAGACAGGCCTTGTGCCCACAATGGGTAGCAAACCCAGTGTTAGTTAAAAAAGCAAGCGGAGCGTGGAGATTATGTATTGATTTCACTGACCCAAATGCCGCTTGCCCAAAGGACAATTTTCCGTTGCCACATATCGACCAACTGGTTGATAGCACAGCTGGACATGAACTCCTCACATTCATGGATGCATTTGCTGGATATCACCAAATTGTGATGCATCCTGACGATCAGGAGCACACAACATTTTACACCAACAAAAATTCGTTATGCTGGAAGAGAATGCCATTTGGATTGATTAACTCTGGGGCCACGTACCAGAGGTTGGTCAACAAAATGTTCGACGACCACATCGAAAAGATGATGGAAGTGTATGTGGATGATATTGTTGTCAAGAGCCCAAAGAAAGAAGATCACTTGCAGCACCTGGCCCAAACATTTGAGATACTTTGTGCTTACAACATGAAGTTAAACCCCAAGAAGAGCAGTTTTGGGGTCCGTTCTAGGAAATTCTTGGGGCATCTGGTCAGTCAGCGAGGAATCGAAGCAAATCCTGTGAAAGTGAAAGCAATCATGGAGATGCAACCACCCAGATCAGTGAAAGAGGTTCAACGGTTAACTGGGTGTCTAGCAGCTTTGTTTAGATTCATCTCAAGATTCGGGGATAAATGCAGGCCATTCTTCGAAGCAATCAAAAAGGGAAAGTTTCAATGGACGGATGCTTGTCAACGAGCATTCGAACAGCTGAAAGAATACCTCAGTGACACAAAAATTCTTGCCAAGCCGATTCCAGGAGAGAAGTTATATTTATACCTGGCAGCTTCAGAAGTTGCAATCAGCTCAGTACTCGTTCGAGCAGAAGGAAAGTTTCACCTGCCCATTTACTACGTAAGTCAGGCTTTACATGAAGCAGAGCTCAGATATTCGCCAACAGAAAAGCTGGCATACGCACTAGTGATGAGTGTCAGAAAGCTCCGTCCATAATTTTTCGACCACCAGGTGGAGGTAATAACAACATTCCTGCTCAAACAGATTCTGCACAGACCCGACACAGCTGGTTGCCTCTTGAAGTGGTCCTTGGAAATTAGCCAGTTCTGAATCTCATATGCTCCTCGAACATCGATCAAGTGGCAAGCCTTAGCCGACTTCATAGTTAAGCTGACATTCCCCCAAGATCCGACGAGAGGACATGATCATCCTTGGCACATGTATGTTGACGGATCATCATCTACCAACACAGCGTCGGGGGGAGGAATAGTTTTAATAAGTCCAGACAGGCATGTCTTCACTTCAACTGTTCATTTTGAATTCATGGCGATGAACAATGAAGCAGAATATGAAGCATTGATCACTGGATTGCGGCTAGCACTAGCAGTTTGGGTAAGAAAATTATAGATTTTCGGAAATTCACAGTTGATTATCAACCAAGTTCGGGGAGAGTACGAGGCGAAGGACGAAAACATGGCTTTGTATCAAAAGATTGTTGCTCACCTAGCCTCCATGTTTGAACAAATATATATCGAACAGGTACCAAGAGACAACAATGCACAAGCAGAAGCGCTCGCTCGGCTAGCAACTAGCACCGAACCAGCGGAGTTATCCGAGGTTACATTGACGAGGATATCCAACCCATCAACCGAGGATTACAAAATCTATCAAGTTGACGAGGAGGTGGGGAAAGATGATTGGAGAACGCCGATCATCAAATATCTGCAGGACGACGAAAAGCCAAAAAATCTGCTGGAAGCTACTAAGTTGGTTAGGAGAGCGGCAAGGTACACCATGGTGGACGGACAACTGTACAAGAGAGGATTCTTGCTCCCACTCCTGAAATGCTTGGCTAGGGGGCAAGGGCAAGCAGTTTTGAAAGAAATACACGAAGGCGTATGCGGAAATCACTCTGGAGGATGGGCATTGGCATACAAGACCGTAAGACAAGGATATTATTGGCCAACCCTCCTCCAGGATGCAATCAAAGTTGCCCGAACTTGTCGCAGGTGTCAGTTATTCGCCCCAAATATCCATAAGCTCCCACACGAGCTAATCTCAGTCAATAGTCCGTGGCCATTTGCAAAATGGGGAATTGACCTCGTTGGGCCTTTTCCGCCGGGAAAAGGGAATGTTCGATTCACAGTGGTAGCAGTAGACTATTATACGAAGTGGGCTGAAGCAGAAGCGCTTGTGCAAATTACACAAGAGAAAATGATCAATTTCATTTGGAGAAACATTGTTTGTCGCTTCGGGGTACCTCAAGCAATTGTGACAGATAATGGAAAACAGTTTGAAGGGAAAAAGATAAGAGATTTTTGTGAAAAATGGGGAATGAAAAAACACTTTTCAACACCGTACCACCCCCAATCGAACGGCCAAGTGGAATCCGTAAACAAAATAATCAAACACATTTTGAAGATCCGCTTAGCCGATAAACAGGGGAAATGGTCCGAAGAGTTGCTAGAAGTGTTATGGGCATATCGGGTGTCCCACAGAACAAGCACAGGTGAAACACCATTCACAATGGCTTTCGGGACAAAAGCTGTAATACCAGTTGAGCTGAAAGTCCCAACAGAATGAACGACTGTATTTGACGAAGAGGCGAATAACTCTGCACTAGCAACAGAGTTGGACTTGCTTGAAGAAAAGAGAATAACAACAGAGATGAAAAATGCAATCTACAAGAAAATAGCAACAAAGTACTATAATTCTCAAGTAAAAGTAAGGGATTTCGAAATTGAAGATTTAGTACTTCCGAAAGTTTTGGCACCACCACCAGGAGTATTCGGCCCGACTTGGGAGGGCCCATACAAGGTGACAAATAAGTGGCACAACGACACATATGACCTTGAAGACATGGAAGGCAAGTCGTCCCAATACTCCTGGAGTGCAACTTTACTTAAAGAAGTACTATCAATAAAGTCCTGTAAGACTTAGAAATGTTACAATGTAAATCTTTTGTAAGTCCCTTGTAAATTTATGTAAATTTAAATTTTTTGCACAAGTTTATGTATATAAACGAGCAACTGTGCATCGCTAAGCGAACAGCTGTGCATTTTAGAGTTTATTTTTGCTAGGCGAACAATTGTGCATGTTTGAATTTGGAATATTGATGTGGACCCACGAGCCACTAGGCTAAGTCCTAAACTACTCAGTTGCTTGCCCAAAACTTGCAAAGCACAAGTCTGTCATAAGACGAACAACTGAGCTTAATAAATGCAAAAATAAGGCTAAGTCCATAATGGACCAAGGGCCCACATTAATACAAGGCCAAGTCCACAAGCGAGCAAAAAGGCCCAAACAATTAAAGGTCAAGTTCTATGAGAACCAAATGACCAACTTAAAAATTTCACTAAGTGTTTACTTTAAGAAAAAAGGAACACTTAGAAACTAATAAAGTCATATGCAAAAGCAGTAAGCGAGCAACTGAGTAAGATAGAAATAAAGGCACAAATTTGTAAATTAGCAAAAACTTTAATTTCATTAAGTCAAAAGATGTTTGCAATAGGAGTGATAAGTACAGAAAGGGGATGTGTATCCTATTGTAAACTAAGAACTAAATCTTCAAGATGGAGGGGGAGGAGCATCAGCAGTACTGGTCGCCACAGTACTCGGCTGCTCGCCAGGAGCAGCGGAAATGCCAGCCCCGTCTATTGGTGTTAGGGGACGCAAAGACAACCCGTTAAAAACTTCATCGTTGGTCGCCGCCGGGGCTGCCTCTGGTTGGCCGCCATAAGTAGGGGGCACAATGTCAACCTCCTCGCCAAAGATATCCAAGGGGAAACCCAAGGCTGCCAGGTCGGCGACGAACAGGGTTGAGCCGGGAGCAGGAGGATAATTCTTACATACTCGATGAAGTCTGCCTTCACCGCGCCACGAATATCTTGTTTGTGATCGTGGGCAAAATGAACGGAGCTCAGACACTCAGCAAAGGCACAAATGTACCCGAAGTTAGTCTTGTCCAATACCTCCTGCCAGTGGACCTCGTAATCGATCATGTCCTTGCGCTCCTCCTCTAACCTTTTGATTTGCTCCTCGATGACCAGCAAGCGAGCAGCCAAGTCTGCTCGCTCCTTCTCAGCTCTCTCAGCCCGCAGATCGGCAGTCTTCACCTCGAGCAGCATTTTTTCCGAACGATCGAGAGCGCTCTTCTCACTAACCAAGGTAGCCTCCATCTTTTTCTCCATCAACGCCAACACTTTAGCGTGCTCAGCCTTGCACTCCTTGATAGCGGCGGCCTTCTTATCATCCATCTTCTCGATGCGACGTCCCAAGTCACGATTAGTTCGCTCAAGCTCCATGATCTAGTCAAGCAACATATGGGAAATGACCAGTTGATGGCCAGCATTGTAGCTCATCAAACGGGCATTATCACTCGCAGTCTGACCGGCGACGAGAGTGTTAGCCGATTTGGTCCAAGCCCTCTGGACTGTTTCAGTTGCTTGGTGAACGTGAGCATCGGGAATGTCGTAGAGCGAGGAAGATACGTCTTTTACAACAGCGAAGTGGTGAAGTGTTGTTCCTCGACCGGGGTAATGCTCCGGGTTATACCTGACCAAATAAAGAGATAAAACAAGAGTTAATACAATAAAAAGAAGCAGGCGAACAGCAGAGCTAGGAGAGGCAAGCAGCAGAGCTTGAAGAGGCGAACAACTTACTCTTTAATTTTAACAGGGTCCCAACCCAAATAAGAGGTGTCCTTGGGATAGTTCACCGACTTGGTCGCCGCCACACTAGCGACCACCTGCTGCTCGTCCACCACCTCCAAGGAAGTGGACTTGGAAATTGGAGACCTTGGAGCCCCACTGCTCGCCTCCCCGTCAGCTTTGGAACGCTTCGAAGAATATTCGTCGCCTCTCTCGCCGCGACCACCATCTCCTCGCGGTGCTTTCCTCTTGTCCTTCTCCCTCTCTCTCTCTCTCTCTCTCCTTCTCCTTCCTTGTATCCCTGGGAGAAAGAAAGGGCTTGCTTTCCTGTTTAGGGCGAACAATACCGCTACGGGGGCGAGCAGTTGGATCTTGTCCCAATCGAATACGGAGAATCGCAAGAGGAGGATCCATCTTCTTTCTTGAAACGTCCTGGGATGCCATCTGCCTTACTTTCTCAGCGAGCAATTAATAGGACTCGGGGACGGAAGGAACGGCAACAGTGACTTGTTGCTCTAAAAAAAAGAGAGAAGAAGACAAGTTAAGCAACAAGAAAAGGACGAGCAACAATGCAATAGGCGAGCAGCAGTGCAATAACGAGCAACAGTGATGGCGAACAATCAAAATAAGCTAGCAACTGAGTCTGGCTAACAACGATGAATGAGAAGAAAAGCTTACCTTCAGGGATTGCTGCTTGTGCCTCAAGATGATGAGGACTTGTAATCAGACCCGCAAGTTTGCGGCAATAAGCCTTTGACAAGTGAACCAAGTCGCGATCAGCTACGTTCCGCAACGAAATAACAACAAAGGTGAATAGATACTCGTCGCTCAAGTTGGGATTCCCCCACTTCAAGATCCTCGGACCTGCAAAACAACAAAGAAGGAAAAATTAAAATTAGTCCTACGAAGTTTACAGTAAGACAAAACTAAGCCTACGTTTGATATTCCCAGAGCCTTCGGGCGACGGGATGCACGCCTGTCCGCCAGTAAATACCTCAATTGCTCGCTAATCCCCACCAATAAAGAAAAACTGGTCATGCCAACCTCTAACTTTGTTGGGAATCCCCTCAATTAGCTTCACCCCGCTCCTCGCCTTCACGTAATACCACCCCACACCGTCTTCATTTTGAGCCGAGATTGTCAAGGCATAGTGAAGTTCAACGGTGCTTATTTTATTTTTATAACCCTCAAGACCGAAGAGGGTCATGAAGGCTAGCAAATTACTCCAGCCATTCAGCGTTATTTGGGTGATCGCCAAATTCACGTCCAGCAGGAAGCGACCAATAAGGGGGTGTAAAGAAGACGGGAAGCCAGTGTTGAGCACATCCAGGTTGATCGCCTTACAACCATGTGGTGGGCGATCAGCTGTTTCTCCGGCCTTCAGAGCGTACAAATGAATGTCGTAAGGAATTTTGTACATCTTCCGAATGCTCGCCAAATCGTCTTCAGTAATGACACTCGAAATCTTGCTCGTGGCGTAGATACTCTCTGGAGCCTTCATGATCACTCTGGGGCGAGGAACAAAAGTCCTCGAGTAGCGAGCAACATAATTCTCCCATTCATCGTTGCGAGCAACACCTTTGGGGATTTGAGATTCTGGCGTGACTTTGGAAATCGGGAAGTTGATTTCCCTCAAGCATTCCCAAGTGAGCCCATGGCCCTGTTGCTCGCCCCCCACGCCAGGTTGCTCGCCAATAGGGTCAAGTGCTCCCTCTATTTCGGCAGCCACCTCCTCTGAATCTTCTCCAAGATCTGAAGAAGTATCCCCCCCTTGACGAGGGCGAACAGCAGGGTAATCGCCCTCTTGCTCACCAGAGAGATCAGTTTTAACCTTCAACTGAGCGAACAACAGTCCGAATCCGACTCTTCGTCTACCAACAGAGTACGCGGGTTTCTCGCTAAGGCTTGGCGAATAGATCTGCTAGGAGATACAATTGGGTTTTCTACAGGTCTTTTTTCCGGGTTTCGCCTGGGTCCGGATAGAGAGGTGCTAGACGAGGGAGAATCCATTCAAACGCACCAATTGGGGGAAAATTGTTTTTCAATGCCGAAAAGTAGGGCGCGACGGCGACAAGGTGGAAATGGCGGCAACACGGCGGCAACGCAATAACAACACGGACGGAGCAAAGGTGACTCGCTACCGGAGTTGCAACAGTGATTATAAAAACTCGAAAAATTAAGAAGGGAATTAAGGAACAAAAGAGGAACGACCGATATATTACCTTACTAGCAATAATTACACGACATGAAGAACGAATCGAACTTGAGAGTCACGGAGAAAAAAGCTTGAAGTGTTCGTCAATGGCGGAAATGTGCAAGAATTTCGAAGAGAAAATAAAGAAGAAAAAATCGCCTATTTATAAGAGTGGAAGATGGGGGCGAAAATGCAATTTTCCAAAAATAAATAGGCCCCTATGTGCAAATAGAGGGGCGCGCATGACTGATGCGACGCCTAGCATCCCGTTCCTCGGGAAGCCAACCGTCACCACCCAAAAAGTCACGCCCGACTGCTCGCCCCTCATAAAAAAAGAACATTAATCATAGCTTGGTCTCAGTCAGTTGATATCCTAACATGAGATCAAGCTAAGGGGGCAATTGTTGGTAGGCGAGCAACTAAGCAAAGGGTTAGTGAAAGATAATAAAGACATTAAGCTTAGTGGCGAACAGCTGAACAAATGACTCACAACTGAGTAAAACGACCAGCTGGATGAAGAAACCAAGGCGAGCAGTTGAGCGAAGAGTTAAGGCTAACAGCTGTGCGAGAGGCCAAAGCGAGCAGCTGAGTAGAGAGCTAAGGCTAACAACTGTGCGAGAGGCCAAGGCTAGTAGCTGGTCAAGGCGAGCAGTGCAAGGAGCCTAGGCTAGCAACTGGTCAAGATGCTAAGACAAGCAGCAGGTCAAGATGATGACCATCCAAGCGAGCAACTGTGCAAAGGTCACAAACATGGAGCGAACAATTGAGAGAGTAAAGGTTCAAATACCCAACGAAGATATACAGACGAGCAACTAGTCACCACGGAAAGTAACTGAGTAACCCTGATGGTCAAGTACAACATGGGGAACTCCAACAGCCAATCACTTGGATGTAGTCCAAGTGTCCTAACACTTGGCATCCATCTAATGGACAATAGCTTAGATGTGATATAAGTGTCCTAACACTTGGCAAAGATCTAATGGTAGAATAGCTAGGATGGTGACACATGACCCCTTTGTATGTTTATAAATAGTCCCTCATTTGTATGAAATAGGGAGGGTTCCAATATTTCAAAAAATACACCCAAGTTCTTGCAAATTTATTTCTTGAACATTATTTAGCTAAATTCCATGATCATTTGATCTTGTTTGATGATCTTAACTAGAGAAAACAACCACTAATCACCAATCACAAAAATGTCATCAACACTGGTCAGTGCCTGTGATGACTAATGAGCATCAGCACCAGTACCTGGCTTACCTATTCCTTATGCGATGAATTGCTTTCGAGGTGTCTATTTGTTAGGTAAGGTGTGGATACCTGTGTATCAATTGAGATTATGTTCTCTGTAAACCCTTGTTGTTGCTTATTATCCAATTGCAGAGAATATCTGATTTGAAACGATTTGAGAAGAAAACGCACAATATCAAGGTTAAAAAGAGAATTTTTGTTTTTGTGATTTAAAGGGTATTTTCATAAATATACATCATATCCCCAAGTGTGAAATAATTATAACACCTACTTTGGTGTGATTTTATATCTAAGCGGTTACATTAAAATCCGGGTTATCCCCGGGTCAAGGGATTAAAAAAAAGTCATCATTCAAAGTAAATAGGTAATAATATTTGATATATATTCATTATCCAACCCTATCACTAAAAGTAAACGCACCCTTATTATATTAAATGTTCCCTCTTTTGTTTTTAGATAATTTTTTAAAACAAGCTTATACACCCCAATCTCCTCAAAGTTTGACTGCTACTAAATTTTCTTAGGATTTGATTTGATTTGATGATAGTTTGGTTGAGGTTGAGTAAAATGTGTATTATAGAAAAAACGGAGTGCCAAAATTGTAGAAGATAGAAATTTCAAACCTGGTTTTCCGAGATTGTACCAGTATTTCAGACACTATCTTCCGAAATTTGTCCAATTTTTTGAAAATAAAATATTTTGGCAAATTTGTTCCGAAACTTTGACATGTTTTCGGAAGTTATGTTCTGAAATATTGCAAAACTATCAGCAAACCTGGTCCGAAATTTTCCTGACAAAAAATTTGAAAAAAAAACCCCTGCATGAATTAAATTGTTACGACTTTGAACTTCGTTATATGCCCAAAATACTAATATTTCATACACAAAAACTCACTACATAAACAACATTTAACATTCAAAACTAGGGTTTATAAACCTATAAAATAAGCAACAAAGAAATACATCATGTGTTTTGAAACTCTCTTATTTTCTCCAAATTCTCGTTGAAAAACATGAAATACTCGTTGCGTTGTCGTGTTTCCCACGTACATAGTCGTGTGAAGATGATGAAGAATGCAAAAATGTGTACGTGAAAGAGAAGAAGAAACGAGGGTGTGTGTATGGAGTATTAATTTTTTTTTTAAATTATTAAGGATATATATGTAATTTAATGATTTTAATTAAATAATAAAAAAGTGATGGAGGTGTATCTTCAATATTTGAAGGGGTATATAGCCTGGGTCTAAATATATATTTGATAAAATGGCCAGTCCTAATAATATTGAGCCCATCCGACTGCTAGCCTACCCGCGAAACGTCGATGTCGACTGCTAGCCAAATTCCCCATTTCAGATTCCAGGGTTTTCCGATGGCGAATCGCAGGAGAATTGAAGGCGGCGTGTTTCCGCTGCCTGAAGTATTGATTCAACACGTACAATCTTTTCTGGATTGTAAAGAAGCTGCTCAAACATCTATTCTCTCCAAATCTTGGTATGCCGCCTGGTCTACTCGCCCCAATTTAGAATTCGATGAACGTCATTTTGATATGAGGTTTCGAAAACGAGGAAGCAATGAGAGGTTTTGGGAATCCGCAGAGAAGACCATACAGAGGTACGAAGCTTTGGAACTTAGGGTTGAGAGTTTCTCGTTATGGATACGAAGTATGCTACTACATTTTAATTTCTATCTTGCAGAAGAATTAATTGTGAAAGCAATGAAATTGGGTGTTGTAGATTTCAATTTGGAAATTAGCGTCTCTAGTGAAACATTTCTTTTACCACTTGAGGTGCTAGGATCTGATACCCTTATCAGATTGTCTGTAAAAGGGTGCAAAATTGTTCCAAGGCCCGATAGAAAGGTAGGTTGCCGGAAACTTAAATCCCTCTGTTTAAAAGAAATACGGCTAGAAGATGACATAATTTGCGATATAATTTCGAGCTGCCCCTTGATTGAAAATTTAACATTGGAGTCAATTACAGTCCAGCGTTCTTATCTTGCTACAACTTATGGACTGGGATCGGTTCTCGACGGTCTGAGTCACAACCTGTTTGAGTTGTATAAGCTGAAATCTTTGTTTTTGAGTCACGTGGATGTTGATAACTCGTTTTTCAGTAACGTGTCGTCTAATTTTCCTTGCTTGAAGAATTTGCGCATTGATAAATGCAAAGGATACAATTGCAAAGGAATAAAACTTTCTAGTCGTTCACTTGAGTGCATTCGCTTCGATGAAGCAAGACTATTGGGTGCCAATTTCGATGTTCCTAGTATTCGAAAGTTTAGATTTTCAGGTTCAAGCTGGCCTTCATTGTCTTTTATAACAACTTCAAGGGAATGGGAATCTCATATAATTATTGGATGTCGTTCTTCTAGTACTGGATGGTTCCTCAAGCTAAAAAAGTTTGTGACATCTTTGAGCTTGTCAAAAATTTCCATTTCCTTCAGTATTTGGTCAATTAGGGAGAAGAGCGTGAATTTTCGAGGTCTACCTGAAACTGCAGTGGAGAATTTGGATATAGGTGTCCCACCCTCTATTTTGTTTACTGTCTTGGAAGGTTTATTTAGGAGTTGTCGTCCTAAGTTTATCACTATAGACTTGTTAAGCGAGTGTGGCACAAAGGGGAAAGTGAAGAATGATTTCCTGGAGATTGTTTCTGAGAGAAATATAGAGGGAGTTAGGGAAAAGTGTTTGATGATGAACCATGAGCTTGAAGAAGTAGATGTCGAACTCTTTGAAAGGAGTTTTGGAGAGAGACGGCCTCTGCCAGAGAAAATTCACTTCCAATTGAGATGGAGAGGCGGTAAAGCCTAAGTTTAAAACGAAGTTGGATTCGGCTCGTTTCCTCGACGAGTTCCTGGCAATCATCTTTACACCATGCTTGATCATAGGCCTTTGGGGTAATGTTTGTTTTGAGATTATAGTGGGCGGGTTAAATCCAGACTTTGAAATTCAAATGGATTTGAAAATCTTGATGAATGTAGTAACTTTGTGGGGGCACTTACACAGGGTCCTTTTTTTTTCTTTTTTTCTCCACCTTACAAACAAGTGGAAAAGGAGTAGAAAAGTTCGTTGTGCTATAGAACAATTTCGTTGTACTATAAAACAATTCACTGTACTGTGATGAACCTGTTTGTAAAGTGGTTTTTTTTAATTATACTTGGTTGTATTTTGGGCTAGAAAGTGGATTAGGTTTATTTATTTATTTAAGTTTGTTTAGAGATTTTGGTAGGGTGAGAGGTTTTATGCCACGTCAAAATGTATGAGATGTTTGTTTTATGCCACCAACATACCCTCTCATGTGGGGTATATAACACAGTTTTATCTGTTTGATTTTTGGAAATGTATGGTAAAATTCACCCTCTCATGTTTTCTGCAAATGTTATTAAGGGTTTAAAATCTTCAAATGCTATATTCCTAATGCAAAACTTGAAGAATTTGATTTAAAACGAGTGTATAGTTTAATGGGAAGAGAAGGGTTGCTATTGACTCCATATATATAGAGCAGATCAAATGCGTCTATCTAACTACAATTCATTATACATTTATCCAAATACAACCATAGATATGAGGTATCTCATTACAGGACTTCAAAATCTGGTCGCATCAGATGTAGAAAGAATGTTAAAGCACAAGATACTCTTCTTCAAGCTCAAATCTTTATTTATCGAACGCTTGGGTTTATTAAGATGTGATGAAAGTCTAATTGTAACAAACATCTCTTCATTTTGGTTCATCATAACTTGATCCAATGGCCAGTGTTGTCTCCGCAACACTAATCTTTTTTCGTCTTTGATTATCTTCTCTACTTTTTCGCAGTCCTCAACCACAAGCTCGAGGAGAGACTAGAAAACCATTTGAACTTCGAAAGAGCGAGTGTACATTATTATTGACATACAAAGAAGGACTTTTGGTGGATTTTAGATACGTTATTATTTTTGTTAACAAGTCAACAAAAAAATCTTGATTGTGAGTACCATTTGTATTTGTTCCCAATGAAAATGTGGATCTTGTGCAACGGCCTGAAGAATATGAATCCTCTGAGTTCCTCATCGAAAGAATGAAATAGCAGCAATTTCCAATTCTTTTTTCTTCATAGCAGACACAAATATGGTTTAAGCTCAATATCACCAAATTAAAAGTTTTACATTGCATACAACAGAAAAGATGTTGCCCAAAATAACCATCGTCATGTTGCAGGTCATCTGCATAGTCGAGGAATCGATCTAGTGTATCAATGAATTTGTTCGAGTAGCAATGACTAGCTAATATATGACACATACAACCACGAACAACTTCTGTCACAATTATAAACCTTATTCTGCCCAATTGAACATTAAAAAAAAAAAAAAAAGAAAAACTGACCGCAGGTTCAATAGCAGGAACTGTATATATTGTGATGCTTTTCATTTTTAAAGAACTCAAGAAATGAATGTGTCACACAGTTTGAGCTATATTCTGTTTGACATATGTTTTTCTCAGTTCGTTTCATTTTGTCTTTTTAAAAGAGAAGCTTTGTTCGAAAATGTTGTAATTCTTATAAATGAGTTGATATTTCTTGTTCGAAGAAGGAGCTTCTCGCATTTCTGATCCTGCGACGCATGGTCCCCTTGCGAAAATGGTCCGTTAACTCTTTTTATTTTCACAAATTCTAGCATGCACATGCACTTAGATTTTAAGCACAATTTTGATTTTTTCAAAACACACACAAACACACCGAATTGTATTTTTTTTGTAGTTGAGATGTTATTAATTACTTCTTGGGATATCACTGACTACTTCTTGGGGTACCACCAATTACTTCTTAGGGCATAAATGATTTCAACTTGGGTAATTTTTTTTTCAAATTCAAGTTGCACTTAAGTGCACACTAAAACTACTCTTTTATTTTTTCCTATTCTAAAGGTAATTTTAGCATGCATTTATGACCCCACAAGTTAACTAAGAGCCCGCTTGGTTGGGAGTGATGATTATTGGGTAATGAGAAAGATTCCAACAGCAGTGTTTGATATTATCAATACGTTGTAATAAAATTGAAAATGAGTTACAATTTACCTATCAAATGAATCCTCGTTCATTATCATCTACTTGAATGACTCCTCATTCACTTTAAGTCTCATTACCTTATAATCATCACCCAAATCAAGCGGGCCCTGAGTTCCAAAACATATGTCTGTTCAGTCATTTATGTTGTTGCAAAAGTGATTCCAAATTGCAGCTATGGTCCGAAATTCGATGTTTGGCTTTTGATATGGTTAAATTAACTCTCTCTCATGCTTTCTGCAAATGTTGGTTCCCGCATGTAAGCACCCCACAACACAACTTCTGAAAGATTTTGTCTGCAAATTTGGAAACTAGCAAGTGAAAATAAATAAATTTTAAATAATAAACGGAGAGAATTTACTTTGCTAATGCCTCAGGTTTTGTGTTCCATCTCAAGTGTGCTGATATTGGTCATCATCAAGCAAGCCATTACAATTTCAACTGATGATTGTAGATTTCAAGTCCAATAACAATAAATTCATGATTTAAATAACTTTTTGATAAAATTTTTTGGGTTAATATCGAATTGCAACCTGTTTAATATATATATATTTTTTATCAATTTGCAATTTGTATAATTATTTTAATTAAATTGCAACCTGCACTTTAAACAATTATCAGTTTGCAACATCCATAATATTTCTCTAGTATTTTCCGGCAGCACAAGGGTTATAATTGTCAATTCTTATTATATATATTGTTTATTGTTATTACTAATACAAACATTTACAAATTTTTTAAATATAAACATCACATATTATATTTATTCTTTATTTGATTATTGAATTTAACATTTTTCAATGCATCAAAGTGTTGAAATGATCACATTTATAATTTTAAAGATTTCGAAGGCCTGTGATGAGATATCTCAAGCTATGAAATTACTTAAGTTTGTACATGGATTTTATGTATTTGAAATCTAGGATAACTAATGAAATCCATCTCGAACCTGAAGACCCTCGTCTTCTGTCACGTTCCGCGTTATGCAAAGTCCTTTGCAACCTTTTGTCAACTACTCTTTCTGAAATCGAACCTTTAATTCAATTGCAACTTCAGAATTTAGGTTGGTTGGTTTTGAAATCTTTTAGTGTTTATTGTTCTACGATGAACTTTTGGTAAATTTAGCAGGTTTTGACTGCTCTACCTTGAGAGGTGTGTTTGGTTTGTAACAAGAAATGGTAATGATGGTAGAGAGAATGAAAGTCATTGGTAAATCTTCTCTTTCAATCAACTTCTTCAAGTTTCGCATTTAGTTTATAAGATTTGGGGAATTTTGAATCCATAATAACAAAAGTTACCTAAATGAGTTCATTTTTTAATGCAGTTAAAAATCTATAACCATCATATGAACTTGTATAGCTTGGTGAAAATATGATGAAAATCAGCACGCTTGGAAAGATGTTTGTGGCATAAAGTAGCAATCTCAATATAATTATAGAACATCCCCAATCTTTAAACTAACTATTAATCAAGAAGTTCAAATCCATTCGAATTCCTAAATCTGGATTTACCCCTCCCACTATAATCTAAAAACAAACATATACCTAGAGGCCTTTGCTCAAGAATAGTGCCAGAATGATTACCACGAACTTGCCAAGGAAATGCGTCGAGGCCAACTTTGTTTTAAACTTAGACTCTGCCACCTCTCCATCTCAACTGGAAGTGAATTTCGTCAGGCAAATGCCATTTCTCTATAAAATTCTCTGGCAAAAGTTCAACGTCTACTTCCTCGAGCTCAGGGTTCATCATCAAGCAATTTTCCCTTACTCCCTCAACATTTCTCTTGGAAACAATCTCCAGGAAATCAATATCCTTCACTTCGCGACTTCTGCCAAAATCAGGTAACAAGTGTACGATGATGAACTTAGGGTGACAACTCCTAAATAAACCTTCTAAAACCGTAAACAAAACAGTGGGTGGTACACTTATCGTCAAATTCTCCACTGCAGTTTCAGGTAGACCTCGGAAATTCACGCTCTTCTCCCTAATAGACCAAATACTGAAGGAAATTGAAATTTTTGACCAATTTTTTTAGCTTGAGGAACCATCCAGTACTAGAAGAATTACATCCAACAAATATATCAGATTCCCATTCCCTTGAAGCTGTTTCAAAGGACAACGAAGGCCAGCTTGAACCTGAAAATTCAAACTTACGAATGCTAGGAACGTCGAATTTGGCCTGCAATAGCCTTGCTTCCAAGAAGCTTATGCACTCAAGTGTACGACTAGAAACTTTATCAAGGCGCAAATTCTTCAAGCAAGGAAAACTAGAAGAAAGGGTACTGAAAAACAAATTATCAACATTGACATGACTCAAGAACAGAGATTCCAGCTTATACAACTCGAGAACTGATACCAATCCATAAGTTGTATCAGGAACAGCAGAATGCTGGACTGTAATTGAATCCAATGATAATTTTTCAATCAAGGGGCAGCTCGAAATTAGATCGCTAATTGCATCATCTTCTAGCCTTATTCTCTTAAAACAGAGGGATTTAAGTTTCCGGCAATTTACCTTTCTATCTGGCCTTGGAACAATTTTGCACCCATTTACAGATAATCTGATAAGGGATTCGGATCCTAGCACCTCAAGTGGTAAAGAGAATTCTACACTAGCGTTCCTAATTTCAAAATTGAAATCTAAGGCACCCATTTTGATTGCTTTCACAATTATTTCATGAGCAAGATTGTAATTAGAGCGTGACAAATATTGCACCCATAACCTGAAACTCTGAATCCTTAGTTCCAAAAATTCGTACCTTTGAATAGTCTTTTGGGCGAATTTCCAAAACCTTTCTTCATTTCCTCGATGGCGAAGCCTCATTTCAAATTCTAGGTTGGGGCGTGTGGACCACGCGCTGTACCAGGATTTGGATATAATTGATGTTTGGGCAGCTCCTTTTCCATCCAAAAAGGATTGTATGTGTTGAATCAACACTTCAGGTAGCGGAAACACGCCGGCTTCAATTTTCCTGCGTTGATTCGCATGGAAAAACCCTAGAAATGAATTTGAAATGGGGATTCTGAAATTCAAAATCAACGATATGCGGTTAGACGTGGGATGGGCTCAAAATTATTTGGCCTGACTAATTTTAATCGTGGGTCAACCGGTTTTTTTTATAAACACTCTCTTAAAGCGTTTTAATCTAACAATAAGAATTTCCTTTAAAAAAAAAAATCTAACAATAAGAATTTTATTGGGAAACCATGATAAGATGCCAAATTTCAGAAAAAATGAAAAGTTAATTAAGTTATATTTAATAATACTAATATCAACTGATATATTTACCACAGGAACCAAAATATTATTGAAACGTACCACACTACTGTCCTCTAACTTGATAGCAATTTGCCCCATGAGAATATACTAGTTCTTCCCATTTCCAATTTTGACTTCAAAAACAACAAATTAAATCTGGAAACAATGAAAACAAAAGCGATAATTTTTTTGTACAGTCCTCTAACTTGATACCAATTTGATTTTGGTTTTATAAATTAAAAAATATTTTGTAATCAATTCTTTTACCGGCTATATAAAAGGGTTACATTTCTCTTTTTATTTTCGTAGGTGACATTTGTTTTTTCTTTCTTTAGACTAAATATATGGAAGTATGCTTAAATTTAATTCGAAACTATATATGGGGCGTTGGGTTGGCGGGTCTGGTCAAAGTATGCTTTTATTCGGGGCAAAATATAATATCATAATAAGCTTATAATGAAATAGTTTTAAAATACAAAATATTTTGATTAGGAGTATAAAAAATCTTATCAAAAGTATCATTAATTTAAGTGAGTATTATATAGTAATTGTTGTAAATTTTTTGAATTCAAATTAATAATACTCCTGATGAATTTTTTTGATACTTCTTACCAAATACTCCCTCCGTCCACGAGTACGTTTCCCACTTCTTTTTGTTGAATGGTTTAAGAAAGTGCATTTGTTTATTAATATATGGTAGGACACATGTTGACTTTTGGGATAAAGTAATGCATTGTATTAAAAAGTAAAGTGAATGAGTGACACTTTTGGTAATATTGTGTGAGTTTGAAGGTTAAAGTTTATATATAGTCGAGTGTTGTTATTTCCATTTATGGAATGAGAAACCTATTGGGGGACGACCCAAAAAAAAAGTGGAAAGTTTACTTATGGACGGAGGAAGTATTAAATATTTTAAATTAGTTTCATGATAAAGTTATCATGATCTATTTTCATATAAAATTTACTCTCGAATATAAGGGCCATGGAAAGAACTATTGGATCAAACGGGGCACTGTAACAATTATGGAGGGGGTGACTTCATAAGGGATAAAAATAAAAACGACTTATATATATATATATAAATAAAATCAGTAATAGCAAACACTTAGGGTATGTTTGTTTTGGGATTTAGGTGTGCAGGGGAAGTCATGACTTTTAAATATTAGGATGTGAAAATCTTGATGAATAATATAAGTGTATGTTTGTTTTGAGATTTTAGTAGGGTGAGATTTTGCTTTATGTCAAATCAATGTCTTTTAGTGGTAGATATTATATTATTTTATTATATTATGTAAGAAAAGTAGGAGAGAGATTGAGTGAATGATAAAAAGTGATGATGTGATTGTATTTAATTATGTGAAAAAATAATAATAGGTTTATAGGTAGGGATTGAATTTGAGATTTGAAAACCCGGTTTTAAATTCTAAAGTAGAACAGAACGTGGATTGCAAAGTCCAAAGTCCATCCGTGTGAGTCCCAAAACAAACATACCCTTAGGAATTCTTCTTATTTTTCTAAAAGAATAATTCTACTTACCCTGCAGAACTTGTATACAATCACTAAATGTCATTATATGACTTCGCAAGAAAATTAAATAGTCTATCACGTGATTGCATTTTCGTCTCATTATTTTAGTTCAAATAATTTCTCGCATCTCATCCAACTGTAGTCAAAACAATTTTTTATCGGTTTAAGATATTATTTTATTAGGCAAAAATTAATGCAAATTTAAAAGAAATCACAGATCAAATTTTGGTTGACATGATGGAATCTTTAATTCGTATCGAAATATAATCATCACGATAAGATTCATTCAAATTCAAGGACACGCTGAGAGGGAGACAATGATGAAGATAAGAATGCATTAATTATTTTTTATATTTTATAGAGTTTTAATTAATTATTAGTGTTTATTTTTCATAAATAGGAATCTCAAAATTATTGTAATACAATTTATGTTGACATAAATTATCGGGGTAAATTGCATTTTTGGTTCAAAGAGAATGTGTGCATATCAAAAAGGTTTTTTTTTTTTTTTTTTTTTTTTTTTGGTCCTGTATTTTTTCCGAAACTTTTGGTGCAAAGAAAATTATTGTCTTGATACCAAGAAAATAAGTAAATTGTAGTTTTGATCCCAAGAGATTGGTTTTAAAATTATAATTTTAGTCCTGAAAATTAATAAATGAGTCCAGAAATTCTAAAAAAATAAAAATAATAATAAACTACCAAAAAGCGTTTTGCAATTAAGAAAATAGACCAAAAGGGCAAATATTCCCCTTTATTTGGATATGAAACTTTTCACAGTTTGCAAGACATGTGAAATGAAGATAACGGTTTGTCCTATGTGAATTGGACAGAGTTTCCTTGTTGGACCAAGGGTATTGCAAGCTCAACATATATTCCTATAAATTATAAATGGTATATCCAGAAATACTCAAAGATTGATAGGCTCCTCTCTCCATCTCAATCGGAAGTAAATTTTCTTAGGAAAAAGCGGCGTCACTACAAACTTGTCTCTAAAAAGTTCCACATTAATTACATACTTGAGTTCATCGATCACCTTCAAGCAGATTTCTCTTACGCGTTGAACATTTCCCCTACGAATATTCTCCAGGAAATCATTAGTATTCGCTCTTTGGTTCCCCTCAGGAACATCATATAGAATTACAAACTTAGGGCGACAAATCTGAAATACAGATTTTAAGGCCACAAACCAAGAGGAGCATGGTGCACTGCAGCTTTAGTCAAGCCTTGAAAATCCAAGCTCTTCTCAATACTTATGATAAGATATTCAATTTTTGAGTAGGCCAAACATGTCAACAATTTGTTTAAGTTGCAGCACTGGGAGAATCACATGTTACATATATATCAGACTCCCCTGTTTCACTCTTGCGCTTAAGTGAAAGATGAGAAATCTTTATTCCTTTGTAATTGTAGCCTATGTTGCAAAGGAATAAATTCTTCAAGCAACGAAAATTGGACGACATGTTGCTTAAAAACAAGTTATTCATGACATCAGATTCCAGTCCAATATTATCAGAGCGTGAACAATTTTAATATCTCAATCAAAGGGCAGTTGGAAATTAGATTACCAATTATATCACCTTCTACCCATATGTTGCATAAATCGAGGGATTTAAGTTTCCGGCAACATACCTTTTTGTCTCGCCCTACATCAATTTCACATAATCTGACAAGGGTTTCGGATCCAAGCACTTCAACTGGTAAAGTGAATATGTCACTACCATCGCTAATTTCGAATTTGAGTTTCACCGCACCCATGTTGATTGCTTTCATAATTAATTCTTTAGCAAGATTGGAATTAGGATGTTTCAATCGATTAACCCACAATCTGAAACTCTCAATCTTTAGGTTCAAAGCTTCGTACCTTCGCATAGTGTTGTTGGCCAATACCCAAAACCGTTCATCATCTCGATTTAGAAACTGACGCTGATCGAAAGGGATTTAAACCAAATCCGTCCTCTATCTTTTCACCTTTATCAAAATGGTCCTCTATTTATTTGTTTTATCAATTTAGTCCTGTATCTATTCAAGTTTCGCCAAAATGATCCTAATTAGCCTAAAAATGTACAAAACCTCACCGTTTTGGTCCTATATTTTTTTTTTTACCAATTTAGTCCTGTATCAATTCACATTTCTCCAATTAGGTCATAATTGAACGCATAAAACATAAAATGCCACATTTTTAGTCATGCGCACTAGTTTTTTTTGGGGAAGCCTATGATGTGGTTTTTTTTTTCAATGTGGCACTAGCGGTGGCCAGCTTTGCATATAGACCCAGTCGTTTAACTAGGTTCACATTTTTTTTCCGTTTGACACCGGAAAACTCCTCCACACCGATTCACCTGGGAACATGGTTCTGATAACATAATTAGGGCCCCCGATGGACCTCCACCTTTGCATTGGTATGATATTATCCGCTTTGGAACGAGCTAGCCTGCAAAAATTTATTGTTGGGTCTTCCTAAAAATATATCATACCAATGGAGAACTTGTTCATCCTTATAAACCCCAAGAAACTCCCATATTATTTTGATGGGATTTAAACCAAATTCATCATCTATCTTTTCACCTTTATCTAAATAGTCATTTATTTATTATTTTATCAATTTAGTCCTATATTTCTTCAAGTTTCGCCAAATTGGTCCTAATTTGGTGAAAAATGGTTTTATGCTTTATGCGTTTAATTAGGACCTAATTGGAGGATGTGAATTGATACAGGACTAAATTGGTAAAGAAAATAAATATAGGACTAAAACGGTGAGGTTTTATACGTTTTTAGGCCAATTAGGATCATTTTGGCGAAACTTGAATAGATACAGGACTAAATTGATAAAGCAAATAAATAGAGGACCATTTTGATAAAGGTGAAAAGATAGAGGACGGATTTGGTTTAAATCCCCTGATCGAAATCTAAGTTGGGGCGGGTGAACAAGGCGGCGTACCAAGACTTGGACAGAACTGATGTTTGAGCAGCGTGATCTTTTAGAAAATACTGTATGTGTTGAATTAGCACTTCGGGGAGCGGAAACTCGCCGCCTTCAATTCTTCTGCGTTGATTCTCCATGGAAGAAACCTAATAATAAAGTATTTTTATAAATAATAAAATTCTAATTTTCTCAATTACACCCTATAGTTTTATTTTGGGCGTGGCTATCACCCACACAAAAATACCTTGTACAAACCCATCGCTTATTTTGAAAAAGATATTATTAAAAAAAAAACTAAAATACCCTTATATAATAAAATATTTATTATTTATTAAATACTCCTACGTTTAAATTCACATAAAATTTCAAAATCACGCACAAATATGCACTACTCACTATTTTTTGTCCATACAAGTGCTCTTTCACAAAGGTAAAACCATTAGTACAATAAAAAAAACAAATAAATTAGATAAGTATACATAATATATACTCGCTCCGTCCCTTCTTAACTTTCAGAGGTGGAGTGACACAAATTTTAAGAAAGATTGTTTTACTGATTCACTACTAGAAAAAAGACTTATAGTATCAGGAAATTTGTATCAAAAAATAAGGGAAAATGCACTTTTTTGTCCTTTAACTTTGGTTGATTTTGGTTTTCGTCCTGTTAACTTTGGAATTTTGAAATTCATCCTATAACTTACAAAAAATGTGTTTTTCGTCCTATTAACTTTGAAATTTTGGATTTCGTCCTATAACTTACAAAATATTTGTGTTTTTTTGTCCTATAACTTACAAAAACTTATGTTTTTTGTCCGGTAAATCTGACGTGGCACCAATTTTTTGTAAGTTATAGGACGAAATTCAAAATTCCAAAGTTAACAGGACGAAAAACACTATTTTTTGCAAGTTATAGGACGAAATTCAAAATTCTAAAGTTAACAGGACGAAAATCAAAATTAAACAAAGTTAAAGGACAAAAAAGTACATTTTCCCAAAAAATAATTCCGATACTAATTGTATATATTAGTATCAATTTTTTAACATTCGACACAAATCTCATTTGGTTTAAAGTTTTGGTGTCAGAAAAAAAATAATCAGATACTAAATAATTTTAGTATCAGTTTTATTGCTGATACAAAATATTTTTAGTATCAGAAAAATTATGTATTGATACTAATTATTTTTAGCATTAGTCTTCTTTCTGATACTAATGATCCAATCCAACTACTTACAGACTATAGCATATTTTACTCTAGTATCCCTTTTTCTTTTCCGATACTAATTAAAAATTCCACTAACTACTAAAATTTTGACGGCCGGAAGGAAATATTTAGAAATCAGAATAGAAAGAAATGGAGGACGGAAAAATCCAGCGCGACGGCGCCCCTTCGAATCAGGTTTTCAGCAGTATTTCCAATCAATTCGGTGCGACGGCGTAGAGAAAAATCCAGAATCAGAGTGAACTCTACCCTTCGAAATAGGTTTCCGGCGCACCATTTCCGATCAATTTAATGCGACAGCGTACCTTCGAAATTTTTTAGCACATCATCAATTCTCGCTCAAATCCTGCACCAAATCATTGCGACGACGAACCAATTATTTGAACCAATGAATGAAGAGTATTTTGAATTAAAGTAGGTATTGTGAGTGTGTTTTTATTTCCATATTTAAGGTGTGAAAGTTATTGTGGGACGTCCCAAAAAGGAAAGTGTGAAAGTTATTAGGGGATGAAGAGAGTATACAATTATACATACAATATTAGATGATAATAATTTTTTTTTATGAATTCATTTACATGTGTAAGGAAATTATATGTGTCTTCTTTATATCGTCGTTGGAAGAGGTGTGGGGCTGGGAACGCAGGAAACGGAAGGAGTTTTTTTTATTTTCGAGGGGGGGGGGGGGGGGGTTATGAGGGTGGTTTAGGAGGACGCCGAATAACGAAAATTTGTGTGAGGTGTGAATTTAAATTACAAATTAAATTGGTGGATGTATACATTTAGTTAAGTGGTGTAAATGATAATTAATGTTATAGCTGTAAATTTTAAGGAGGTATACTAAGAAAAAATAAAAAGTAGCTAAAACATATGATAGGTAAACATAGGAGTGTGTACACTAAGTAAATTTGTGGGTGTAAATAGTTGTGCCCTTTTATTTTATTTATCTAAAATTTATTGATGTGAAATTATAATATTACCTTAGTATGGATAGCTAGCATGACAATAAAAAGTAGTCCTAGTGTGCAATTGAGTGTATGGTATGCACTTGGATTTTTTTTTTTTAAAAAAAACCCTAAACATAAATCAGCAATATCCAAAAAGTATTTAGTAATACCCTAATTGGAAAAAAAATAGTTCGGCATGTTAGTGTGTGTTTTGAAAGAATAAAAATTGAAGTCAAAGTTGAGTTTAAAATCCAAGTGCATGCTAGAATTAGTGAATAATAAATACGAGTAGATTTTATATGAAAATGGTTCATGGTAAGATTATCATGAAACTGTAGTAAAGTATCGAATATTTGATCAGAAGTATAAAAAATTGGAGACAAAAAAATCTAAGCAATTACATTATAATACCAATGACCCAATAATTTTATTTCCTGAAGAAATTTTTGATACTTTTGATCAAATATTTGATACTTTAAAACTGTTTCATAATAAACTTATCATGAACTATTTTCGTATAGTGCCTAAAATTAGATTTCTATTGCCCACTTCTTTAATATTCCAAAGTACACTTTATTTTCTCAAACACGGACTATAAAAAAGAAGTTATATATATATATATATATACACACATATATGTATATATATGGGTAAATTTTTTTTGAAGGACTGTAACTTTGGGGGGGGGGGGGGGGAGGTGGTGGCAAAACAAGGACCGTAACTTTTCGGGCTGGCAAAACAAGGACCGTAACTTTTTGGGCTGGCAAAACAAGGACAATAACTTTAAAAGGTTGCAATTTAAGGACCGCAACTTTTAAAAATAGTAATTTGAGGATAAATTAGCCCGGATTATTCTCTTTCAGGCTCTAATCGCTAGCGTGGATATTCTTTTGAATAATTTTTTTTTTAAATTCTACCTCTATTTTTTTTTAATTTCCAACTAATTTTATTATACTTAAAAAAATGAAGTGGATTTTTTTTAAATATTATTTCATTTACTATACGTTTAACACATCACACACATTGCAATAAAATAATACTTACTGTTAAATATTTAATCTAGGTAAATTAATACTTACTATACGTTTAATGAGTGAGTTAGAAATTATTTCAAAAAATAAAATACTTTCATTATACTCAAAAAATAAAATACTTTCATTATTACAAAAAATATTCATTTCATTTTTTTTTCTTAGAGTATTTTGAGTATAATGAATGAGTTGGAAATTAATTCAAAAAATAAATGAAAAAAATGAAGTGGAATTTTTTATAAATAGTTTCATTCAAAATAATATCCATGTTGGCGATTTGAGCCCGAAATCCGATCTAATTAGCCCGAAAGAGAGTAATCCGGGTTAATTTGTCCTCAAATTGCTATTTTTTAAAATTGCGGTCCTTAAATTGCCACTTTTTAAAGTTACAGTCCTTGTTTTGTCAGCCCGAAAAGTTAACTAAACGTTAAAGAAACTGAATCAAGTCCTTACCATGTTTGTGGACGCTGTGTACAAAAACGTTAAAGACAAGGAGAAGTCGAAACCATGAAAGATAAGGCAGGAAAGAGGAAAATTAAACCCGAACAAATACTGTGCATATCATCAGAATATCGGCCACTTCACAAGTGAATGCCGAGATTTCTTAAAGCAGTTGTTGAGGTTCTATGAAGAAGGAAAGTTGTCTGAGTTCGTGAAGATGGAACCGGGTAAGAGGCCGAGAATAGTAGTACCATCCAGCTCAGACGACGATGACAGCGACGAATAACCGAGTAGGACGACTAAGAAAGGAAGAAAGGCTCCCGCAGCCCCAGCGAGACCAGTCCCGGAGATCCTAATGCTAGAGCCAACTGGACCAGTATGTGGCTGTTCTGATGGGAGACCACCCATGTCAAAAAGAAAAAAGAAAGCGGAGTTGAGAGCAGTAGCGCAAGCGATGGAGGTCGGTGTAAATCCATCAACCAAGCAAACCGGGAATTTGTCTTTCTCGGAGAAAGATCTAGACAGGGGTACTCACCCCTCACAACGACTCGCTAATCATTTGTGCTAACATTATGGGAACGAAAGTACACCGTCTACTTATCGACACTGACTCTTACACAAATATCCTGTTCAAGAGCACATTAGACCAGTTAGGAGAATATGCCGAATACATAAAAAATTGTGATCATAGAATTGTGGGATTCGGAGATGCTGTGACCGTCCCTCTATGAGTGATTACGCTAGCAGTCGAACTTTTATCGGTCGAGGACCCTGAGAGGAAACTGAATAGGATGGTAGACTTTCTAGTTGTAGATCAACAGTCCACCTATAATGGGTTCCTCGACCGTCTTTTTTTACATGAATTCAAGGCAGCCGTTTCGACGTACTATTACTGTGTAAAATTCCCCACGTCTAAAGGTGCAGGCACAGTCAAAGGTGACCAGAGGAAAGCTCGCGAGTGCCTCTTGCAACTTCAACCCAAAGATCACAGAGTCAACATGGTGGGCGAACAACCGAGCAGCTGTGGTGAAGGTAAACCATCCACTCCCAAGGAAACCATAGACTCAATCGATACAGAGATAATGGAGGTGGACGAGCAGTTGTGCGGTGACGAGCAGCTGTGCGGCGACGAACAACAGTACAAGGATGAGCAGGTGTGCAGGGACGAGCAACCAAGCGAGGAGAGAAATGAAGTCACATCGGCTAACAACAGAGTAGAGCATGCAGCACCGACCAACAGTGAGATAGAAGATATGGAACCACGGCTGAGTGTGGAACCAATGGAAGTTGAGGACGAATTGAACATGGAAGGGCCCATCATTGACCCGTATTGGAAAGACCAGAAACGGAGGGCTACCCCGGTTGAAGAGTTAGAGGCAGTAAAGGTCGACCTAAACCTGTTGGAGTTATACGTGAAAGTATGCTTTTACTTTATATAACTCGTGTATCAAACACTTGTTTTATGAGAATAATTCTTTTATCACATTTGCTTTAGATATGATTGAATGTTGAATATTTATTGCAAACCGTTCAATATATGGTACATGTTACATTGTAGTTAATGTGGTGATACCCGATCACGGAAGACAACATTAACAGTTTACTTGTAACTAAACGTACATGTTCACGACCTAGGTGGAATTGAACAATCCGCCGTGAAAGGTCGATGTGTAAGGCTCAGATTGGTCTGTCTTGACTAAGAGATTGCACTAGCACATTTAGTATGTGTTGAAGATGACCTACAGCGAGGATAAATTCTTCTGTTCTGAAATATGAAGAATTAGACCTCAGTGGTTGTTGATTTCTTAATCTCCGTTACTTAAATAGGACCGTGTGTGCTTAATGGTTACTGCTTTGATTCATGTTGGGTGAGAATCATTGTGACTTCGAACTTTGTGTCTTGGGCAGTAATATTAATCATATGACGGTTGCTAAGATTTAATACGGAGAAACGCGTGCGAGTACGGTTCGTGTGATTAGTCCCCTTGGTGGGCTCAGAAGTTTTATCGTACCAAATCTTGCAAGTGAAGAATCAGTTTCTTCGGTACGGATAATAATGTTGAGCTGTCTTTACTCCAAGGTGAAATATATTAATTAATTTAGAGCTATTCAGAAGCTTAATTAATTAATGGACTTGATAATCTTAAACGCGGGAAATAATAACCGGGAGCCCATATTATCGTAATATGGATTAAGATGGATAGTGCAATATTAATTTATTAGTGGTAATAATTAATATTAATGGATTGAATTATATTGGGACTCAATATTGAAATTCAGAAGTCCATTAGGAGGTCCAATCTTAATTCTCCTTAAAGGCCCTTCAAGTAGCCCATTAAGTAGCCCAATAATGATAAGGTGATTAAAATAAAAAGAAAATATGAATGCTGATTTTTCTAGTAATTTTCGAAAATAGGGAATATAGATTGAGAAAAGATTTTGTTGATTTTCTTGAAAAGATATTATGGAAGATAAGTATTCTTGGAATACAAGATTATCTCATATATTCAAGAAGATCCAAATCTTGGATATTCTCTCTATAATTTTCGATCAATGTGGGCATGAAAATAAGAGTGAGATTTTTGTGGAATATTTTATTATGGAGAAAAGAATATATGAGATATATTCAAGATTTCTTAGAGACTAAGAAAAGATTTTTTCCAAGCCCATATCTCCTCATATTTTCGGCCATTACCCTCTATAAATAGGGGATGATTATTTCATCCCCAAGTACATAATTCCATGTGTTGGAAAAATCAAGAGCATATATATTTTTCTTTTTCCTTAGTTATTTAAATTACTTGAAAGCATCTCCCACCGGTGATCAAGTAAGGCGAAAGGGAAATACTTGATGAGAAGGTTTTTGGGTTGATAAAGCGAGATCGTGATTGTCCCGTTTATTCAAAGGCCAAGTCTACAAGAGGTACGTAAGTCACATAAATTCTTGTTTATTCCGCCTAGATTTTATGTGAATTAATTCAACGTGCATGATGATAAATTAGTTGTTGGATTTGAATTAATTAGGATTAATTCATGCTAGTAATAATTGTATTTAAATTCGTATTTAAATTTCATCCCGAATAGTTCCCGGGTACCCCTATTTTCCCAACAGAACCAAGAGAGCTTAGAATTCTTCATAGGATCTGAGTTCCCGGAGCCATACAGATCCAAAATGACGAAGTTTCTTAAAGAAAATCTCGATGTGTTCGCATGGTCGTATGCAGATATGGTAGGCATTACCCCTGAGCATGCCTGCCACAGACTCAACATCGACCCGAGGAAAAGGCCGATCCATCAAAAGAGGAGGAAGTTCGAGCCCGACAAGTATGAAGCGCTTGACGTGGAGGTCAAGAAGTTGTTGAACAATGATCTGATCAGACAGGTCTTGTGCCCACAATGTGTAGCAAACCCAATGTTAGTTAAAAAATCAAGCGGAGCGTGGAGATTATGTATTGATTTCACTGACCTAAATGCCGCTTGCCCAAAGAACAATTTCCCGTTGCCACATATCGACCAACTGGTTGATAGCACAACTGGACATGAACTCCTCACATTCATGGATGCATTTGCTGGATATCACCAAATTGCGATGCATCCAGACGACCAGGAGCACACAACATTTTACACCAACAAAAATTCGTTATGCTGGAAGAGAATGCCATTTGGATTGATTAATTCTGGGGCCACGTACCAGAGGTTGGTCAACAAAATATTCGACGACCACATCGGAAAGACGATGGAAGTGTATGTGGATGATATTGTTGTCCAGAGCCAAAAGAAAGAAGATCACTTGCAGCACCTGGCCCAAACATTTGAGATACTTCGTGCTTACAACATGAAGTTAAACCCCAAGAAGAGCAGTTTTGGGGTCCATTCTAGGAAATTCTTGGGGCATCTGGTCAGTTGACTTGATGCGATTTTACTAACTTCTACTAGTCGCTTACCCGCAAGCGGACGGGTTCACTGTAGTATAAGTACGTATAATGACCAAGTATTATCGAACCCAAGGGATGGTGTCCTCAAGCAATGAAATAATAAGTCAAGTGAAATTGTTAGGAATGAGTCAAAGTATCCAATCATGCAAGTACACAAATTCGAGCTTCAAAGTAATCGTGACAAACAAGAATTAACCTAAGTAAAAGCTTGTAGGATTAAAGCTCAAGATTCTAAACCTTAATTCTTTATCCTAACAAACGACCTCACTAATCCACTAACAAGTTAATAGACCGTGCTTAATTAATGAGACCCTAATTTAACTATTGGTGATGCGGTCGTCCTCCATAGCTAAACTGGCAAGTGAATTAACCTTTTCTAAACCCTCTTGTTAAGACTACTAATTGTTATCGAGTGATGCGGTCGTCCTCTCTCTAACACTTTCATACTAAATTTAAAGGTGAAGTTAAGATTAATTATGAGAATTCATTAATTAAGAAAATTAACACTAACGTCACAAATTACCCTAATTACGTACCCACATCCTACTTCTACGAGTTCATCCTAACCTAAGCATACAAGGGTTTTAGCTAGACATGATTTTAACGAACATAATAGCAATAAAAGAAACAACAAATATAAACATAATGAATTGAACGAAGAAAATAATAAACATAAACTAGGGTTTGAAAGAAAGAAATTCTAAAAACTGAAATTAAATTAATTAAACGAAGTCTAAAGTATTTAACGTAATAGAACTGAAGAAAAGAAACGAAGAAACAAAATTAAACGAAGAATTCATAAGAAAAACCTCAACAATACGTAAGTAAAGCTTGCTCGTTCTTCTCCTCTTTCTCTCTCTAAAAACTAAGTCTAAAACTAATGTGTTTCGTGGATTATGATGTGTTCTTCTAAAAAAACGAGTTTGGAGAGGTATATATAAGCAACGGGTCGAAACGGGAACTCGTGGGCCGAAAATACGCATCCGGAGGCGAAAATACGTGGTTGCTCGAGCAAAACGCTCGAGCAGTTCCGCTCGAGTGATTCGCTCGAGCGCTGAAAATGTTCTGTAAGTTTTTGGTCATTCGAGCAAAACGCTCGAGCATTTCCGCTCGAGCAAAACGCTCGAGTGGTTTTCAGCAGCAGTACACTTGTTCGTAAAATCTTCATATCTCCTCAACCGGGAGTCCGTTTTGGCCGATTTAAAGTCCTACAAACTCCTCTTTTCGCCCTCTATCCATCTATGAAATCCAAAGAGACAAATTAATGAGTTTATAAAAATGATACTCATTTGACTCCAAATACTCATAAAAAACACTCAAAACATAGGCAAATCGGGCACCAAAACATAACAATTTCACGCCTAATCAACCCCCCCAAACTTACCATATTGCTTGTCCTCAAGCAATGAAATAATAAGTCAAGTGAAATTGTTAGGAATGAGTCAAAGAATCAAATCATGCAAGCAAATGAACTCGAGCTTCAAAGGTCAATCACACGTATACTCACTCACCTTCCTTCATCATACTCATGCAATAACAACAAGAAAAACCAAGATCAAACATGGACGTGCACTCAACGATGTGTTTCACTCCCTCACAAGTGTATAACAGTGTTTAAGGAACTCACTCAATCAATCAATCAATCACACATATTGGCAGCCATAGGCTTGTAAGCACTCTCAACTCCGCCAAGGTTGTAATGTCGGCTCTTTGGACAGGTGGGATAACAATATGGGTTAGTGACTTAAGTGAATGGAGAATAGAAAGTCAAACTTTGGCACTTCGAGATTAGGAACAGACTACTTCAAACATATTCAATCAACACTCTTTCAATTCCACTTCTCTCAACACTTCAATCTTTTCTTTCTCACTCTTTTCACTTTTTTTTTCAATCACTTTTTTTTTCTTTTTCGCACAACACATGAGCTCATTTTTTTCTTTTGCTCATTCTCAATTTTTTTTCTCTTTTTCCCACATCTCATAACTTCATCACACCTTCTTCTCATATTCACTCAACAAACAACCTTTTCCTTTTTCACTCAATTCACTCCCTTCACATTCACAATTTCCTATTCTCTACTCAAATTGGGATAAAAAGGCTTAGGAATTGGAATAGTGTTCATATGTGCTAGCAAATAAAATAAGCTTTAGGCTCAAAGGGGCTAACAAGGGATCAATGTCATTGGTAAGGAAAATTTTGGCTAAGTGACTCAATAAAATCAAAGATGGCCTAAGATCCTATTCGGCATATCAAACTAGACACAATCAAGAAGCAAGAGCACACACAAGTTCTGGCATCCTCTAAGGTGATGATTCACTCACAAACGAAGAGATCAAATTATGCATTTAAATCTCGTAAGGCTCAACTCTCACGGTTTTCACATCCATGCTAGTCTAGTGCACTCTCACTCTCATCACACGAATACTCAAAAGAAAAAATTCACAAGCATACAAGTTCTTTCTCAAATCAGCTCAAACTCAAACACTCACACAAAAGAATTTCTAACTCACCCTTACTACTCACTCTACTCATCAAATCATACTCAAAGATAGCAATCAACAAGCATAAGATGATTGATAGGCATGAAATATGCAATCGCGAGTCAAATCAAAATCACCCCAAGGAGTATCTCAACAATCTAATAATCAATCAAACTCAACTCAAAGATAAGGGTGTGCATGCATGTGCAATGTAACAAGAAACATAAAAAAAAAAAAAACTCCACCCCCCAAACTTCGACCTTGCTAGAGGTCTAAGTATGGGGTTGTGGGTTACCTCAACCAAATAATTCCGTTTCTCTCACTAGCTTTGCACACTTCCTTGTCTCAAGTTGGTTCCTTCAATCTGAGTAACTCCACGATACCTTTACTCCTTTAGAGACAAGCCTACAAACAACTCACTCAAATACGAGGTTAAACATACGACTCAAAATAACTCCCTAATAACTAAAAAAATACTCAAAGCAAATAAATAAAAAAATAATGGGTTGCCTCCCATTCAGCGCTATTTTTAAGGTCCTCATGCCGGACCAAACTCAAAGGAGCTTATTGGACACCATACTAAAAAATACCTCCCTTACTCTCATAAGAGTGGTGTTTGAACTCCTTTCCTTGATGTCCCTCCATCATGCGTTCCTTTCCTCTTTTCTCATTCCCAAGTGTTATGGGTCTCAACTCCTTCTTTCCTTTATCTGGAGGAGTCTTACTAAACAATTTCTTGAATTTTGACTTCTTCTTCTTAACTCCTCCTTTTCCCTCTAACTGGACCACGTCCACTTTCTTCACCTCTTCATCCTTCAACTTCTTCACTTTATCCCTATCAAAAGAACCGAGATCATAATGCTCATGGGTTAAATAATCAAGTGAAGGACTAACCAAATCATGAATATGAGAAGGATTAGGGATAGGAGGTGTGTCTTCAACACGAGGATCAATGGCATCCATGTAATACAAGCTCTCATCCTCCTTCGGGTGCTTCATGGCTTCATATAGGGAGATCTTCACTTCTTGATCATCAACCTTCAGCGTAATCTTCCCGTTTGCCACATCTAGCACCATCCCCGCCGTAGCTAAGAATGGTCTTCCCAAGATCAGGGGCACGTGCTCATCTTCCTCCATCTCTAGCACTACAAAGTCGGCTGGAAAAATGTGATCTCCAACTCTCACTAGGACGTCTTCAACCACACCTTGAGGTCTAGTAATAGACCGGTCGGCAAGTTGAAGCGTCATCATTGTGGGTTGAAGTTCAACACCTTCCAACTTCTTGAAAAGCGACAGTGGCATCAAATTAATGCTCGCCCCGAGGTCGCACAACGCTCCCTTCTTGATCCAGTTCCCAATATCACATAGGATTGTGAAGCTCCTGGGATCCTTCAGCTTCGGTGGAAGCGCCTTGTGCACTAATGCACTCACCTCGTGGTTCAGCTGCACCAACTTCGGCTCATCCACTCGCCATCTTTTCGCGATCAAGTCCTTTAAAAACTTCGCATAGTGCGGCATCTGTTCCAAAGCATCATAAAAAGGAATATTAATATGCAATTGTTTAAAAATATCAAGGAACTTAGCGAATTTCTCATCAAGCGTTTTCTTCATAAAGCGTTGTGGATACGGGACGGGTATCACAGATTTGGGTACCCCCCATTCATCTCGCTCGGTCACTTTCACTTTCTCCCTTGCTTCCTTTGCTTTCTTCCACTTTGGAACTCTCTCAACCTCCTCCCTTTCCTTGCCCTTCTGGGACTCATCCATATCTTCATGCCTCTCAATCCCTTCACTTTCAATCCCCTTCTCAACTTGGGGCGTCTCAGAATCAGCAGGCATCTGAGGCCCTTCATAGTTGGTTCCACTTCTTAACTGGATAGCCTTGCAATGCTCCTTCGGGTTCCCCTCCGGCATTCTATTCACTGACTTTGCAATCTGACTCATCTGGAACTCTAAAGAAGTGAACCTTCGATTGTTCTCTTGTTGAGTTCTAGTCCACTCAACGTTCATCTTCTGGAGCTCTTGATCACGATGATCACCCTTCTTGTGCAACTCCTTCACACCGTACTCCAAGGATGACAACCGCTTGCTCCCTTCCTCCACCTTCTGAAGGATCGCTCTCAACATCTCCTCGGTTGATGCACCGCCTTCTCCACTAGGAGGTTTAGACCCCGGATCAACACCTGCAGGAACAGTAACACCAGCTTTTGGGTTAGCATAATAAAAGTTCTCATTCTTCCTCCATGTGTTTTGAGGAGGCTGCTGGCCTCCTTGAACTCCTTGTGTGTTCCTCCATTGATTTTGAAGTGGCTGAGGACCTGGAGGTACAAATGGTTGGCCATAAGAAGGCCTTCCATACTGGTTTCCACCTTGGTAGCCATTCTGGTTGTAATACGGACCTCCCATGTAATTGGCTACCTCTTGCTGTCCACTGGGCTGGTCTACTCTCTCATTCTCTACTGCATGCTCTCCACCCAAACTCTTTCCCAACTCGAGGTTGTTGATCTTTCCATCATGGCCATCAGCAGCCTTCTCGTTCCTTCTCCCTCTTCAACCTGATGTACTCTCTGAAAATCTGCATCTCCACTCCAAGCACCGACATTCGTGACAATGTTGTCCACGATTTCCCTACACCTCTTTATGCCTTGGTTCAAGAATGCTCCGCCCGCACACACGTCTAAATGATCTTGCCCAGCCTTGTTGGCACCACTATAGAAGAATGCCATAATATCCCCCTCATTGTACCCGTGTTGCGGGCACTCAATCAGCATGTTTGAGTATCTCTCCCACGCTTGGCGTAAATCTTCTCCAGACTTCTGGCGAAAGGACGAGATCTCAATTCTAGCCTTGATCGTCCTAGATGGAGGGTAAAATCGCTCGAGGAACAGACGCTCGAGCTCGGCCCAAGTGATAATACCTCCCCGCGGGAGCGTATTATCGTACCACTCCTTAGCTATTCCCGTCAATGAGAATGGGAACAGCCTAAGCCTCTTGGCATCTTCAGACATGCCATTGTAATTAAATGTTGAGGCTATCATGAGAAAACTCCTCAGGTGAGTGTGAGGATTCTCCTTCCCGATCACCCCCTTGAACTGATTCTCGGTGAGCAGCTTTAAAATCCCCGGGGATATCGAGAAGTTGTTCGCCTCAACAGGAGGCAAAGCCACTCCATTATAGTACCGCTGTGGCTGCGCTGCAAACCTCCCTCGAATAGCCATATTGTGATCGACGTTCTGAGGAACGTGTTGAGGATTAGCAGCAGGTACTGGTACTTGTTGGGGTGGTGGTGGGTAAACAGGTGGTTGGTTGTAGACAGGAGGTGGATGATATGGATATGGTGGGTAAGGATAAGGTGGGTATGGGTAATGTTGGTATACTGGGTTGTTAAAAGGGTTATTTGGGTTTTGTGGGTAAACAGGGTTGTTATGAGGATTATGGACAAGGTTCTGAGCTGGATTCCCTACGTTTTGTGTATCCGGGTTTAGGCTCTGGCTATCCCCTAATGGAATTTGATTATGGCTACCACTAACTCCAGTGCCTTCAACTCGGTCTACTGCCTGATTGAAATCGTTGGCAGCATCGTCCAACTCATTATTGATATCCATTGGTTCCTTTCCTAAGTCGGCAGCGTTCATCCTTCTCAAGAAGGCTCGGTTCCTTCTGGCTATTGTCTCAGGGTCCAACGGTATTCTCTCTTCGCTCGTATTGCCTTGTGAGCGTGTTTTCATAAACCTGACACACTAGCAGAATGGTCAAAACGCAACTGCCGATTGAATACAAATAAAAAATAAAAACAAAAAATAAATCACCCACTACTAACTACTAAGCTATCTACAAGTCCTATTCAAAAGCATACAACGCCATTCCCCGGCAACGGCGCCATTGACTTGAAGCGATTTTACCAACTTCTACTAGTCGCTTACCCGCAAGCGGACGGGTTCACTGTAGTATTAGCAAGTATAACGACCAAGTATATCGAACCCAAGGGAAAGTGTGTATGTCGAATAGATCCCCGAAGATGTACGCGTCGTAGTTAATATGAGTAACGTGTTTTTGGATTTTTTGAAAATTATTAATTTGAAACTAAATTAAACTACTTAATCTAAAGAACAAATTAAACGAATTAACTAAGGGTGTTTTTCTAATGATGAGTGATGATGCTTAGGATAAGAATCCCTATGTATACTAACGGAGCAGGTACATAATCATTAGAAAAACACCCTTAGTTAATTCGTTTAATTTGTTCTTTAGATTAAGTAGTTTAATTTAGTTTCAAATTAATAATTTTCAAAAAATCCAAAAACACGTTACTCATATTAACTACGACGCGTACATCTTCGGGGATCTATTCGACTTACACACTTTCCCTTGGGTTCGATATACTTGGTCGTTATACTTGCTAATACTACAGTGAACCCGTCCGCTTGTGGGTAAGCGACTAGTAGAAGTTAGTAAAATCGCTTCAAGTCAATGAAAAAAAAAACTCCAAATACTCATCAAAAACACTCAAAACATAGGCAAATCGGGCACCAAAACATAACAATTTAACTAACAAGAATTATCCATCATTGACTTGCAGTGATTTTACTAACTTCTACTAGTCGCTTACCCGCAAGCGGACGGGTTCACTGTAGTAAGAGTAAGTATAATGGCCAAGTATTATCGAACCCACGGGATAGTGTATAAGCGAATAGATCCCTGAAGATCCACGCGTCGTAGTTAATATGAGTGAAATGTTTTTGGATTTTTTTGGAAAAATAAATTAAAGACTGAAATAAACTAAGTAAACTTAAATACTAAAGAAAGCAAATTAACTAAGGGTTGTGTTATAATGAGAGATGGTGATGCTCAGGATAGGAATCCCTACGTATACTAACGGAGCAGGTACATAATCAGAATAACTGTGACAAACAAGAATTAACCTAAGTCTAAGAATGCAAGGTGAAAGCTCAAGATTCTAAACCCTAATACTTTACCCTAACACTCGACTCCACTAATCCACTAACAAGTTAATGGATTGTGCTCAATTAATGAGACCCTAATTTAACTAAGGTGATGCGGTCGTCCTCCTTCGCTAAACCGGTAGATGAATTAACCTTTTCTAAACCTTCTCGTTAAGACTACTAATTGTTATTGAGTGATGCGGTCGTCCTCTCTCTAACACTTTCGTACTAAATTCAAAGGTAAAGTTCAGATTAATTATAAGAATTCGTTAACCAAGAGAATTAAAACCTAACATCACGAGTTACCCTAATTACGTACCCACAACCTACTTCTACGAGTTCATCCTACCCTAAGCATGCAAGGGTTTTAGCTAGACATGACGTTAACAAACACAAAAGCAATAGAAGAAACAACGAACATAAACATAATGAATTGAAGAACGATAATATGAAACATGAACTAGGGTTTAAAGAAATAAATACTAAGAACTGAAATTTGAATTGATAAAAACGAAGTTTAAAGCGTTAAAAGTAATCGAGCTAATTAAAAGAAACTAAGAAAGAAAAGAAACTAAGAATTCGTATGCAAAACCTCAACAAAATGTAAAATAAAGTTTGCTCCTCTCCTTCCTCTCCAAAAACTAAGTCTAAAATTATTTCTAAAGTTCGGGGATTTTTTCAAAACGTGTTTGGAAGAGGTATATATAGGCACGGGTCGAAACGGGAGTTAATGGGCCGAAAATACGCATCCGGAGGCAAAAATCCGAAGTTGCTCGAGCAAAACGCTCGAGCGGTCCCGCTCGAGTAGTGTAGCTCGAATGACACAATCGCTCGAGCGGTTCCGCTCGAGCCGGTCGTGCGCTGAAATTGCACTGTATGTTTTGGGCGCTCGAGCTGTGGCTCTCGAGCTGCTCGAGCGCAAGAAAAGTTCTGTAAGCTTAGGCGCTCGAGCAATGCGCTCGAGCGGTGGCGCTCGACCTAGTCACTCGAGTGACTTCCAACTCATCCAACTAATACTTTTCCTCGTCCGCACTAATACCAATCGTATTTCTTCAATATCTTCTCATCCGGGCATCCGTTTGAGTCGATTCAAAGTCTTACAAACTCCGTTTTTTGTCCTCTATTCACCTATTAGCATCAAAGAGACAAATTCATCAACATATAGAAATAATGCTCAATTGACTCTAAAAACTCAATAAATTCGACCAAAACTAGGGCGTTTCTAGCTACGAATCATGACAATTTCACGCCTAATCAACCCCCCCAAACTTACCATATTGCTTGTCCTCAAGCAAGTTAAGTGAAATTGTTAGGAATGAGTCAAAGTATCCAATCATGCAAGTACACAAATTCGAGCTTCAAAGATGCATCACAAGTAAACTCACTCACCTTCCTTTATCATACTCATGCAACAATGACAAGAAACACCAAGATCAAGCATGGATGTGCACTCAACGATGTGTTTCGCTCCCTCACAAGTGTATAACAATGGTCAAGGGACTCACTCAAACAATCAATCACACAAATTGGCAGCCATAGGCTTGTAAGTGCTCTTAACTTCGACCATACTCTAGAAATCAATGCCGAATCAAAAAGGACTTGTCTCAAGGTTGTAATGTTGGCTCTTTGGACAGGTGGAATAACAATATGGGTAAGTGACTTAAGTGAATGGAGAATAGAAAATCAAACTTTGGCACTTCGAGATTAGGAACAGACTACTTCAAACATATTCAATCAACACTCTTTCAATTCCACTTCTCTCAACACTTCAATCTTTTCTTTCTCACTCTTTTCACCCTTTTTTTTTTCAATCACTTTTTTTTTCTTTTTCGCACAACACATGAGCTCATTTTTTCTTTTGCCCATTCTCTATTTTTTTCCTCTTTTTCCCACATCTCATAACTTCATCACACCTTCATCTCATATTCACTCAACAAACAACCTTTTCCTTTTTCAACTCAATTCACTCCCTTCACATTCACACTTTCCTATTCTCCACTCAAATTGGGACAAAAAGGCTTAGGAATTGGAATAGTGTTCATATATGCTAGCAAATAAAATAGGCTTTAGGCTCAAAGGGGCTAACAAGGGATCAATGTTATTGGTAAGGAAAATTTTGGCAAAGTGACTCAATTAAATCAAAGATGGCCTAAGATCACATTCGGCATATCAAACTGGACACAATCTAGTAGCAAGAGCATACACAAGTTCTGGCATCCTCTAAGGTGATGATTCACTCACAAACGAAGAGATTAAATCATGCATTTAAATCTCGTAAGGCTCAACTCTCACGGTTTTCACATCCATGCTAGTCTAGTGCACTCTCACTCTCATCACACAAGTACTCAAAAGAAAAATTCACAAGCATACAAGTTCTTTCTCAAATCAGCTCAAACTCAAACACTCACACAAAAGAATTTCTAACTCACCCTTACTACTCACTCTACTCATCAAATCATACTCAAAATAGCAATCAATAAGCATAAGATGATTGATAGGCATGAAATATGCAATAGCGAGTCAAATTAAAATCACCCCAAGGAGTATCTCAACAATCTAATAATCAATCAAACTCAACTCAAAGATAAGGGCGTGCATGCATGTGCAATGTAACAAGAAACATAAAAAACTCCACCTCCCCAAACTTCGACCTTGCTAGAGGTCTAAGTTTGGGGTTGTGGGTTACCTCAACCAAATAATTCCGTTTCTTTCACTAGCTTTGCACACTCCCTTGTCTCAAGTTGGTTCCTTCTATCTGAATAACTCCATGATACCTCTACTCCTTTAGAGACAAGCCTACAAGCAACTTACTCAAATATGAGGTTAAACATACGACTCAACAACATCCTCATAACATAAAAGCAAAATAACTAAAAACACTCAAAAGCAAACAAAAAATGGGTTGCCTCCCATTCAGCTCTATTTTTAAGGTCCTCATGCCGGACCAAGCTCAAAGGAGCTTATGGGACATCATACTCAAATTTACCTCCATCACTCTCATAAGAGTGGTGTTTGCATTCTTTTCCTTGATGCCCCTCCATCATGAGTTCCTTTGCTTTCCTCTCATCCCCAAGTGTTATGGGTCTCAACTCCTTCTTACCTTTATCTGGAGGAGTCTTACCAAACAAGTTCTTGAATTTTGACTTCTTCTTCTCAACTCCTCCTTTTCCCTCTAACTGGACCACGTCCACTTTTTTCACCTCTTTATCCTTCAACATCTTCACTTTATCCATATCAAAAGAATCGAGATCATAATGTTCATGGGTTAAATAATCAAGTGAAGGACTAACCAAATCATGAATATGAGAAGGATTAGGGATAGGAGGTGTGTCTTCAACACGAGGATCAATGGCATCCATGCAATACAAGCTGTCGTCCTCCTTCGGGTGCTTCATGGCTTCATATAGGGAGATCTTCACTTCTTGATCATCAACCTTCAGCGTAATCTTCCCGTTTGCCACATCTAGCACCATCCCCGCCGTAGCTAAGAACGGTCTTCCCAAGATCAGGGGCACGTGCTCATCTTCCTCCATCTCTAGCACTACAAAGTCGGCTGGAAAAATGTGATCTCCAACTCTCACTAGGACGTCTTCAACCACACCTTGAGGTCTAGTAATAGACCGGTCGGCAAGTTGAAGCGTCATCATTGTGGGTTGAAGTTCAACACCTTCCAACTTCTTGAAAAGCGACAGTGGCATCAAATTAATGCTCGCCCCGAGGTCGCACAACGCTCCCTTCTTGATCCCGTTCCCAATATCACATAGGATTGTGAAGCTCCCGGGATCCTTAAGCTTCGGTGGAAGCGCCTTGTGCACTAATGCACTCACCTCGTGGTTCAGCTGCACCAACTTCGGCTCATCCACTCGCCGTCTTTTCGCGATCAAGTCCTTCAAAAACTTCGCATAGTGCGACATCTGTTCCAAAGCATCATAAAAAGGAATATTAATATGCAATTGTTTAAAAATATCAAGGAACTTAGCGAATTTCTCATCAAGCGTTTTCTTCATAAAGCGTTGTGGATACGGGACGGGTATCACAGATTTGGGTACCCCCCATTCATCTCGCTCGGTCACTTTCACTTTCTCCCTTGCTTCCTTTGCTTTCTTCCACTTTGGAACTCTCCCTCTTCAACCTGATGCACTCTTTGAAAATCTGCATCTCCACTCCAAGCACCGGCATTCGTGACAATGTTGTCCACGATTTCCCTACACCTCTCTATGCCTTGGTTCAAGAATGCTCCGCCCGCACAAGCGTCTAAATGGTCTTGCCCTGCCTTGTTGGCACCACTATAGAAGAACGCCATAATGTCTCCTTCATTGTACCCGTGATGCGGGCACTCAATCAGCATGTTTGAGTATCTCTCCCACGCTTGACGTAGGTCCTCTCCTTGCTTCTGGCGAAAGGACGAGATCTCAATTCTAGCCCTGATCGTCCTAGATGGAGGGTAAAATCGCTCGAGGAACAGACGCTCGAGCTCGGCCCAAGTGGTAATACCTCCCCGCGGGAGCGTATTATCGTACCACTCCTTAGCTATTCCCGTCAATGAGAATGGGAACAGCCTAAGCCTCTTGGCATCTTCAGACATGCCATTGTAATTAAATGTTGAGGCTATCATGAGAAAACTCCTCAGGTGAGTGTGAGGATTCTCCTTCCCGATCACCCCCTTGAACTGATTCTCGGTGAGCAGCTTTAAAATCCCCGGGGATATCGAGAAGTTGTTCGCCTCAACAGGAGGCAAAGCCACTCCATTATAGTACCGCTGTGGCTGCGCTGCAAACCTCCCTCGAATAGCCATATTGTGATCGACGTTCTGAGGAACGTGTTGAGGATTAGCAGCAGGTACTGGTACTTGTTGGGGTGGTGGGTAAACAGGTGGTTGGTTGTAGACAGGAGGTGGATGATATGGATATGGTGGGTAAGGATAAGGTGGGTATTGGTAATGTTGGTATACTGGGTTGTTAAAAGGGTTATTTGGGTTTTGTGGGTAAACAGGGTTGTTATTAGGATTATGGACAAGGTTCTGAGCTGGATTCCCTACGTTTTGTGTATCCGAGTTTAGGCTCTGGCTATACCCTAATGGAATTTGATTATGGCTACCACTAACTCCTGTGCCTTCAACTCGGTTTACTGCCTGATTGAAATCGTTGGCAGCATCGTCCAACTCATTATTGATATTCATTGGTTCCTTTCCTAAGTCGGCAGCGTTCATCCTTCTCAAGAAGGCTCGGTTCCTTCTGGCTATTGTCTCAGGGTCCAACGGTATTCTCTCTTCGCTCGTATTGCCTTGTGAGCGTGTTTTCATAAACCTGACACACTAACAGAAGGGTCAAAACGCAACTGCCGATTGAATACAAATAAAAAAATAAAAACAGAAAATAAATCACCCACTACTAACTACTAAGCAATCTAAAAGTCCTATTCAAAAGCATACAACGCCATCCCCTGCAATGGCGCCATTGACTTGCAGTGATTTTACTAACTTCTACTAGTCGCTTACCCGCAAGCGGACGGGTTCACTGTAGTAAGAGTAAGTATAATTGTTGGTCCCACTAGTTAGATTAATTGCGGAAGCTTAAGTTAAATGTCTTTCAAAGTCTTTTACAAGAGGGCAATAATCAACAAACAAAAAGTAAAGTAAAGCAATAAAGAACACAAGATGTATAGTGGTTCGGATGGAATATCCTACGTCCACTCTCCCTTATAACCAAGGGGTCTCACTACCAACCAACTCACAAACTTACTTTCTGGAATTGGGAAGTACCAGTTCCTTCTTACAGCCTCTTTAGATTTGACTTCAATCTAAAGATCAACCAGCCAACAACCTTGTCTAAGAGATGAACAGGTTGTGGTTTGAGTAACTCCTTTAGAGTAGATAAATATTATGAACAGTAAGAGTGCTTGGTATGAATATCAAAAGCTTGGATCACTTATACGCGTGTAGCGTCTCTAGAGCTTTTTCTTGAACTGCACTCTTGTATATATAGAGGGGATTAGGGCTAGCCGTTGGAGGGCTAATCCAATCAGATCCTCTATATAAGGAAGCCTCAATCAATCAATTTCCTAATTGATTGATTGGGTTGGTGGGATCCTTGGATTGATTATCTTCAAATACTTTCCAATCCTGATCATGTTGACTTGATTTGAATCACCAACGGTCAATAGCTTCCTCTGCCTAACTCTGATTCTCTCCAGAGAAGGCAGGACCAGATACCAGGCAACCTCGGTGTCTTCTGGTCCTCATCTGGTCAAGAACCGGAATACTCAGTAGAGTTAGGGGATCAAACTGAGCATCTTTTGTTCTACCAGACTCATCTGGTCCGGACTCGTCTGGTCTGGGGAAGGTCCTCTGCCTCTGGTCAAATCTCATCTGGTGAAGACTTCTGGTGGAGTCCTCTGGTGAAGTCCTCTGGTGACTCTTCTGGTCTGGCAGTTCCCCCTAGACTAAGTCCTAATCTAGATCATCATCTGGCTAACAGGTCCAGATGGTCCTATTACATCTTCTGGTTTGTTTTAACTCATCAAAACTAACAATTTTTATCCTAACAATTTCCCCCTTTTTGATGGAGTTAAAACATACCAGAACTGATCAAGAATAATGAACTTAAGCAAGAAAACATTAAAGGATAAGACCTTAGAATAGATCTTATCAGGCAAACAAATAAGACAACAAGAGGTTGTCTTTTGAACAGAGAAGATATGATATTTTCATTGATAATAAGGACAAAGAAGAATACAGATTACAATGCATTTCTGGTCCTATTCTAAGCATATCTTCTGTTGTCTTTGGGCACCAGAAACCAGTCAAGAAATCTATGTTGAATGGCCTTCAACTCTGCAGAAGATGATGGAGTGAAGTTTGCCAACACCTTGGTCTTGTACAGTTTCTTCAGCTCAGCCCAATCAACCTGGTCTCCTGCCATTGGAGTGTTGAGAAAATGGAATTCAGGAGCAGTGACTTCCAGGTTGAATTCAATAGTTGAATCCATCAACTGCTTGTACAAATCTGCATCATATGCCTGCATCCAAGAATGGAAAGTCCTGTTGATGAGAGCATCATCCTCTGGTGGAGGTCTCTGGATGTAATATTGAATGAACCAGAGAGTCTTGGCTTCTCTCCATTTTTCTATCAAAGGCACAGGAACAGTTGAGTCAAAGGACCCTTCTGTCCTGAGAGGGAGGATGTTCATGACTTCAACATGCCCTTTTCTCTTCTGGCTGGATCCACTAACACCAGGAGTGATGCCAGCTTCTCTGCTCTTCTTATTTTACCTTCTAACATATCGGAGCCTCTGCTCTTCATCTATGTTTTTCCTTATCCTCGCTTGCCTCTCTTCAGGCGACTCTTCCTTGAATCTCTTCTCTGCTTCTTAAACCACAGATTCAAGAAAGCTCTTCTTTACTTTCCTTATCTTCCTCTTTGCAGGTCCAGAGATGGAAATTGGATCCTGCTCTGCTTCGGACTCCTCTTCTGCAGCAAGCTGCTTAGCCATGGAAAGGGATTTGAGCTCTTCCTTCTTCTTCTTCTGCAACTCAGCCTGGGCCAATGTATTCTCCAGCAGGTCCAGACGAGCTCCATGGCTGAAGAGAGTTTCATTTGTGGTCTTCGCCAGATCAGTTCTGGCCTTCTCTTCCCCCCTTTTAACTTCATCAAGGAGGGGATCCACTACCTGCCTTATAAGATCAGGCAAGGCAGTGTTGGAGGAAGAGTGAAGATCACGCAGCTGCTTGGCCTCCTCCAGGTAAGCTTTAGACTCTGCAACAAGTCTCTCTTGCTTCTCCAACATCTCCTGGAGGGAGTCTTTCAGCTTGGCAGTTTGAATCATCTGGCTGGCCATCTCCACTTTGAGCACAGAGACAGGTCTCAACTGCTCCAGCACGTGCTCCTGTAGCTGCTTCTGGCTGTGCATGACATCCAGCTTGACAAATAAGCCATTAGCCTTAAAAGAAGCTTTTACCTCTGCCAGAGAAGTCTTTAACTGCTTCAGGAAGATTCTCCTCCCATGCCTGATCTGGTGCTCTATCATGGCAGGGACCATATGTTGAATAGCTTTTGAAAAGCGCCCAATCTGCATGATTTGCTCATTGAAGAAAGCTTTCATCTTCTGGAGCACGGCAGGAGACATCTCAAAGACTTCCTCATCTGAATATAGCTCTGGAGGGAAGACAAAATGAGGACCAAACTTGTAAGTGGGGCCCTCTGGAGTGAGCATTACTCCTCTCTGGATGAGCAGGGTGCGAATCAAGATTTTAGCAGCACCAGGAGTCTCCAGCTCTGCTGGGTTCTGAATATTCAGCCTCTGCTTTAGCTCAATCTCCCAAGCAGTGAAGTTGGAGGGACCCATTTCCTCAAGCAACAACATTAGGTCCTCCACATCTTCAAGTCTGGCCTTGCTCCAGACCTTGGCATCAGTAAGCTCTGCCAGAAGTGGTAAGTGCTCCAGAAGAACTGGGAAATGCTCTCTTAGCCAGAGCTGAGCACTTACACTCATACTCTGCCTAATGGGACCCATTTCTGCAGATGAGAAAGTGAAGGGTTTGGGCCCAGAGGCAGAGGAGGAAGGTGCTAAGTCAGCAGGCTCAAGTGAAGCTTCCTCATCTTCACTATCATCGCTGGTTAAACAGGTAGGAGAAGGGGGAGGGCCAACGAATCCCAGAGCCATAGAAATGGTTGGGTCCTGGTCTGTATGGGTTTGGGGAGGATTAGGATTGTGTGAAGTAGAGGGTGTAGGAATGGGTTGTTCTGCACCAGAAGATGATGGAATATCTGGTACAGAAGGTGTAGGAGGTATCTGGGAGGTGGAAGTGTTTGGAGGGGGGGTTTCTGCACCAGAAGAGGTTGAGGGTACCTCTGGTACAGAAGGTGGGGGAGAGGGGTTTGTGGGAAGATGTGTTTGGGAAGATGGGGGAGAAGGTGTTTGGGTATGAATGGTAGAGGGAGTATATACTGGGGTATCTGGGATAATCTGCTCTGGTGGAACAATAGGGTTACCAGAGGCAGATGGGTTTTGGGGAATATTATCTGGGGGAGAGGTAGAGGGGGAGACAAGATTAATGAGGAAAAAAGATGGAAGGGAAGGGTTTACCTCTGCTGGGTCAACACCAGCAGGTACAACATGTTGGGAAAATAGGGGTGTCCGAAATCTATTCGGGATGAATTTTAAATACGAATTTAAATACAATTATTACTAGCATGAATTAATCCTAATTAATTCAAATAATAATTCCAACAACTAATTATCATCATGCATGTTCAATTAATTTCACATATTTAATTAAGCGGAATAAACAATTAAATATGCGATTAACGTACCTCTTGTAGAATTGGCCTTTGAATAAACGGGACAATCACGATCTCGCTTTATAAACCCAAAAACCTTCTCAAGTATTTCCCTTTCGCCTTACTTGATCACCGGTGGGAGATGCTTTCAAGTAATTTAATAAACTAAGGAAAAAGAAAAATATCTATGCTCTTGATTTTTCCAACACATGGAATTATGTACTTGGGGATGAAATAATCATCCCCTATTTATAAGAGTAGTGACCGAAATTCGTAGAGATTTTATGGGCATGGAGAAAATCTTTTCTTAATCTCTAAGAAATCTTGAATATATCTCATATATTCTTTTCTCCATAATAAAATATTCCACAAAAATCTCACTCTCCTAATAAATATGAAACTCTCGAAAATTACATAGAAGAAATCCAAGATTTGGATCTTCTTGAATATATGAGATATTCTTGTATTCCTAGAATACATATCTTGCATAATATCTTTCCAAGAAAATCAACAAAATCTTTTTCCTCCTTATCATGCAATTTTCGAAAATAATACTTGAAAAATCAGCATAATTATTTTCTTTTTATTTTAATCACCTTATCATTATTGGGCTACTTAATGGGCTAATTCTTCACCTTTCAGAACAGAAGAATTTATCCTCGCTGTAGGACCTCTTCAACACATACTAAATGTGCTAGTGCAATCTCTTAGTCAAGACAGACCAATCTGAGCCTTACACATCGACCTTTCACGGCGGATTGTTCAATTCCACCTGGGTCGTGAATTGTACGTTTAGTTACAAGTAAACTGTTAATGTTATCTTCCGTGATCGGGTATCACCACATTAACTACAATGTAACATGTACTATATATTGAACGATTTGCAATAGAAATTCAACATTCAATTATATCTAAAGCAAATGTGATAAAAGAATTATTCTTATAAATCGAGTGTTTGATACACGAGTTATACAAAGTAAAAGCATACTTTCACGTATAACTCCAACAATCTCCCACTTATACTTAAAGTCTGCTTTTAGTATACATCACGCATGTCTTAGTGTAGTAGCTCTACGTGACATCTCATGTCAACCTACACTAACCTAATAATTCCTCCCACTTATACTTAAAGCAGATTGGCAATAGTCTTGACTCCCATTCCATCCACATGTCTCTCGAATGTATTCAGAGGCAGACCCTTTGTGAATGGATTTACTAGGTTGTCCTCGACGCATATCTTTGCCACCTCTTTATCTCCTCTCTTAACGATTTCTCGTATAAGATGGTGTTTTCTTTCAATGTGTTTGCTGGCCTTGTGGGCTCTCGGTTCCCTTGAATTTGCAACTGCTCCGGCATTGTCACAAAAGACAGTTATCTTGTCGGGCAAATTCGGAACAACGTCCAAGTCCACTAAGAAGTACTTGAGCCAAACCGCTTCTTTCGCTACTTCACAAGCAACTACTTATTCGGTTTCCATGGTCGAATCTGCGATGCATTTCTGCAAATCGCTTATCCATGTCATGGCTCCTTCTCCCATGCAAAACACACTACCCGAGGTAGGTATTTTGGAGTCTATGTCTGATTGGAAATTTGAGTCCGTGTATCCCATGGGAATTAGATTGTCTGATTGTTAAATCAGCATTCCATACTAAGTTCTTTTCAGAAACTAAAGAACGCATTTAATTGCAATCTAATGTGCTTTCCCGGGGTTACTTTGATATCTTGCCATCATGCCCACGGCAAAGCAGATATCCGGTCTCGTACACAACATTGCATACATAAGACTTCCTACGTCCGAAACGTACAGAACGTCTTTCATGTCATCTATCTCCACTTGCGTCTTAGGGCATATTTCTTTAGATAGATGGATTCCGTGCCTAAAAGGTACAAAACCTTTCTTGGAATCTTGCATGCTGAAATGCTTCAAAACAGTGGCTTTGTATGAAACTTGCGATAAACCCAACATCCTCCTCTTGGATCTCGAGTGAACTTGATCCCAAGGATGTGACCGGCTTTCCCTAAGTCCTTCATATCAAACTGATTTGACAGCCATACCCTTACGTCTGATAATACCTTTACATTGTTTCCAATGAGCAGAATATCGTCTACGTATAATACTAAGAATACCACCGCAGTTCCGTCACACCTTTTATACACACAACTTTCGAACTTGTTTTGATCACAAACCCATAAGACTTAATAACTTGATCAAAACACTGGTTCCAAGTACGCGACGCTTGCTTAAGTCCATAAAATGGATCTCTTAAGCTTGCATACGAGGTGCTCTTGGCCTTTTTCAACGAAACCTTTGGGTTGTTGCATATAGATCCCATCAAGACTTCCGTTAAGGAAAGCTGTCTTGACATCCATTTGCCAGATCTCGTAATCTAAGTGCGCAGCGATCGACAAGAGAATACAGATGGACTTAAGCATAGCTACAGGCCACAGGCCACAAGCCTTGCTTTGAAGGTCTCTTCCCTTCCGTCCGGTCCTCTTTTCCTCTTGTACACCCACTTGCATCCAATGGGCTCTACCCCATTAGGTGGATCAACCAACTCCCACACTTGATTATAATCCATCGAACCCACCTCGATTTCCATTGCGGTTTGCCACACTTCCGCGTCTTTGTCTTGGATTGCCTCGTCGTACGTTCATGGGTCTGATTCATCGCCAGGAATCAAATCCGAAGATTCTCCAATTCCCATAAATCTCTCGGGTTGCCTTGCAATCCTCCCACTACGACGGGGTTTCGGTTGTGAAGGTATGACGTGTGGTATATCATTTTGTATACTTGGTATAGGAGTTTGCCCTCTTAACTCGTCTAAGGTAATCTCACTTCTGGGCTTTCTTTTGTTCATATAGTCTTCCTCCAAGAATTTAAAGTGCGAACTTATCACGGTCTTTCAATCCTTGAGACTATAGAACATACACCCTTTCGTTCGCATGGGATATCCTATAAACAACCTTAATTCCGAACATGGATCGAATTTACCGGCTTCCTTGTCTAGCACGTATGCCGGACAACCCCAAATCTGCAAGTGTCTTAGACTGGGCTTGCGCCCCGGTCCACAATTCCATTGGGGTTTTAGGAACCGATTTGGATGGCACCAAGTTTAGAATATAAGTCATTGTTTCCAAGGCGTTACCCCAAAACGACTTGGGTAAATCCGAATAACTCATCATGGATCTGACTATTTCTAAAAGAGTCTGGCTCCTTCGTTCCGCCACACCGTTCTATTGAGGGGTTCCCGATGTGGTCAACAGGGATACAATCCCTTCTTCCGATAGGTAGTTCAAGAATTCATTGCTAAGGTATTCGCCTCCACGAACAAATCGTAGAGACTTGATACTTCTTTCCCTATGCATCTTAAGGTAGATGTATCCATATCTCGAGTAATCATTGAAAAAGACAATTTACTCATACCCTTTCTTGCTATGATCGTCATTGAACCACACATATCGGTATGAACGAGTTCTAACACTTCCGTAGTTCTATTCCCCTTGGCTCCAAATGCCCTCTTGGTCATTTTACCCTCTAAACAGGATTCACAAGTTGGAAACGGTTCGACTTGGAATGATTCCAAGGATCCGTCTTTCACCAATCTCTCTATCCACTTTAGATTAATATGACCTAGTCTAAGATGCCATAGAAGTGTTTCGTTCATCTCCGAAGAACGCTTTCTTTTATTACTCGAAATAATCGATGTGTTATTAGATTCAATTTTGTGAGTGGTGTGCCCAAATAATGGTATAAAGATCATCCATTAAAGTTCCGGAACAGATAAACTCATCGTTTCAAGCAATAATAACATCCTTATTAAAAGAAACTGAGTATCTATTCAAACAGTTTAGAAACTGAAGGTTGAGTTCTTTCTAAACTAGGAACATGAGGAACGTCTCTCAAGACCATAACTCTATCTTCACAAGATAGGCGCACTTCTCCCACTGCTTCAGCTGCCACTCTCGTAGCATTGCCCGATGTGATGGGGATCTCACTTCCGTTAAGTCGTCGGGTTAGCTTAAACCCATGAAACAAATGTGATCAGTAGCTCTCGTATCCACTATCCACGAATAGACAGCATACGCCACTTCACAAGTTTCGACGACTAAGGTGTGTGAATTACCTAACTTTCCTAGCCTCTTAGGCTTGGAACGGGCAGACCTCCATTGTCCTCTCTCACCGCAACTAAAACACTTCCCCTTCGATGCTTGCCTTTGCATTTGCCTTTCGCAACAATTGGATTTGCTTGGATCCGGCCTTTGGTTCTCTTCCTCTTTTTCCCTCCCTTGGGACCAAAAGAGGTAGACGAACCATTAGCCACCATAGCACTAGACTGGTGCTCCATTATCACCTCCACCGAATCTAAAGCTTGCAAGAGCTCGGGCAAATGACTTGTCCGTTCATTCATCTGACAGTTCAGATGAAACTACTCAAAACTTCTCGGTAGGGAATGGTATATGGAATCAATCAAAATCCGCACCAAGTACTTCCAACTTGTTAAGGTATGCCATTGTCTAGAGAACGTGCTCCCTTGCGGGCGTTCCTTCCACCATTTCCAACTTGACCGAGTCATGTTTGGTGAACTGATTAGTCATGGGATTCTGATGTGAAAACATCTCTTCAAGGTGTTCCATGATTTCAACAGCGGATACAATGTCTTCATGAACGCGCCTCAAATCCTCAGACAGAAATGTCAAGATGATGCACTTCATTCATTGTCACGCTTCCGATCACAAACTGCCTCTTCCCATTGCTTGACTTATCATTAGGCTTGCCGGGTATATTAACATAAATAACTCAATTGTGTTTTCGTGCAGTAAGGACAAGTTTTTAAAAAAAACATTTCCAATCGATATAATTCTCTCCAAAAAGTTTATTAACTTTAAGTATATTAAACAGTGGATTAAAAGGTTGCGACATGATGAAATGAGAATAAAACATACATTCATATCAATATCTAGAAAAATATGAAATTATCACATAATTCGATCACATCAATTATATTGAAACCTTAAAACAATATAATCATGCATCAGCCAACATCTTGAAACAATTTAAATGCGCCACGAGGGGTGGTCTATACATTTAAATACATTCAAGCGGATCACAAACTTAAAAGTTACAAATCCTTAATTCAAAATTAATAGTTGGCTCCCACTTTGACCACATAGAAATTGACAGGGACTCCGAGGGGAGTAAGTTAATATCAATTTCCTATGCCTAAGTAATAACCATAATTAAATACAGGATTATTATTTCGCTTTGAGCAAGCCACTCGTGGTGAGGGTCAATACCGCCACTAGTAATAATCCACAATCATCCTTTCGAAATTTATTCATGTGAAATTCGTTCTTTTGGCCGATCCGAGGGGGAAATGTATTCCAAAAGAACTTCACAAATAAATAAATTATGGAGGCCAAAATAATCCAATTTTAATATCCGTAATAAAATTGCGATTATAAAAACATACTTAGTAATTTTCGAAAGTAAGGTTTTTCTTGGACAATTAAATTCATGCAAACACATATTAACAAATAATAAAAATTGCACGAAATAAAACATCCATCAAAACAAAATTAAACACATTGGAGCACTCAATTCCAATTGTCACGGTTTAATTTCTTCACGTCTTGATGCGAAAAATTGTCCTTGTTGCTTTCCGACGTTCGTCTCGATGTGCTCCCACTCGAACATCAACACTTCTTCAAAAACAGCATCATTTGGGGTTCGGGACGACGTTTAAAAACACACGGAAAAAAAACACGAACCGAAAAAATTCCACGGCCTGAGATACAGCGCGCGTCAGCCCACGAAGTGGGCCCGCGCGCTTCCCGGCCCGAGAAGCGCTGAAAAACTGCCCGAGGCGCGCCGAAGCGCAGCCCCGAGGCGCGGCAGAGGCGCACCCGAGGCGCTGCACGGAGGCGCGCCGAAGCGCACCCGAGGCGCCGCCCGGAGCGCCCGAGGCGCGCGCAGGCGTGCGCGCGGCGCCGTGCGCCCATTGCGCACGGCGTGCGCCGTGCACCCCCGTGCGCCGTTTTTTTCGCCGTTCGTCCTCGTTTTCTTCACCCCTTGCATGATTTTACCTCCATACACGCGCCACGCTTGTATGCGTCGTCCGGGTACGCCGTTTTTAATTCTTCGTCACGATCCGGTTACAATTTATTTTTACAAAAAAAATAAATACTAGATCTAGACTAGTCTATTACAATGATCGAATCAAAATAAAAACAACTAATCTACTCGTGGATTTTCTCACGAGAAAAACGAATTCGAACGAATCGAATTAAAAAACAATTAATTCACACGCATGAAATTAACAACATTAAAAACCATGACAATTGGATACCTGCAAAAAAGATCTAACAATTCTACTATCCAATTTCAATTTAATGTTTTAACAATTTAAATTCCAATTTAAAATTCAGAGCCCGAAACCGTGGCTCTGATACCAATTGTTGGGAAAATAGGGGTGCCCGGAATCTATTCGGGATGAATTTTAAATACGAATTTAAATAAAATTATTACTAGCATGAATTAATCCTAATTAATTCAAATAATAATTCCAACAACTAATTATCATCATGCATGTTCAATTAATTTCACATATTTAATTAAGCGGAATAAACAATTAAATATGCGATTAACGTACCTCTTGTAGAATTGGCCTTTGAATAAACGGGACAATCACGATCTCGCTTTATCAACCCAAAAACCTTCTCAAGTATTTCCCTTTCGCCTTACTTGATCACCGGTGGGAGATGCTTTCAAGTAATTTAATAAACTAAGGAAAAAGAAAAATATCTATGCTCTTGATTTTTCCAACACATGGAATTATGTACTTGGGGATGAAATAATCATCCCCTATTTATAAGAGTAGTGACCGAAATTCGTAGAGATTTTATGGGCATGGAGAAAATCTTTTCTTAATCTCTAAGAAATCTTGAATATATCTCATATATTCTTTTCTCCATAATAAAATATTCCACAAAAATCTCACTCTTCTAATAAATATGAAACTCTCGAAAATTACATAGAAGAAATCCAAGATTTGGATCTTCTTGAATATATGAGATATTCTTGTATTCCTAGAATACATATCTTGCATAATATCTTTCCAAGAAAATCAACAAAATCTTTTTCCTCCTTATCATGCAATTTTCGAAAATAATACTTGAAAAATCAGCATAATTATTTTCTTTTTATTTTAATCACCTTATCATTATTGGGCTACTTAATGGGATACTTGAGGGGCCTTAAGGAGAATTAAGATTGGACCTCCTAATGGACTTCTGAATTTCAATATTGAGCCCCAATATAATTCAGCCCATTAATATTAATTATTACCACTAATAAATTAATATTGCACTATCCATCTTAATCCATATTACGATAATATGGGCTCCCGGTTATTATTTCCCGCGTTTAAGATTATCAAGTCCATTAATTAATTAAGCTTCTGAATAGCTCTAAATTAATTAATATATTTCACCTTGGAGTAAAGACAGCTCAACATTATTATTCGTACCGAAGAAACTAATTCTTCACTTGCAAGATTTGGTACAATAAAACTTATGAGCCCACCAAGGGGACTAATCACACGAGCCGTACTCGCACGCGTTTCTCCGTATTAAATCTTAGCAACCGTCGTATGATTAATATTACTGCCCAAGACACAAAGTTCGAAGTCACAATGATTCTCACCCAACATGAATCAAAGCAGTAACTATTAAACACACACGGTCCTATTTAAGTGACGGAGATTAAGAAATCAACAACCACTGAGGTCTAATTCTTCACCTTTCAGAACAGAAGAATTTATCCTCGCTGTAGGACCTCTTCAACACATACTAAATGTGCTAGTGCAATCTCTTAGTCAAGACTGACCAATCTGAGCCTTACACATCGACCTTTCACGTCGGATTGTTCAATTCCACCTGGGTCGTGAATTGTACGTTTAGTTACAAGTAAACTGTTAATGTTATCTTCCGTGATCGGGTATCACCACATTAACTACAATGTAACATGTACTATATATTGAACGGTTTGCAATAGAAATTCAACATTCAATTATATCTAAAGCAAATGTGATAAAAGAATTATTCTCATAAATTGAGTGTTTGATACACGAGTTATACAAAGTAAAAGCATACTTTCACGTATAACTCCAACACAACAGTCTCTGGAGCATCCTCCATCATCTGGGAGGCATCCTCAATAGCCTTTTCCAAGGCCTCTCCAAGATCAGATCCAGAGTCAGGATCTTGAAGAAGGGCTCTCTTGGCCTTGGATTTCCTCACAAGAGGCTCAATCTCTTCCTCTTCTTCCTCCTCTGATGGCTCATCCACCAGGAGGGTTTTCTTGGGAGCTCTACTGCCAGTCCTTGGCTTCTTGGCAGATTTCTTCTTGGCCTCCTCTGGCCTCTTCCTCTTCGAAGCTCCTGCCTTCTTGGCAACCTCACTCTTCTTCCTCAGTACATCAAGAAGAGGGATCTGGTCCTCCCCAGAGGAACCAGAGAAAGCAATGGTTGAGGAACCAGTTGCTTCAGCAGCTTTCTTCTGGGTCTTCTGCTGCTGCTGTCTCTTCTGCCCCTTTACAGGAGAGGGAATAGATTGAATAGGAGGGGCAGGGATGGCTTCCTCCCTATCAGAGTCAGGATGGCCATGAAGGGGACCATCCTTTGAGAACAGCACCTTAGACTTGTGAAATCCTTTGCACCAAGTCTCCTTCCATTTCTTCTCTGGAAGCAAGTAGTCCAAAATCAAGGTAAGTTTCGTACCCAACGAAACATTAGCAGTGAAATAAAACTACATCTCCCCTGGCTGGGAAGGACAAGCTTCCTTGTTAACTTTCGCTTTATTCTTTCTCAAGACGCCCCAAAAGAACTCTGCCCAATTGCATTGGATGCCGTCATACAAAGCCCTCATCACACACATTCTTCCATTAAAGATCGCATCTGTGCTGTGATTCTCACACATCAAGACTTTTACAACTATGTCAAAAAGTACCTTGTACTTTTGCCTCAGATGCTTATCCAGAAATCCCTTCGTGATATTCTGGCAAGAGGAACGAGCAAACAGTTTGAAGGAACCCACAATATCATCCTCCTTGTAGGTTAAAGGATCCACTCCTTCCGCCGAAATGTTTCCAAACAGGGCACAGAAATCATGCTTGGAAAATACCAAATCTTCCTTGTCAATTTTTGTAGAAATATGGTCTTCGTTGATCTTCATACGAACCAAAAACTGGGCCACATAACCGTCAAGAGTACGAAAATCTCTGGGAATGGTGGAGATCAACTTCTCAACTCCGGATCTCCTCAATAGTTCTAGAATAGCAAGTGCAGACGGGTTCTTGGTGGTGTAGAAATCAACCACCATCTCCGTTTTCAGTTTCTTCATCATTAATTCATGGTCAAAATTACACGGGGGAGCCATATCTGTGAGAGAGAGAGAGAGAAAAGAAGAACTTTGCAGAGAGAGGTTAGGGTGTGAAAGTATGAAAACGTGAAAGGACAGATTGTAAGAAAATTAGATTTAAATAGGGTAATACGCGTGGCTCGAGTAATAAATGAAGTGTGAACGCGTGTAATACCAAAATTAAATTAGGGAACAAAATCAATATTTGAATTGATTGACATTTTGCACAGTGATTAAATCCGATGGCCACAAAGAAAGGCAAGATACATATTTAATCTGGTGCGTTGGCATAGTCATTTGGACGGGGCATAAAGAGGTTTTGTGGCAGTCAAGAGAAAAAGCGAAATGATTGCCTAGGCCCTATACCCTAGTCTTAAATACACTCCGAAGTTGAAAGGTTTTGAGTGTACTTACTAATTTGAAAAGTGTGTCCCAATGAGCAGAGGCCAGAGAAGTAAAGGCATACCTGTCACCTGATATTGTAACCAGATGATACCACAGCTACATCTCCTCTGATGGAGCTCATCTGGTCCTGGTCAGAGAAGATTTTGGACAATTGACTCAGCACCTCATCTGGGACAAGTGTCACCTGGTGCATACCTCATCTGGTACCTCTCTGAAATATCTAATATGCAGGTATGTTAGCTTAAGAAAATAAATATATTAAGAAAAGTAATGAAACAAGGATACTTCTCTGATGTTCCCCCTAAAACAAATCTGTCTCTGGATCCAACAATCCTAACTCAAAAGCTAACTCTCTGAATCTGGTCTCATCCAAAGGCTTAGTTAAGATATCTGCTCTCTGCTTCTCTGTTGCAATCTTTTCCATCCTTATATCTCCCTTCTCAACATGATCTCTGATAAAATGATGTCTTATATCAACATGTTTACATCTGGTATGAAGAACTGGATTCTGGGTGATTGCAATGGCACTATTACTATCACAGAATATAGGAATATCCTTGGCTCTAATCTGGTAATCCCTAAGTTGTTGACTAATCCAAAGTAGTTGTGAACAACAACTCCCTGCAGCCATGTACTCTGCTTATGTTGTTGATGTAGCAACTGAAGTCTGCTTCTTAGAAAACCAGGATACCAATTTATTCCCTAAAAATTGGCATGTTCCACTTGTAGACTTCCTATCTATTCTGCATCCACCATAGTCTGAATCTGAATAACCACTCAATTCCAAATTGTCATCTGCAGGATACCATAATCCTAAATTCATTGTTCCCTTAAGATACTTCAATATCTTCCTAGCTGCTTCCAAGTGAGTCTTCTTGGGGTTAGCTTGAAATCTGGCACAAACACCTACGGCAAAGGTAATATCTGGTCTGCTTGCAGTCAGGTACAAAAGAGAACCAATAAGTGCTCTGTACTGAGTCTGGTCCACACTCTCTCCAGACTCATCTGGATCCATGTTGAAATTTGTCATCATAGGGATCTTGGCTGCTTTGCTAGATCCTACTCCAAATTTCTCTAACATGTTTCTGGTGTACTTAGCTTGATTAATAAAAATTCCCTTCTCTGATTGCTTAACCTGCAGACCCAAAAAGTAATTCATTTCTCCCATCATGGACATCTCAAACTGTCCCTGCATGAGCTCACCAAACTTCTCACACAGCTTCTTGTTAGGGGATCCAAATATGATGTCATCAACATATATTTGGACCAGAAGGATGTCCTTTCCTTCTTCTTTCCTAAACAAGGTTCTATCAATCTTACCCTTAGTAAAACCATTGTCCAGAAGAAATTGAGATAGAGTGTCATACCATGCTCTGGGTGCCTGCTTCAGCCCATACAGAGCTTTCTTAAGCTTAAACACCTTGTCACCTTGTTCAAAACCAGGGGGTTGTTCCACATACACTTCCTCAATGAGAATCCCATTAAGAAAGGCAGATTTCACATCCATCTGGTATACTTTGAACTTCATGTGAGCAGCATATGCTAAGAACAATCTGATGGCTTCTAGTCTGGCAACAGGAGCAAATGTCTCATCATAGTCTATTCCTTCAGACTGAGAATAGCCCTGAGCCACTAGCCTTGCCTTATTCCTAGTAATGGCATCATTCTCATCTTTCTTATTTTTAAAAACCCACTTAGTGCCTATCACCTTTTGATGTCGTGGTCTGTCTACCAGCTCCCAAACATCCTGTCTGGTGAATTGATTCAATTCCTCCTGCATAGCAACAATCCAATTTGAATCTTTCAGTGCTTCCTTGATGTTCTTGGGCTCAATCAAGGACACATAGCAACTGAATAAGGCAGCTAAGTTAAGAGTTCTCCTAGTCTGGACACCCTTAGTTGGATTTCCAAGGATTAGGTCATTGGGGTGATCAACCAGGGTCCTCCTTCCCGTGGTCTTGCCTGGTTGATCATCTTCTGTAGTACCCTGATGATTATCACCACCTGCAGAAGAGCTTTCCCCTAAAGGAGTTCCAACCTCTTCTGGTTCTGCTCCTTGTGAAGGCTTCTGCTTCAGAGAACCAGGAGATGGGTCATCATCTGAATCTGAATCTGAGTCAAGAACAGGTGGATTGACCTTGATAATTCTGGGAGTAGTCTGATTCTGGGTCTCATCTGAAGACTTAGATTCCACCTTGCACTCAAAAGTAGATTCATAAAAAAACAACATGAGGTGTTTCCTCCACACAAAGTGAATTCTTATTAAAAACTCTAAAAGCTTTACTGGTGCTGGAATATCCTAAAAATATTCCATCAGCCACTTTAGCATCAAAGGTTCTTAATTTAGATTTCCCATTGTCATGGATGAAACACTTACATCCAAAAACATGAAAGTATGAAACAGATGGGGTTTTACCTTTCCATACCTCATATGGAGTCTTATTATGTCTCTGGGCAATCAGACATCTGTTCTGAGTGTAGCAAGCTATATTAATGGCCTCTGCCCAATATCTCTGTGGAGTGCTGTATTCTGCCAGAAGTGTTCTTGCAGCTTCTTTGAGGGTCCTATTCCTCCTTTCTGCTACTCCATTTTGTTGGGGTGTTCTGGTAGCAGATGTCTCATGAAAAATCCCATGATCCTTGCAGTAATCTGCAATGTGTGAATTCAAAAACTCTGTTCCTTTGTCACTTCTGATTCTGACTATGCTCTGGTTCTGCTCATTCTGAATCTGCTTGAAGAACTCTGGCAGCTTAGTCATAGTTTCATTTTTCTTAAACAAGAACACTACCCAAGTGTATCTTGAAAAGTCATCAACTATCACTAAGGTGTATTTCCTTCCACTGAAACTAAGAGGAGAAACAGGTCCAAACAGGTCCATGTGAAGTAGTTGAAGTACTCTGGTTGTGGTTGTGCTCTGGACATCCTTAAAGGAAGTCTTGGGTTGTTTACCCTTCTGGCATGAACCACAAACCTGATCCTTCTTAAACACTTCATTAGGAAGACCTCGAATGAGACCTTTTCTGGCAATCTTATTCAGTGTTTTGAAGTTAAGATGACACAATCTCTTGTGCCAAATCCAGCTAATCTCTGCAGATCCTTTTGCAACTAGGCAAGCATTTCTTGGGCAACTGTTAAAATCTGCAAGATAAATGTTACCCTTCCTCAAGCCTATTAGCAAAATATCATTATAATCAGAAGAGAAACAGTGCATGAATCACTAGAAAACTTCACTGAGTATCCCTTGTCACAGAATTGGGATACTGAAAGCAGATTATGCTTGAGTCCTTCAACATAGTAAACTTCTTCTACAGAGACTCCATTGAAGGTTAACTTTCCAACTCCTCTGGTGACTCCATAATTGTTGTCACCAAACATCACTCTTGGTCCATTCAATGGCTTGAAATCTTGGAGATTATCTTTGTGGAAGGTCATGTGCTTGGAACATCCACTATCAATGTACCAGACATGGTTGCTTGAAAATCCTTTCTCCAATGGACTCTTATCTACCTGAAGAGAAATCAATTAGGTCCCCTACTAGTGCTGGGTCCTGATTGGTTAGTTGCAGGTTTTGTAGGAATCCATAGATAAAGATCATCCCTTGATGGATGAGGAGATCTTATCTTCCTTCCAAATCTATCTACCAGCACATGTCCTCTGACAATGACATATTGAGCTACTGGTCTGATAAGGACACCTTTCCTATAAACAGGTCTGGTGTACCTTTTCTCAAATCTGGCCTTTGGAATGGCCTACCTCAAAGACATGGTCTTAAAGGTCTGGTTGTAAGGGTACATCCTAGAAGAACCATCTCTGGTGTCATAACTACCCAGATCAGTTGGTTTTCTATAGATGGGTCTGGAAGACCTCCTCTGGTTCTGATAATTAGACTGTCTCTGGTGGTTATAGTTTCTTTGAGTATACCTATTCTGGAATTGATTCCTCTGAGAAAACTGTCTCTGGGGTACCTGGTGCTGTTGAACACTGTTCCTTCTCTGGTAGTTATTACTCTGATTGGTATTCCCCTTTCTTGAGTGTTTCCTTTGAGGTCCCCTAATCTGTTTAGGTTCCCTTTGAGGATTTCTCTGGGGTCCTCCAATTTGAGTAATTTCTACTCCTTGGGACTCATTGTTCACATAACCCTCAATCTTTAATGGTTCCCCTTTTGACACTTATTCTCTAGCATCTTCTCTTCCAGAACAGTCAACTCTTCTGGACCATATGTAATGTGATTAACAGAGTGATTCCTTTTCCAGTCAGGATTGTGAACCACCTTGTAACCATTACCAGTTAAGTCTTTATCATCCCAGATTTCTACCAATTTACCAGCTCTTACAGACATGTCTTTATTATAAAAGTATTTATGAGTTTTAGAGGAAATTCCAGAATATCCTAAACCACTCTTATCACAGATGCGCTGAGAAGACTCTGATATGATAGATACAACAGATGGTATCTTAGGAGCTTCTCTGGGCATGGGTATCTCCTCTATGTTGTGAGCAACTTATTTTCCCTTGATAAGAGTCTGGTATTTGGCTCTGAGTTCAGTGATCTCATCTTCTTGAGAGTTCTTTTTCATGAGTTGATCTACCAGAGTATCTCTTTCTGTGATCTTATCCTGAAGTTCAGAGACTTCTTTGGAATGATCTTTCATGAGTTCTCTGGTGGATTTATGCTCATGAGAGAGAGATTGAACTTCAGCTCTGAGTCTACCATTCTCTTTCTCAAGTTTTTGACAAAGTTGGACACAATTTTGGAGATCTGATAGCATTTGTTGCATATCAGACTCTCTGGAGTTACCAAATGAATTAGAGGATTCAGTACATTTGGAATTTGATAAAACTAGAGTAGTTTCATTTACCTCAGTGATGTCTGCCATGAGACACACATCATCATCTGATCCAAAGTCAGAAGAAGAAGAACTGGAACTAGTATCCTCCTCCTCTGCTTCTGCTAGCAAGGCTCTCTTATCTGCATATCTCCTGTCTCTCTTGATTCTCTTCTCTTCTCTTTCCCTAGGAGTAAGTTGAGGACAATCATAACTGTAGTGACCAGTCTTGTTGCATGTGTAGCAGGCATTGTCTCCTCTGGGACTAGGACTTGGCTCTCTCCTCCTCTGGTTATAGTCTGATCTGGCTGGACTACTCTCTCTCCTCTGGTAGTCAGGTCTGCCAGAGCTACCATCCCTCCTCTGATAATCTGATCTCCCAGAGCTGCCAGGGTTGTCATCTCTCCTCCTATCTGGAGTTCTGAATCTGGTCTCCCTTGAGTCTCCAGATGTCTTCTCCTTCTCTGCAGGCTTGAAAGAGCTCTTCCTGTCTCTGGTAGACTCCTTCCAATGCCTTTTGTACCTGCCATACTTTGAACTCATTTTATCTAATTTACGAGTTAGGAGTGCTACCTGCTCCTTGAGGCTCAAGTCATCTGCAGTAGACTCCTTTGGCTTTACATCAGGCTTGAGAGTTGAAGAGAATGCAACTCCTTTCTGGCCAGAAGAGGAAACCTCTTCTGTTTGATCCTCCTCTTGAAGATCATACTCGTAGCTTTGAGATCAGACAACAGAAGATGATGATCCAGAGTATTGAGATCCTTGTTGTCCTTGATCACAGTAACTTTAATTCTCCACCTGCTTGTTAGTGAACGCAAGATTTTACTATTAATTTCTTTTTCAGAGTAGGTCTTACCTAAGGCACTAGCCTTGTTCAGGAGGTTTGTGAGACGCATGTCCAGCTGGTCAATGGTCTCGTCTGGTTTCATCTTGAAGGTGTCAAACGAGTGTTGAACAGCTTGGAGCTTGTTGTCCTTAATCTTCTCTGTTCCTTCGCAGAGAAGTGCAAGTTTATCCCACATCTCCTTCGCAGTGACACAGGTTCTGACCTTCTCTATTACCTCCTTGGTGAGAGTGTTGATGATCTCGGTTCTTGCCACCTGGTCCAGGTTATATAGATTTCTCTCATCATTATCAAGCTCATCTTTCTTTTTGAGGATTTTCTGCCTGGGGACTCTATCCTCTGCAGTTTTCTGGGCAGCTTCACTAGTTTCTTCTCTGGACTCAGACCTGCCACTATCAATGGGAGTCCAGTAAAATTGTATGGGGCCACTTTCAACCACATCTAGCATGCGGTGGTGAATAGCTCCAAGATGATTGCTCATCATGAAACTCCAGTGGCTGTAATCCTCAAAAGAGAATTCTGGGAGCTTACGGCTCTTGTAAGAAGATTTTGCAGACATTTTGATAAGAAATTTAGGGAAATAACAAGAACTTTGAACAAAAGCACTTTAAGAGCAATGGATCTGCCCGGTGACCACCAAAAGCTTTACAAAGCAGTGGTCGTTGGACACACTGCTCTGATACCACTTGTTGGTCCCACTAGTTAGATTAATTGCGGAAGCTTAAGTTAAATGTCTTTCAAAGTCTTTTACAAGAGGGCAATAATCAACAAACAAAAAGTAAAGTAAAGCAATAAAGAACACAAGATGTATAGTGGTTCGGATTGAATATCCTACGTCCACTCTCCCTTATAACCAAGGGGTCTCACTACCAACCAACTCACAAACTTACTTTCTGGAATTGGGAAGTACCAGTTCCTTCTTACAGCCTCTTTAGATTTGACTTCAATCTAAAGATCAACCAGCCAACAACCTTGTCTAAGAGATGAACAGGTTGTGGTTTGAGTAACTCCTTTAGAGTAGATAAATATTATGAACAGTAAGAGTGCGTGGTATGAATATCAAAAGCTTGGATCACTTATGCGCGTGTAGCGTCTCTAGAGCTTTTTCTTGAACTGCACTCTTGTATATATAGAGGGGATTAGGGATAGCCGTTGGAGGGCTAATCCAATCAGATCCTCTATATAAGGAAGCCTCAATCAATTAATTTCCTAATTGATTGATTGGGTTGGTGGGATCCTTGGATTGATTATCTTCAAATACTTTCCAATCCTGATCATGTTGACTTGATTTGAATCACCAACGGTCAATAGCTTCCTCTGCCTAACTCTGATTCTCTCCAGAGAAGGCAGGACCAGACACCAGGCAACCTCAGTGTCTTCTGGTCCTCATCTGGTCAAGAACCAGAATACTCAGTAGAGTCAGGGGATCAAACTGAGCATCTTTTGTTCTACCAGACTCGTCTGGTCCGGACTCGTCTGGTCTGGGGAAGGTCCTCTGCCGCTGGTCAAATCTCATCTGGTGAAGACTTCTGGTGGATTCCTCTGGTGAAGTCCTCTGGTGACTCTTCTGGTGAAGTCTTCTGGTCTGGCAGTTCCCCCTAGACTAAGTCCTAATCTAGATCATCATCTGGCTAACAGGTCCAGATGGTCCTATTACATCTTCTAGTTTGTTTTAACTCATCAAAACTAACAATTTTTATCCTAACAATAATGGCCAAGTATTATCGAACCCACGGGATAGTGTATATGCGAATAGATCCCTGAAGATCCAAGTGTCGTAGTTAATATGAGTGAAATGTTTTTGGATTTTTTTGGAAAAATAAATTAAAGACTGAAATAAACTAAGTAAACTTAAATACTAAAGAAAGCAAATTAACTAAGGGTTGTGTTCTAATGAGAGATGGTGATGCTCAGGATAGGAATCCCTACGTATACTAACGAAGCAGGTACATAATCAGAATAACTGTGACAAACAAGAATTAACCTAAGTCTAAGAATGCAAGGTGAAAGCTCAAGATTCTAAACCCTAATACTTTACCCTAACACTCGACTCCACTAATCCACTAACAAGTTAATGGATTGTGCTCAATTAATGAGACCCTAATTTAACTAAGGTGATGCGGTCGTCCTCCTTCGCTAAACCGGTAGATGAATTAACCTTTCCTAAACCTTCTCGTTAAGACTACTAATTGTTATTGAGTGATGCGGTCGTCCTCTCTCTAACACTTTCGTACTAAATTCAAAGGTAAAGTTCAGATTAATTATAAGAATTCGTTAACCAAGAGAATTAAAACCTAACGTCACGAGTTACCCTAATTATGTACCCACAACCTACTTCTACGAGTTCATCCTACCCTAAGCATGCAAGGGTTTTAGCTAGACATGACGTTAACAAACACAAAAGCAATAGAAGAAACAACGAACATAAACATAATGAATTGAAGAACGATAATATGATACATGAACTAGGGTTTAAAGAAATAAATACTAAGAACTGAAATTTGAATTGATAAAAACGAAGTTTAAAGCGTTAAAAGTAATCGAGCTAATTAAAAGAAACTAAGAAAGAAAAGAAACTAAGAATTCGTATGCAAAACCTCAACAAAACGTAAAATAAAGCTTGCTCCTCTCCTTCCTCTCCAAAAACTAAGTCTAAAATTATTTCTAAAGTTCGGGGATTTTTTCAAAACGTGTTTGGAAGAGGTATATATAGGCACGGGTCGAAACGGGAGTTAATGGGCCGAAAATACGCATCTGGAGGCAAAAATCCGAAGTTGCTCGAGCAAAACGCTCGAGCGGTCCCGCTCGAGTAGTGTAGCTCGAATGACACAATCGCTTGAGCGGTTTCGCTCGAGCCGGTCGTGCGCTGAAATTGCACTGTATGTTTTGGGCGCTCGAGCGGCGGCGCTCGAGCTGCTCGAGCGCAAGAAAAGTTATGTAAGCTTAGGCGCTCGAGCAATGCGCTCGAGCGGAGGCGCTCAACCTAGTCACTCGAGTGACTTCCAACTCATCCAACTAATACTTTTCCTCGTCCGCACTAATACCAATCGTATTTCTTCAATATCTTCTCATCCGGGCATCCGTTTGAGTCGATTCAAAGTCTTACAAACTCCGTTTTTCGTCCTCTATTCACCTATTAGCATCAAAGAGAGAAATTCATCAACGTATAGAAATAATGCTCAATTGACTCTAAAAACTCAATAAATTCGACCAAAACTAGGGCGTTTCTAGCTACGAATCATGACAATTTCACGCCTAATCAACCCCCCCAAACTTACCATATTGCTTGTCCTCAAGCAATGAAATAATAAGTCAAGTGAAATTGTTAGGAATGAGTCAAAGTATCCAATCATGCATCACAAGTAAACTCACTCACCTTCCTTTATCATACTCATGCAACAATGACAAGAAACACCAAGATCAAGCATGGATGTGCTCTCAACGATGTGTTTCGCTCCCTCACAAGTGTATAACAATGGTCAAGGGACTCACTCAAATAATCAATCACACAAATTGGCAGCCATAGGCTTGTAAGTGCTCTTAACTTCGACCATACTCTAGAAATCAATGCCGAATCAAAAAGGACTTTTCTCAAGGTTGTAATGTCGGCTCTTTGGACAGGTGGGATAACAATATGGGTAAGTGACTTAAGTGAATGGAGAATAGAAAATCAAACTTTGGCACTTCGAGATTAGGAACAGACTACTTCAAACATATTTAATCAACACTCTTTCAATTCCACTTCTCTCAACACTTCAATCTTTTCTTTCTCACTCTTTTCACCCTTTTTTTTTTCAATCACTTTTTTTTTCTTTTTCGCACAACACATGAGCTCATTTTTTCTTTTGCCCATTCTCTATTTTTTTTCTCTTTTTCCCACATCTCATAACTTCATCACACCTTCATCTCATATTCACTCAACAAACAACCTTTTCCTTTTTCAACTCAATTCACTCCCTTCACATTCACACTTTCCTATTCTCCACTCAAATTGGGACAAAAAGGCTTAGGAATTGGAATAGTATTCATATATGCTAGCAAATAAAATAGGCTTTAGGCTCAAAGGGGCTAACAAGGGATCAATGTCATTGGTAAGGAAAATTTTGGCTAAGTGACTCAATTAAATCAAAGATGGCCTAAGATCACATTCGGCATATCAAACTAGACACAATCTAGTAGCAAGAGCATACACAAGTTCTGGCATCCTCTAAGGTGATGATTCACTCACAAATAAATCTCGTAAGGCTCAACTCTCACGGTTTTCACATCCATGCTAGTCTAGTGCACTCTCACTCTCATCACACATGTACTCAAAAGAAAAATTCACAAGCATACAAGTTCTTTCTCAAATCAGCTCAAACTCAAACACTCACACAAAAGAATTTCTAACTCACCCTTACAACTCACTCTACTCATCAAATCATACTCAAAATAGCAATCAATAAGCATAAGATGATTGATAGGCATGAAATATGCAATAGCGAGTCAAATTAAAATCACCCCAAGGAGTATCTCAACAATCTAATAATCAATCAAACTCAACTCAAAGATAAGGGCATGCATGCATGTGCAATGTAACAAGAAACATAAAAAACCCCACCCCCCCAAACTTCGACCTTGCTAGAGGTCTAAGTTTGGGGTTGTGGGTTACCTCAACCAAATAATTCTGTTTCTTTCACTAGCTTTGCACACTCCCTTGTCTCAAGTTGGTTCCTTCTATCTTAATAACTCCATGATACTTGTGAAAGTGAAAGTGAAAGCAATCATGGAGATGCAACCACCCAGATCAATAAAAGAGGTTCAACGGTTAACTGGGTGTCTAGCAGCTTTCTTTAGATTCGTCTTAAGATTCGGGGATAAATGCAGGCCATTCTTCGAAGCAATAAAAAAGGGAAAGTTTCAATGGACGGATGCTTGTCAACGAGCATTCGAACAGTTGAAAGAATACCTCAGTGACACAAAAATTCTTGCCAAGCCGATTCCAGGAGAGAAGTTATATTTATACCTGGCAGCTTCAGAAGTTGCAATCAGCTCAGTGCTCATTCGAGCAGAAGGAAAGTTTCACCTACCCATTTACTACGTAAGTCAGGCTTTACATGAAGCAGAGCTCAAATATTCGCCAACAGAAAAGCTGGCATACGCACTAGTGATGAGTGTCAGAAAGCTCCGTCCATATTTTTTCGACCACCAAGTGGAGGTATTGACAACATTCCTGCTCAAACAGATTCTGCACAGACCCGACACAGCTGGTCGCCTCCTGAAGTGGTCCTTGGAAATTAGCCAGTTCGGAATCTCATATGCTCCTCGAACAGCGATCAAGTGGCAAGCCTTAGCCGACTTCATAGTCAAGCTGACATTCCCCCAAGATCCGACGAGAGGACATGATCATCCCTGGCACATGTATATTGACGGATCATCTACCAACACAGTGTCGGGGGGGGGAATAGTTTTAATAAGTCCAGACAGGCAGGTCTTCACTTCAGCTGTTCATTTTGAATTCATGGCGACGAGCAATGAAGCAGAATATGAAGCATTGATCGCTGGATTGCGGCTAGCACTAGCAGTTGAGGTAAGAAAATTACAGATTTTCGGAGATTCACAGTTGATTGTCAACCAAGTTCGGGGAGAGTACGAGGCGAAGGACGAAAACATGGCTTTGTGTCAAAAGATTGTTGTTCACCTAGCCTCCATGTTCGAACAAATATATATCGAATAGGTACCAAGAGACAACAATGCACAAGCAGACGCGCTCTCTCGGCTAGCAACTAGCACCGGACCAGCGAAGTTATCCGAGGTTACATTGACGAGGATATCCAACCCATCAACCGAGGATTACAAAATCTATCAAGTTGACGAGGAGGTGGGGGAAGATGATTGGAGAACGCCGATCATCAAATATCTGCAGGACGACGAAAAGCCGAAAAATCCACTGGAAGCTACCAAGTTGGTTAGGAGAGCGGCAAGGTACACCATGGTGGATGGACAACTGTACAAGAGAGGATTCTCGCTCCCACTCCTGAAATGCTTGGCTAGGGGGCAAGGGCAAGCAGTTTTGAAAGAAATACACGAAGGCGTATGCGGAAATCACACTGGAGGACGGGCATTGGCATACAAAACTGTAAGACAAGGATATTATTGGCCAACCCTCCTCCAGGATGCAATCAAAGTTGCCCGAACTTGTCGCAGGTGTCAATTATTCGCCCCAAATATCCATAAGCCCCCACACGAGTTGATCTCAGTCAATAGTCCGTGGCCATTTGCGAAATAGGGAATTGACCTCGTTGGGCCTTTTCCGCCGGGAAAAGGGAATGTTCGATTCACAGTGGTAGCAGTAGACTATTACATGAAGTAGGCTGAAGCAGAAGTGCTTGTGCAAATTACACAAGAGAAAATGATCAATTTCATTTGGAGAAACATTGTTTGTCGCTTCGGGGTACCTCAAGCAATTTTGACAGATAATGGAAAACAGTTTGAAGGGAAAAAGATAAGAGATTTTTGTGAAAAATGGGGAAAGAAAAACACTTTTCAACACCGTACCACCCCCAGTCGAACGGCCAAGTGGAAGCCGTAAACAAAATAATTAAACACATTTTGAAGATCCGCTTAGCCGACAAACAGGGGAAATGGTCCGAAGAGTTGCCAGAAGTGTTATGGGCATATCGGGTATCCCACAGAACAAGCACAGGTGAAACACCATTCACAATGGCTTTCGGGACAGAAGCTGTAATACCAGTTGAGCTGAAAGTCCCAACAGAATGAACGACTGTATTTGACGAAGAGGTGAATAACTCTGCACTAGCAACAGAGTTGGACTTGCTTGAAGAAAAGAGAATAACAACAGAGATGAAAAATGCGATCTACAAGAAAAGAACAACAAAGTACTATAATTCTCAATTAAAAGTAAGGGATTTCGAAATTGGAGATTTAGTACTTCGGAAAGTTTTGGCACCACCACCAGGAGTATTCGGCCCGACTTGGGAGGGCCCATACAAGGTGATAAATAAGTGGCACAACGACACATATGACCTTGAAGACATGGAAGACAAGTCGTCCCAATACTCATGGAATGCAACTTTACTTAAGAAGTACTATCAATAAAGTCATGTAAGTCTTAGAAATGTTACAATGTAAATCTTTTGTAAGTCCCTTGTAAATTTCTGTAAATTTAAAATTTTTGCACAAGTTTATGTATATAAGCGAGCAACTGTGCATCACTAAGCGAACAACTGTGCATTTTAGAGTTTATTTTTGCTAGGCGAACAATTGTGCATGTTTGAATTTGGAATATTGATATGGACCCACGAGCCACTAGGCTAAGTCCTAAACTACTCAGTTGCTTGCCCAAAACTTGCAAAGCACAAGTCTGTCATAAGACGAACAACTGAGCTTAATAAATGCAAAAATAAGGCTAAGTCCATAATGGACCAAGGGCCCACATTAATACAAGGCCAAGTCCACAAGCGAGCAAAAAGGCCCAAACAATTAAAGGTCAAGTTCTATGAGAACCAAATGACCAACTTAAAAATTTCACTAAGAGTTTACCTTAAGAAAAAAATAACACTTAGAAACTAATAAAGTCATATGCAAAAGCAGTAAACGAGCAACTGAGTAAGATAGAAATAAATGCACAAATTTGTAAATTAGCAAAAACTTTCATTTCATTAAGTCAAAAGATGTTTGCAATAGGAGTGATAAGTACAGAAAGGGGATGTGTATCCTATTGTAAACTAAGAACTATATCTTCAAGATGGAGAGGGAGGAGCATCAGCAGTATTGGTCGCCATAGTACTCGGCTGCTCGCCAGGAGCAGCGGAAGTGCCAGCCCCGTCTATTGGTGTTAGGGGAAGCAAAGACAACCCGTCAAAAACTTCATCGTTGGTCGCCGCCGGGGTTGCCTCTAGTTGGCCGCCATAAGTAGGAGGCACAATGTCAACCTCCTCGCCAAAGATATCCAAGGGGAAACCCAAGGCTGCCAGGTCGGCGACGAACAGGGTTGAGCCGGGAGCAGGAGGATAATTCTTACATACTCGATGAAGTTCGCCTTCACCGCGCCACGAATATCTTGTTTGTGATCGTGGGCAAAATGAACGGACCTCAGACACTCAGCAAAGGCACAAATGTACCCGAAGTTAGTCTTGTCCAATACCTCCTGCTCGTGGACCTCGTAATCGATCATGTCCTTGCGCTCCTCCTCTAACCTTTTGATTTGCTCCTCGACGACCAGCGGGCGAGCAGCCAAGTCTGCTCGCTCCTTCTCAGCTCTCTCAGCCCGCAGATCGGCAGTCTTCACCTCGAGCAGCATTTTTTCCGAACGATCGAGAGCGTTCTTCTCACTAACCAAGGTGGCCTCCATCTTGGACTGAATCATTGCGACGACGAACCAATTATTTGAACCAATGAATGAAGAGTATTTTGAATTAAAGTAGGTATTGTGAGTGTGTTTTTATTTCCATATTTAAGGTGTGAAAGTTATTGTGGGACGTCCCAAAAAGGAAAGTGTGAAAGTTATTAGGGGATGAAGAGAGTATACAATTATACATACAATATTAGATGATAATAATTTTTTTTTTATGAATTCATTTACATGTGTAAGGAAATTAAATATGTGTCTTCTTTATATCGTCGTTGGAAGAGGTGTGGGGCTGGGAACGCAGGAAACGGAAGGGGTTTTTTTTTATTTTCGAGGGGGGGGGGGTTATGAGGGTGGTTTAGGAGGACGCCGAATAACGAAAATTTGTGAGAGGTGTGAATTTAAATTACAAATTAAATTGGTGGATGTATACATTTAGTTAAGTGGTGTAAATGATAATTAATGTTATAGCTGTAAATTTTAAGGAGGTATACTAAGAAAAAATAAAAAGTAGCTAAAACATATGATAGGTAAACATAGGAGTGTGTACACTAAGTAAATTTGTGGGTGTAAATAGTTGTGCCCTTTTATTTTATTTATCTAAAATTTATTGATGTGAAATTATAATATTACCTTAGTATGGATAGCTAGCATGACAATAAAAAGTAGTCCTAGTGTGCAATTGAGTGTATGGTATGCACTTGGATTTAAAAAAAAAAAAAAACCCTAAACATAAATCAGCAATATCCAAAAAGTATTTAGTAATACCCTAATTGGAAAAAAAATAGTTCGGCATGTTAGTGTGTGTTTTGAAAGAATAAAAATTGAAGTCAAAGTTGAGTTTAAAATCCAAGTGCATGCTAGAATTAGTGAATAATAAATACGAGTAGATTTTATATGAAAATGGTTCATGGTAAGATTATCATGAAACTGTAGTAAAGTATCGAATATTTGATCAGAAGTATAAAAAATTGGAGACAAAAAAATCTAAGCAATTACATTATAATACCAATGACCCAATAATTTTATTTCCTGAAGAAATTTTTGATACTTTTGATCAAATATTTGATACTTTAAAACTGTTTCATAATAAACTTATCATGAACTATTTTCGTATAGTGCCTAAAATTAGATTTCTATTGCCTACTTCTTGGGAAAATGCACTTTTTTGTCCTTTAACTTTGGTTGATTTTGGTTTTCGTCCTGTTAACTTTGGAATTTTGAATTTCATCCTATAACTTACAAAAATTGTGTTTTTCGTCCTGTTAACTTTGAAATTTTGGATTTCGTCCTATAACTTACAAAATATTTGTGTTTTTTCGTCCTATAACTTACAAAAAATTATGTTTTTTGTCCGGTAAATCTGACGTGGCACCAATTTTTTGTAAGTTATAGGATAAAATTTAAAATTCCAAAGTTAACAGGACGAAAAACACTATTTTTTGCAAGTTTAGGACGAAATTCAAAATTCTAAAGTTAATAGGACGAAAACCAAAATCAAACAAAGTTAAAGGACAAAAAGGTACATTTTCCCCTACTTCTTTAATATTCCAAAGTATACTTTATTTTCTCAAACACGGACTATAAAAAAGAAGTTATATATATATATATATACACACATGTATGTATATATATGGGTAAAAATTTTTTGAAGGACTGTAACTTTGTAGGGGGGGGGGGGGGGTGGCGGCAAAACAAGGACCGTAACTTTTCGGGCTGGCAAAACAAGGACCATAACTTTTTGGGCTGGCAAAACAAGGACCGTAACTTTAAAAAGTGGCAATTTAAGGACCGCAATTTTAAAAAATAGCAATTTGAGATTAATTCAACTGAAAGTTAATGATAATTTAACTGAAAAGTTACAGTAAGTTTAACTGAAATGATATGACAGTTTTAACTAAAAAACTAATGTTGTTTTAAGAAAAAAGTTAAGATTTATTTAGGTGAAACATGAAGGTCAGTTTATTGAAAAGTTGTGGTCAATTTAACTGAAAAGGTAAAATTAATTTATCTAAAAGGTAAGATCAATTTAACTGAAAAGTGAAGAGTACGTCATTTCACTAAAATGTTGCGGTTAATTTAATTTAAAAGTGAAGATCAAATTTAATTAAAAAGTAAAGTTTAATTTAACAGAAAATATAAGTGTATTACATAGTGCGAACCATATGAAAAAATGAGTTATCCTTGTGCCCATTTGCACAATGCACTTGGTGCACAAGAGATCCACTCTTTGAAAAATTATGCACCATCCTTCAAATTTTACTAGTCCTATTTTCCATTTTGACCTTTCCAATAAAGTTAGTCATATTTCTAAAAGAGAAAATAATTTACGCTCTCAACTTACAACCCATTTTACTTTTGCATATAATATACCCATTTTTTTACAATCTGTATAAAAGCAAATAAATTTAGTAAAATTGAAAGGAGGGAGTAATTATTTTGTGAAAATGTCAATCCTGTAGTACATTAACTCCCGTAACTTTGAGAGCCACGTTTCTTGGGTCAAGCCTACAATTTAGTGAATGATATGGTTAAAGAAAGATTTTTTTTATGATATGGTTAAAGAAAATTTCTTTTATGATTAATTACAAATTTTATATTTTTTTATTGTCATTGACTATTTGATAAGAAGAAAAGATACCTGAAAGAATTTAAAAATTTATCGATAAAAGTTTACATACAAAATCTCGCTCATATTTATTTATTTGACAATCCCTCTATATACTAATAAGGAGTTTTTTTGCTGATGTGTCGATTTCTGGTGCGTTTTGCTTATATGTCGACTTTTGGCGACTTTTGGTGCATTTCGCTTATGTGTCAAGTCTTACGTGACAAGATTGTGCGTCACTTTAAACTATGTGTCATTCATGTGGGGTTTGAACTTTCATAAGAAGAATAATAAAAAAAAATTGATTTTAGTTGGGTTTGAACCAAAAACCTCATGAGTACTTTATATTATGTTTACCAATTAAGCTAACTACGAATCATTATGAAACTTAAGTATTTACTATATACAACTTGAGTTACATATATATATATATATTCTTCTGAAAGACTCTTAATTATTTGCAATTTTATTATTCTAAACTTTATATTTTTTTCATATTTCTTCTTTGTCTTTTTCCTTTTACAAAATTTTAGTTGTTCCTCGATTATTTGTCCACACATAAATGTCTAATTGCTAATATTTGACGATTGCTTTATTTTTAAAGATACTTTTTTCATCATATAAACTCTATTTTCTTTCTCTCTTCTTCTGTCTTGAAAATATTATGTTTATTTTCTATGTATTGTAAATTGTCGGGTGAAGATTTTCAAGAAAATTTTTAAGGTTATGTATGTTTTTTTTCCATTTCGACTAAATCATATTTTTTTAAATAGATTGTATTATATAATGTTGTAATATTGAATAATACAATGTGTTAATAAAATATAAATTTTTAAATTAATTTTACGAACAACCCGCATAATATGCATGGTACTCATCTAGTTATTTGAATACACAATTGGAAAAGCATATTCATTTTAAGCCCCGTAAATTGACCCACCAATACATAATTTTAAGCTCGACGAATTCCCTTTCCAAGATATGTACTCCACAAACCCCTTTCAAATTCAATTCTAGGGTTTTTGCGATGGAGAATCGACGCAGGAGAATACACTATAAGAAACTTGACCTTTAATGACAACATTCCGTCACTAAAGCTTCTCTAGTTAAAAGTTTTTAGTGACAGGATAATAATTTTTAATGACAGAGTCTGTCACTAAAGATTATGATTCTGTCATTAAAAACTTTTAGCTTGAAAAACAATAGTGACAGAATCTTTGTCGTTAAAGATCAATTTTCTTGTAGTGATAGCAGCCGGCGTGTTTCCGTTACCCGAGTGTTGATTCTGTACATACAATCCTTTCTTGATGCTAAAGAAGCTGCCCAAACTTGTATTCTCTCAAAATCCAAGTTATGATAAATTAGTGCTGCCGAAGTCCGGCGGCAGTGATCCGTTGATCAAATTGGAAGACAGATCGAGGAATTCAATCGAGTTGACCCGTTTAGGAAGTGGGCCAGAGAAGTAATTATTCTTCAACGAAACTACGGTTAAATTCGGAAGGGCGGAGAAGCTTTTCGGCAGGGTTCCGGCGAGGGCATTGTCGAAGAGGTTGAGAAGACGGAGGATTTCGGCGAGGTATTCCCGGAGTTCGCCGGAGATCAAATTGTTGGAGAAATCGAGTAACGCTAATTTACAACCAATTTTAGATAACGCTAATTTACAAGAAATTTTTGGTAAATGTTTCGACATTTCTAACGCTAATTTTTTCATTTCTTTGGTTTTAACTTCTAATCTAATTTCTAAGGATTTTAAATTTATTTTTACTTTTTTATTTTATATTAATGTTTATTCAAATAAATGAGTTGAAATTTTTAACTTATTATTATTATATTAATTGGCAAATTTCCCACTCAGCGTCGTAAAATAATGCCACATCATACATTCTCGTCGGAAAACACAATCACGTGGCCGAAACGACACAACTTTATGCCTTTTCCGGCCAATTAGGACAAAATTGGTGAATTTTGAAAACATACAGGACTAAATCAATAAAGCAAATAGATATAGGACCATTTCAATAAAGGTAAAAAGTTACAGGATGATTTTTGTTTAAATCCCCATTAGTGAAGGGTAAATTGCAAGGATGGTCCTATAAGAATTCGTACTTGACAGATTTGGTCACATGTTTTTTTTTGTCCCATTTTTAGCAGAAAATGTCCCATAGTTTCCGTTAAATGGAAAAATGGATGGAAAAACCTTTTCAACTTGATTTTTGGAGGGAAATGGGTCAGCTTTTGCTATTAAATAGCCTGCCCATTACTCCCCCAACCACAATACTCCAAAAATTTCAGCTTCATCTCAGATTTACAGTAAGAAAAACAAATCTCCACTCATGTCTTCATTTTTTTCATCTAACAATCATTTTAATGTAAAATGCAAGTATGGAGACGATTTTGCAACTTTAGTATTTCCTCTCTGCAGTATTTTCTTCGATTCCTCCTGCAAACTTGGTCAATTGGGGATGATTTTCTCTCCGCCAGATTTCCTCTCTGCACCGTATGAGTGTATTTTCTAGGGAACCACTATTTGGAGATGATTTTTGAGTGAATTGAATTTGATTTCTCTTCGATTAACAAGGCGATTATGAGGAAAATTTGGAACGGTGGTTTTATGGTTTGGGGTTTGGGAAATTTTGGGTTTTTCCTAGTTCATATAGAGAAGTTGGGAATTCATTTTTTTAAAATTGGGACTTATGCGCGTGAGTTTTTGGCAGAAAACTAACGGGCGCGTTGGCCTCACGCTCGTTAATCGGTTACTTTTTTACGGAAAAATCGTATGAGACCATTTGTGCTAAAAAAAAGGACCAAATTCATGAGGACCAATTCTTATGGTACCATTTCTGCAATTTCCCCGATTAGTGAATGGAATTATAATTTATGGTACCAAGATCATTGGAGAATTATGTATTGACGTGAATTTTAAATTTTATGACTTTCATTTTGGATTATTTTTTAAGAATATCCCAAACCTACCTTTTGTACACGTGGACATGAGTCTTATAACATTAATACTACAAAAAAATATAGTCTAAAAATTAAAATTTATAGAGAAATCAATTCATCCAGCAACAATTTATATGTTAACCATTGTTGTGATGTTAAATAATCAATTAATTAAACAATGATGTTTCCATGTGAAGGATATAAATCTAAGAATGAAGACAAAGTCTTCAAGGAATTTAATAAAAACGACCCTATAATTCCACCCTAAAAAATTCAGGGTTAATAGTTAATATTTTTGGTTATAAGGTAGTTTTTGCTATAACGGCTATTTTAGCTTGTTTGCTCTCTCTTGTTAGTTGTAAGTTCTGATTAATTCTACCTAGCAGGTCAATTCTGTAGAGCATTAACTCCCGTAACTTTGAGAGCCACGTTTCTTGGGTCAAGCCTACAATTTAGTGAATGATATGGTTAAAGAAAGATTTTATTTTTTATTTTTTTATGATATGGTTAAAGAAAGATTCTTTTAAGATTAATTACAAATTTTACATTTTTGATTGTTCATTGACTATTTGATAAGAAGAAAAGTTACCGAAAGAATTTAAAAAATTTATTGATAAAAGTTTACATAAAAAATATCGTTGTCATTATTTATTTATTTGACAATTATTTGGATACACAATTAAAAAGCATATTCATTTTAACTTTTATGCCCCGTAAATTGACCCACCAATACATAATTTTTAAGCTCGACGAATTCCCTTTCCTAGTTATGTACTCCACAAACCCCTTTCAAATTCAATTCTAGGGTTTTTAGATGGGGAATCGACGCAGGAGAATCGAAGCCACTGGGTAATGTTTGATACATGACTAAAAATTCAGCTATGCATATGCATTACATAGGCGCGGTCCATATGAAAAATGGATCATCCTTGTACCCACTTGCACCATGCAGTGCACAAGAGATCTACTTTTTATTCTGATTTGACCAATAAAATTAGTCATGTTTCCTATAAAGAAAATATTTACACTCTCAACATACAACTCATTTTACTTTTACACATAATATACTCACTTTCTTACCATCACCAATTGGACGGAGGGAGTAATTATATTGAGACAATACCAATTCCGTAGTTCATTAAGTCTCGTTACTTTGAGAGCCACGTTTCTTTGGTCGAGCCTACAATTTAGTGAATGACCTTCTCGACATGTGTCAATTTGGTTAAAGAAAGATTCTTTTATGATGAATTACAATTTTTTCATTTTTTTATTGCTCATTGAATATTTGATAAGAAGAAAAGATAATGAAAGAATTAAAAAAGTTTATTGATAAAATTTTAAATAAAAAATCTCATTGCATAGAGCTGTTAAAACGGACCGATAGGGTGGGGCGAGCTAAAACCCGCAAAAGTCCGCCTTTTGGCAGTACGATGCGGGGCCATAAATTTGGTGGGCTGCAAAATCTCCAACCCAATCCACTTATTGGTGGACCGACCGACTTTTAATTTTACAATATATTTTTTATTTTTTAAAATTTTAAGAAATACCCCCTTCGTTTAAAATATGTGTCGTTTTAAAGGATAATTTTTTTTTCTAAATAAGTATCATTGTAGCTATTTTTTCGCGTGTTTTCCGAATTCACCCCTATATGAATTCAAAATATAAGAGATTTTTTAGGGGTTAGATTAAAAATATAACAGATTTGTTAGGGATTATCAAAATATAGCAGATCTTTTAGAGGTTTATGTGGGGTATATATGTTAAAATTTTATGATTCTTAATTGGATGCGAAATCTTTAGAATAACACTTATTTTTTAATGGAGGGAACCTAATTTAAAAGCTCTAATACATAAAATTCATCAAAATCAATTATAATCAAATAATTATACAAAATATCATTAACTATCACTATAAAAATATTTAAAAAAAATTATTTTATAAATGAAATTTATTATCTTTACTTAAAAATAATTAATTTTCTACAAATTTAAGTTTACAATATATTAACAATAATAATTCTTAAGCGACCCATTCCACTGGACGTATTCCTTTTCCAAGTTATATACTCCACAAACCCCTTTCTAGGGTTTTGAGATGGGGAATCGACGCAGGAGAATTGAAGCCACTGGGTTTCCGCTACCCGAAGTGTTGATTCAACACATACAATCCTTTCTTGGTGCTAAACAATCTGCCCAAACTTCAATGCTCTCCAAATCCTGGTACAGCGCGTGGTCCACGCGCCCCAACCTAGAATTCGATCAACGCCCCTTTGGAAAAGATCCACAGTTTTGGGAATACGCGAATAAGACTTTGCGAAGGTACGAAGCGTCGAAACTTAAGATTGAGAGTTTCAGGTTATGGGTGAAATACTGGCATGATTCCAATCTCGCTCAAGAATTATTCGCGAAAGCAATGAAAATGATTTCAATTTTGAATATAGAGGCAGTAGACAGATATTAACTTTACCACGTGAGATGCTTGGATCCGAAATCCGTATTATATTATCACATGGGTGCAAAATTAATCTAGGGAAAAATAGGAATGTATGTTGCCGGACACTTGAATCCCTCAGTTTTAACAGTATATCCTTAGAAGATGATATGATTTGCAATCTAATTTCGAGCTACCCCTTTCTTGAAAAATTAACATTGAACTTTGTTAGAATCCAGGATTCTTATCTTCCTACTTATGGATTGAGATCCAACAATCTGAAATCTTTGTTTTTGGGTTATGTGGAGGTTGATACCTTGTTTTTCAGTAACCTGTCCGCTAACTTGCCTTGCTTGAAGGATTTGAGCATTGAATTTTGCTGGGGTTACGATTACCGAGGAATACAACTTTCTAGTACTTCACTAGAGTGCATATGCTTTAAGGAAGAGTTTCAAGAATTTAATGCCGATTTTGATGTTCCTAGTATTCGTAAGTTTGAATTTTCAGGTTTAAACCGGCTTTCATTGTCCTTTAAAACCACTTTGCGGGAATGGGAGTCTGATATATCTATTTTACCATGTCGTTCACGTAGCACTACTTGGTTCCTTGAGCTGAAAAAATTGGTAACATGTTTAAGCATGTCTAAAATTTCACTTTCCCTTGGTTTTTGGTCTATTGCGGTGAAGAGTGTGGATTTTGGAGGTTTACCCGAAACTTCAGTTGAGAATTTGACGATACATGTACCACCTTCTATTTGTTTTACGGTTCTAGAATTTTTACTTTGGAGTTGTTGCCCTAAGTTCATCACTCTAAACTTGGAACATGAGATTGGCACAAGAGAGATAGTGAAGAATGATTTCGTGGAGATTCTTCGCGACAGAAATGTAGAGAGAGTAGGGGAAACTTGCTTGATGATGAACCCTGAGCTCGAGGAAGTAGATGTCCAACTTTTTGAAGAGAGAGGACCTTTGCCAAAGAAAATTCACTTCCGGTTGAGATGGAATCTGGCATGAGCCTAAGTTTCGACTTGTTTCCTCAACAAGTTCATTGTGATAATAATTTAGGCACCACTCTTGTTTAAGGTATCATGATATCATTTGTGTAAAATTTGGTAGGCAAAATAGTATACTTTAGGCTGTTTTGAACTCATGTTTTCTCCAAATGTTTGGTACTTATTGTAACTTGTTCTGGACAAAGTATAGAGTGAAAATGGTTAGTACATGAATTATTGAAGGATATTAGTTGTTCAGTGAAAATAAATTAAGACTCTTCAGTGAAACAACTAAATTCTTCAACGAAAACAAATCTTTTGTGAAAAGATTAATACCCTTCAATTATTCTTATGTGATCCAATTTCACTCCATACGTAATCATTGTTCTCTTATATAAGCACCCCCTACTTTGAAGATTGAGTTTCTCACACCATGCAATTATATCTTTGGAAACTAGCGAGTGATGTATGTTAAAGTGAATCAAGTGTGTTTATTTTCGCCATTTTCAACGAAGCCATTACAAATTTATATTATGGTTATAGATTTTTGAGTAGGTTTTATGTGAGATTGTCTCATAACATAAGACAATAAAAATTGGTATAACTAGGACATTGACTCATTAAAACTTTAATAGGGTTGAGTATTAATTTGTGTTGTCTCATTACATGATATGGACCCATACAAGTTTTTGCCTAAATTTTTCAATTGGAATACAAAAGAAAATATAACGCTTTAAAAGACTGAGGGTCCTCTTTGTTGAGGGTGATGATTATTGGGTAATGAGAATTAAAGTGATTGAAGAGTCATTCAAGAAGAGGGTAATGAATGAGAAGTCATTTGATAGGTAAATTATAAGTCATTTTCAATCTTATTACAATGTATTGTTAATATCAAACACTACTAAAGGAATCAACCTTATTACCCTATAATCACCACCACCAACCAAGCGGACCCTGAGTTATTTGTTAATACTTCCAAATTCTTATTTTAAAAGAATTTAATTTTAGAATTTAAATTATTTTCATGACCAATCATAAATTTCACAATTTTATTGTTCACTGGGTATATGAAAAGAATAATTTATTACCACATGACATCATTTTTTACTCATTTAACAAATACATTAGATAATTATCTGAAATAATAAATTTATTAAGTAAAAAAAATAGAGCGGTAGATTGATCCAAATTTTTCCTTACACTCTCTACATTTCATTTTTGAAAGCTATACTCTCTACATATCTCTTGCAAAGAATCTTCTGGACATACTCTGTTTAAACAGAGAGATGTAAAATATGTTTGTACAGTCATAATATAAGGTAGTGAAAATTTATGCACAATCTACAAACAAAAAACAATTTACTCGCCTCTTAAGCCCATTGTTGTTTAAGACATTTGCTTATCTAAATAATGGTCATCTTGATGTTTTACTTAGGAGTGGTTGTGAGCGAGATTTTCTCTGAAATATAATGTTGGAAATAGGTGGGTTTGTGTAGACGAAGATGAACTGACGGACACTGACTTTAATACGGTAAGCCGAGGCAAGAGTTTGACTCTTTCTCCGTAAGACGATATTGCCCCGTACTTTGGTGCAATACGGTGTCAAAAGACAATCGTCCCCAAGATACAATGACGTTGGAATTTCTCGATCGCTGCACTACGAATCGAAAGTTATCGGCGAACAGACTCGGGTATCCGAAACTTTCTTTGACTTGACTCTAATGCAAAACATAGAATATAAGAATACTTTGGAGGGTTTTGAATGCAGAAGGCTTTATTGGTTTCTGGAATGGTTGGAAATGCATTTTGGGGGGGTGTATTTATACTAATTGAAGAGGTTTGGTGTCTTTTTAATTAAGGGGTGCAACCTTTTGGGCCTTTCAATCCAAGCCCTTGATCTGGGATTCGAATTTTGAATCCAATGGACGCCTCCGTACGGGTCTGGGCGGTCATTCTGGCGCCGACCCGCATGCGCAGCCCGACTCATTCGCTTTGATCCGCGCGCGCCCCTGGTTGCGAGTGCGGGTTTGAGTCCAGGTCTTTTGGGTTAGCCCCACTTAGAAGACTTAGTTAAGATTATCTTTCTATGACATAAGTCTACTTATAAGGAAGGTTCATTTCTTCCAATTTTTCAATGTGGGACAAGGAACTCCTTTTTCCTTCTTCCCCTTTTTCCTCTTCAATTTTAGGAATTCCCATGATAAATTCTCAACTTCGTGTATTAATATCTCATTCACCCGAAATTGGTTTTGAGCAAATTAATACACCAAATTATCTACTCCGAACGTAGATTATGAATTTGCAATTTATTTCCATTTTCCACAAATGAAACACCAAATTAAAATTGGTCAAACTTGGGTCAATTACCCAAATTCTAAACCAATTTCCAACATATAATTTATGAATAACTTTTTTAACATTTTGAATGAATGAAATTTAATTTATTTTAGTTTGTAAACTATTATATTGTGCGATTGACTCGCACAAATTTTTGCCATAAAATTATTACATAGTCTTTGGAGTTTGGGCATGGACAAGGCTTAGTAAGATTATTTCACATTTATTTTTATGTTATAATGAGAATAGATTCAAGATTAATCAGATGTTTACTTGGTGAATCGGTATTATTCCGATTAATTTTTATCACGCAATCGAATTCGATCATAAATGTGGATCTTAAGATGGATTCTAATGGATATAAAGTGTATCCAAATTAAATCTACATAAGATAATTTAAGAACACGAAATGTGAAAAAACAAAATCTTTCAAAACCAATTTACACTATTATACCCAACATTTGCAGAAAACACGAGTTGGTGAATTTTACCTTATATCTCCACAAATAAAACGGCCAAAAATGTGCTACTTGCCCTACCAACATTTACAAAAATAACATGATACCTTAAGCAAGCATGGTGCCAAGACGATTACCATGAACTTGGTGAGGAACGAGTCGAGGCCAATTTAGGCTCTGTCCATCTCAACCGTAAGTGAATTTTCTTTGTCATAGGCCGTCTCTCTCTAGAACTCTTTTCAAAGAGTTCGACATCTACTTCTTCGAGAATGAATACAAAACTCTTTTGATACCTATATGCGAAAGTCGTAATATTTTTTGGGTCATTTACAAATAGGTTCAAATGGTATATATACATTTATTGGGATTTAGTTCTATTTTGTATAAAACTTTCCATTTGGTTCAAAACCTACCTGCAACCCTGTTAAATCCCCCACCCCCATCTGACCTTTTTGCTTTGTAAAATTTTTAATTTTCGTCTTTTTTTAATAATTTTTAAATTTCAATATTCATTTTTTTACTCCAAAATTATATTAAAAGTTTTGTTTAATATACTTAGCTTAGGATTTTTTTTCGATTTGTGCAATTTTAATTTTTTTGGCACAAGATTTCACTATTAATTATCAAAATTTTATTAAGGGTGCAATTCCAATCATTCTTTGCACAACCATAATTATTCATATTTTTTAGCTTTTTATTGTGTGTGCATTTTCAATAATATTTTGCACATAATCTAAATATTAGAATTTACATCTAAATTGAATTGCAAATATCTAAAACTTCTACAATTACATATTTAAATTTGAAATTAACAAAATTATAATTAAAATTATGTGTTAATCCTTACATGCAAAACTTAAAAAAATTGCACAGATCTTGTATCTTCAAATCTTCTTCCCCTATATCTTCAAATCTTCTCCAGCTCCAAGTAACCTGAAAAATACATAGTCAAATCACCCACAAAACACACAAAATTATGCACTCACACAAACAAAAAACATTACACATACCTAAACTTACAAAATTTCTATCTATGTACCAGATTTGTTGCAATCATTACAAATTGAAATTGACAGATTCATATCTAAAGTTTGAAAAAATATGCACAGGTCTTCAACTATCTAAACTATTCAATTCTTCCACCCCTTTTGCCATTATCCCTAGCTCAAGATCACTCTTGTAATATCCTTAACTATAAATCATGAACACAAACCCACACACACCAGCATACACAAATCACCACACAAATACACATTATTCACATACTGAGACAAAAACCCACGGGACACACATACAAAACACACACCCGAATCATCTGCACCAAAAAAAAAAGAGGCACATACACCCCACACACACATCACCCACACATCGTACACAAATAGATGTAGACAAAAGGGTTTCGTAACATACCTCCTTTCGGATGATCTGTGCAAAAAAAATTACAGATCGGAGGTGGGTTAGGGGTCGGCGGCTGCGGCACCTACTGGTGACTCCGGCGAACAACAAGAAGGTACACGGTGTTGCGGATCTGTTCTCTAAGATCGATGCTGAACAAATCTGTTCACCACGGACGGTGCCAGGCGATTGACGCCTACTGGATTGTGTCGTCCAGGTTCGGTGCCGCTCATAACAGGGTGGAGGATGGGCCAGGGGCGGCGCCGCCCGTTTTCCTTGGGTCGACAGAAGACAGATCAAAGCGGGCGCCGCTCGCCTGCGTCTACTTGGCGTCAGAGCTGAGGTGTGGAAGGGAAATCATTGGCGGCGCTGAGAAATTTAGAGAGAGAGAGAGCTGGAGAGAAATTTAGAGAGAGGGGGGAATGGGTGTGACCGTGTGAATGAGGAGAGTGGGAGGTGGAAAGTGATATTGTGGGTGGGGGTAGGAGGGTGGGGGAGAGTGATCGACTTTTCTGGGTGGGGTGGGATTCCAGATTTTTTTGTCTTGTGGGGTCCACTTTTTGCACCAAAGGGAAATTTTAAAAAAGGTATTAGACCAAAACTTAATTTTAGGTGTAGGATAGAACTCATTTTAGGTGTAAGATAGACCAAAAAGGTATTCAAATTTTGAATCCAATGGACGCCTCGGTACGGGTCTGGGCGGTCATTTTGGCGCCGACCCGCATGCGCGGCCCAACTCGTTCGCTTTGATCCGCACGCGCCCCTGGTTCGAAACCCATGGGACGCGCCCTTTCGCGAACCGCCCGCGGAACCTAATCCGAACCGTGCCCGACCCACCAACACCACACCCGACCCAGACTGCCGCATCGCACCACCGGATCGCGGTCTGGTCCGGTTCGCTCGCCCGAACTGAAGTGTAAAGTGCGCCTCTAAAGCGCCCAATGCGACTAAGTGCGACGTGCGCGTGTGAGTCCAAGTCTTTTGGGTTAGTCCGAAGGGCTATCCATAGCACCACCACTGAGAAGACTTAGTCAAGATTATCTTTCTATGACATAAGTCTACTTATATGGAAGGTTCATTTCTCCCAATTTTCCAATGTGGGACAAGGAACTCCTTTTTCCTTCTTCCCATTTTTCCTCTTCAATTTTAGGAATTCCCATGATAAATTCTCAACTTCGTGTATTAATATTTCATTTATCCGAAATTGGTTTTGAGCAAATTAATACACCAAATTCATCTACTCCGAACGTAGATTATGAATTTGCAATTTATTTCCATTTTCCATAAATGGAACACAAAATTAAAATTGGTCAAACTTGGATCAATTACCCAAATTGTAAACCAATATCCAACATATAATTTATGAATAACATTTTTAACACTTTGAATAAATGAAATTTAATTTATTTTAGTTTGTAAACTATTATATTGTGCGATTGACTCGCACAAATTTTTGCCAAAAAATTATTACATAGTCTTTGGAGTTTGGGCATGGACAAGGCTTAGAAAGATTATTTCACATTTATTTTTATGTTATAATGAGAATAGATTCAAGATTAATCAGATGTTTACTTGGTGAATCGGTATTATTCCGATTAATGTTTATCACGCAATCGAATTCGATCATAAATGTGGATCTTAAGATGGATTCTAATGGATATAAAGTGTATCCAAATTAAATCTACACACTACAAAAAAAACAGGGTTTAACGACGGGAAATTTGCGACGGCCAAATATCCGTCGCAAATTTCGTGTATTTGCGACGGATTTTGGTACGCCGTCGGAAAAAATGAAAATTTGCGACGGATTTGTAAAGCCGTCGCAAAAATTATTGTTTTCCAACGGGTATGTCCTTCGCAAATTCTAGGGCCCACCACCTTCGTTGTATACCTATTATATTTGCGACGGATATGTCGTCGCAAAATCAAAGTTGAAATTATCGACGGCCATTTCCGTCGCAAAATCGACCCGTTTAAAATTGGCCATCCGGAAAACGGCCCATTTGACTGGTTTGCAACTGAAAGGCCGTCGCAAATTTCAACTTTGACTTTGCGACGGCTACTTTTCCGTCGCAAAATTGAGTAGTTGCAGCTCGTCAGAGGGGTTGGTGACCAATAATTGACCCGGGTCGTCGCAAACTGTATTTGAGACGGAAATGCCGTCGCAAAATATTAAATTTGCGATGGAAAATAAGTCCGTCGCAAATTTGTGCAGATTTATAACAGTCTATTCACTTTCACTCACGAAAAAAATAAGAAATGATGTGGTTTTCATATGTTCTTCACATATAATTGGTGTATTTTTCATTGCCTTCAATCTAACCGTACGTATTTGTCATTGCCTTCAACTTCACCGTACGTTTTCACATTTTTAACCGTTTAAATGTCATATTTGTATTGTTTCAAATTTTTAGTACACTATTAGGTAATGGGCATGATATATATTTATTTGATGGGTTTTAGTATGATTGATGATATATGGTTATATTTGTTGGGTTAATTTTAGTTTGTGTGATATTTATACCTATTTTTAGTCGAAACTCTGCTCAATTTTTCTGTACACTATTAGATAAATTGTGTGATATTTGTTTATTTGATTGGTTTACTATGATTGATATATGGTTGTGTTGGATTATTTTTGTAAAGGAAAAATTTGTATATCCCTATTTTTAGGCGAACTCTGTCCAATTTTTTACAACTCATGTGATATTTACTTTTAATCTATAACAGATGCAATTTCTAGATCGTGGTTGGATGTACTCAATACCTAGAATGATAGGAGGAGGCATTAACTCTATTTTTTGCAATAAAATTGATGAGTTTATTGAGTTTGCACTACAACATCCATGCAGTATGGATTGTATGGGTAATATTAGGTGTCCGTGTAAAGACAGAAGATGCAGAAATATGAGATTCTTGAGTGTTGATGAGGTTAGAACTCATCTTGCGATTTCCGGTTTTGTTCCCCGTTATTACAACTGGACCAGTCACGGTGATGAACAGTGGAATGTTGACATCAAAAGTGTAGAATACTTTTATACTGGGTGGAGCGGTGGTGGAAGTTCTGATGTTGGTGGTTCAAGTTATGTTCCATATACTCAATTTGAACCACAAATAGAGGATGAACCTGATAAATATAGGATGATGATTGCAGAATCTGTTTTTGGTGGTCAACCACAATTCAATGAAACACCTATGCAGGAGGAACCAAATCATCAGTCAAAGAAGTTTTTTGATATGCTTAAAACTGTTGATCAAAAGCTCTTTCCTGGTTGTGAGACTAAGACGCAGTTGTCATTCAATGCTCAAATGTTGAACATCAAGACTGAAGGCAAGGTCAGTCAAAAAGTGTTCAATCAATTTGTTAAATTGTTCAAATGAGCTCTACCTGAAGACAACACGGCGCCTGATAATTTCTATCAGAGCAAGAGGCTCTTGAAGGATATGGGTCTACCCTTTGAGAAGATTGATTGTTGTACAAACGGTTGCATGTTGTTTTGGGATGAGGATGAGGATGAGGACCAGTGCAAGATGTGTGGTCACCTACGGTACAAACCATCTGGTCGTACAAAAAGTAAGAAGAAAGTGCAGTTGAAGGTTTATAAGGCAATGTACTACCTTTCCATCACTCCTCGTCTAGAGAGGTTGTATCAGTCTAGTGCCACTGCTAAAGACACGACATGGCATGCTGAGGAGTGTTCTGGTGAGGATTGAAAGTGATCATGAGGATGATTGAAAGTGGTAATGATTGAAAGTGATCATGAGGATGATGGACAAGAGCGCGGTGAGGAGGATGAAGATAAAAATGAAGATGATGATGAAGATGAAGATGAAGATGATGAGAATGAAGATGATGATGAGGATGAAGAGGTTGGAGAATAGGAGGAAGATGGAGAAGAGGAAGAGGACGACGATTAGAATTACAAAATTATTGTATATATAACAAGTTAGAAACAAAAATGAATTAATTTGGTGAACTATAGAAAAAAAAATTGAGTCAATTTGGATACATATACAATTAATTGTGTAAAAATGAACGAATTATAAATTTAAGCGGGAGTCGAAATAAATAATTTTACAAAAAAAAAATAGCCACAACATTTATAAAAACAAGTGTGAAACGAAAATGAATTAATTTGGTGAATTATAGAAAAAAAAATAAGTTAATTTGGATACATATACAAATAATTGCGTACAAATGAACGAATTATAAATTTAAGCGGGAGTCGAAATAAATAATTTTACCAAAAATAAAATGGCCACAACATTTATAAAAACAAGTGAGAAATGAAAATGAATTAATTTGGTGAATTATAGAAAAAAAATTGAGTCAATACATATACAAATAATTGCGTACAAATGAACGAATTATAAAATTACGCATTGTCGAAATAAATAATTTTACAAAATAAAAAAATAGTTGGGCACAACATTTATAAAAACAAGTGAGAAACGAAAATAAATTAATTTGGTGAATTATGGAAAAAATATGAGTAAATTTGGATACATATACAATTAATTACATACAAATGAACGAATTATAAATTTAAGCTGGAGTCGAAACCACAACATTTATAAAAACAAGTGAGAAACGAAAATGAATTAATTTGGTGAATTATAGAAAAAAAAATTGAGTCAATACATATACAAATAATTGCGTACAAATAAACGAATTATAAAATTACGCATTGTCAAAATAAATAATTTTACAAAATAAAAAAATAGTTGGGCACAACATTAATAAAAACAAGTGAGAAACGAAAATGAATTAATTTGGTGAATTATGGAAAAAATATGAGTCAATTTGGATACATATACAATTAATTGCGTACAAATGAACGAAATATAAATTTAAGCGGGAGTCGAAATATATAATTTTACCAAAATAATAAAAATTAAATGACCACAACATTTATAAAAACAAGTGAGAAACGAAAATGAATTAATTTGGTGAATTATGGAAAAAAAATGAATCAATTTCGATACGTATACAATTAATTGTGTACAAATGAACGAATTAAAAAATTACGCATTGTCGAAATAAATAATTTTACCAAATAAAAAATAGTTGGGCAAAATATTTTTATAAACAAGTTAGATACGAAAAGACATTAATTTGGTGAATTATAAAAAAAATGACTTAATTTGAATACATATACAATTAATTGCGTAAAAATGAACTAAAGTAGCACGTGCCCGAGTGGCGCGCGCCCCTCCACATGCACAAGAGGTCGCGCGTTCGATTCTCCTTGGGCGCAAATTTGGATTAATTGTTCAAGGCCTAATAAGAGACATATAGAAGGTGGGCAGCCTATTATAAGCTATGGGCCGGTGGCCCAGTGGTCCGCGCCCTCCCCGCCCGCCCCGGGTGCCAGGGCTCGAACCACGTGAGCCACTTTTTTTTTTTTGTATAGGCTCGGTATTTTGCGACGGCCACATTCCGTCGCAAATTTTTAACCCGATCGAGTCTGACCCGAATAATTTGCGCTGGACTACTGTCCGTCGCAAATTTTGTGGGACCCGGCCGGGTCTAACCCGCCAATTTTACGACGGATTTATCCGTCGTTAATTTGCGACAGACGGCAAAAATCCGTCGCAAAAATTCGCTACGGCTGTTTTTGGAACGGACACGTGTCCGTCGCAAAATCCGTCGCTAAACAGTGTTTTTTTTGTAGTGTACGTAAGATAATTTAAGAACACGAAATGTGAAAAAACAAAATCTTCCAAATCCAATTTACACTATTATACCCAACATTTGCAGAAAACATGAGTTGGTGAATTTGACCTTATATCTCCACAAATAAAACGGCCAAAAATGTGCTACTTGCCCTACCAACTTTTACAAAAATAACATGATACCTTAAGCAAGCATGGTGCCAAGACGATTACCATGAACTTGCTGAGGAACGATTCGAGGCCAATTTAGGCTCTGTCCATCTCAACCGTAAGTGAATTTTCTTTGTCATAAGCTGTCTCTCTCTAGAACTCTTTTCAAAGAGTTCGATATCTACTTTCTCGAGAATGAATACAAAACACTTTTGATACCTATAGGCGAAAGTAGTAAAAAAAAATTTATGTTTCAATCCCATTCATTAATTTTCAGGCCCAATAATGCAAATTTGTCATATTATCTTGGGACGAAAACTGCAATTTATCTAATTCGCTTAGGACTAGAAGTGCCGAAAAAAGACCATTTTAAAATTTAACACATTCTCTTGGGACTAAAAGTGCAACTGACCCAATTAAATTCACATGCAAGAAAACAAAAAACAAAAAAATCTTATTTTAATTGAGCTGAATCTAAATGTCTTGGGTTTTGCTTTAGGTCCAGCTATATATCCCTTTATAATTAATAGACACAACTAAAAGTTTATTAAAAAAATAAATAGACAGAGATACCCTTCATTATTATTTTTATTTTTCTTTCTCTCTCTCCCACTTTAAACTAAAGAAGCCTCCCTCAGTCAAAGTCGAAGCTATCACCCATTGCAGTTGATTTTTTTCCGATGGGTGTAACAAAGGAAAAAACGTATATAACTACAAGAATAAAACTTTTTTTTTTTTTTACAATTCAAACAAAAAATCAGCACACTTACTTTGTTAATTCAAATTGCATCACTATTTTGCCAAAATTATTGAAAATATCTCGTTTTAAATTTGAAAAATAATCTTTTTTTTACAACACATCAATCGTACGAATAAGTGAAAAAATATCTTGGTGAAGAGAAACAGGGAGGAGATTCGATTTTTGGATCCCAATTTGCATCACAATTTTTGGATCTGCAAAAATTGAGTGGATTAATTGAAAACGGATAAGAGAAAAGAGAAGGATTCGACTTTAAAAAAAAAAAAAACCTTGATATGGCAGCGGTTTGGCCGCTGCGCAGGGGCAGTGCTTGGCCACTGCACAGGTGGGCGGGGTGGCGTTTGGCCACTCACTACTACACTTTTAAACTTGGACAGCTCCACTTGAATAACCCATTTTAAAAACTGCTCTCCAAAATACGCTTGGACAGTTACATAAAAAATATTAAAAAAGAAAAGAAAAATGTATTAGAGAGCACTTTAAAACCGTACTCCAAAATTACGTTTGGAGTGCGATTAAAACCCGCATTTTAAAGCTTTGGACAACGGTTAAAAACCGCACTAAAAGTTCCACTTGGAGAGCGGTTAAAAACTGCACTGTAAGTGGACATTCAGCGCATACATATACCAGTAATTAACAAATTGGAGAGCTACGTCGCCCTAGCCCTCAAGCCGCCGCTGACGCCAACGCCACCATCGGCCCGCCGGCGACGCGAGGCCACGGTTAATTACTCCGCCTCTCTCTCTCTCTCTCCGCCCTCGCCCTCGCCCCCGCCCCCGCCACCGCAGAATCTGAACCCGGAGTGTCGGTCTGCCACCCCTTGGTCTGCCCCTTCAATTACCAGTCACTCAATCCACCACCGCTTGTGTCCGCCGTTGCTCGTGTCCACCGCTGCACCGACGCTGATATCTATTGCCTCAATCGCTCAGCAAACGCTCTCAACCTCTCCTCGCTCCCTCGTTCCGCCCCTTCAATTATCAGCCCTCGAAAGCGCCTAATTAAAAGTGTAAGTCCTAAACGCCTCAAAATATGTATTTATTTATTTGATTGCTTCCTTATTATATGGCTCAGTTGCAGATTGTGATAACCTTAATTGTTTCTACTATTACCTTTATCTAATTCTATTGATCAATTTAGAAAGAAAAAAACCCTTTGAAATGAACTATCAATACTTGATAAATCACATAGGTGAAATGTCGGTGTTAATGCAAACAGGGGGCTTCCAAATGCTATAAAATGTTATTAATCCCTCTTTGCAAGATATTCCTAATAATGCAAGCGATTTGGAATAGGGGGCTTCCAACACTTTGATATCGTAATTGCATTGTAATCAAAATTCTGATGATAAAATGAGAAATAAAATTAATAGTATAGTTTAATAAACAAAAGAGAGAAATAAAATCTAATCCGAAATTGTGTGTGATGCATCTCCATAAATTGCAGCGGTTATTGTAGATATGCTATCAAAGAGTGAAACTGTTTCGATTAATTTGAGTAACAATTGTGTTTTTGTGTTTGTGAAGAGGGATTTCGAGGTTGCAATTCTTTTTTGTTTGAGTTGAAAAAAAAGCAACTTAGTTTAGAAACAAAATAGCTATTACTTGTTTGAGGTTTGAATTAGAATTTAGATTAGCTGCAATTTTGTCTTTTGGTAGCTGTTAAGACATTTGAGAATATGAGAGTTGTAACATGATAAACAAAAGCGAAGGCCAGCAACTCTCCCCTCACGAATGCTACAAAGGCCTGTTTGAATTATTTATCTATTTATTTCGTGCAAATTATGTTTTATCCTTTTTCTTAATATTACATTATAAGTTTTTTTTGGTTTATATATTTATATATAGGTTGTCCTTGGGTGACTTTTTGGATGTGAGCACTCCAAGAGTTAATCCTAGTACTACTTTGTAAATTTATAGAGAAAGAAGAATTTTAGAGATGGGAAATACGCAATTGAGCGAGTGAAAGTTTTTAGGTTCGTAGGACTCATCACAATTCACATTAAAATAGATTATTCCTACTTTTGCTTTATAAAAATTTAAATGAATCTGCAAATGTGGTGAGCATCCTACTTTTTCTTGATTGTGGTCAAATTTTAGTATTTGGTTTTGTCTTGGTGTATCCTATTGGTTGTCCAAACTTTTTTTTATATTGAGTCGTCTGTCATTAATCTTTTACACAAAATAAATATAGTAACTGAAAAATATACAAAAAATGTGCTTGAGATGGAATTATATGTGTTCTGAAAAATATACAGAAAAAAGGCATGTTAAGCAATTTCTTTGTGCTTGTATCTGAGTGTCGAACTGCATTAAATGGTGAGATTATTTTTTGTTAACTGGAGTACTACTAGTGTGTAGTATTAATTAACTTACATATTGTGTAGTATTAATTCACTAAATGCCTTTCCGGGTACGTAACTATAGCATTCGTTCATTTACTGTGTAGTATTTCGTTCAAATTTCTATTTGGTTAATTTGAATATTCCTAATATAATATAGTGAGCATTGGGTGTTGTTGGTCATAAACATGATTACACTTTTTGTTTATTTTATGGATCCAACTATAGATGGAATGTATAGAAATCGTCTTGATCTCATGAGATTTGTGGAAGGGTAAGTTAATTTTTAATATTCTAATATTATGATTTGTTTTACTTTTAAAATTATGCATATGTAATCTATTTTTATTTTTTATATATAATAATAATAGTGTAATGAGAATGTATCGAAGTCGCCTTCCGAGTCAAGACTAAAAAATCTTTAATAAAGTGGAGTGAAAAAACATTAAGATAAATTTACTTTAGAAAATTATCAAATTAATAGAAAATAATCATAATTGTAGTACCATGACTATAATTGCTAATCAACAGGTTCCAAGGCAACAAAATGGCTCACTGTGGACATTTTGTGTGCTGCTACATTGAAGATATAATCCTCACTTCTCAGACGACCATTCCTTGCAAAGTAAGTCGATTTATCGATTTATTTAAATTATTATTGATTGATTAAAAATTCGTATTATCTAATTAAATTTTCAATGTAATTTGCAGTTTGTGTATGAGCGTCCGGTTGCTTCTTACAACAAGAAAATGGAAAATGGAAAATGGATTGGACGGGATATTTTTACAATCGATTCTTGTATTCTATAACATTATAAATTTTGGTAGCATGTAACTTGTATATTAATTTGTGATAATATATATTTCATGTTTTTGGTGTATTTAATTGATGTGTATCTTTATTTATTTGATGTTTTGGTGTTGGACGTATAAATATTAGTATAGGTTTTGATAATTTTGTATTAACAGGTTTATTAAAATATAAAAAAATTATATATGTTTTAGAATGCGGTTATTAACCGCATTCCCCATTCTAAATTGAAGGAAGAAAAATCGGGAAAAAATAAGTATATATATATATAGATATTAGATAGTCTAAAGGTTTACTTTGGACATCGATTTTTAACTGCTGTCTAAGTGATTACTTTGGACGGCGGTTTTTAACCGATGTCTAAGTGTTTACTTTGGACAATAATTTTTTAACAGTTGTCATAGCTTAGACAGCTGCTACTTAGATTACACTTTTAACCGCTGTCTAAAGTTGAAAATAACCGCTGTCTAAAGCAAAAAAATTTAGTTGTGGCTGCAAAAGAGGGCGGGGCGGCGCTTGGGGGCTTCACAGGGGCAGGGCGGTGCTTGGTGATTTCACAGGTATGGGGCGGTGTTATGAGCGGGATGGTGGAAATGGTCCGTATAATCTGCTGAGAGTGGAAGAGAACGTGTAAATCTGCAAAAGAAGAGTAGAAGGGTATAATAGAGTGCTTAATTCATACGGTGGTGTATCTATTAATTGTGGAGGAGTATATAACTGTACCCTTCGCTTTTCCATATATTTGGACTTAACCCTGCATCTTGTTTCAAGGCCAGCTAAACCATTAGAACCCCACCCATTTAATAGTAATTTGAAACGATCAGAGTTATTAAATTATACTCCACCATACCCATCTCAAATTCCAAGGGTTCCTATGGAGAATCAACGCAGCAAAATAGAAGTCGCCGAATTTCCGCTGCCCAAAGTGTTGATTCAACACATACAATCCTTTCTCGATGCTAAAGAGGCTGCCCAAACTTGTATTCTCTTCAAATCTTAGTACAGCGCGTGGCCCACACGCCCCAACCTAGAAATCGATAAACGCCACTTTCAAAATCGTAATGCATGGTTTTGGGAATTCGTGAAGACGACTATACAAAGGTACGAAGCTTTGAACCTAAAGATTGAGACTTTCGGGTTGTGGGCTCTATATTTGCTACGTTCTCAATGCCGTAGATTTCAGTTTTTGAACTTAGAGACTTTAATCAAACATTCACTTTACCGCGAAACTCTTGTCAAATTATCTATAAATAGGTGCACAATTGATACAAGGGCAAATAAAAAAGTAAGTTGCCCCAATCTTGAATCCCTATATTTAAAAAGTATACGCTAGATGATGATAAAAATTGCAATACATTTTGCAATCTAATCTCGAGCTGCCCCCTGATTGAAAAATTACCATTGGGGTATTTCACAGTCTTGCAATTTGGTCAAGTTGCACCTTGTGGATTGGAATCTTTGTTTCTGGTTAATGTCGAAGTTGATCCCTTGTTTTTCAGTAACATGTCATCTAATTTTCCTTGCTTGAAGGATATGAGCCTCGATGATTGTTGAGACTATTATGCCTTTATAGCCTTACACTTGAGTGCATAAGCTTCGAGCAAACGAGACTATTGAGGGCCGTTTTTTATGTTCCTAGTATATTTTTAATTTTAATTAAAGTATTATTTTAAAAAAAATTGATGTGACCTTGCCTCTCGGAAGGGGCAGATGGGTCGAGCTCTATGCCCCTCCCCCTCAGAGCCTTCTGTGAACGTTCAAAATGAGCTCTACATTAAGAATGGTTCACTGGATATATTGGGTGGTTTTGGGAAAAACTTACTCCGATCTCGTGGATCCGGCTCATCCTCCTTCCAATCGTCCATAGACTTTCATCCGAGCGAGATAGAGAGACAGCTTTTGATTATCGTAAAGCAGATGAAGCTCCTCCAGTTGCAACAACAGCAACAGGAGGCGCAACGAGAGTACAAGAGGAGGCAACGAGAAGTAGAGGAGGAGACGCATCAGAAGAATAGGGAGGAGATGGCCAAGTGGTGGAGACTAGTTTCCTCCACATTAGGTGGAGCGGTTCCACCACCGCTGGACCCGATGCAGCCTGTGATCCCGCTGTCGTCGCTTTAAAGATTGGATGAGCAAGATGAAGAGGGGTATGATGTCGGATATCAATTTGTTGGTCACAAAAGTGGTGAAGGTCTAGAGGGGGGGGGGGGGTGTGAATAGACCTTCAATTTTAAAAACTTAAAACTTTTCCACACAAAACTTAACTTTGTAGCTGTAGAGTTAAAACAAAGTTAGCAGCTGCAGACTTGAGTAAAAGTTAAGTCTGTATATTTTTCAAAAACTTATCACAATACAAAATTTTCAGAGAGGATATCTCACACTTTAGAAAGTGTTTTGAGACACCTAAATGCAGCGGAATATCAGATTGTGTGTGTGATAATGAAAAACTAATCAAAGACTTGAAGTTTTCAGCTGAGTGATTCACTGAATCTACAGATGTAGCTTTCTTAGTCTTATATGCACTTTTAATTTTTGAAAACAAATAGAATGATGAATGAAACAAGTATGAGTAAGCACAATAATAATAAGATTAGCTGAATATAAAATACTTGAAAGTAATGATAGAATGTAAATAAAGACAGAATATATAGTGGTTCAGAGGTGGTGTAATCCTCTCACGTCCACTGTTACACCCTCAGGTGTCAATTATCACTAAGATCAATTCAATAAGATCTAAATGTTGTTCCCCTAAGAACTAGACTCCTCACTCAGATATGTCTAAACTTAAGTAGGACACAATTTTTCACTCAGACTCTCTTTTTTCACTAAGAACACCTAACACTAACAAAGAAAAATCTCCACACAAGGTAGAGTTACAAAATAATATATTTGTGAGGAACAAAAACTTAGAAAAACTAAGCAAAATATCCTAGCAACCTAGTCAGACCTATAAACTTCTAACAATTGAAGACTGTAGACTTGAGGTAGCTGTAGATATGTTTGAGTAATATGCTTGAAAGCTCGAGTGTTGTTGTTGTTGTCCTCTGGGGTTGTCTCGCCTATTTATAGGAGTCTTTGGGGGTCTTCCTAGCCGTTGGATGGATTTGAATTTGAATGGGAATCATCTCCAGTTTTGACTTCAACTCATTTAAAGCTTCTTGTCATCTAGCATAGTCTTTTTGTAGTACATGTTGTCTTGTAGTGTTAGCTGCTTGGTTAGTCAACTAAACACTGTGTAACCTGTGTCTACTTGCTATGTATTAACCTTCTTTAATCTTCTAATGTCTTTCAAGCTATGTGAGTGAATGTACAGAAAATACTACACTTAATTAACCTTAAATGACATAAGTCTTCAGCTGTAAACTATTGTCTCTACAGTTGGTGAGAACTCTTCAGCTGTAGACTTCGATTCTTCATTTCTTCATCTCTTCAGCTATAAGGTCTTCTTATCTTCATACCTGAAATGTTAGTATTCAAGCAATACAATAATAGAATATGTTTGGCATCATTAAAACCAAAATAAAGAATTCCTTAGAATAAAAAATATCCTAACACAATCCGATGATTAGGAAATTTTAGATTATTTTTTTATATCATGCATCAATTTTTTTAATCGACATTACTTTTATTATATTTTTTTGTCAATTTTATATTTTTATTAGATAAATAATTTACATGTTTTAGTTTACAAACGAACGAATTAAAAATTTACATTGTCGAAATAAACAATTTTACAAAATAAAAAAATATAATTGGTAACGACATTTATTTAAACAAGTTGGAAACGGAAAAAAAAAATTAATTTGATGAATTATAAAAAAATAACTCAATTTGGATACATTTACAATTACTTACGTACAAATGAACGGATTATAATATTACGCATTCTCGAATTAAATGAATTTACAAAAAAAAAAATTGGTAAAAACATTTGTTAAAATAAGTTAGAGATGAAAATAAATAAATTTGATGAATTACAAAAAAAAAAGACTCGATTTGGATACATATACAATTAATTACGTACAAATGAAAGGATCACAATAATAAGCGTTCTCAAATTAAATAAATTTATAAAATAAATAATATATAATTGGTAACAACATTTATTAAAAAAAGTTAAAAACGAAAAGGAATTAATTTGATGAATTATAAAAAAAAAAGACTCAATTTGGATACATATACAATTAATTACGTATAAATGAACGGATTATCACATTAAGCATTCTCGAATTAAGTAAATTTACAAAAAAAAATTATAATTGCTAACAACATTTACTAAAACAAGTTAGAAACAAAAATGAATTAATTTGATGAATTATAAAAAAAAAGACTTAATTTGCATACATATACAATTAATTACGTACAAATGAACGGAATTATAATATTACGCATCCTCAAATTAAATAAATTTACAAAATAAAAATAATTGGTAAAAAATATTTATTAAAAAAAGTTAGAAATGAAAAAAAATTAATTTAATGAATTATATAAAAAAAAAAAACTCAAACTAGATACATATAGAATTAATTGCAAAAAAATAGAACAATAAAAGGTCCTAACGATGTTGGGAAAATTCGGGGTGCCCGGATCTATTTGGGATGAAATTTAAATAAGAATTTAAATCTAATTATTACTAGCATGAATTAATCCTAAATTAATTCAAATATTAATTATACCAACAACAAATTAATCATGCATATGAATATATTAACGTAATTCTACAGTGGAAAAACTATGAATTTACGCGATTACGTACCTCTTGAAGCGACTTCCAACCGAGATCTACGGGACACGCGTACCGATCCTATCAACCGTAAAAACCTTCTCAAATATTTCCCCTTCGCCTTATTCGTTCGCCGGTGGGAGGCGCTCAAGAACAATATTAATATAATAAGGAAGAAAGAAAATATTTTTCATCTTGATTTTTCAAACACATGGAATTATGTACTTGGGAATGAAATAATCATCCCCTATTTATAGATGAAGTGACAAAAAAATATAGGCCCAATAAGATTAGGAGAAATCTTTTCTTAGTCTATAAGAAATCTTGAATATATCCCATATATTCTTTTCTGCATAGTAAAATATTCCACAAAAATCTCAACTCTTCAACTAAGGGGTAATTTTCGAAAATTTCAATATTAGAGTGAAAAATTTGGATCTTGAATTTATGAGATTATCTTGTATTTCAGGAATACATATCTTCCATAATATCTTTCCAAGAAAATCAACAAAATCTTTTCTCTTTCTTGAATCCATATTTTCAAAATTATCATAGAAAAATCAGCAATTATATATTTTCTTTTATTTTAATCACATTATTATTATTGGGCTACTTAATGGGCTACTTGAGGGGCCTTTAGGAGAATTAAGATTGGACCTCCAATGACTGACCAACAAAAAAAAAAAAGATTGGACCTCCAATGGACATCTGAATTTTAATATTGAGCCCCAATATTATTCAGCCCATTAATATTAATTATTACCACTAATAAATTAATATTGCACTATTCATCTAAATCCATATTACGATAATATGGGCTCCCAGTTATTATTTCCAGTGTCTAAGATTATCTGGTCCATTAATTAATTAACCTTCTGAATAATTCTAAATTAATTAATATCTTTTACTTTGGAGTAAAGACAACTCAACATTATTATCCGTACCGAAGAAACTATTCCTTCACTTGCAAGATTTAGTACGATAAAACTTCTGAGCCCACCAAGGAGACAAATCACACTAGCCGTACTCGCACACGTTTCTCCGTATTAAACCTTAGCAACTGTCGTATGATTAATATTATTGCCCAAAACACAAGGTTTGAAGTCATGATAATTCTCACCCAACATAAATCAAAGCAATAACTATTAACCACACACGGTCCTATTTAAGTGACGGAGATTAAGAAATCAATAACCATTGAGGTCTAATTCTTCACATTTCAGAACAGAAGAACTTATTCTCGTTGTGGGTCCTCTCCAATACATACTAAATGTGTTAGTGCAATCTCTTGGTCAAGACAGGTCAATCTTAGATGTACACGTCGACCTTTCACGGTGGATTATTCAATTTCACCTATATTGTGAATTCGTACGTTTAGTTACAAGGAAACCGTTAATGTGATCTTCCGTGATTTGATAGCACCACATTAACTACAATGTAGCTCGTACTGTAAATAGAACAGGTTGTTATAAATATTTAACATTCATTCATAATCAAAACAAATGTGATAAAAGAATTATTCTCATAAAACAAAGTGTTTAATACATGAGTTATACGAAGTAAAAACATATTTTCACGTATAACTCCAACAATCTCCCACCTATACTTAAAGTCTGTTTTTTAGTATACATCATGCATGTCTAGTGTAGTACTACGTGACATTGATTAGGCGTGAAATTGTTATGATTCGTTACTCGAAATGTCCTAGTTTTGGTTGATTTTGTTGAGTATTTAAAGTCATTTGAGTATCATTTATATAAACTGATGAATTTGTCTCTTTGGTTTTCATAGATGGATAAAGGACGAAAAGAGGAGTTCGTAGTACTTTGAATCGGCCAAAACGGACTCCCGGTTGAGGAGATATGAAGATTTTACGAACAAGTGTACTGCTGCTGAAAAGTGCTCGAGCGAGAGCACTCGAGCGCTTCCGCTCGACCTCATGATCCGCTCGACCAATGCACTCGAGCGCCTCCGCTCGAGCTCGACAGCTCGAGCGCCCCAAACTTACAGAACGTTTTCTCCGCTCGAGCACTACACCTCGAGCGCCTCTGCTCGACCGCCTGCCCCATTCGACCATCAAGCTCGAGCGCCTCCGCTCGAGCGGGACAACTCGAGCGCCTCCGAGAGCAAACTTTCAAGATTCGTTTTTCTGGCCCACGAGTTCCCGTTTTAGCCCGACGCTTATATATACCTCCCGAACACGTTTTGAACGGGAATCCACGAACTATCACATTTCAAAATTACTTTTAGACTTAGTTTTTAGATAGAGAAAGAGGAGAAGAGACGAGCGAGCTTTACTTTACGTTTAATCGAGGTTTTAGTACGAATTCTTAGTTTATTTTCGTTTCTTAGTTTCTTTTCATTAGTTTGATTACGTTAAACACTTTAGACTTTGTTTTATTAATATAATTTCAGTTCTTAGAATTATTTTCGTTCAAAACCCTAGTTCATGCTTTTTAGTTTTTCACTTCAATTCATCATGTTTATGTTCGTTACTTCGTCAATTGCTTTTGTTATCGCTATAACCATGTCTAGCTAAAACCCCTGTATGCTTGGGATGGGATGAACTCGTAGAAGTAGGTTGTGGGTACGTAATTTGTAATACCCTGACCCAAAAATTATAAGAAATAATTATGTGATTAAATGTTTCATGTATTTTTTTTATGAGCAATATATGTTTTCAAGTTCACTTTCAAGTAACGGACGAGCTTTCTGAGCCAGGCGCACTCCTAGCACTTTTAAGAATAAAGTTTAAGGTTTGAATGATATTAAAACTATATAAGATTTCATTTTATAAAATTAGAGAAAATGCGAGGCCTTAAATTTTAAAGGATATTTTTCAAACGAAAGTTTTGCGTGTTAAAAAAATATAGTAATAAATGACGGCGATGAAAATCTTATCATGTCTGAATAATTTTACGATATCTAAAAATAGCCAAACGAAGCACTTAAAATAAATACGAGAAAACTAACACGTATGAAATAATTAATACGATGTATAAATACGATCGTTTAAAATAGTCAATATTTATGATATTTTTCGTATCTTTAAAATACGACTCCTTCGTGATTAAATAATACGGTTTACATGAAATGTGTGTAGTAAATACGAGTGGTAATTAAAATATAGTGTGAATAGTTAAAATATCTAAGAATTACTTTTAAAAATTAATCCTAAACTAATTACCTATTTTACTTGGTCAATAAGTAAACCACGTCCAACTTTTTTTTTCACCTCATTCTCAGCCATCTCTCATCATTCTTCTATATATATATATGCATCGGATAAGAACGTACGAAACCAAAGGAAAGCATGGAAATATTTCAATTTCTCTCCATCGTTCTCTTCTCTTTCTCTCTCGGTACTCTTTTCTTTTTCCACCATTAATGTCCTTCAAACCCTTATACAAAGCAAGAAACCTTCATCCATAATTCTAGGACTCAAATCAACTGTGTTTCATCAAGAAATTTCGCCCAAGACTCCATCTAAGAAGGAAACTACAAAGGTTACCCCTGTGTTCATCCCTATGTGTTTAATTACTAAATTCTTTGTTTCGGTTTTTTATGTTTCGTTGATCAGAAAATTATTATATTAATTTTGATTGATTAACTATAAATAAATTAGAACTCATCCAAAATTCGTGGTGTTTTAACTTAAGACGAAGGAGATATGACCCTTGAAAGTCGATGCATTTTTCTGATCGAATCTGTGAACGAATAATTTGTTAATTTCTGATCTTATATATATAATCATGGAAATCCTATGAATTTTTTACTGAATGACCTATTGATAGTAAATAACAGACTGTATAAATTTCATGGTCATCAGAATTAAATCAAAAGAGAAATAAAATCCTAAAGATGCCCTGTCCAGAATCGATTGAAACTGTAATACCTCTATTCACGGACCCAATTCCCATACTTATTCTATACAGAAAATTATGAAATTTTGTATTCATATTCTAATTGAAGTATACTATATCTTTTTAAAATTTGATGATTTTTGGAATTGATCCCTAAGAGAAATCGATTTTTAAACTTCATGTATCCAGAATGAACTCTTGTGATTTTTTTCCTTGAAAAATATGTTTACTTAATCCTTTTTCGAGAAGTAAGAATTTGATGTTGTAGAGAACTTGTAATAGAGTCACCATGCCGAAATTTACAATTTTTAGAACTCCCTAAATGTGTTTTTCCTATTTTTGTTTAGACTTGACAGAAACAGGAGTAATCTGTGAGTCTGTTTTATAAAGATTCGAAAGTGATTGACTTAGCTACTTTGAGCACGTTTATCCCCAACTTATAACGATGATAAAATCAAACTAAAAATATGATGTTAAACCTGGAATGGATATGCCTGCAAAAATTGGTATCTATAGGTCTTATATCTTAGGAGAAATGGATGTCCGAAAATGAGATAAAATGCAATAAACCACTGTCATTGTTTCATAAAAACGAAAATATAACTTTTTACAGAATCTTTTAAGTTTGCAAAAGGTCATATTCATGTTTTATATGTATTTATGTGTTACCATGTCGGAATTTATGATTTTAAGAAGTGTCTAAATAATTATAAACAATTGCGACGTTTCTAGGCTTTATTTTACTATTTTCGATAGGATTCATGTTTAGGTATATCTTCCTTGAAAAATCACAACATAATTTTACTATATGCATGTTTAGCTGATATTCTGGAAGTCCCCATGTTTTATTAAAGGGTTTAAATATTTTTTAACGAAATGGTTAGAGTATAGGAAAGTTAAAGGACTGAAATTGAAAGGTTTCGGAAAAACCTAATTCGAACAGGCCGTTTGAGTCCAAAAACAATATCATGTAGGCTGTTACATATTTGTATACACAATTATGTTGATTATCTTCATGCTTTAGAAATTATCTCAAAATATTTTTTAAGTTAAATTATTTAATCGATATTTTGCGAATAAATTATTCTAATGAATTATTGTGGATTATTTGAATGTGTAATGTTGTCATTTTCATATTTAAATACATACATGCTAATTATGTGTTTTGATTGAATACTTGTTTTATTTGCAAACATGCTAAGACTTATAAAAGTATAAGTAATTTATCGTCAAAATAATATTTACTCTCTAAAGAACCCTTAAAAGAATAAAGTTTATTGCCCTCGTTAAACTTGTTAAACTTCGTTATCAACTGCCTATATTTATAAGTTTTGAAAGAAGTAAAAGTTTTTATAAAAAGACTTTGGACTAAAAGGCGAACTAAAAACCTTAATAGTTTAACCGAACGAAAGAACGCTTATAAAATTAATACTTGTTACCAAAAGAAACGTATATAAATATTAAATAAAGAACGATTGATCACTACAGATGTAAGAAAACTGTGCTAGGTGAAGTGCTGCCCAAGTCAGAGCTCGGACATGCTTACTTGTCCTAAGTCCGATAACTATTTCAAGAAGTTTGTAGCTTTTCTTTAAAAAGTTAAGAGGTGGGTGACACTATCTGTATTAGCCGATAATGTTATATGGATTGTTGGTATATTTCTGAAGCAAACTAATCAAATATATATCTCGAACAAGTTACACTAATATAAGATTTATAAGAAGTCTCGTCCAAGGGGATAATACTGCCTTAGCGTACTCCAAAGTGTACGACTAACGTAAGTTGTCTAGCACGAGCATAAAACCGTCCAAGGGGGTAATACTGCCTTAGCGTACTCCAAAGTGTACGACTAACGTAAGTTGTCTAGTACGGAATTGCAAGCAAGATGTTAAAAGATACATAAACCAAACAATAATACTTAAACCGGGTTGGGGTAATATATTTCAACTATTTCAGGATCATGCCAATCTGTGTAAGAGCGTACAGGTTATCCACTGAGATTTTTTTTATCTCACACCCCAAAATCAATTCTTTTCAGGTTATGAAGAAGAGGGGTTGGAGCTGCAGTAATGACACCGAGTTTCCCAATATAATATGATGATATATATATATATATATATATATATATATAAACCTACTTAATTATGCTTAGCTAAACATGACAATGCTTTTATTTTATTATTATGATGCCGAGTAACAAACGCTTTAAAGATTACTCGATGAATATTGTATGCAACTTATATACCTATCTACAGCACACTGTATTATAATAAAGACTTGTTTTATATATGTTATGTTTATTCGAAATCTTCCGCTGCAAAAATATTTCATATACATTTATCCTTTATTTTAAAAAGAAAAATTTAAGCTCAACTTTTCGGTTACTAAGTGACAACCCGAGTTCGGAGTGTTTCAAGCCACAAGGGCTTGCTTTCTGGAAACGGGGCGTTACATAATTAGGGTAATTCGTGACATTTAGTTTTAATTCTCTTAATTAATGAATTCTTAAAATCAATCTTAACTTTACCTTTGAATTTTGTACGAAAGTGTTAGGGAGAGGACGACCGTATCACTCTTTAACAACTAATAGTCTTAACGAGAAGGTTTAGAAGGGGTTAATTAATCTACCAGTTTAGCGAAGGAGGACAACCGCATCACCTTAGTTAAATTAGGGTCTCATTAATCAAGCACAATCTATTAACTTGTTAGTGGATTAGTGAAGTCGATTGTTAGGATAAAGTATTAGGGTTTAAAATCTTGATCTTTCATCTTGCATTCTTTTACTTAGATTATTTCTTGCACGTTACGATTATCTTGATTATGTACCTGCTCCGTTAGTATACGTAGGGATTCCTATCCTGAGCATCACCATCTCTTATTTGAACACAAACCTTAGTTAATTTGTTTCTCTTAGTTAATTTGTTTCTCTTAAATTCTTAGTTTAATTTTTTGTTAGCATTCGTAGGATAGTTTGGTTTACTTTAATTAATTCTTCCAAAAATCCAAAAACATACACTCATATTAGCTACGACGCGTAGATCTTCAGGGATCTATTCGCATACACACTTTCTCTTGGGTTCGATAATACTTGGTCCCTATACTTGCCAATACTACAGTGAACCCGTACTTTTGCGGGAAGCTACTAGTAGAAAGCTAGTATATTCGCATTCAAGTCAATGAGCACGTTCCCATGATCTTAGGAAGACCGTTCTTAGCAACGGCCGGGATGGTGCTAGATGTGGCAACTGGGAAGATCACGTTGAAAGTTGATGATCAAGAAGTGAAGATTTCCCTATATGAAGCCATGAAGCACCCGAAGGGGGATTAAAGCTGTTATTGCATGGATGCAATTGATCCTTGTGTTGAAGAAACACCTCCTATCCCTCACCTTTCTTATAGTCATTATTTCGATGATCCTTCACTTGATAATTTGACTCATGAGCATTCTGATCTTGATTATTTTAATAGAGATAAAGTGAAGAAGTTGAAGGATGAAGAAGTGAAAAGTGTGGACGTGGTCCAATTAGAGGGTAAAGGAGGAGTTAAGAAAGAGGAGTCAAAAGTCAAGAAGTGGGTACCTCCGTGGAAAGTGAGAAAGAAGAAGTTGAGACCTATACCACTTGGGGATAAGAAGGAAGCAAAGGAGCTCATGATGGAGGAGCATCAAGGAAAGGAATTCAACCACCACTCTTATGAGAGTAAGGGAGGTAATTTTGAGTATGATGTCCCATAAGCTCCTTTGAGCTCGGTCCGGCATGAGGACCTTAAAAATAGCGTTGAATGGGAGGCAACCCATTTTTATTTGCTTTTGAGTGTTTTTAGTTATTTGAGTTTTATGTTATTAGGGTGTTGTTGAATCGTAAGTTTAACCTCGTATTTGAGAGTTTATTTTGTAGGCTTGTCTCGAAGGAGTAAAGGTACCATGGAGTTATTCAGATTGAAGGAATCAACTCGAGACCAAGGAGTGCGACGTTGTTGAGAAACATGAATTATTTGGATGAGGTAACCCACAACCCCAAACTTAGACCTCTTCACAAGGTCGAAGTTTGGGGGGTGGAGTTTTTTATTTGTTTATGGTAACATTGCACAGGTGCACACCCTCTCTTTGAGTTGAGTTTGATTATTTGGTATCTTGAGATGTTCCTTGGGCTGATATTGGTTTGATTTGCTACTACATATTTCATGCCTATCAATCATCTTATGCTTGTTGATTGCTATCTTTGAGTATGATTTGATGAGTAAGGTGAGTTGTGAGGTTGAGTTAAGAATTATTTTGTGTGAGAGTTTGAGTTAGAGTAGATTGGAGAGAGAACTAGTATGCTTGCAAGTTTTTCTTTGGAGTGCTTGTGTGATGAGAGTGAGAATTCACTAGGACTAGCATGGATGTGAAAGCAGTGAGATTTGAGCCTTATGAGATTTTGATGCATAAATTAATCTCTTCGTTTGTGAGTGAGTTGTTGACTTGAAGCGACTACACTAACTTCTACTAGTAGTTACCCCGCAAGAGAACGGGTTCACTGTAGTATGGGCAAGTATAGGGACCAAGTATTATCGAACCCAAGGGATGGTGTATATGCGAATAGATCCCTGAAGATCTACGCGTCGTAATTAATATGAGTGTGATGTTTTTGGGTTTTTTGAAAGAATTAATTAAGAGCAACTAACGTAAACTAATTAAACTAAAGAACGAAAGAAACGAATTAACTAAGGTTGTTTTCTAATGAGAGATGGTGATGCTTAGGATAGGAATCCCTACGTATACTAACGGAGCAGGTACATAATCAAAATAACTGTGACAAACAAGAATTAACCTAAGTCTAAGAATGCAAGGTGAAAGCTCAAGATTCTAAACCCTAATACTTTACCCTAACACTCGACTTCACTAATCCACTAACAAGTTAATGGATTGTGCTCAATTAATGAGACCCTAATTTAACTAAGGTGATGCGGTCGTCCTCCTTCGCTAAACCGGTAAATGAATTAACCTTTCCTAAACCTTCTCGTTAAGACTACTAGTTGTTATTGAGTGATGCGGTCGTCCTCTCTCTAACACTTTCGTACTAAATTCAAATGTAAAGTTCAGATTAATTATAAGAATTCATTAACTAAGAGAATTAAAACTAACGTCACAAACTACCCTAATTATGTACCCACATCCTACTTCTACGAGTTCATCCTAACCTAAGCATGCAAGGGTTTTAGCCGGACATGGTTGTAACAAACATGAAAGCAAACGAAAAAACAACGAACATAAACATAACGAATTGAACGAAGAAAATAAGAAACATGAACTAGGGTTTTAAAAGAAAATAAATACGAAGAACTGAAATTGAATTACTAAAAACAAAATTTAAACGTGTTCAAAGTAACGAACTAATGAAAAGAAACTAAGAATTGAAAAGAAAAAAGAATTCGTATGAAAAACCTCAACAAAACGTAAATAAAGCTTGCTCGTTCTTCTCCTCTTCAAAAACTCAGTCTAAAATTATTTCTAAAAGTCGGGGATCTTCAAAACGTGTTTGGAAGAGGTATATATAGGCACGGGTCGAAACGGGAGTTAATGGGCCGAAAATACGCATCCGGAGGCAAAAATCCATGGGCGCTCGAGCAAAACGCTCGAGCGGTCCCGCTCGAGCAGTGTAGCTCGAATGACACAATCGCTCGAGCGGTTCCGCTCGAGCCGGTCGAGCGATAAAATCTCACTGTATGTTTTGGGCGCTCGAGCAATTCACTCGAGCGGTGGCGCTCGAGCTGCTCGAGCGCAAGAATAGTTCTGTAAGTTTTAAGCGCTCGAGCAATGCGCTCGAGCGCGTGCGCTCGACCTAGTCACTCGAGTGACTTCTAACTCCTCCCAAGTGATACTTTTCCTCGTCCGCACTAATACCAATCGTATTTCTTCAATATCTTCTCATCCGGGCATCCGTTTGAGTCGATTCAAAGTCCTACGAACTCCGTTTTTCGTCCTCTATTCACCTATGAGCATCAAAGAGACAAATTCATCAATGTTTAGAAATAATGCTCAATTGACTCTAAATACTCGATAACTCGACCAAAACTAGGGCATTTCTAGCTACAAATCATGACAATTTCACGCCTAATCAACCCCCCCAAACTTACCATATTGCTTGTCCTCAAGCAATGAAATAATAAGTCAAGTGAAATTGTTAGGAATGAGTCAAAAAAAATCAATCATGCAAGCTAATGAACTCAAGCTTCAAAAGTCAATCACCCGTATACTCACTCACTTTCTTTTATCGTACTCATGCAACAATAATAAGAAACACCAAGATCAAGCATGGATGTGCACTCAACGATGTGTTTCACTCCCTCACAAGTGTATATCAATGATTAAGGGACTCACTCAAACAATCAATCACTCATATCGGCAACCATAGGCTTGTAAGTGCTCTTAACTTCGACCGTACTCTAGAAATCAATGCCGAATTAAAAAGGACTTTTCTCAAGGTTGTAATGTAGGCTCTTTGGACAGGTGGGATAACAATATAAGGTAAAGTGACTAAAGTGAATGGAGAATAGTAAATCAACTTTGGCACTTCGAGATTAGGAACATACTACTTCAAGCATTTTCAATCAACACCCTTTCAATTCCACGCTCTCAACACTTCAAATTTTTTTCTTTCTCTTTTTCCCACATCTCATAACTTCATCACACCTTCTTCTCATATTCACTCAACAAACAACCTTTTCCTTTTTCAACTCAATTCACTCCCTTCATATTCACACTTTCCTATTCTCCACTCAAATTTGGACAAAAAGGCTTAGGAATTGGAATAGTGTTCATATGTGTTAGCAAATAGAATAGGCTTTAGGCTCAAAGGGGCTAACAAGGGATTCAATGTCATTGGTAAGGAAAATTTTGGCTAAGTGACTCAATAAAATCAAAGATGGCCTAAGATCCTTTTCGGCATATCAAACTGGACACAATCAAGAAGCAAGAGCACACACAAGTTCTAGCATCCTCTAAGGTGATGATTCACTCACAAACGAAGAGATTAATTCATGCATTTAAATCTCGTAAGGCTCAACTCTCACGGCTTTCACATCCATGCTAGTCCTAGTGAATTCTCACTCTCATCACACAAGTACTCAAAAGAAAAATTCACAAGCATACAAGTTCTTTCTCAAATCAGCTCAAACTCAAACACTCACACAAAAGAATTTCTAACTCACTCTTACAACTCACTCTACTCATCAAATCATACTCAAAGATAGCAATCAACAAGCATAAGATGATTGATAGGCATAAAATATGCAATAGCGAGTCAACTCAAAATCACCCCAAGGAGTATCTCAACAATCAATAATCAATCAAACTCAACTCAAAGATAAGTGCATGCATGCATGTGTAATGTAACAAGAAACATAAAAACAAAAAACTCCACCCCCCCAAACTTCGACCTTGCTAGAGGTCTAAGTTTGGGGTTGTGGGTTACCTCAACCAAATAATTCCGTTTCTCTCACTAGCTTTGCACATTCCCTTGTCTCAAGTTGGTTCCTTCAATCTCCACTTCTTTGATACCTTTACTCCTTTAGAGACAAGCCTACGAAATAAAACTCTCAAGTACGAGGTTAAACATACGACTCAAAATACTCCCTAATAATATAAAAAGACACTAAAAATAAATGAAAGCAAATAAAAATGGGTTGCCTCCCATTCAGCGCTATTTTTAAGGTCCTCATGCCGGACCAAGCTCAAAGGAGCTTATGGGACATCATACTCAAATTTACCTCCCCCACTCTCATAAGAGTGGTGTTTGAACTCCATTCCTTGATGCCCCACCATCATGAGCCCTTTTGCTCTCTTCTCATTCCCAAGTGTTATGGGTCTCAACTCCTTCTCACCTTTATCTGGAGGAGTCTTACTAAACAATTTCTTGAGTTTGGACTTTTTCTTCTTAACTCCTCCTTTCCCTTCTAACTGGACCACGTCCACTTTCTTCACCTCTTCATCCTTCAACTTCTTCATTTTATCCCTATCAACATAATCAAGAACATAATTCTCATGGGTTAAATTATCAATTGAAGGACTAACCAAATCATGAATATGAGAAGGATTCGGGATAGAAGGCGTGTCTTCAACACGAGGATCAATTGCATCCATGCAATACAAGCTCTCGTCCTCCCTCGGGTGCTTCATGGCTTCATATAGGGAGATCTTCACTTCTTGATCATCGACCTTCAACGTAATCTTCCCATTTGCCATGTCTAGCACCATCCCCGCCGTAGCTAAGAACGGCCTTCCCAAGATCAATGGAACGTGCTCATCTTCCTCCATCTCTAGCACTACAAAGTCGGCTGGAAAAATGTGATCTCCAACTCTCACTAGAACGTCTTCAACCACACCTTGAGGTCGAGTAATAGACCGGTCGGCTAGTTGAAGCGTCATCATTGTGGGTTGAAGTTCACCACCTTCCAACTTCTTAAAAAGCGATAACGGCATGAGATTGATGCTCGCCCCGAGGTCGCACAACGCTCCCTTCTTGATCCCGTTCCCAATGTCACATAGGATCGTGAAACTACCGGGATCCTTCAGCTTTGGTGGAAGCGCCTTGTGCACTAATGCACTCACCTCGTGGTTCAGCTGCACCAACTTCGGCTCATCCACTCGCCGTTTTTTCGCAATCAAGTCCTTCAAAAACTTCGCATAGTGCGGCATCTGTTCCAAAGCATCATAAAAAGGAATATTAATATGAAGTTGTTTAAAAACATCAAGAAATTTTGCAAATTTTTCATCAAGCTTCTTTTTCATGAAGCGCTGTGGATACGGGACGGGTATCACAGATTTGGGTACCCCCCATTCATCTCTTTCTGTTTCTTTCACTTTCTCCCTTGCTTCCTTTGCCTTCTTCCACTTAGGAACTCTCTCACCCTTCTCACTGCCTTCCTCTTCAAGCTCTTTACTCGCTTGAGTGCTTTCACCCTCAACTCCTTTCTCAACTTCTTTCTCCTCAGTCTCAACTTCATCCCCTTTAGGCTCAATCTCTTCTTGGGGCGTCTCAGAATCAGCAGGCATCTGAGGACCTTCATAGTTGGTTCCACTTCTCAGCTGGATCGCCTTGCACTGCTCTTTCGGGTTCCCATCCGGCATTCTATTCACTGACTTTGCAATCTGGCTCATCTGGAGCTCTAAAGAAGTGAACCTTCGATTGTTCTCTTGTTGAGTTCTAGTCCACTCAACATTCATCTTCTGGAGCTCTTGATCTCGATGATCGCCCTTCTTGTGCAGCTCCTTCACATCGTACTCCAAGGATGACAACCGCTTGCTCCCTTCCTCCACCTTCTGAAGGATCGCTCTCAACATCTCCTCGGTTGATGCACCGTCTTCTCCACCAGGAGGCTTAGACCCCGGATCAACACCTGCAGGAACAGTAACACCAGCTTTTGGGTTAGCATAAGAAAAATTATCATTCTTCCTCCATGTGTTTTGAGGAGGCTGCTGGCCTCCTTGATACCCTTGTGTGTTCCTCCATTGATTTTGAGGCGGCTGTGGGCCTGGAAGTACAAATGGTTGGCCATAAGAAGGCCTTCCATACTGATTACCACCTTGGTAGCCATTCTGATTGTAATACGGACCTCCCATGTAATTGGCTACCTCTTGTTGTCCACTTGGTTGGTCTACTCTCTCATTCTCTACTGCATGCTCTCCACCCAAACTCTTCCCCAACTCGAGGTTGTTGATCTTCTCCATCATGGCCATCAATAGCCTTCTCGTTCCTTCTCCCTCTTCAACCTGATGCACTCTCTGAAAATCTGCATCCACACCCCAAGCACCGGCATTCGTGACAATGTTGTCCACGATCTCCCTACACCTCTCTATGCCTTGGTTCAAGAATGCTCCGCCCGCACAAGCGTCTAAATGGTCTTGCCCCGTCTTGTTGGCACCACTATAGAAGAACGCCATAATGTCTCCCTCATTGTACCCGTGCTGCGGGCACTCAATCAGCGTGTTTGAGTATCTCTCCCACGCTTGGCGTAAATCCTCTCCAAACTTCTGGCGAAAGGACGAGATCTCAATTCTAGCCTTGATCGTCCTAGATGGAGGGTAGAATCGCTCGAGGAACAGACGCTCGAGCTCGGCCCAAGTGGTAATACCTCCCCGCGGGAGCGTATTATCGTACCACTCCTTGGCTATTCCCGTCAATGAGAATGGGAACAGCCTAAGCCTCTTGGCATCTTCAGACATGCCATTGTAATTGAATGTTGAGGCTATCATGAGAAAGCTCCTCAGATGTGTGTGAGGATTCTCCTTCCCGATCACCCCTTTGAACTGATTCTCGGTCAGCAGCTTTAAAATCCCCGGTGATATCGAGAAGTTGTTTGCCTCAACAGGAGGCAAAGCCACTCCATCATAGTACCGCTGTGGCTGCGCTGCAAACCTCCCTCGAATAGCCATATTGTGATCTACGTTCTGAGGAACGTGTTGAGGATTAGCAGCTGGTATGGGTACTTGTTGGGGTGGTGGTTGGTAAACAGGTGGTTGGTTGTAGACTGGGGTGGATGATATGGATATGGTGGGTAAGGATAAGGTGGGTATGGGTAATGTTGGTATACTGGGTTGTTAAAAGGGTTATTTGGGTTTTTTGGGTAAGCAGGGTTGTTATGAGGATTATGGACAAGGTTCTGAGCTGGATTCCCTACGTTTCGTGTATCCGGGTTTAGGCTCTGGCTATCCCCTAATGGAATTTGATTCTGGCTACCACTAACTCCAGTGCCTTCAACTCGGTCTACTGCCTGATTGAAATCGTTGGCAGCATCGTCCAACTCATTATTGATATCCATTGGTTCCTTTCCTAAGTCGGCAGCGTTCATCCTTCTCAAGAAGGCTCGGTTCCTTCTAGCTATTGTCTCAGGATCTGCAGGTAATCTCTCTTCGCTCGTATTGCCTTGTGAGCGTGTTCTCATAAACCTGACACACTAGCAGAAGGATCAAAACGCAACTGCCGATTGAATAAAAATAAAAATAAAAATAGAAAATAAATCACCCACTACTAACTACTAAGCTATCTACAAGTCCTATTCAAAAAGCATATAACGCTATCCCCGACAACGGCGCCATTGACTTGAAGCGACTACACTAACTTCTACTAGTAGCTACCCCGCAAGAGAACGGGTTCACTGTAGTATGGGCAAGTATAGGGACCAAGTATTATCGAACCCAAGGGATGGTGTATATGCGAATAGATCCCTGAAGATCTACGCGTCGTAATTAATATGAGTGTGATGTTTTTGGGTTTTTTGAAAGAATTAATTAAGAGCAACTAACGTAAACTAATTAAACTAAAGAACGAAAGAAACGAATTAACTAAGGTTGTTTTCTAATGAGAGATGGTGATGCTTAGGATAGGAATCCCTACGTATACTAACGGAGCAGGTACATAATCAAAATAACCGTGACAAACAAGAATTAACCTAAGTCTAAGAATGCAAGGTGAAAGCTCAAGATTCTAAACCCTAATACTTTACCCTAACACTCGACTTCACTAATCCACTAACAAGTTAATGGATTGTGCTCAATTAATGAGACCCTAATTTAACTAAGGTGATGCGGTCGTCCTCCTTCGCTAAACCGGTAAATGAATTAACCTTTCCTAAACCTTCTCGTTAAGACTACTAGTTGTTATTGAGTGATGCGGTCGTCCTCTCTCTAACACTTTCGTACTAAATTCAAAGGTAAAGTTCAGATTAATTATAAGAATTCATTAACTAAGAGAATTAAAACTAACGTCACAAACTACCCTAATTATGTACCCACATCCTACTTCTACGAGTTCATCCTAACCTAAGCATGCAAGGGTTTTAGCCGGACATGGTTGTAACAAACATGAAAGCAAACGAAGAAACAACGAACATAAACATAACGAATTGAACGAAGAAAATAAGAAACATGAACTAGGGTTTTAAAAGAAAATAAATACGAAGAACTGAAATTGAATTACTAAAAACAAAATTTAAACGTGTTCAAAGTAACGAACTAATGAAAAGAAACTAAGAATTGAAAAGAAACTAGAATTCGTATGAAAAACCTCAACAAAACGTAAATAAAGCTTGCTCGTTCTTCTCCTCTTCAAAAACTCAGTCTAAAATTATTTCTAAAAGTCGGGGATCTTCAAAACGTGTTTGGAAGAGGTATATATAGGCACGGGTCGAAACGAGAGTTAATGGGCCGAAAATACGCATCCGGAGGAAAAAATCCATGGGCGCTCGAGCAAAACGCTCGAGCGGTCCCGCTCGAGCAGTGTAGCTCGAATGACACAATCGCTCGAGCGGTTCCGCTCGAGCCGGTCGAGCGATGAAATCTCACTGTATGTTTTGGGCGCTCGAGCAATTCGCTCGAGCGGTGGCGCTCGAGCTGCTCGAGCGCAAGAATAGTTCTGTAAGTTTTAAGCGCTCGAGCAATGCGCTCGAGCGCGTGCGCTCGACCTAGTCACTCGAGTGACTTCTAACTCCTCCCAAGTGATACTTTTCCTCGTCCGCACTAATACCAATCGTATTTCTTCAATATCTTCTCATCCGGGCATCCGTTTGAGTCGATTCAAAGTCCTACGAACTCCGTTTTTCGTCCTCTATTCACCTATGAGCATCAAAGAGACAAATTCATCAATGTTTAGAAATAATGCTCAATTGACTCTAAATACTCGATAACTCGACCAAAACTAGGGCGTTTCTAGCTACGAATCATGACAATTTCACGCCTAATCAGTTGTCACCTTAGAGGATGCTAGAACTTGTGTGTGTTCTTGCTTCTTGATTGTGTCTAGTTTGATATGCCGAATGTGATCTTAGACCATCTTTGTTTTGAATGAGTCACTTAGCCTAAATTTTCCTTACCATTGATATTTGTCCCTTATTAGCCCCTTTGAGCTTTAAGCTTATTTCATTTGCTAGCACATATGAATACTATTCCAAGTTCCTAAGCCTTTTTGTCCCAATTTGAGTGGAGAATAGGAAAAGTGTGAATGTGAAGGGATTGAATTGAGTTGAAAAAGGGAAATGTTGTTTGTTGAGTGAGTATGAGAAGAAGGTGTGATGAAGAATATGAGTTGTGGGAAAAAGAAAAAAATTGAGAATGAGCAAAAGAAAAAAAAAAAAAGCTCATGTGTTTAAAAAAAAAGTGTGTAGTGATTGAAAAAAAAAAGTGAAAGGAGTTAGAGTGGATTTGAGAGAGAACTAGTATACTTGCAAGTTTTCTTTTTGAATGCTTGTGTGATGAGAGTGAGAATTCACTAGGACTAGCATGGATGTGAAAGCCGAGAGACTTGAGCCTTATGAGATTTTGATATACGAATTAATCTCTTCATTTGTGAGTGGATCGTCACCTTAGAGGATGCTAGAACTTGTGTGTGCTCTTGCTTCTTGATTGTGTCTAGTTTGATATGCCGAATAGGATCTTAGGCCATTTTTTATTTTATTGAGTCACTTAGCCAAAATTTTCCTTACCAATGACATTGAATCCCTTGTTAGCCCCTTTGAGCCTAAAGCCTATTTTATTTGCTAGCACATATGAACACTGTTCCAATTCCTAAGCCTTTTTGTCCCAATTTGAGTGGAGAATAGGAAAGTGTGAATTTGAAGGGAGCGAATTGAGTTGAAAAAGGAAAAGGTTGTTTGTTGAGTGAGTATGAGAAGAAGGTGTGATGAAGTTATGAGATGTGGGAAAAAGAGAAAAAATTTGAGAATGAGCAAAAGAAAAAATGAGCTCATGTGTTTGTGCGAAAAAGAAAAAAAGTGAAGTGATTGAAAAAAAAAAGTGAAAGAGTGAGAAAGAAAAAAATTGAAGTGTTGAGAGTGTTGGAATTGAAAGTGTGTTTATTGAATATGTTTGAAGAAGTCTGTTCCTAATCTCGAAGTACCGAAGTTTGATTTTTCTATTCTCCATTCACTTTAGTCATTCACCTATATTGTTATCCCACCTGTCCAAAGAGCCTACATTACAACCTTGAGAAAAGTTCTTTTTGATTCGGCATTGATTTGTAGAGTATGGTCGGAGTTAAGAGTGCTTACAAGCCTATGGCTGCCAATATGTGTGATTGATTGATTGAGTGAGTCCCTTTATCATTGATATACACTTTTGAGGGAGTGAAACACATCGTTGAGTGCACATCCATGTTTGATTTTGGTGATTCTTGCTGTTGTTGCATGAGTATGATGATGGAAGATGAGTGAGTATACTTGTGATTGATCTTTGAAGCTCGAGTTCATTTGCTTGCATGATTTGATTCATTGACTCATTCCTAACAATTTCACTTGACTTATTATTTTGTTGCTTGAGGACAAGCAACATGGTAAGTTTGGGGGGGGGGTTTGATTAGGCGTGAAATTGTTATGATTCGTCACTCGAAATGCCCTAGTTTTGGTTGATTTTGTTGAGTATTTAGAGTCATTTGAGTATCATTTCTATAAACAGATGAATTTGTCTCTTTGGTTTTTATAGATGGATAAAGGGTAAAAAGAGGAGTTCGTAGGACTTTGAATCGGCCAAAACGGACTCCCGGTTGAGGAGATATGAAGATTTTACGAACAAGTGTACTGCTGCTGAAAAGTGCTCGAGCGAGAGCACTCGAGCGCTTCCGCTCGACCTCATGATCCGCTCGACCAATGCACTCGAGCTCGACAGCTTGAGCGCCCCAAACTTACAGAACATTTTCTCCGCTCGAGCACTACACCTCGAGCGCCTCTGCTCAACCGCCTGCCCCATTCGACCATCAAGCTTGAGCGCCTCCGCTCAAGCGGGACAGCTCGAGTGCCTTCGACAACAAACTTTCAAGATTCGTTTTTCCGGCCCACGAGTTCCCGTTTCAGGCCAACGCTTATATATACCTCCCGAACACATTTTGAACGGGAATCCACGAACTATCACATTTCAAAATTACTTTTAGACTTAGTTTTTAGATAGAGAAAGAGGACAAGAGACGAGCGAGCTTTACTTTACGTTTAATCGAGGTTTTAGTACGAATTCTTAGTTTATTTTCATTTCTTAGTTTCTTTTCATTAGTTTGATTACCTTAAACACTTTAGACTTCGTTTTATTAATCTAATTTCAGTTCTTAGAATTATTTTCTTTCAAAACCCTAGTTCATGTTTTTTAGTTTTTCACTTCAATTCATCATATTTATGTTCGTTACTTCGTCAATTACTTTTGTTATCGTTATAACCATGTCTAGCTAAAACCCCTGCATGCTTGGGGTGTGATGAACTCGTAGAAGTAGGTTGTGGGTACGTAATTAGGGTAATTCGTGACGTTTAGTTTTAATTCTCTTAATTAATGAATTTTTAAAATCAATCTTAACTTCACCTTTGAATTTCGTACGAAAGTGTTAGGGAGAGGACGACCGTATCACTCTTTAACAACTAATAGTCTTAACGAGAAGGTTTAGAAGGGGTTAATTAATCTACCAGTTTAGCGAAGGAGGACGACCGCATCACCTTAGTTAAATTAGGGTCTCATTAATCAAGCACAATCTATTCACTTGTTAGTGAATTAGTGAAGTCGATTGTTAGGATAAAGTATTAGGGTTTAAAATCTTGAGCTTTCATCTTGCATTCTTTTACTTAGATTATTTCTTGCACGTTACGATTATCTTGATTATGTACCTGCTCCGTTAGTATACGTAGGGATTCCTATCATGAGCATCACCATCTCTTATTTGAACACAAACCTTAGTTAATTTGTTTCCCTTAGTTAATTTGTTTCTCTTAAATTCTTAGTTTAATTTTATGTTAGCATTCGTAGGATAGTTTAGTTTACTTTAATTAATTCTTCCAAAAATCCAAAAACATATACTCATATTAGCTACGACGCGTAGATCTTCAGGGATCTATTCGCATACACACTTTCCCTTGGGTTCGATAATACTTGGTCCCTATACTTGCCAATACTACAGTGAACCCGTACTCTTGCGGGGAAGCTACTAGTAGAAAGCTAGTATATTGGCATTCAAGTCAGACATCATATGTTAACCTACATTAACTTAATAATTCCTCCCAATTATACTTAAAGCATATTGACAATAGTCTTGACACCCATTCCATCCACATGTCTCTCGAATGTACTCTGAGACAGACCCTTTGTGAATGGATATACTAGGTTGTCCTCCGACGTTTATCTTTGCCACCTCTTTATCTCCTCTCTTAACGATTTCTCGTATAAGATGGATTTTTCTTTCAATGTGTTTGCTGGTCTTGTGGGCTCTCGGTTCCCTTGAATTTACAATTGCTCCGGCATTATCACAACAGACTTAAGCAAGCATCCCGTACTTGGAACCAGTGTTTTGATCAAGTGATTAAGTCTTATAGGTTTGATCAAAATAAGTTCGAAAGTTGTGTGTATAAGAAACGTGATGGAACTGCGGTGGTATTCTTAGTATTATACGTAGACGATATTATGCTCATTGGAAACTATGTAAAGGTATTGCCAGACGTAAAGGTATGACTGTCAAAATAATTTGATATGAAGGACTTAGGGGAAGTCGGTCACATCCTTGGGATCAAGATCACTCGCGATCACAAGAAGAGGATGTTGGGCTTATCGCAAGCTTCATACATTGACACTATTTTGAAACATTTCAGCATGCAAGATTTCAAGAAAGGTTTTGTACCTTTTAGGCACGGAATCCATCTATCTAAAGAAATGAGCCCTAAGGCGCAAGCGGAGATAGATGACATGAAAGGTGTTCCGTACGCTTCGGCCGTAGGAAGCCTTATATATGCAATGTTGTGTACGAGACCAGATATCTGCTTTGCCGTGGGCATGGTGACAAGATATCAAAGTAATTCCGGGAAAGACCATTGGACTCCCGTAAAGTGCATCTTGAGGTATTTGAAAAGAACTCGTGAGTGGATGCTGATTTACCAGTCAGATAGTCTTATGCCCGTGGGATACACGGACTCGGATTTCCAATCAGACATAAACTCAAGAAAGTCAATCTCGGGTAGTGTGTTTTGCATGGGAGGAGGAGCCATTTCATGGAGAAGCGTTAAGCAGAAATGCATCGCCGATTCGACCATGGAAGCCGAGTATGTAGCTGCTTGTGAAGCAGCGAAAGAGGCAGTTTGGCTCAAGAACTTCTTAGTGGACTTGGACGTTGTTCTGAATTTGCCAGACATGATAACTGTCTTTTGTGACAATGCCGGAGCAGTTGCAAATTCAAAGGAACCGAGAGCCCACAAGGCCAGCAAACACATAGAAAGAAAATATCATCTTATACGAGAAATCGTTAAGAGATGAGATATAGAGGTGACAAAGATAGCGTCAGGAGACAACCTAGCTGATCCATTCACAAAGGGTCTGCCTCAGAGTACATTAGAGAGACATGTGGATGGAATGAGAGTCAAGACTATTGCCAATCTGCTTTAAGTATAAGTGGGAGGAATTATTAGGTTATAGTGTAGGTTGACATGAGATGTCACGTAGAGCTACTACACTAAGACATGCATGATGTATACTAAAAAGCAGACTTTAAGTATAAGTGGGAGATTGTTGGAGTTATATGTGAAAGTATGTTTTTACTACGTATAACTCATGTATTTAACACTTGTTTTATGAGAATAATTCTTTTATCACATATGCTTTAGATATGATTGAATGTTGAATATTTATTGCAAACAATTCATAATAGTACTAGTTACATTGTAGTTAATGTGGTGATACCCGATCACGGAAGATAACATTAACAATTTCCTTGTAACTAAACGTACATTTTCACGACCTAGGTGGAATTGAACAATCCGCCGTGAAAGGTCGATGTGTAAGTCTCAGATTGGTCTGTCTTGACTAAGAGATTGCACTAGCACATTTAGTATTTGTTGAAGAGGATCTACATGATTAGTGTGATTTTTGCTAGAAATTCGTGTACTTTAATTGCTTAATTAGATAGGATTTCATGCATTTTTACATTTAAATTGTCTCAAATGTGCTTAATTATCGAGAAGGATGTTTGTGTTTATTTTTGCAGAAAAATGGAGAATTTTAGAAAGAAATACGAGCATTTAATTTATTGAGGTCGAGCGAGGAGAAAAGTCGAGAAGAAAACGAGAATATTGGAGGAGAAATTGTTTGGGCCAACAATTAAATTGTAGCAAGCTATTTATTTAAAAGAAGGGAGCCCAAGGTTTCGGCCCAATTGATAAGGCCCATTTGCAATTTAATGGGAATTATGCAAAGGAATTGATGGTGCAAGCTTCAAGCTTACTCACGTGAATGGATAAGAAAGAAAGGAAAGTTGCATGCGGGCCCCACAACTACATTTAGAAAAGGTCAAACATGCCTTTCAAAATTGGAAACCCACATTTCAGCTAAAATCGTGGAGAGAGAGAGCTGGGTTTCAAAGTACTCATGCCATTTCCGCTTCGAAGCGATGCCCGGAAATTCAAGTCACCGGAATTGGAGAGCTCCTCGCCGGAATTGCTCGCTACTTTGCCGGGATTTGACGCAGGCAACTCACCATTAACACCGGAAAATGCAGCCCACGCAGAAAAGCCAGCCACCACTCGCTACTTTGCCGGAAAGCTTGCAACGCCTGGAGCTACCCCTTGCCGCCGGAAAAGCTTCGATCTTCACGCCATTAACGGAAATTACAGAGAAATTCACGCCTGAAAGCTGAAAGCGAGGAGGCATGATGCTGGAAACGGTTGATTCTCGCACGGGAAATTCAAGAAAATTCGTAGCCGGAATTCGACGCAATTCTTCAACGCCGGAATTTGCAGAAGACGATGGCGCTCACGCCGGAGCGCCATTCACATCGGAAATCGAAGCTCAACGCGGGGAAACGAGAGCTTCGTCGCCTAAAAGTCGAAGCTCACACCTCTCTTGCCGGAAATTAGAGGAAAGCCACGTACCGGAAATTAAAGCATCGCCGGAAAAGATTGCCGTGCAGACTGAGAGAGAGAAGAGAGCTGATATCTCACTGTGGACCCACGAGGAAGAGTTGTTACAGAAATTCAACACCTTGAGAAAACGCATTCCAAGTTCGAAACCAACATGGTCGAGTTACTCAACTCGTGCGAGCCGATGTCGGTGTTTACAGAAGGTTGAGAGGAAATTTGGCCGTGCACGACCGGGAGTCCAGCTCGAGTAGGTCAGCTCAGCAAATTTTGAAAAATTCGATTTTTTATCATTTTTTAGGGACTCCTTAGCAATTTCGTCTCAATACTTTCTTCCCATCTTCTCAGATTTTAGGGGGGATTCCACACATCACCATACACTCCCTTAGATAACACACACCCCACACACCATTTTAGTTAGATTTCACCTTCATTTTTAGATTTCAGTTTTCTTTCAATTGTTAGAGTATTTTAGCTAGCATTTGAAGAGCAAATTTCAAATTCCAAATTGTAATAACTCTATGTAGGTGACTTCTATCCTTTATCTTTCAATTAATTAGTATAATTTTCTCGTTTATGATTTATTGCAATTTTATTATGATGATCTTCTTGGGTTTACTGATTTCTTTAGTTTGTTTATCCATTGATTTTGTTAGATTAGCCATGGGCTAATCCCCTAATGCTTTGGGTGTTTGAATTATGATGGAATTAGTGTTATGATGTTAATTGAGCTTTGATTATGCTATTGAGGTGGTTCGATTGCTTCTATTAATGTGTTTTTTTTATTAGATTGATTGATTAGGTTTAGTAGCTCTTGTTAGGTTAATTCGTGCTACAACGAGAGTTGGGTGTGGGTTAATCGAACTTGTGGTGAGGAATTTGGTTAATTAATCGGATTCAATTAGTCGTTTATTAACTTGAGAGAGGTTAGATGGCTAGACCATCATTAATAGACATTAGGAACCTTAATCTACGGGTTTAAGGGCTTAGTGAGGAGAGAATACTTAAAGTGCATTGCGTGCTTCAAGTCATTCACTATCTTTTGTGCCTTTGGTAACTAGTTAGGTGCTAATTAGTTCATTTGATCACCCAAGCCTCAAAAGGGATAGATATTCAATACTTTAGCGATAACTCTTAGTAAGAACCAACGAAGTAGCATAAGACAAGCGATATTAACGAACGTAGCATTGATTCCGTCATAAGGATTTCACCCGAAGCATTACCCTCAACTTGCACTTCTCACGAAGTTTTAAATTGCTTTTTAGTTTAGTTTGTCATTTCATATCTAGTGTTTAATTCGATTATTGTCTTTTCAATCAAATTAGTTTCAAAATTGTTATGCAAATTAACTATCACTATTTAAAAAAAATTACTCGAAAAGACTTGATTTTTAAATAGTAATAGTATGTATGCATAACAGTGATAATATGTATACATAACAATTATATTTAAAAAAAAATGAGTTCATGTGAACTCGGGTTTACATAATTTTAATTTCTAACATTTAAATTCAATATTACTAATATTAATTATTATTTTTACTTTTCATTATGTATTTACTAATACAAATCTAAAGAATTTGCAGGTGATCGTTACGCAAGGGAACCTTTAACGTGTTACCTGTGGAAAAAGAGAATCATAAATAAGATTTAAGAGAACAATCTTATTTTTTTTCCTTTTTAAGTTTTTTTTCTTCTAATTCAAACATCTTTGTTGCTTTAGACTTTTAGTACAATTTAAGTTGTTGCATTTTTTATATTATCATGCAAATTAAATTTATGATCTTCGATTTAATAGCCATTGTAAATATTATTTTTATTGTAATTTAGTATATAAATAAATTTAACATGATAATTTATTCTGTAAATTTTGTCTTTGTATGTTAATTAGAACTGATGATATACATTATCACTATATATATATATAGAAAATTGTGATGATTATCTTTGTAACTTAATAATATTTATCATAAAAAATATTTCGTCATTATTTTTACATCATTTAGTGACAATTAAATTTTCGTTACTAATTATTTTTTTGTGACAAATTTTATTGTCATTATATTTATATGCATATAATGACGATACAAATTGGTCACGATAGTGTAATTATTATGTGACGAAATATTTGGAAGAAGACGAAATATATTTTGTCACTATATCTAAACATGTAGTGACAATTATCATATTCGTCATTAAATAATATTTATTATGACAAAAGTAATTCATCACCATTTCTACACTATTTAGTGACCAATTTTTTTTATCACTGAATCTTACTCTTTTGTGACGTATTATTTCGTCATTATATGGATGCATATACCAACGATCAAAATTTTGTCACTAAAGTGTCACTATATGGTGACGAACTAAATAAAATATGACGAAATAATTAATCCAACCGTGACGAATATTGTGTCACTAAAATTTAACAAAGTTGACATCAAATAAATAATCGTCACTAAAAATTAATATTTTAGTGACAATAAATCATATCGTCATGTAAAGTCAAACTTTTAGTGACGAAATATCATATTTGGTAACAAAATTCAATGTCAAAAGAAACGTTTTATATGTCACTATAGATGAAATGATATAGTGACGGTGACATTTAGCGTCATCAAAAGACGACTTTAGATGACAAATATAAATAACGTCGCTTTTATCAAATACGACGCACTTACAGCGACGTTCTTTGCGACGAAAAAATTTCGTCACCAATTGCCTTTGGTAACAAAAAATGATATTTTTATGACGAATTTTATCGTCGCGATTTCCAAATTTTTTTGTAGTGATCACAAAACACGCTTCTAGAATTCTATGGAAACTCGTAGTCTTAGGGATTCACCGGTCCACTAGGTCCTTGGATCGATACTACTTGGTCGTATACTTGCATGCTAAATCGAACTCATTCGCTTTTGGGTCTTGTTTAATTGTTTGATTTAAAAGTTGCAAAAATCACGAAAAAGTCACTACAGCGAGGATAAATTCTTATGTTTTGAAATGTGAAGAATTAGGCCTCAGTGGTTGTTGATTTCTTAATCTCCGTAACTTAAATAGGACCGTGTGTGCTTAATGGTTACTGCTTTGATTCATGTTGGGTGAGAATCATCGTGACTTCGAACCTTGTGCTTTGGGCAGTAATATTAATCATACGACGGTTGCTAAGATTTAATACGGAGAAACGCGTGCGAGTACGGCTCGTGTGATTAGTCTCCTTGGTGGGCTCAGAAGTTTTATCGTACCAAATCTTGCAAGTGAAGAATCAGTTTCTTCGGTACGGATAATAATGTTGAGCTGTCTTTACTCCAAGGTGAAATATATTAATTAATTTAGAGCTATTCAGAAGCTTAATTAATTAATGGACTTGATAATCTTAAACGCGGGAAATAATAACCGGGAGCCCATATTATCGTAATATGGATTAAGATGGATAGTGCATTATTAATTTATTAGTGGTAATAATTAATATTAATGAATTGAATTATATTGGGGCTCAATATTGAAATTCAGAAGTCCATTAGGAGGCTCAATCTTAATTCTCTTTAAAGGCCCCTCAAGTAGCCCATTAAATAGCCCAATAATGATAAGATGATTAAAATAAAAAGATAATTTAATGCTGATTTTTCTTGTTTTTTTTCAAAAATTAGGAATATAGATTGAGAAAAGATTTTGTTGATTTTCTTGAAAAGATATTATGGAAGATAAGTATTCTTGGAATACAAGATTATTTCATATATTCAAGAAGATCCAAATCTTGGATATTATCTCTATAATTTTCGATCAATATGGCCTTGAAAATAAGAGTGAGATTTTTGTGGAATATTTTATTATGTAGAAAAGAATATATGAGATATATTCAAGATTTCTTAGAGACTAAGAAAAGGTTTTCTCTTCTCCTTTTCTCCTCATATTTTCGGCCACTACCTCTATAAATAGGAGGTGATTATTTCATCCCCAAGTACATAATTCCATGTGTTGGAAAAATCAAGAGCATATATATATTTTTTTTCCTTAGTTATTTAAATTACTTGAAAGCATCTCCCACCGGTGATCAAGTAAGGTGAAGGGGAAATACTTGAGAAGGTTTTTGGGTTGATAAAGCGTGATCGTGATTGTCCCGTTTATTCAAAGGCCAATTCTACAAGAGGTACGTAAGTCACATAAATTCTTGTTTATTCCGCCTAGATTTTATGTGAATTAATTCAACATGCATGATGTTAAATTTGTTGTTGGAATTATTATTTGAATTAATTAGGATTAATTCATGCTAGTTATTATTGAATTTAAATTTGTATTTAAATTTCATCCCGAATAGATTCCGGGCACCCCTATTTTCCCAACAGGGGTTCCGGTTGTGTAGGTGTAACGATTGGTATATCATCTTGTACACTTGGTATAGGAGTTTGCCCTCTTAATTCGTCAAAGGTAATCTCACTTTTAGGCTTTCTATTGTTCATATAGTCTTCCTCCAAGAATATAAAGAGTGAGCAAAACACAGTCTTTTGGTTCTTGGGACTATAGAATAAACACTCTTTCGTTCTCATAGGATATCCTATAAACAACCTTAATTCTGAATGTGGATCCAATTTACTGGCTTCCTTGTTTAGCACGTATGCCTGACACCCCCAGATTCTCATGTGTGTCAAACTAAGCTTTCGCCCGGTCCACAATTCTGTCGGGGTTTTAGGAACCGGTTTGGATGGACCAAGTTTAGAATGCAAGTCGCCGTTTCCAAGGCATTACCCCAAAATGACTAGGGTAAATCTGAATAACTCATCATGGATCTGACCATTTCTAAAAGAGTCTGGTTCTTTCGTTTCGCTACACCGTTCTTTTTAGGGGTTCCCGGTGCGGTCAACTGGGATACAATCCCTTCGTCCGATATGTAGTTCAAGAATTCATCGCTGAGGTATTCGCCTCCACGATCAGATCGTAGAAACTTGATACTTCTTTCCCTATGCAGCATAAGGTAGATTATCCATATCTCAAGTAATCGTCAACGAAAGTGACAAAATACTCATACCCCCTCCTTGTAATGATCGTCATTGGACCACACATATCGGTACGAACGAGTTCCAACACTTCCGTGACTCTATTCCCATTGGTTCCAAATGCCCTCTTGGTCATTTTACCCTCTAAATAGCATTCACAAGTTGGAAACGGCTCAACTTGAAGAGACTCCAAGGATCCGTCTTTCACTAATTTTGTATCTGCATTAGATTAATATGACCTAATTTAAGATGCCATAGAAGTATTCTGTTCATGCCAGAAGAATGTTATCCTTTATAACTTGAAGTAGTCGATGTGTTATTAGATTCACTTTGTCAGTGGTGTGCCTAATTAATGGTATAAAGATCATCCAACAATGTTCCGGAATAGATAAACTCATCGTTTCAAGAAATAATAACATCCTTATTAAAAGAAACTGAGTATCTATTCAAAACACTTTAGAAACTGAAGGTTGAGTTCTTTCTAAACTAGGAACATGAAGAACGTCTTTCAAGACCATAACTCTATCTTCAAAAGACAGGCGCACTTCTCCCACTACTTCAGCTGCCACTCTCGTAGCATTGCCCGGTGTGATTGGGATCTCACTTCTGTTAAGTCGTCGGGTTAGCTTGAACCCATGCAAAATAAAATATATGTGATCAGTGGCTCTTGTATCCACTATCCACGAATTGACAACATACGCCACTTCACAAGTTTCGAGGACTAGGGTGTGTAAATTATCTAACTTTCCTAGCCTCTTAGGCTTGGAACAGGCAGACCTCCAATGTCCTCTTTTACCGCAGTTAAAATACTTTCCCCTTCGGTGCTAGCCTTGGTTTTGCCTTTCGCAACAGTTGGGTTTGCTTGGGTCCGACCTTTGGTTCTCTTTCTCTTCTTCCCTCCCTTGGGACCAGAAGAGATAGACGAATAGCCACCATAGCAGTGGACTGGTGCCCCATTATCGCTTCTGTCGAAACTAAAGCTTGCAAGAGCTCGGGCAAACGACTTGTCCGTTCATTCATCTGACAGTTCAGATGAAACTACTCAAAGTTTTTTAGTAGAGAATGGAGTATGAAATCGACATGAGTAAGGACATCAATATCCGCACCAAGTACTTCAAACTTGTTAAGGTATGCCAAAATCTCGAGAACGTGCTCCCCCACAGGCGTTCCTTCCACCATTTCCAACTTGACCGAGTCATGTTTGGTGAACTGATTAGTCATGGGTTTCTGATGTGAAAACATCACTTCAAGGTTTTCCATGATTTCAACAATGTATACAATGTCTTCATGAAAGCACCTCAAATCCTCAGACAGGGATGTCAAGATGATGCATTTCATGCCTTTTCCCATTGCTTGACTTATCATTAGGCTTACCAGGAATATTACCATGAATAACCCAATTGTGTTTTTGTGCAACAAGGACAAAGTTTAAATTACATTTTCAATCGATATAATTCTCTCCAGAAAGTTTGTTAGCTTAAAGTATACTAAACAGTGGATTAAAAGGTTGCGACATGATGAAATGAGAATAAAACACACATTCATATTAATATCTAGAAAAATACAAAATTATCACATAATTTGATCACATCAATTATATTGAAACCTTAAAACAATATAATCATGCATCAGCCGACATCTCGAAACAATTTAAATGCGCCACGAGGGGTGGTCTATATATTTAAACACATTCAAGCAGGTCACAAACCTTAAAATTTACAAACCTTTAATTCAAAATTAATAGTCGGCTCCCACTTTGACCACATAAAAATTGATAGGGACTCCGCGGGGAGTAAGTTAATATCAATTTTAATTTAAATGCGCCACGAGGGGTGGTCTATACATTTAAACACATTGAAGCAAGTCACAAACCTTAAAATTTACAAACCTTTAATTCAAAATTAATAGTCGGCTCCTACTTTGACCACATAAAAATTGATAGGGACTCCGCGGGGAATAAGTTAATATCAATTTCAATTTAAATGCGCCACGAGGGGTGGTCTATACATTTAAACACATTCAAGCAGGTCACAAACCTTAAAATTTACAAACCTTTAATTCAAAATTAATAGTCGGCTCCCACTTTGACCACATAAATATTGATAGGGACTCCGCGGGGAGTAAGTTAATATCAATTTCATTTTAAATGTGCCACGAGGGGTGGTTTGTAACGCCCCGAACCCAATATATATTAATTATATCGAATTCGAAGTGTTATTGTGATCAAAAGTCCGAACTATAAAATTTTTGAAGGAAATATAACGGAAATGAGAGATGATGAGTTTTATGCAGTGGAAGAAATGAATAGAATAATTTTAATATGTATCTCTCACACATATATGTGTACATAAAACATAGTATCAACAGTAATGTTTTATTTAAGTGGGGAACTCCGTGTCGTCTCTATTACTGTCCTTGCTCCACGAAATCATAATCTGCAAGGGGTTAGGAAAATGGGGCGTGAGAATTGAATTCTCACATATGGGTGATTTGCAATATCATGGGATTGGTAAATCCGAAATATATTAAGTTATACTCATTAATAAAAATATATAATTTATTTAAGCAGTTGACATAATAATACAAACATCATATATCATACAAATAACAAGTTCACATAATAATCAGTTGGGCACAACAGGTTTCACATCATATAATTGAAATATCACAAGTTGGTTCACGTTAAGGGGCAAAGCCCACAATCAATTTCACATATAATAAATATATTCTCAAAACAATATAAATAATTCCCCGTGACCATGCACCTGATCTATTATCAAACATGGCCACACACCACTTCCACAAAGTTACTCTTTTCAACTACAACCATCATCAGCCTTGATTCCGAGGGCGTCCAACGACAGCGTCCCCGGAGACCGAAAAATAATCAACAACCTTGATTCCGAGGGCGTCCAACGACAGCGTCCCCAGAGGTCGGAAATAAATACCCATATCACAACTCCGTACTTACTGACTTTCCATAAAACTGATACAACAAACTTCACTGGGAAAAATACTTGATTGACAACAGAACTGATTCATGCTCACATAAGGTACTTAATCATACAATGGTGATCGAGTCATAAGACAACAGACAATATATATCATATATAGTTATATCACAAAATCCAAACAGTTATATAGATAGGTGCTACATTTATGTTGGATTAATTGTTTTAGATTGATTTAGTCGAGTTCAGAAAATACCGGCACGACGTTATTATTAGCAGATCAATCAACAGATCATCACCCACCTGATTGTTTCGAGTCCCGAGAATGATGTGTAGGCAGAGGGTCGAGTCCTCGGTGCGTGTCTCGAAAAGTACAGAATCCTAATAAGTAGTATTCCGATTAAAAGATTGACTTTTAAATTTGAAAAAGCTTTAGAGTGTGAAACACGAGGATTGAGTAGATTGTTGTCTTTAGAAAACTATTGAAAACTAAGATTTTCAAAGATTGATATCTATTTGATAAGTACACCCCTTTTTAAGAGGAGGTGCATCAGGGGGATGTATTTACTAAATTTAGAGGTGTAACAGGGGGTGTATTTACTAAATTCAGTTTGTAACAGGGGGTGTATTTACTAAATTCAGTGGTGTGACAGGGTGGTGTATTTACTGAATTCAGTGGTGTAACAGGGTGGTGTATTTACTGAATTCAGTGGTGTCCTTAATAGAGGCCCTTTAAGGAAAAAATATAATTATTAAACTTGGAATTACTTAGAAAAAAATAAGATTATTACTTAGAAAAATTAATAAAATTAAAGAAAAGGTTTTTCTTTCTTAAGAGTTCTATTTCTCGTTTTTAAACGAATCTATTAATTTCTCCAAGAAAACTTTTTTACTAAATTGGATATTTAAAAGACTTATCTTTTGGGTTCTTAATTTCTAACAGGGGTACGAGGGGAAGACGAGTTTCCATTTATTTACGGAAAACTCAACTAACACTAAAACAAACTAATTTCATCGCCATATCATCAGCTAACCAAACCAAACTAATTCATCCATCTAGTAATATTATCCAACTAATACAATAATACTAAACAGCTAAACCAACAATACTAAACAACTAATTCAACAATATTAATCAACAAACCCAATACTACCAAATCTAACAACTAACACTATATAACAATTTCAATAATACTAATACCAACAACATCAAAACTCCATCTACAAGCTCACAGGCTTCAAAACAATTATCTTAAAACTTACAACGACTCAATGGGGATTCAACTAAATTCCTAATCCAACTATTACGAGAAATAGAAAAGGTAGCAATTCTTACGAGTCCCAAATTCGGCAGCCTAACGGCGTAGTAAAAGGATTCGATCATTCATCGGATTATTCGGACAGCCTAACGACGTTGTTTCGATTCTTCCAAAATCGAACGAGCAGCGGTTCGTCCTACGAGCTTCATCGGAAAGGGCGGAGACGACAACGTCTCGATTATACGTCAAAGGAAACGGAAAAGCATGAGTCTTAAATTGATTTAATCGGAATTGAGAATTTTGGGGAAAATTGTAATTGAAGGAATTGAACTATTGAATGAATCGGGAGAGATAAAATAAGACTCACCAAGTCAAGAGCACGGCGGCGCTGGGACGACGGCGGAGCGGCGGTCGCGCTCGTGCGACAGAGAGAGAGGAAGGGAGTCGGCGGTGGTTCTGCTTGGAGGCGCGACGGCGTCTGGTCGCCGAAAAAATGAAGAGGCGTCGCGGCACCGAGTTGAGCAACGCGGCCGATTGGGCGGCGCTTTGGGGTCGGCGGTGGTGAGCGATGGGCAGGGGTGTCGCGGTGGCTTCGTCGGAGGGAGAAGAGAGAGAAAGGGGCGACGCTCCGGCTGGGACAGAGGCGACGGACGGAGGTCGAAGGCGGCGCGACGCGAGGGCGGCGTCACGGCGGATGAGCGACGGAGGGCGGCGGTGATTTCGGCTGAAGGAGGAGAGAGCCGAGAGGAGAGATGAGTGAAATCCGTAAAATGGAAGAAAACGTCTTCTGTTCCGTATAGATAAGGAGAGAGAGATATTTTCTTGGAAAATTGGTTTCTTAATTAATTAATTTAAAAGAAATAAATAAACATGTGGCTGTGATTAATTCTTCTAATTAATTTAATTCAAAAGGTGAAAGTAAATTATGTGGGTAAGGGTTAACCCTTTTAATTCGGATATTTTCGTTCCCACTTGATACGGTTTAGGAGTCGTTTGGTTCACGAGTTTAATCCCGATTTGAGAATTAATACAGTTTTAAAATTCAATTAATATTTTATCGCATTTGAGTTATAGAAGTATATTTTTATCAATAAATTATACGGATCGAGATCCTTAATTAAACTTGAATATTTAATTTCTCGTAATCCTTTATTCGTTTGAAAGATTCGATTCTTTCTACGAATTTAGGAATTTGTAAAAGGGTATATATTTAAATTACACAAAAGCACACAAAATAATAAAATAAAAAGAAACAAAGATAAGAAAATAAAATAAGGGTTCTAGGAGTATAAAAGGTATAAAACGGGACGGGGTATTACATCCTCACCCCCTTAACAGAATTTCGCCCCCGAAATTCAGCTTCTAGGTATTGCTTAGGTATTGAGGGTATTTGGTTAGGACTTCATCCTCTATTTCCCAAGTTGTTTCTTCTTTCCCGTGTTGGCTCCACTGGACTAGAACTAATGGTATTTCTTGATTCCTTAATAAGTGTAACTTCCTTCCTAGGATAGTAACTGGAACTTCTTCATAAGTCAGGTCACAACTTAAACCTAAATCTATATGACTAAAAACAGGGTTTGGATCGCTTATGTACTTCCTGAGTGTAGATATGTGGAACACATCATGCACTCGTGATAACTCTGGTGGTAGTGCTAAGCGATAAGCCACATCCCCGATTCTATTCAGGATGTCAAATGGCCCATTGTATCGCGACTTTAGCTCACCTCTTTTACCAAAACGGATTAGACCTTTCATTGGTGTCACTCGGAGAAATACTTTATCGCCAATGTCGAATTGTAAATCTCTCCTCCTAGCGTCCGCATATGACTTCTGACGGTCTTGAGCCGTTTTGATTCTTCTTTTAATCTTTGCGACTATCTCAACCGATCTTTCAACTAGTTCGGGTTTGAGAATCTTTCGAATTCCGACTTCATCCCAACAAACTGGTGATCTACACCTTTTCTCGTAACGTGTTTCGTACGGTGCCGTTTGTATTGTCGCCTGATAACTGTTGTTATATGCGAACTCTACAAATGGCAGGTGGCTCTTCCAACTTCCTGCAAGATCTAGAGCGCAAGCTCTCAGCATACCTTCGAGTGTCTGGATAGTTCTTTCCAATTGTCCGTCAGTCTGCGGGTGGTATGCGGTGCTAAATTTCAATTCAGTCCCTAAGGCTCATTGCAGACTTCCCCAGAACTTAGAGGTAAAACGGGGTCTCTATCGGACACTATCGAGACTGGTACACCGTGCAGTCTAACTACCTCTGCTATGTATAGTTAGGCGAGCTTGTCCAACGTATACGTCATTATAACAGGGATAGAGTGGGCAGTTTTCGTAAGTCTATCTACGATAACCTAAATAGCATCGTGATTCTTCACCGTTTTTGGAAATTCGGTGATAAAATCCATAGTGATGTTCTCCCATTTCCACTCTGGCATCTCCAGAGGATGCAACCACCCTAGAGGTTATTGGTGATCTGCACAATACTGCGTTGAAAATTCTAAGTTTAGGATGAATTGGTACTATATCTTACTCCACTCAAAATAGTTTTGTCTAACTACTTACTCTAAAACTTCTGGTCCAAAAGGGGTGGTAAACCTTAGTGGGGAGGTTTGATTTTTGAAAGGTCCTCCATTAGTTAAAACCAAAATATCTTCTCGGTTTTCTTGGTCGACTAAGTTTGTTGTCACTCTACCTGATTTAAGACTTAGAAGGTCTTCTAGTCCTCAAACATGCAAACTTTTCTTCCTACATAGTTGCAAATTTTCCTCTACTTCGAAGTCTACTATGTATCCCATAGATAAAAATCAATTGTCCTTTCTTTTTCAACTAAAGTATTCCCATAACATATAAATGTTAATTCTTAACACATAAGACTAAGATCACATCTAGCTTACTCATTCCACAAAAGGGCTCTACTTAAGCTTAAAATCTTATGTTATCCCAAAAGAAAGTAAATGTGTCCATGTTTCATATTTCTTCTTATGCATGAACTAGTTCGTTTTCAATAACGTCTAGTTACTCAACTTAAGAACGTGCAGTTCAGTTTCTATTTGATGTTCATCCAAGTCTATCTCCAATCAATTCACTAGGCTTTAGGTTCTAATTGTATTCCTCAAAGTTCACTTTCACTTAAGGTCTATTCTTCTATACTCTATATCCCCAAATTTTCTTAAATTCTTAGGCACAAGGGAGCGAGATGCTCTAGTACTAATCGATACATAAGCAGTTGATCTAAAATTCACACTTGCTAAATTTGGAATACAACTTCTCTCGTCTCATTGTCTTTAAGACTGCCTTGAGATATTCTTTGTGTTGCTCTTTGCTCTTAGAGTACACAAGACGATGACGAATTGGTCCAGGTACGGATGAAACACTCTATTTATCATATCCATGAAAATTGTCGGAGCGTTTGTTACTCTGAAAGGTATCACGGTGAACTCGAAATGTCCATATCAAGTCTGAAATGCTGTCTTCGGGATATTCTCGCTCTTGACCTTTAGCTGGTGGTAACCAGACCTCAGATCGATCTTTGAGAATACCGTAGCATTCTTCAACTGGTCGAACAAGTCTTCTATCCTCGGAAGAGGATATTTGTTCTTAATGATCAGTTGATTGAGACCTTGGTAGTCTATGCACATACGGAAAGTTCCATCTTTCTTCTTTACGAACAACACGGGTGTTCCCCATGGTGATGCACTATGCCTGATGAACTTCTTTTCAAGCAAGCATTGCAGTTGTTCCTTTAGTTCTTCTAATTCCTTTGGCGTCATTCGACAAGGTGCTTTAGATACTGGTGCTGCCCCAGGTATCAAGTCGATGGAGAACTCTATCTGACGATCAGGAGGTAACCCGATTAATTCCTCAAGAAACACGTCAAGATATCCATCCACAATTAGTACCTTGATGCGTAACTTATCGTCTTTCTCTCCTGCTGAGATGTGGACGAGGTAAGCTTGACATTCCTCTTTTCGTAATATTACTGCAGCTTGGATTGCTGATATTACTCGGGTTTCCTTTTTGGTCTTGATTTCACGAAATGTGAAGCGTTGACCATTACGGGTTTCGAGGTCGATCTCACGTTCTGCGCATTTTATTATCGCTTCGTCCTTTGTTAACTAGTCAATGCCTAATATTAAGGCAAAGGTTTTTATCTCAAGGATGTGAGGATCGGACTCTATCAGGTGATCGATTAGCGTTAGGGGTAAACCTCAAATTCGGTCCTTAATTTCCATAGTAGTTCCAGACATTTCTTAGCGCGGCCTGCTGAGGTGGCTTAGGTTCAGCCTGAGAAGGTGAGTTCTGTCCTATAGGATCCTTTGGTACAGGAACGGGGTTAACGCGGGGTCGTCCACGTCTACGTTCTGGTGCCATTCTAAAGGTGGTTCTGATCGGAAAAAAATAATATTGATACGATATGTATAGGTGCGAGAAAGTTATAAAAACATAATCGGACTAACCAAAATTAACACAAAACGTTCACTGAAAACATGTGTGGTACGTAATTCACCAGATGCGCATTGGGGCCCCAATGGTACAGTGCTCACATTCGCACAGTATTCTAGGAACTAGTAATGTGTCATTAAGTGATAATCAGATAAAATATGACATTTAATATATAAAGCAAGTAAAACACATTGACAAGTAGTGAGCACATAATAAGTATATATATATCTAAAAGTTTTGGTTCTACGGAGGTCAGTCTCTTTACATTACGTCATAGAATACAAAAGGCTTCTAAGTATAATTCTAACGCATCGTATCCTTGCATTAGTACGGACCACGAGCGAAAAAAGGAGTGGGTTAAAGCTATGCTGCTATGGTCTAAGTAAAACGGTCATACGTCTGACTACTACTATATGTCAGGAAAGGGTGGCACATCTATGTTGTACGTATTTGTGACTACATCAAAAGGCTAACTGTTTAAAAAGATTTGATCACTCTGACTGATCACTACTATCATACGGAAATACCCATCGCCGACTTCTTTCTAGGTATGTCTCCAAGTGAATGTGGGGTCGTTGAACTGGGTCTTCTATTCTCGTCCGTTCGAGTAGTCTTACAGCGATAGGACGGAGAACAACTCAGTAACCCCTCTGGCAAAATGAATCACGACTGTCAAACAAGTCTCGTCGTAGGATATTGGAGTGCCTCTTGCCCTTGGCACGCAGTCTTGTGAACTGGGTTATAAACATACTGACAGATTCTAAGGTTAGCTAAGTGTCTTCTAATTATCGGGATATAACTATCTTAGGTGGATTCTTACATGGAAAGGGATTCGTAGTCAAAATTTTAGTTATTCAGAAACATTATTTAAACAATTAGAGCACACAGTTCAAATAATCATATAACATAATTTATGAAGTTTATAACTTTACACAAATATATTTATTTCTATCATTCACTAATTATCTGCATTTCAATAGTAATATAAACGATATTTCGTGGTTCTTTCTACACCTCGTAGATGTTGTTTCGAGTTCGCGATCTTTTGATTGGAGTTTTGTTATGAAAGTCAAGTTGTCGCAATACCATAAACTTTTAGGCAATAAAATAAAAACATACCTTCGAGGAGCTACTGACGGTAATAGGAGACACATTTCCCCTCAAGTGATTTAATTAGTGATCTATACTTACATGATAAGAAAATTTTAATTAAAGAAAAAGAATTTTGGTTTGATGAAAACAATGATTTGGGTTTTGGTCCGAAAGTTTTGAACATAAGCTCTGATACCATCTGTAACGCCCCGAACCCAATATATATTAATTATATCGAATTCGAAGTGTTATTGTGATCAAAAGTCCGAACTATAAAATTTTTGAAGGAAATATAACGGAAATGAGAGATGATGAGTTTTATGCAGCGGAAGAAATGAATAGAATAATTTTAATATATATCTCTCACACATATATGTGTACATAAATCATAGTATCAACAGTAATGTTTTATTTAAGTGGGGAACTCCGTGTCGTCTCTATTACTGTCCTTGCTCCACGAAATCATAATCTGCAAGGGGTTAGGAAAATGGGGCGTGAGAATTGAATTCTCACATATGGGTGATTTGCAACATCATGGGATTGGTAAATCCGAAATATATTAAGTTATACTCATTAATAAAAATATATAATTTATTTAAGCAGTTGACATAATAATACAAACATCATATATCATACAAATAACAAGTTCACATAATAATCAGTTGGGCACAACAGGTTTCACATCATATAATTGAAATATCACAAGTTGGTTCACGTTAAGGGGCAAAGCCCACAATCAATTTCACATATAATAAATCTATTCTCAAAACAATATAAATAATTCCCCGTGACCATGCACCTGATCTATTATCAAACATGGCCACGCACCACTTCCACAAAGTTACTCTTTTCAACTCCAACCATCATCAGCCTTGATTCCGAGGGCGTCCAACGACAGCGTCCCCGGAGACCGAAAAATAATCAACAACCTTGATTCCGAGGGCGTCCAACGACAGCGTCCCCGGAGGTCGGAAATAAATACCCATATCACAACTCCGTACTTACTGACTTTCCATAAAACTGATACAACAAACTTCACTGGGAAAAATACTTGATTGACAACAGAACTGATTCATGCTCACATAAGGTACTTAATCATACAATGGTGATAGAGTCATAAGACAACAGGCAATATATATCATATATAGTTATATCACAAAATCCAAACAGTTATATAGATAGGTGCTACATATATGTTGGATTAATTGTTTTAGATTGATTTAGTCGAGTTCAGAAAATACCGGCACGACGTTATTATTAGCAGATCAATCAACAGATCATCACCCACCTGATTGTTTCGAGTCCCGAGAATGATGTGTAGGCAGAGGGTCGAGTCCTCGGTGCGTGTCTCGAAAAGTACAGAATCCTAATAAGGAGTATTTCGATTAAAAGATTGACTTTTAAATTTGAAAAAGCTTTAGAGTGTGAAACACGAGGATTGAGTAGATTGTTGTCTTTAGAAAACTATTGAAAACTAAGATTTTCAAAGATTGATTTCTATTTGATAAGTACACCCCTTTTTAAGAGGAGGTGCATCAGGGGGATGTATTTACTAAATTTAGAGGTGTAACAGGGGGTGTATTTACTAAATTCAGTGATGTAACAAGCGGGTGTATTTACTGAATTCAGTGGTGTCCTTAATAAAGGCCCTTTAAGGAAAAATATAATTATTAAACTTGGAATTACTTAGAAAAATAAGATTATTACTTAGAAAAATTAATAAAATTAAAGAAAAGGTTTTTCTTTCTTAAGAGTTCTATTTCTCGTTTTTAAACGAATCTATTAATTTCTCCAAGAAAACTATTTTACTAAATTGGATATTTAAAAGACTTATCTTTTGGGTTCTTAATTTCTAACAGGGGTACGAGGGGAAGAAGAGTTTCCATTTGTTTACGAAAAACTCAACTAACACTAAAACAAACTAATTTCATCACCATATCATCAACTAACCAAACCAAACTAATTCATCTATTCAATAATACCCTCCAAGTAAAACAACAATACTAAACACTAATTCAACAATATTAATCAACAAACCCAATACTACCAAATCTAACAACTAACACTATATAACAATTTCAATAATACTAATACCAACAACATCAAAACTCCATCTACAAGCTCACAGGCTTCAAAACGATTATCTTAAAACTTACAACGACTCAACGGGGAAATCAACTCAAATCCTAATCCACTATTACGAGAATTAGAAAGAATTAAGCAATTCTTACGAGTCCCAAACCGGGCAGCCTAACGGCGTCGATCGGTGTTTTGATAATTCGTCGGATATTTTGGACAGCCTAACGGCGTCGATTGAGAACCCGGAAAATTGAATCGAACAGCCTAACGGCGTAGTTTCGGTTCTTCCGAAATCAAATGGGCAGCGGTTCGTCTTCTTGGCTTCATCGGAAAATACGAAGAGATGACGGCAACAACGACATCTCGATCGGAATTGAAAAGGAACAAAATCAAAAATCAAGGGTTTGTTCAAAGGAATTGAAATTAAATGAATTGAAGGTTGGGGTTTTTCAATTACTTACTGGAAAAGAGAAAAGAAAGGAGGCGGCGGCACTGGGCGAGGGCCACGGCGGCGGTGTGGTGCGAAGGGGAGCGGCGACGCTCCGGCTGGAGACGCAAGGGCGGCGCGACGGTGCTGAGAGGTGCGACGGCGGCGCTGGGCACGGCGGTGAGCGGCGTCGCGTCTGGGGCTGTGTGAGGGAGGCGTCGGCGCTGCTCCGTGGAGGAGGCGTGACGGTTGGAGCACGGCGGTGCTCGTGCCGTCGCTGCGCGATGAGAAAGAGGCGGCAGCGTTTGGGCGGCGGCGCTTCGTCGGTGGTCGAGCGGCGGAGATGGAGGGATTCGGCGTTGAAGCGCGGCTCCGATGTGCGAAGGAGGGCAGCGGCGCGGCGGCGTTCGTGGCGGCGGTCGTCCGCCGGAAAGATAAGAGAGAGAAGGCTGTGGTTTCTCTTTGAAGCCAGAGTGAAAGCTGTGTATTTTTAGACGCGTTTTGGTTATTAGAGAGAGAGAAAGCTGAGAGTGAAATTGGGAATTCTGATTTTGGGGAGGAAGAGGCGTACGCGTTTTTTGCTTCTTGGAGGAGAGAAGGAGATATTTTATGGAAATTAATTTCTTAATTCATTAATTTTAAAGTGAAGGAATAATATGTGGGTGAAAATTAATTCTCTAAATAATTTAATTTTAAAAGGAAAGTAATTTATGTGGCCAGAAACTAACCCCCTTTAATTCAGATATTTTCGTTCCCACTTGATACGGTTTAGGGATCGTTTGGTTCACGAGATTAATCCCGATTTGAAAATTAATACAGTTTTAAGATTCAATTAATATTTTATTGTATTTGAGTTATAAATGTATATTTTTATCAATAAATTATACGGATCGAAATCCTTAATTTAATTTGAATATTTAATTTCTCGTAATCCTTTATTCGCTTTGAAAGATTCGATTCTTTCGACGAATTTAGGAGTTTGTAAAAAGGGTATATATTTAAATTACACAAAAGCACACAAAATAATAAAATAAAAAGAAACAAAGATAAGAAAATAAAATAAGGGTTCTAGGAATATAAAAGGTATAAAACGGGACGGGGTATTACATCCTCACCCCCTTAACAGAATTTCGCCCCCGAAATTCAGCTTCTAGGTATTGCTTAAGCATTGAGGGTATTCGGTTAGGACTTCATCCTATATTTTCCAAGTTGTTTCTTCTTTCTCGTGTCGGCTCCACTGGACTAGAACTAATGGTATTTCTTGATTCCTTAATAAGTGTAACTTCCTTCCTAGGATAGTAACTGGAACTTCTTCATAAGTCAGGTCATAACTTAAACCTAAATCTATACGACTAATAAGGTTTGGATCGCTTATGTACTTCCTGAGTGTAGATTGTGAAACACATCATGCACTCGTGATAACTCTGGTGGTAGTGCTAAGCGATAAGCCACATCCCCGATTCTATTCAGGATGTCAAATGGTCCAATGTATCGCGGCTTTAGCTTACCTCTCTTCCCAAAACGGATTAGACCTTTCATTGGTGCAACTTTGAGAAATACTTTCTCGCCAATGTCAAATTGTAAATCCCTTCTTCGGGTGTTTGCATAAGATTTCTGACGGTCCTGGGCCGACTTGATCCTTTCTTTAATCTTTGCGACTATCTCAGCCGACTTTTCGACTAATTCGGGTCCGAGAATCTTTCGAATCCCGACTTCGTCCCAACAAACTGGTGATCTACACCTCTTCCCGTAGAGCGCTTCATACGGCGCCATTTGTATTGTTGCTTGATAACTGTTGTTATATGCAAACTCTACCAATGGTAGGTGGCTTTCCCAACTTCCTTCAAGATCTAGAGCGCAAGCTCTGAGCATATCTTCAAGCGTTTGAATGGTCCTTTCCGATTGTCCGTCAGTCTGCGGGTGGTACGCGGTGCTGAACTTCAATTCAGTACCTAAGGCTCGTTGCAGACTTTCCCAGAATTTGGAGGTAAAACGGGGGTCTCTATCGGATACTATTGAAACTGGTACTCCGTGCAGTCTGACTATCTCTGCTATGTATAGTTGGGCGAGCTTGTCTAACGTGTACGTCATTCTTATAGGGATAAAATGGGCAGTTTTCATAAGTCTGTCTACGATAACCCAAATGGCATCGTGATTCTTCACCGTTTTCGGAAAACCGGTGACAAAATCCATAGTGATGTCCTCCCATTTCCACTCTGGCATCTCCAGAGGGTGCAACAACCCTGGAGGTCGTTGGTGATCTGCTTTAACTCATTGGCAGGTTAAACAACTCCTGGCGAATTGAGCTATCGATCTCTTCATACCCCTCCACCAAAAGTTCTCTTTCAATCCCCGGTACATTTTCGTCTCTCCGGGATGAACGGTGTAAGGAGTGCTATGTGCCTCTTTCAGAATTTCGTTCCTAATTCCGTCATCCTTAGGCACACAGATTCTGTTATCGAACATTAAAGCTCCATCAGTACCCAACACGAATCTCTGAATGGTTCCTTCCTCAGCGCGCTTACGTATTCCTCTCAAGAATTTATCGTCCTTTTGCGCTCCTAGAATCCTTTCTCGTAAGGTCGGTTGTAGGGTGAACGCGTAAACCATGGAATCTGCACAACACTGTGTGGAAAATTCCAAGTTTAAACGAGAGAGTTCTCCCATTAGTGGTAATTGCGTGGTCGGAACGACGCTTAGTTTTGTATCTTCCTTTCTACTCAAAGCGTCTGCCACTACGTTTGCCTTTCCAGGGTGATAGTGGATAGTGCAATCATAATCTTTTACCAATTCGAGCCATCTTCTCTGACGCATGTTTAATTCCTTCTGCGTGAAGAAGTATTTTAGACTCTTATGGTCAGTGTAGATCTCACACTTTCCTCCATATAGGTAGTGTCTCCAAATCTTTAACGCGTGAACTACTGCGGCCAGTTCTAAGTCGTGCGTTGGGTAGTTTTGTTCGTGATCCTTAAGTTGTCGAGATGCATAAGCTAAAACTTTCTTATTCTGCATCAGAACACAACCCAAACCTGACAAAGAAGCATCTGTGTAAATGACGAATCCTTCTGATCCATCTGGGATGGTTAACACAGGCGACGTGGTTAGCCTTTTCTTTAGTTCTTGAAAGCTTTCTTCACAACTTGAATCCCAAGTAAACTTCTCAGTTTTCTTGGTCAGTTTTGTCAGCGCTTTCGCAATGCTGGAAAAATCTTGTATGAACCTGCGGTAGTACCCTGCTAACCCAAGAAAACGAATTTCATTGACGTTAGTAGGTGCCTTCCAGTTCGTGATGGCTTCTACCTTTGCTGGGTCCACTTCAATCCCTTTTGTGGAGATTATATGTCCTAAGAACATAACACGGTCGATCCAAAATTCACACTTGCTGAATTTGGCATACAACTTCTCTCGTCTCATTGTCTCTAAGACTGCTTTGAAATGTTCTTCGTGTTGCTCTTTGCTCTTAGAGTACACGAGTATGTCGTCGATGAAGACAATGACGAATTGATCCAGGTACGGATGAAATACTCTATTCATCAGATCCATGAAGATCGCTGGAGCATTCGTTACTCCAAAGGGCATCACGGTGAACTCGTAATGTCCATACCGAGTCCGAAATGCTGTCTTCGGGATATCCTCGCTCTTGACCTTTAGCTGGTGATAACCAGACCTCAGATCGATCTTTGAGAATATCGTAGCATTCTTTAACTGATCGAACAAGTCTTCTATCCTCGGAAGAGGATATTTGTTCTTAATGGTCAGTTGATTGAGACCTCGGTAGTCTATGCACATACGGAAAGTTCCATCTTTCTTCTTTACGAACAACACGGGTGCTCCCCATGGTGATGCACTAGGTCTGATGAACTTCTTTTCAAGCAAACCTTGCAGTTGTTCCTTCAGTTCTTCTAATTCCTTTGGAGCCATTCAATAGGGTGCTTTAGATACTGGTGCTGCCCCAGGTATCAAGTCGATGGAGAACTCTATCTGACGATCAGGAGGTGACCCGGTTAATTCCTCGGGAAACACGTCAGGAATATCCATCCACAATCGATACCTTGATGCGCAACTTGTCGTCTTTCTCTCCTGCTGAGATGTGGACGAGGTAAGCTTGGCATTTCTCCTTTCGTAATATTACTGGAGCTTGGATTGCTGATATTACTCGGGTTTCCTTCTTGGTCTTGATTTCACGAAAGGTGAAGCGTTGACCATTACGAGTTTCGAGGTTGATCTTACGTTCTGCGCATTTTATTATCGCTTCGTCCTTTGTTAAACAATCAATACCTAAGATTATGGCAAAGGTTTTCATCTCAAGGATGTGAGGATCGGACTCTATCAGGTGATCGCTTAGCATTAGGGGTAAACCTCAAATTCGGTCCTTAATTTCCATAGTAGTTCCAGACATTTCTTAGCGCGGCCTACTGAGGTGGCTTAGGTTCAGCCTGAGGAGGTGAGTTCTGTCCTATAGGATTCACTGATACAGGAATGGGGTTAACGTGGGGTCGTCCACGTCTACGTTCTGGTGTCATTCTAAAGGTGGTTCTAATCGGAAAAGAATAATATTTTTACGATATGTATAGGTGCGAGAAAGTTATAAAAACATAATCGGACTAACCAAAATTAACAAAAAACGTTCACTGAAAACACGTGTGGTACGTAATTCACCAGCTGCGCATTGGGGCCCCAATGGTACAGTGCTCACATTCGCACAGTATTCTAGGAACTAGTAATGTGTCATTAAGTGATAATCAGATAAAATATGACATTTAATATATAAAGCAAGTAAAACACATTGACAAGTAGTGAGCACATAATAAGTATATATATATCTAAAAGTTTTGGTTCTACGGAGGTCAGTCTCCTTACATTACGTCATAGAATACAAAAGGCTTCTAAGTATAATTCTAACGCATCATATCCTTGCATCAGTACGGACTACGAGCGACAAAAGGAGCAGGTTAGAGCTACGCTGCTATGGTCTAAGTAAAACGGTCATACATCTGACTACTACTATATGTCAGGAAAGGGTGGCACATCTATGTTGTACGTATTTGTGACTATATCAGAAGGATAATTGTTTAAAAGAATTTGATCACTCTGACTGATCACTACTATCATACGGAAATACCCATCGTCAATTTTTTCTAGGTATGTCTCCAAGTGAATATGGGGTCTTTGAACTGGGTCTTCTATTCTCGTCCGTTCGAGTAGTCTTACAGCGATAGGACGGAGAACAACTCAGTAACCCTTCTGACAAAAAGAATCACGACTGTCAAATATGTCTCGTCGTGTGATATTGGAGTGGCTATTGCCTTTGCACGCAGTCTTGTGAACTGGGTTATAAACACACTGGTAGATTCTAAGGTTAGCTAAGTGTCTTCTAATTATCGGGATATAACTATCTTAGGTGGATTCTTATATGGAAAGGAAATTCCTAGTCAAAATTTTAGTTATTCAGAAATATTATTTAAACAATTAAGGCACATAGTTCAAATAATCATATAACATCATTTATGAAGTTTATAAATTTACACAAATATATTTATTTTTATCTTTCACTAATTATTTGCATTTCAATAGTATTATAAACGACATTTCGGGGTTCTTTCTACACCTCGTAGGTGTTGTTTCGAGTTCGCGATCTTTTGATTGGAGTTTTGTTATGAAAGTCAAGTTGTCGTAATATCACAAACTTTAAGGCAATAAAATAAGAATATACCTTCGAGGAGCTTCTGACGGTAATAAGAGACACATTTCCCCTCACGTGATTTAATTAGTGATCTATACTTATATGATAAGAAAATTTAATAAAGAAGGAGAATTTTGGTTTGATGAAAACAATGATTTGGCTTTTGGTCCGAAAGTTTTGAACATAAGCTCTGATACCACCTGTAACGCCCCGAATCCAGAATATATTAATTTTATCGGATTCGAAGTGTTATTGTGATCAAAAGTCCGAACTATAAAATTTTTGAAGGAAATATAACGGAAATGAGAGATGATGAGTTTTTATGCAGCGGAAGAAATGGGTAGAATAATTTTAATAAGTATCTTACACACATATATGTGTACATAAAGCATAGTATTAACATAAATGTTTTATTTAAGTGGGGAACTCCGTGTCGTCTCTATTACTGTCCTTGCTCCACGAAATCGTAATCTGCAAGGGGTTAGAAAAATGGGGCGTGAGAATTGAATTCTCATATATGGGTGATTTGCAACATCATGGGATTGGTAAATCCGAAATATATTAAGTTATACTCATTGATAAAGTGTTTATTTTATTTAATCAGTTGACATATGTAAGATTATAAAGTTTAAACGGCATTTAAGCATATTTCGCATAATATAATTGAAATAGCACAAGTTGATTCACATTAGGGCAAAGCCCAAATCATATCACATATTATCACGAACTGACAAACCATAAACGTATGATCATTCCACTTCCAACAAAGTTACTTTTTTCAACTCCAACCAAACAACAAAGTTATCATTTTCAACTCCAACCAAAACTTACTTCATCCAACCACACAAACTCACATCATCCAACCATAACATCCCTCAAAATAAGCAAGTATCAATGGCCTTCTTCCCAGTGCATCAAACGACAACTGACCGGGGACCAGATCTACTTGATCAACAACCTTGATTCCGAGGGCGTCCCCGACAGCGGCCCCGGAGGTCGGATTTAAAACTCGATCCCGACTCCGTACATACTGACTTTCCACAAAACTGACTCAATTGACTTTACAGAGAATAATACTTGACTGACAACTGAACTGATTCATGCTCACGTAAGGTGTTTACTCATGCAGTGGTGATCGATTCACAAAACAACAGGCAAAATATATAACATATATAGTTATATCACATAATCCAAACAGTTATATAGATAGGTGTTACATTTATATTGGATTAGATATTTTTGATTTGATTTAATCGAGTTCAGGAAATACCGGCACGACGTTATTATTAGCAGATCAATCAGCAGATCAATCAACCACCTGATTGTTTCGAGTCCCGAGAATAATGTGTAGGCAGAGGGTCGAGTCCTCGGTGCGTGTCCCGAAAAGTACAGAATCCTAATAAGGAGTATTCCGATTAAAAGATTGACTTTTGAATTTGAAAAAGCTTTAGAGTGTGAAACTCGAGGATTGAGTAGATTGTTGTCTTCAGAAAACTATTGAAAACTAAAGTTTTCAAAGGTTGATTTTTAATTGATAAGTACACCCCTTTTTAAGAGGAGGTGTATCAGGGGGGGTGTATTTACTAAATTTAGAGATGTAACAGGGGGTGTATTTACTAAATTCATTGGTGTAACAGGGGGGTGTATTTACTGAATTCAGTGGTGTCCTTAATAAAGGCCCTTTAAGGAAAAATATAATTATTAAACTTGGAATTACTTAGAAAAATAAGATTATTACTTAGAAAAATTAATAAAATTAAAGAAAAGGTTTTTCTTTCTTAAGAGTTCTATTTCTCGTTTTTAAACGAATCTATTAATTTCTCCAAGAAAACTCTTTTACTAAATTGGATATTTAAAAGACTTATCTTTTGGGTTCTTAATTTCTAACAGGGGTACGAGGGGAAGACGAGTTTCCATTTGTTTACGAAAAACTTAACTAACACTAAAACAAACTAATTTCATCACCATATCATCAGCTAACCAAACCAAACTAATTCATCTATTCAATAATACCCTCCAACTAAAACAACAATACTAAACACTAATTCAACAATATTAATCAACAAACCCAATACTACCAAATCTAACAACTAACACTATATAACAATTTCAATAATACTAATACCAACAACATCAAAACTCCATCTACAAGCTCACAGGCTTCAAAACAATTATCTTAAAACTTACAACGACTCAACGGGGAAATCAACTCAAATCCTAATCCACTATTACGAGAATTAGAGAGAATTAAGCAATTCTTACGAGTCCCAAACCGGGCAGCCTAACGGCGTCGATCGGTGTTTCGATAATTCGTCGGATACTTTGGACAGCCTAACGGCGTCGATTGAGAACCCGGAAAATTGAATCGAACAGCCTAACGGCGTAGTTTCAGTTCTTTCGAAATCGAATGGGCAGCGGTTCGTCTTCTTGGCTTCATCGGAAAATATGAAGAGATGACGGCAACAACGACATCTCAATCGGAATTGAAAAGGAACAAAATCAAAAATCAAGGGTTTATTAAAAGGAATTGAAATTAAATGAATTGAAGGTTGGGGTTTTTCAATTACTTACTGGAAAAGAGAAAAGAAAGGAGGAGGCGGCGCTGGGCGAGGGCCACGGCGGCGGTGTGGTGCGAAGGGGAGCGGCGACGCTCCGGCTGGAGACGCAAGGGCGGCGCGACGGTGCTGAGAGGCGCGACGGCGGCGCTGGGCACGGCGGTGAGCGGCGTCGCGTCTGGGGCTGTGTGAGGGAGGCGTTGGCGCTGCTCCGTGGAGGAGGCGTGACGGTTGGAGCACGGCGGTGCTCGTGTCGTCGCTGCGCGACGAGAAAGAGGCGGCAGCGTTTGGGCGGCGGTGCTTCGTCGGTGGTCGAGCGGCGGAGATGGAGGGAGTCGGCGTTGCAGCGCGGCTCCGATGTGCGAAGGAGGGCAGCGGCGCGGCGGCGTTCGTGGCGGCGGTCGTCCGCCGGAAAGAGAAGAGAGAGAAGGCTGTGGTTTCTCTTTGAAGCCAGAGTGAAAGCTGCGTATTTTTAGAGAGAGAGAGAAAGGAACGCGTTTTGGTTATTAGAGAGAGAGAAAGCTGAGAGTGAAATTGGGAATTCTGATTTTGGGGAGGAAGAGGCGTACGTGTTTTTTGCTTCTTGGAGGAGAGAAGGAGATATTTTATGGAAATTAATTTCTTAATTCATTAATTTTAAAGTGAAGGAATAATATGTGGGTGGAAATTAATTCTCTAATTAATTTAATTTTAAAAGGAAAGTAATTTATGTGGCCAGAAACTAACCCCCTTTAAATCAGATATTTTCGTTCCCACTTGATACGGTTTAGGGATCGTTTGGTTCACGAGATTAATCCCGATTTGAAAATTAATACAGTTTTAAGATTCAATTAATATTTTATTGTATATGAGTTATAAATGTATATTTTTATCAATAAATTATACGGATCGAAATCCTTAATTTAATTTGAATATTTAATTTCTCGTAATCCTTTATTCGCTTTGAAAGATTCGATTCTTTCGACGAATTTAGGAGTTTGTAAAAAGGGTATATATTTAAATTACACAAAAGCACACAAAATAATAAAATAAAAAGAAACAAAGATAAGAAAATAAAATAAGGGTTCTAGGAATATAAAAGGTATAAAACGGGACGGGGTATTACAAAGAAATCAATTACCACTGAGGACTAATTCTTCACATTTCAGAACAGAAGAACTTATCCTCGCTGTAGGTCCTCTTCAACACATACTAAATGTGCTAGTGCAATCTCTTGGTCCAAACAGGCCAATCTGAGATGTACATATCGACCTTTCACGACGGATTGTTTAATTCCACCTAGGTCGTGAATTCATACGTTTAGTTACAAGGAAACCGTTACTGTGATCTTCCGTGATCTGATATCACCACATTAACTACAATGTAACTCGTACTGTAAATAGAACGGGTTGCAATAAATATTTAACATTCATTCATATTCAAAGCAAATGTGATAAAAGAATTATTCTCATAAAACAAAGTGTTTAATACATGAGTTATACGAAGTAAAAGCATACTTTCACGTATAACTCCAATAAACGGCGCGCGCCCCCTCTACATTCAAAAGAGATCGCGGGTTCGATTCCCCTTGAATGCAAATTTGGAATTAATTATTATAGGCCCAATAAGACTAATATGAAAGTTGGACCTGAATATATAGCTTGGGGGCCGATGGTCAAGTTGTTCTCACCTGCCCTGGGTGTGCGGAGGGTTCGGGTTCGGGTTCGAATCACACGAACCATTTTTTTCTTCTAAGCTCATGTGTCCGTCGCAAATACATAATTTGCAACGGATATGAGCCCGTCACAAATATTTTTCGGGGTAATTAAAAATAAAAAATCCGAACATTTTTGCAACGGCCAATTGTCCGTCACAAATTTTTGCAACCGGATCAGGTCGTGGTCGGAGCGTTTTGCAACGGGAAAGACCGTCGTAAATTTACGACGGGTGCCCAAATTCCATCGCAAAAATTTGCTACGGCAATTTTGATTACGGACATGTGTCCATCGCAAAAGCTATCGCAAAGTGTATTTTGCGACTGAATTCCATCGTAAAACAAAGTGTTTTTTTGTAGTGTGACATGATGGTTGCTTTAATTATAATCATATTTTACATAGAGTTGCATTGAAATATATATAGTCACCAAGATAAGATTCATCCATTTTCGAGAACGAAAAGGGGAAACAATGATGAACATAAGATTGTATTATATATATATATATATATATAATAATAGTTTATTCCTTATAAATAGAACCCTCAACTTTATTGTATTGCAATTTATGTTGACAAAAATTATCAGGGTAAATTGTACTTTTGGTTCCAAGAGAATGAGTGCATTTCAAAATGGTTATTTTTTTGACATTTTTAGTCACGTTATTTTTTTTCCGATACTTTTGGTCCCAAGAAAACTATACTTTTGGTTCCAAGAGAATGAGTAAATTGTAGTTTTGGTCCAAGAGATTGGTTTAAATTATAATTTTGGTCCTAAAAATTAACAAGATGGAACCAAAACTAAAAAAAAATAAAAAATTACCAAAAGTGTTTTGCACTTATAAAAATGAGCCCAAAGTGCAATATTCCCCTTTACTTAGATATGAAACTTTTCACAGTTTGAAAGACATGTCAAATGAGGACAAAAATGTGGCATATAGTTCGACTATTTTTTTTTTTTTTCTGTGTAGATTGGACAGAGTTTCCTTGTTGGTTCAAGGGCATTGCAAGCTGTAACAATGGATTCTTTGGTTTCTGGGGAAAAAAAAACAAAAAACAAAAAAAACAAAAAAATATTCTAAGTAAAGTTGTTTAGCACATTCATTTCTAGTATTTTTTGAAAATGTTAAAATCCCAGCAGACTACAAACGCCTTTTTTTTTTCCCCATCCACAACTGAACATATCCAGAGATACTTAAAGCTTGATAGGCTCCTTTCTCCATCTCAACTGGAAGTGAATTTTCAGAGCAAAAAATGGGCTCACAAAAAATCTATCATAGGAAATTTCCACAATAATTACATTCTCGAGTTCATCGTTCATCATCAAGCAAATTTCTCTTACGCGTTGAACATTTCTACTGCGAATATTCACCACAAAATCATCAGCATTTTCTCTTTGGTTCCTGGCAGTAACATGTAATAGGGTTACAAAGTTAGGGCGACAACACCGAAATACAGATTCTTAGGCCATAAACCAAGCATAGCATGGTGCATGAATCTCCAAATTCTCCACTGCAGGTTTAGTTAAGGCTTCAAAATCCAACCTCTCCTCCACATTAGACTAAGATCAATTTTTGAGGAGTTCGAACGTGTCAACAATTTGTTTAAGTTGAGAAACCATGCAGCACTAGGAGAATCACATGTTACATATATATCAGACTCCCATGTTTCACTTATGCACTTAAGTGAAAGATCATAAATCTCTATTCCTTGGTAATTGTAGCCTATGTCGCTAAGGCATAATTTCTTCAAGCATGGAAAATTGGACGACATGTTGCTCAAAAACAAGTTATTGACATCAGATTCCAGTCCAATATTATCAGAGCGCTCTCTTATAAAGGACAACAATTTTAATTTCTCAATCAAGGGGCAGTTGGAAATTAGACCACGAATTATATATCACCTTGTACCCGTATTGTGTCTAAACGGAGAGATTTAAGTTTTCGGCAACATACCTTTCTATCTGGCCCTACATCAATTGTGCACCCTCTTACACATAATCTGACAAGGGTTTCTGATCCAAGCACTTCAACTGGTAAAGTGAATTCATTACAATAGCTTAGAAATTCAAATTTCAAATCTAGGGCACCCATGTTGATTGCTTTCACAATTAATTCTTTGGCAAGATTGTAATTAAGATGTTCCAAATATTCAACACATAATCTGAAACTTTCAATCTTTAGATTCAAAGCTTCGTACCTCTGCAAAGTCTTCTTCACAAACACCCAAAGATGTCGAAAGTGACGAGAGTCGAAATCTAGGTTGGGGCGGGTGGAGCAGGCGGCGTACCAAGATTTGGAGAGAATGCATGTTTGAGCAGCTTCTTCAGCATCAAGAAAATATTGTATGCGTTGAATCAACACTTCGGGGAGCGGAAACTCGCCAGCTTCTTTTCTTCCCTTGCGATTTGCCATCGAGCAATGAATTTGAAATGGAGGGATGAGTATAACCCTCCATATATAGACGGAGCTGAAATTTATTATGACCAGTTTATTTTTTATTGTTCACTGAAAATAATGAGGAAAGATAATTAAAGATATTATATTTTAGGTAAATTGCTAATAATTAATTTTTATGAATAAAAATATTCTAATATTTCTCAATCACATCCTATAATTTTTTATTTACTTTTGACTAAAATATAGACACCCTCGTATAGAATACATAACAATAAAATTAAATTTCTTTTGCCCACTTCTTTAAAATTCCCAAATCCCAACTATATCTCATTTTCTCAAACACGGATTACAGTAAACGAGTTAATTGCACATTTGAACTTTTGGTCCAAAAAGAATGAGTCTATTTTAAAATAATCATTTTCATTTTTATACTTTTAGTTCCATAATTTTTTTCGACACTTATGGTTTCAATATAATGTATAAATTGATATTTTAGTCCCCAGAAAGGGATAACTTTACAATATTGGTCCTAAAAAATAATGGATGAGACCAAAATTGTAAAAAAAAAAGGGACCACTTCTGGACATAGATACCAAAAGTGTTTTGCAACATGTTTTACAACATTCACCTCTCAAGTGTAAGAGGATCGTGTATAAAAGTAAGTGCCTGGTTAAATTTTCGGTCCACGGCACTACAAAAAACTCGCTGATTAGCGACGGAAATTTGCGACGGACACCTTATCCGTCGCTAATTTTAGTATTTTGCGACGGATTAGCGACGGATTTTGACCATTAGTCGTAAATTCTAAAAATTTGCGACGGACTTATCCATCCGTCGCTAATTCTTAGGTTTTGCGACGGAAAGTCCGTCTCAAATTCCAAAGTGAAAATTAAAATAAAAAAATAAATAATTTGCGACGGACACATGTTCGTCGCAAATTTTGGAGATCCGCTTCGCGACGGAACGTCCGTCGCAAATTTTAAATTTGAAATTAGCGACGGACATTTGCGACGGAATGTCCGTCTCAAATTTCAAAGTTGAAATTTAAAAAAGTAATTAAATAATTTGCGACGGACATGTGTCCGTCGCAAATTTTGGAGATCCAACCGGGTCTTGACCCGACTTATTTGCGACGGAAAGTCCGTCGCAAATTTCAAATTTGAAATTAGCGACGGACATTTGCGACGGAATGTCCGTCTCAAATTTCAAAGTTGAAATTTAAAAATTAATTAAATAATTTGCGACGGACACGTGTCCGTCGCAAATTTTGGAGATCCAACCGGGTCTTGACCCGAGATATTTGCGACGGAATGTCCGTCGCAAATTTCAAATTTAAAATTAGCGACGGAAATTTGCGACGGAATGTCCGTCTCAAATTTCAAAGTTGAAATTTAAAAAAGTAATTAAATAATTTGCGACGAACACGTGCGTCGCAAATACAATTAATTGTGTATAAACGAACAAATTATAAATTTACGCATTGTCAACATAAAGAAAAGGAATAAATTTTTTGAATTATGAAAAAACAATGAGTCAATTTAGATGCATATACAATTAATTGCGTAGAAATGGACGAATTATAAATTTATGTATTGTCGAAATAAATAATTTTACAAAATAAAAGTTTGGGCACACAATATAAACAAGCTATAACGAAAAGGAATTAATTTTGTGAATTATGGAAAAAAAAAAAGACTCAATTTGAATACATATACAATTAGTTGTGTATAAAATGAACGAATTATAAATCTACACGTTGAAATAAATAATTTTACAAAAACAAAAAAGTTGGGCACACCATTTATATAAACAAAATTAGAAACGAAAAGGAATTAATTTGGTGAATTATGAAAAAAATTCAATTTGGATACATATACAATTAATTGCATAAAAATGAAAGAATTATAAATTTATTTTTTTTAAACAAATAATTTTATAAAAAAAAAAAGTTGGGCACAACATTTATATAAATAGGTTAGAAACGAAAAGGAATTAATTTGATGAATTATTAAAAAAAATGAATTAATTTGAATACATATAAAATTGATTGCATAAAAATGAATAAAAGAAGCTCATGGTCTAGCGGCGCGCGCCTCCTTCGCATGCACAAGAGGTCGCGTGTTCGCATGCACAAAGAAAAAAATTAGTCAATTTGGATACGTATACAATTAATTGCGTACAAATGAACGAATTATAAATTTAAGCGGGAGTCGAAATAATTAATTTTACCAAAGTAATAAAAATTAAATGGCCACAACATTTATAAAAACAAGTGAGAAATGAAAATGAATTAATTTGGTGAATTATGGAAAAAAATGAATCAATTTGGATACATATACAATTAATTGTGTACAAATGAACGAATTATAAATTTAAGCGGGAGTCGAAATAAATAATTTTACCAAAGTAATAAAAATTAAATGGCCACAACATTTATAAAAACAAGTGAGAAATGAAAATGAATTAATTTGGTGAATTATGGAAAAAAATGAGTCAATTTAGATACATATACAATTAATTGCGTACAAATGAACGAATTATAAATTTAAGCGGGAGTCGAAATAAATAATTTTACCAAAGTAATAAAAATTAAATGGCCGCAACATTTATAAAAACAAGTGAGAAACGAAAATGAATTAATTTGGTGAATTATGGAAAAAAAATGAATCAATTTGGATACATATACAATTAATTGTGTACAAATGAACGAATTATAAATTTAAGCGGGAGTCGAAATAAATAATTTTACCAAAGTAATAAAAATTAAATGGCCACAACATTTATAAAAACAAGTGAGAAATGAAAATGAATTAATTTGGTGAATTATGGAAAAAAAATGAGTCAATTTAGATACATATACAATTAATTGCGTACAAATGAACGAATTATAAAATTACGCGTTGTCGAAATAAATAATTTTACAAAATAAAAAATAGTTAGGCACAACATTTATAAAAACAAGTGAGAAACGAAAATAAATTAATTTGGTGAATTATGGAAAAAAAAATGAGTCATTTTTGATACATATACAATTAATTGCGTACAAATGAACGGATTATAAATTTAAGTGGGAGTCGAAATAAATAATTTTACCAAAGTAATAAAAATTAAATGGCCACAACATTTATAAAAACAAGTGAGAAACGAAAATGAATTAATTTGGTGAATTATGGAAAAAAAATGAATCAATTTGGATACATATACAATTAATTGTGTACAAATGAACGAATTATAAATTTAAGCGGGAGTCGAAATAAATAATTTTACCAAAGTAATAAAAATTAAATGGCCACAACATTTATAAAAACAAGTGAGAAACGAAAATGAATTAATTTGGTGAATTATGGAAAAAAAATGAATCAATTTGGATACATATACAATTAATTGTGTACAAATGAATGAATTATAAATTTAAGCGGGAGTCGAAATAAATAATTTTACCAAAGTAATAAAAATTAAATGGCCACAACATTTATAAAAACAAGTGAGAAATGAAAATGAATTAATTTGGTGAATTATGGAAAAAAAATGAGTCAATTTAGATACATATACAATTAATTGCGTACAAATGAACGAATTATAAAATTACGCGTTGTCGAAATAAATAATTTTACAAAATAAAAAATAGTTAGGCACAACATTTATAAAAACAAGTGAGAAACGAAAATGAATTAATTTGGTGAATTATGGAAAAAAAAAGAGTCATTTTGGATACATATACAATTAATTGCGTACAAATGAACGAATTATAAATTTAAGCGGGAGTCGAAATAAATAATTTTACCAAAGTAATAAAAATTAAATGGCCACAACATTTATAAAAACAAGTGAGAAACGAAAATGAATTAATTTGGTGAATTATGGAAAAAAAATGAATCAATTTGGATACATATACAATTAATTGTGTACAAATGAACGAATTATAAATTTAAGCGGGAGTCGAAATAAATAATTTTACTAAAGTAATAAAAATTAAATGGCCACAACATTTATAAAAACAAGTGAGAAATGAAAATGAATTAATTTGGTGAATTATGGAAAAAAAAAGAGTCAATTTAGATACATATACAATTAATTGCGTATAAATGAACGAATTATAAAATTACGCGTTGTCGAAATAAATAATTTTACAAAATAAAAAATAGTTAGGCACAATATTTATAAAAACAAGTGAGAAACGAAAATGAATTAATTTGGTGAATTATGGAAAAAAAATGAGTCATTTTGGATACATATACAATTAATTGCGTACAAATGAACGAATTATAAATTTAAGCGGGAGTCGAAATAAATAATTTTACCAAAGTAATAAAAATTAAATGGCCACAACATTTATAAAAACAAGTGAGAAACGAAAATGAATTAATTTGGTGAATTATGGAAAAAAAATGAATCAATTTGGATACATATACAATTAATTGTGTACAAATGAACGAATTATAAATTTAAGCGGGAGTCGAAATAAATAATTTTACCAAAGTAATAAAAATTAAATGGCCACAACATTTATAAAAACAAGTGAGAAATGAAAATGAATTAATTTGGTGAATTATGGAAAAAAAAGAGTCAATTTAGATACATATACAATTAATTGCGTATAAATGAACGAATTATAAAATTACGCGTTGTCGAAATAAATAATTTTACAAAATAAAAAATAGTTAGGCACAACATTTATAAAAACAAGTGAGAAACGAAAATGAATTAATTTGGTGAATTATGGAAAAAAAATGAGTCATTTTGGATACATATACAATTAATTGCGTACAAATGAACGAATTATAAATTTAAGCGGGAGTCGAAATAAATAATTTTACCAAAGTAATAAAAATTAAATGGCCACAACATTTATAAAAACAAGTGAGAAACGAAAATGAATTAATTTGGTGAATTATGGAAAAAAAATGAGTCAATTTGGATACATATACAATTAATTGCGTTCAAATGAATGAATTATAAATTTAAGCGGGAGTCGAAATAAATAATTTTACCAAAGTAATAAAAATTAAATGGCCACAACATTTATAAAAACAAGTGAGAAATGAAAATGAATTAATTTGTTGAATTATGAAAAAAAAAAAGAATCAATTTGGATACATATACAATTAATTGTGTACAAATGAACGAATTATAAAATTGCGTATTGTCAAAATAAATAATTTTACGAAATAAAAAAATAGTTGGGCAAAATATTTTTATAAACAAGTTAGATACGAAAAGAAATTAATTTAGTGAATTATAAAAAAAATGACTTAATTTTAATACATATACAATTAATTGCGTAAAAATGAACGAAAGTAGCACGTGTCCGAGTGGCGCGCGCCCCCTCCACATGCACAAGAGGTCGCGCGTTCGATTCCCCTTGGGCGCAAATTTGGATTAATTGTTTAAGGCCCAATAAGACTAATATAGAAGGTGGGCCGCCTATAATAAGCTATGGGCCAGTGGCCCAGTGGTCCGCGCCCGCCCCGGCCGCCCCGGGTGCCCGGGCTCGAACCACGCGAGCCACATTTTTTTTTGTATAGGCTCGGTATTTTGCGACGGCCAAATTCCGTCGCAAATTTTTAATTTGCGACGGAAAAATGTCCGTCGCAAATTATAACCGAAAAAATAAAAAAAAATTAATAAATATTTGCGACGGATTGTTGCCGTCGCAAATATTGTTGACCCGACCCGAATAATTTGCGACGGACTACTGTCCGTCGCAAATTTTGAGCGACCCGGTCGGGTTTGACCTGCCAATTTTGCGACGGTTTTATCCGTCGTTAATTTGCGACGGACGGCAAAATCCGTCGCAAAAATTAGCTACGGCTGTTTTAGGAACGGACACGTGTCCGTCGCAAATTCCGTCGCAAAACACTGTTTGCGACGGATTTTCCGTCGCAAAAATCCGTCGCTAAACAGTGTTTTTTTTGTAGTGCGGGTCTAGTGGCTAGTGTAGCCCTAATACTATATGTTGGCGCGTGGTTGTAGTGCTAATCAATATTTTGGAGAAAAAGTTTTCTCGAAATAAAAACTCAAATTAAACAACTAAAAAAATGTAAACAATTAACTAAAGAAAAGCAATAAACAATTTTAGGGATTTTTCTATCAATTAAAAGAGAAGTGTTCGGTTGTTTTTCATCACATGAGAATCAAATACATGTTCAATAAGTAATCACTATTCAAGTTTTTGATCAACTATAGAAGCAATCACTAAGCATCACTGTTGGATTCCACGCAGCGGAAGTTATAGATTCACCAACAACGAATCAAGTACATGGCTGCATAACATAAAACATAAAGGATGAATAAACAATATAAATCCTTACAGTGCTTCGAAGACAGAATCCTCAACTACTGTGTCCATGTAATTCATGTTCACAAATCTGCACAGATTTGTCAGCGTTGAATCCCAAGACGAATTTGCTAGGAAAATTCAACTGGAGATTTTATGGAGAAATTATGAAAATTGTCGAACTCATGAATTAATGAATCCTTACGGTCTTATATTTATAGGGAAAACCCAGCTTAAATCTTAAACTATGAAGATTAGGAAATATATTCCCTAATCTTAAAAATCAAACCTCATAGATTTGATTTCCCTATCTAAATAAAATCCCACAATAATATTTCATATTTTATTTTGGGATTCCTATTTAATTAAATATAATTTAATTAAATAGTAATAATAATTAATTTTAAATTAATATATTATTTTTTCTCTATAAATGAAGGCAAAAATTTGTATGAGACCGTCTCATGGCATGAGACAACACAAATTAATACCCACCCCTATCAAAGTGTTAATGAGTCAATGTCCTAGTTATACCCATTCTCATTGTCTCATGTTATGAGACGGTCTCATATAAGACCTACTCATAAATGAAATATTAAATTCAATTTAATTAATACTTAATCAATCAACTTTAATCTGTGAAGTGAATTACTTGTTGTGTAACCCATAGACCCTTATATATCGAGCAATTAGTCAATCTAACGGTCGTAATTGAACTCTAGATAATAAATCAGACGTTCTCAATATATGAGGTATGTTGCGAGGAAATGTGCAACTACCTCTAACTATACGTGGGCTATTGTGATAACATCCTTTTATTTGCAAATACTCCATTAAGTCTTGAACATGATGAAGTGTCTATTCAAATAACTTAAGCATATTATCTCTAATCACTAATTGATAATTCATGTCACACTTGGTCACAAAGTCCAAGTTGACGTGCATCGGACGATGACTTAGATCCAATTATGATGAGAAGACGAGCATTCTCTCTAAATCCACATTGAGGAATGAATCTTATTCTTGGCTTAACTACCACACACATGCATTTTGTGATGAACCCAATCCAAGCCATATCTACCCATGGAAGGGGGGAAAATATCAAAATTAGTCCTGTAACTTAGGTTGATTCCAATTTAAGTCCTGTAACTTTTTATTTTCTCAATTTTAGTCCTGGAGTTGTCAATTTTAGTCCTGTAACTTTTTATTTTCTCAATTTTAGTCCTGTAACATTTTATTTTCTCAATTTTAGTCCTGGAGTTGTCAATTTTAGTCCTGTAACTTTTTATTTTCTCAATTTTAGTCTTAATGTTATCAATTTCAGTCCTTTTTGGTATTAAAATTAAAATACTCACCAGAAGAATTGGAGTTTTTTTATTTCCGGTAAATCGTACACGTGGACTACCACATAATCAAAAAATTAAACGACCATCTAATTATAACTGGCCCGTTTGAAAACAAAAATGGCTCCGACCCAAATCAGTGAGTTTTTTAATTTTTAGGCAATATAAGGACTAAAATTGACAACTTCAGGATTAAAACTGTGAAAATAAAAATTTACAGGACAAAAATTGAAAAAATAAAAAGTTACAGGACTAAAATTGACAACTCCAGGACTAAAATTGGAATCAACCTTAGTTACAGGACTAAAATTGACAACTCCAGGACTAAAATTGAGAAAATGAAAAGTTACAGGACTAAAATTGGAATCAACCTAAGTTACAGGACTAGTTTTGATATTTTCTCCATGGAAGGGTGCAAGCATTAGTCATGGTCAAAGTTCATCACTCCATACATGTCGTGCGTATTGACCTCAAGTCAAAGAAATATCACATTGCTCCCACTAACTGAGACACCCGTAGACACGTAAAGTGGAATTACATCAAATGATTTCTCGAATGGGTATACCAATACCCTCTAAGGTATCTGTGCATCCATCATGAGATACCTAGTATCTCGTAGTAAGTGAGATCTTACTACACCCTCTAAGAGTATGATGCAGACCGCACACCAATCTCAACTGCATCATCAATATCCCATTTTTGATGATCCTTGATCGGACCTATTTGAGAAACATGTTTAAGTCAACTGAGTTCTTACACTCTCAGTGACAACAATGACTCATGGGAGCACAAATAAGAATAAATGCAAACAACCAAACATAATATTAAAACAAGTGTAATGCTATACATTTAATATTAAATAATTAATAATATTAAAACCAAAAGTGAATATTATCTAAATATTATGTTCTCACAATAGGATCGTCTCTAGGACACTAACACTAACAATCACTCGGACGCGCCCCGTATTTGCTTCCTAGCCCTTGCAACTTTTTCCTTCTTTTATTTTTGACCCCGTTTTTCTTTCACTATAAAAGTAATTTTAATTTTATTTTTAGGTAAAATGCTAATACTTTATTTTTACTAATAATAATATTTTAATTTTTTTCAATTACAACCTATAATTTTTTATTTACTTTAGACTAAAATATATTGGCCTTTGTATAGAAAACATAACAATAAAATTTCATTTTAATTGCCCACTTCTTTAAAATTCCCAAATTCCAAGTTTATCTTATTTTCTCAAACCCGAACTATAATAAATGAGTTAATCGTACTTTTCGTCTAAAAAGAATTGGCCCATTTTAAAATAATCCTTTTCGTTTTTATATTTTTAGTCTCATAGTTTTTTCGACACTTTTGGTCCCAAAATAATAGATAAATTGCAAATTTGATCCCCAGAAAAGGAGTTAAATTTGCACTTTTGGTCTTGAAAATTAATGGATAAGACCAAAACTGCAAGAAAAATGATCATTTTGCCCATAGATTCAAAAAGTGTTTTGTACCTATTCTCTCGGGACCAATGATGCAATATTTTCTATATTAAATTATACTACTAAAATTAAAAAACCCATTAAATTAAGAGTATATATAATTTGAAACTGTTCATATAAATCACTTGAATACCCTTTAGTAGAACAAATCTTGTTCTTTAATGAAATCAACAAATACATTTTAATGGAATAAAGCATACACTTCAAACCCTCCAACTCATACTCATTAGTGATAGCAATTATACTCTTTAATAAAGACAACTCATTATTTTCAAAGTGGTTCATGTATCAGCTATGTGTTTTGTAATGTATATTAGATGGCTAACATATTGACAGATTGCTAACAGTTAATGTGTCATCTATTAATTTATCATGTTTAAAGGGCTGACATCACTGGAACACAAAAATGACACGAAATTTCGGTGTCCTAGTCAGTTCAATACGATAAGGACAAGGACTCAATAGGTCCAAATACTAACTAATGCGACATAAATTGGTCATCCGAAATGAAAATTACATGTGGACACCTTTGGTAACATTGATGTGTTGAGTGGACCTTGAAGACAGTTTAGCAAGTGAGAGTAAGGCGCTCATGATTATTAGAAGATGAGTTTGTTTTTCCTGAGTTGAATCCCGACTAAATTACATTGTAGATAGGCATAGGCCAGATTTAAGTACAATCCTTGTGAGAAGACGTATGCACTGACCCAAGAAGGTCTAGTTCATCCCATTTGGAACAGGAGAGGAGTCCCACTTAGAATGGAAACAATTGATTTGATTGACTACAAAAAAAAAAAAAATCTCTTCTAAAGTGGGTGATTGAAATTAATCTCTAAGTATTAAAGAAGAATTTAACAAGGGTCTATTATTCACCAAGGAATTAACGAGGGAAGAAAAACCTTCGTCTATAAAGAGGAATTTAACGAGCAAAAATGAACCCCAAAATTTTTGACGATGAACAGGACAAGGGTTGGCCCCCACTCGGCAATTCACAAGGGGAAGATCCCTCGGCAAACAACTGCTAAAGTTTCATAAGGTATATCCCTCGACAACTTACTCTTTTTTTCTTTATGTAATCTGGGCAACAGGAGGGACTATGTCCCTAGCCAACTTACCTCTTTTTTTTGTTTTTTGTTTTGATGTAAACTAGGCAATGTCACATTTGTGTGTGTATATTTATATACGTACGTCTATTACATATATAATTCTTTTATGTTCTAACTTGTTTTAATAAATATTATTACCAGTTATAATTTTTTTGTAAATTTAATTCGAGAATGCGTAATATTATAATCCGTTAATTTGTACGTAATTAATTGTATATGTATCTAAATTGACTCATTTTTTTATATATTTCATCATATTAATTCATTTTCGTTTCTTACTTGTTTTAATAAATTTTGTTACCAATTGTATATATTTTTGTATTGTAGATTTATTTATTTTGACAATGCAAATTTTTTATTCATTTGTTTGTAAACTAAAACATTTAATTATTTATATAATAAAAATATAAAATTGTCAAAAACATTTAACAAAAGCAATGTCGATTAAAAAAATTCGATACATGATACAAAAAATTTAAATTTTCCTAATCATCGGATTGAAATCCGGGATCATCCCCCTCTTCATCCTCATATCTAGGTTTTGGAGTAGCGACAGCGACGGCGGGATTTGAGGCTGCACCGGATCTGGTGGTGGTGGTACCGCTCCACCTAATGTGGAGGAAACTAGTCTCCACCACTTGGCAATCTCCTCCCTATTCTTTCGCTGCACCTCTTACTGCTGCTGCTAGATGAGCTTCATCTGCTTCACAATAGTCGAAAGTTGTCTCTCGATGTCGCTGGGATGAGAGTTGATGTAAGACTAGGAGGAGGATGAGCCTGATCCACGAGATCGGAGCAATTTTTTCCCAAAACCACTCAATACATTGAATCATCCCTTTTTAGCCCTAACGTTCTTAAAGTAAAGCTCATTTTGATCGTCCACATATAGCTTTGGGGGGGGGGGGGGGGAGAGGCATAGAGCTCGATCCATCAGCCCCTTACGAAGGCTGGGATTGGGAGGCAAGGTCACCGAGCATCATCCACTGCAAATTAACAACACTTCTAATTTATTAATGAACCCTTAAAATTTTAAAATAATACTTACGTGAATCTCGGTGGTGCGGCCATAGGTAGAAATAATACTCCGGCTCCTACAAATAAATATTTAGTAATTAATATTACAAAATATTTATAAAAATTATTAAAAATATAAAATTTGTCACTTATAAATTGCAACTCTGCTCGAAAATGAACCGAGAATTGGCCTGATGTCTCACGATCCCTTCTCCACTAGGGTTGCTAAGGCGATTCGTCTTGTTCTTTTTCGACCTACTCTTGAATTCGTCGCTATTCCAGTAGCTAAAAAATTGGGGCCAAATCTCCTGGCCCCTGTTGTCCGTCCCCATATTAGTCGAGGTCCTATCCGTGTTATATGCTAACCAAAAGTGATACATCACGTCACTGTATCGATTCGTGCCCTTCCCACAGAAGTTCCTCCACATCTGGGTGCCCAAACGTAAAAATTTCTGCAATTATATTAAAATCTAGATATTAATTTATATCATTTATATTAATAAACGATGAATAAATTCAATAAATTATACCTTAAACTCCTCAAAATACATCATTTTTCTCTCTTCGGACACTGCCCCCAGTGGAAACCGTGTTGGGGTTATACGTGAAAGAATGTTTTTACTTTGTATAACCTATGTATTAAACACTAATTTATGAGAATAAATATTTTTTAGCACTGTTTCTTTAAATATGAATGAATGTTATATATATTTATTACAAACCGTTCAATATATAGTACGTGTTACACCGTAGTTAATGTGGTGATACCAGATCACATAAGATAACATTAACAGTTCCTTGTACATAAAAGTACAACTTCACGACCTAGGTGGAATTGAACAATCCACCATGAAAGGTTGAGGTGCAGTTTTTCAGATTGGTCTGTCTTGACCAAGAGATTGCACTAGCACGTTTTGTATGTGCTGGAGAGGACCTACAGAGAGGATAAATTCTTATGTGCTGAACTAAGAAGAATTAGACCCCACTGGTTGTTGATTTCTTAATCTATGTCACTTAAATATGATTGTGTGTGGTTAATACCTATTGCTTTGATTCATGTTTGGTGAGAATTATTGTGACTTCGATACCTTGTGTTTTAGGCAATAATATTAATCATACGACAGTTGCTAAGATTTAATACCTTGCATGTACGTCTTGTGTGATTTTTCCCCTTGGTGGGCTCAGAAATTTTATCATACCAAATCTTACAATTGGAAAATTAGTTTTCTGGTATTCATAATAATGTTGTGTTGTCTTTACTCCAAGGCTCAATATATTAATTAATTTAGAGCTATTTAGAAGCTCAATAAATTAATGGACTAAATAATTTTAAACATGAGAAATAATAACCTGGACCTCATATTATCATAATATGGATTAAGATGGACAGTGCATTATTAATTTAATAGTGGTATTAATTAATATTAATGGGCTAAATTATATTGTGGCTAAATATTAAAAATTCAGAAGACAATTGAAGGTCCAATCTTAATTCTCCTAAAGGCCCCTCAAGTAGCCCAATAATAGCCCAATAATATTAAGGTGATTAAAATAAATAAAAAATTGTTGCCTATTTTTCATAATTTTTCAAAAAATACAAGATTTAGGGGAGAAAGGTTTTCTTTGAATTTTTATGGAATGAAGATAAGTATTCTTGGAATACAAGATTATTTCATTAATTAAAAAAATCTTCTCCTTGGTTTCTTGTATAGCTATTTTTGAATTTTTGATAATTATGAGAGAGAAAAGATTTTGTTGATTTTCTTGAAAATATATTATAGAAGATATGTATTCTTGGAATACAAAATTATCTCATAAATTTAAAAAGATCCAAATCTTGATTCTTATCTCTAATTTTCGAAAATTACTATAAGAAAAGAATGTGAGATTTTTGTAGAAAATTTAATTATGCTAAAAAGAAGATATATGTGATATACTCGAAATTTTTTGGACATCAAGAAAGAGATTTTCTCTTCACTTTTCCACACAATTTTTTTGAAATTCCCTATTATAAATAGGGGGTGATACTTTCATCCCCACTCTACAGTTCCATGAATTGGAAAAATCAACAACAATAAATTTTTCTTTATTCCTAGTTTTATTAAATTGTTCGTTAAGCACTTCCCACCAGTGAACGAGCAAGACTAAAGGAAAATACTTGAGAAGATATTTTGGTTGATATGATTAATTAGCTTGTCCCGTTCTACTCAAAGGTCGTCTCTTCAAGAGGTACATAATCGCATAAACTCCAAGATATTACGCTATATGGCTTTTACGTGAATTTAATTTATATGAATGAAATTATATGTTGTTGGTGAATTATTATTATAATTAATTAGGATAAATTCATGATAGTAATAATTAGATTTAAATTAGTATTTAAATTTCATCCCGAATAGATCCGGACAAAACGATTTTCCCAACATACCGGTGGGCTCGAATCCACCCTTCAAGATGGATTGGGGAACTTGAGTAGTAACCTCATGTCCCAGAATCCAACTGCAACATTAAAATTCTAAAGTTAGTAAAATAATTAGATTTTAATAAATTATTGACTGTAGAATATTAGAAATTACGCTGAACCGCGAGGCTCAACAGCAATCCGGTTCTGAGCAACTGGATGTTGGTGGAAGGAAGATGAGCCCTAACCAGCCTGGGATGCGGATGAGGATCCCTCAAGTGGGACAATCAGAGCAAGCACGGGTCTGAATGATCTCATTCGTCTCCTCCCTCTTCCTCGACCCCTCTGCTGGCTCCCACTCCCACTACCGGATCAACTGTCTTGTCCACTCATCTATACAATAATTCAATAAACACAAAGATATTAAAATTGAACTAACCTAATCATACCACTCTCCTAATATAATCATCATACTAAATCGATAATAAAATACAATACTACTTAATCATATGTAGTGTAATAACAATCAATCAATAAAGTCTCCTAAATATTATAACAATTCTTCTACACATATTCATTCAATATAACAATAATCAAAATATATAAAAATCTAAACAATTATCCTAAAATATTAAAAATCTAAAACATTCAATATAACAACAATCAATATAAAAATCTACAATTATCCTAAAATATTAAAAATCTAAAACAATCAATATAACAACAATCAACATATATAAAAATCTAAACATCGATATCCTAAAATATTAAAAATCTAAAATATTCAATATAACAACAATCAACATATTTAAAATTCTAAACAATTATCATAAAATAAAACATTCAATATAACAACAAAGATTATAAAAATCTAAACAACAATATCGTAAAATATTAAAAATCTAGAACATTCAACATAACAACAATCAACATATATAAAAATCTAAACAAATATATCCTAAAGTATTAAAAATCTAAAATATTCAATATAACAACAATCAAAATATATAAAAATATACCCGTAAAAAAAAAACATATATAAAAATATAAACAACTATATCCTAAAATATTAAAAAATCTAAAACATGTTATATAACAACAACATGTTCCATCACATACTAACTATTAATACTCATATTTATACAAAAAAAATTAAAGACTAATTTACATGTTTTAAAATAAAATTTAAACAGTAAAAAATAGGAAAACTTATGATTATTGTGTAGAGATTGACAAAACGAGGACTTTGATCGGGATGAATTTGGCCCTTGAGTACTCGCCGAACGTCTCCTCCATTCCTTCTTTTCTTCTTCCTCTTTTACTCACTTGTGGTGAATGAGCTCCAGCCACTGCATTTTATAGGCAATTTTTTTTACGGACACTTTACCACCTTTGACCCTTAAAACGGCGCCACATTTGGTTGTTTTGCAACGAACAAGCCGTTGCAAATATTGAATTTAAAATTTATGACGGCCTTGTCCATCACAAATCAGTCATCGGCAGTAAATATGCATCGGTTCCCAAAAGGTTGCGGTCAAAAGGACCGGTTTTGCAACGGGCTTGTACTTCGCAAAAAACAAAAGTTGAAATTTACGATGGACTGCTCCGTCGCAAAATTATCGGCCACAATAAATCTGCACCAATTCCGAAAGGTCTCAGTCAAACATTTCAATTTTGCGTCGGCCATGTATATCGCAAAATATAAATTTGAAATTTACGAAGGTCTTTTCGTCGTAAATTTTGGCATGTTATACGAAGTTCAGGGGCCGCTTATTTTACGATGGACATATCCATCGCAAAATTCACGTAATTTGCGATGGGAATGTCCTTTCCATCGTAAATTATAACCACTGACGAGCACTGGTTATTGTCCGTCGCAAAACACGCATATCTGCAATGGAGTTTACGTCGGTCTCAAAATTTCATCATTAAAATGCTCGTTTTTTGTAGTGACTGGGTTAGTTTTGATATATCATATATGTGCCTATAAAGTGGCTTAATTCTTAAGTTCCAATGCCTTTCACAAGAAGAAGTCGAGTAACAAGCTGCAACAGGATTATTCAAATATCCGATGCGGTCGAGGCGATATGTTCGAACCAAGACGCACTGAGACGGTAGACATAGTTGTGAGCGAAATTAGGGATGGACTTTTATAATTTGAAGCTGAAATTGAATAGGCTTTTTTTTTTCAAAAAATTGAATGGCTTTTTCAAATTGAGGGCTTATTTACTATGCGCTTTTGAAATTAAGCCCTAATTTTATAAATAAAAAGTAACAATACCTAAAACCTCTCTTACACTCTCTCTCTTCACACATATCAAAGGTTATTTTTTTGACATTTTTAGTTCTGTGTACTTTTTTCGACACCTTTAGTCCAAAAAAAAAAAATAGAGTCTTGGTTCCAAAAGAATGAGTAAATTGCAGTTTTGATTCTACGAATTAAGAAATGAGACCAAAACTGCTAAAATTAATAATAATAATAAAAAATAAACTACCAAAAGTGTTTTGCAATTATGAAAATGAGACCAAAAGTGCAATATTCCCATTTCCTTGGATATGGAATTTTTCACAGTTTTGACAGCCTAACTTGAATTGGGCAGAGTTTCCTTGTTGGATCAAGGATATTGCAATTAAGCTGTAACAAAGGATTAATTGGTACCACGAAATAAAAAAGAATATATTGAAAAGCAAAGTTACGTTATTTTAACACATTCATTTCTAGTATATTATGATAATGAAATTCTCACAATATAATCCCAGCAGACTAAAACAAACGCCCTTTTCGTTCCCAACTCAACATATATTCCTATAAATTATAAATGGTATATCCAGAAATACTCAAAGCTTGATAGGCTCCCCTCTCCATCTCAATTGGAAGCGAATTACCTTAGGAATAAGTGGCCTCACTACAAACTTGTCTCTAAAAAGTTCCACATTAATTACATGCTTGAGTTCATCGTTCATCATCAAGCAAATTTCTCTTACGCGTTGAACATTTCCCCTACTAATATTCTCAAGGAAATAATCAGTATTCGCTCTTTGGTTCCCCACAGGAATACGATATAGAGTTGCAAAGTTAGGGCGACAACTCCAAAATACAAATTTTAAGGCCATAAACAAAGAAATTTAGAGATTTATTTGGGGTATATATGTCAAAATTTTATGATTCTTAATGGAATGCGAAATCTTTAGAACGGTACTTATTTTGAAATTGAGGAAATATAATTAAAATACACTCATACATTAAATTTATCAAAATCAACTGTAATCAAATAATTAAACAAAATATCATCTTGATAACTATCACTGTAGAATTATTTAAACAAAATTTAATTTACAATTGTGGTTTATTATCTTTTCTTAGAAAATAATTTTCTATAAATTTAAGTTCACAATATTAACAATAATAATTCTTAAAAACAGACTCCTACAATTTTAATTCTTTGTCTATGAACACAAATTTTACCAAATAGTCCTGAAAATGATATTATAATAGTTGACAATATACAAAAAATATAAAATTTTATTTTAAAAAATAAACTTTTTTAAGGCGGGGCGGCCAGCCCAACCCCGCAACTCAAACGGGCCAGTCCATTTAGGCCCACTTCCAATTAATGGAGATACACATCCGTCTAAATTCATCTACTCATTTTAATTGGTATTAGTAGATACACAAAACTTATATTACCATTTATACCCTTATTAATAAAAGAAAAAAATTCTAATAAGTAGTATTCGACAAACTGTTCCCAAAATTAACACAATGTTTCGGCAAAATGTTTCCAAAAAATTAACCAAATTTTGGAAACTCGTTAACCAATTTCGGCAATTGGTGTTCGAAAATATGTAAACTTTCTACTAAACAGGTCCGAAAACTGGCTTGGAGGAAATTTGAAAAGAAAAAATGTGCAAATGCCTAAAATGTCAATATTTCGCACAAAAATACACACAAAATAAACAAGTAACAACATTAACATTTTAAACTAGGGTTTATACATTAAAGAGAAAACCTATAGAATAAGGGACAAAAAAAACATACATAATAAGGTTGAAATGCTCTCATTTTCACTAGAATCTAGTTCGAAAAAATGAATTAATCGTTGTTTTGTATTATGATGGAAACAAGATCAATTTTGTTTTTTTCATTCACACACATTGCTTTGTTGATGCTAAAGAAGCTGCCCAAACTTGTATTCTCTCCAAATCCTGGTAGAGCCCGTGGTCCACGTGCCCCAACCTAGAATTCGATCAGCGCCACTTTCAAAATCGGGATAATGAATGGTTTTGGGAATTCATGAAGACAACTATACAAAGGTCGAAGCCTTGAACTAAATGAACCTAAAAATTGAGACTTTCGCGTTATGGGCTCTGTATTGGCTACGTTCTGAATGCGGTCTTGCTAAAGAATTAATTGTGAAAGCAATGAAAATAGGTGCCGTAGATTTCAGTTTTGAACTTAGAGACTCTAATCAAACATTCACTTTACCTCGTGATGTGCTGGAATCCGAAACCCTTATCAAATTATGTGTAAATACAAAGGTCAGTTGCCCTAATCTTAAATCCCTCTGTTTAAAAAGTATACAGCTAGATGATGATAAAAATTGTAATACATTTTGCAATCTAATCTCGAGCTGCCCCTTGATTGAAAAATTATCATTGGGGTATTTCACAGTCCTGCAATTTGGTCCTTGTGGATTGGGATCAGTTGCTGATGTTCTGCAGACCAATCTGTACGATAAGCTCAAATCTTTGTTTCTGTTTAATGTGGAAGTTTATCCCTTGTTTTTTAACGTGTCGTCTAATTTTCCTTGCTTGAAGGATCCGAGCCTCGACGATTGTTGGGGCTACAATCCCAGAGAGATACGCCTTTATAGGCATACACTTGAGTGCTTAAGCTTCGAGCAAACGAGACTATTGAGGGCCGTTTTTGATGTTCCTAGTATTCATAAGTTTGAATTTTCAGGCATAACCTGGCCTCTCTTGTCTTTTGAAACAACTTCTAGGGAATGGGAGTCTTAACAAGTGATTCTCCTAGTACGGCATGGTTCCTTGAGCTTAAAAAATTATTGATAGGTTTGAGGTCGTCAAAAATCTCTCTTACCCTCAATATTGACTCTATTGTGGAGCAGAGAGTGGGTTTTAAGCGTTTACCTGAAACAGCAGTGGAGAATTTGAGGATATATGCACCATCCTCTGTTTGGTTTAAGGCTTTGCAATGTTTATTGAGGATCGGAGTAGCCGTCGTAAGTTCACAACTCTACACTTGATGCGTTCGTGGAGCAGAACAGGGAAAGTGAAGAATGATTTTTTGGAGAATTTTTCGGAGAGAAATGTAGAGGGAGTAAGGGAAAATTGCTTGATGATGAACCCTGAGCTCGAGGAAGTAGATGTCCAACTTTTTGAAGAGAGGCAGCCTCTGCCAGAGAATGTTCACTTCCACTTGAGGCAGCCTAAGTTTAAAACAATGTTGGTCTCGACTCGTTTCCTAGGAAATTAAGTACATGAATAGTGATCATTTAAGCACCATGCTTCACCAAAGGCCTTTAAGGTATCACTGATTTATTTTAAAATTATGAGGCCAAATATTACATTTTTTGCTGTTTGGTTTTTGGAGATGTATGTTTTGCAAATTAATCCTCTCATACTTCTGCATTTAATGTTCTCAACCATTGTGCCGCATATGCATGCCTTGTGACAAATTAATCATTATAATTCTTTTTAAAATCCAGATTGTTAATTAAATTCATTTGCTTGGTAAAACTTATTCACATGCCACTGACTCACCAACTAAATGTTTGATTAATTCTCATTCTGATTATAATTAAAAAGAGTGTGAGTGGTGTCTTATAGTTCATAAAATTGAGAATGGCCTCTGCTCATGGGAAAACATGCATCTCTCTTTTGGAGGAAGAATTGTTGTTTTAAATGCCCTATTTATTATCTTTCCTTTGCTACAGCACCAAGTCACAATTAATGTATATTTCTAAATAGTGTAAATCCATAAAATTGCCCTCAAATTTATAGGGCAATAACCCTACATTCTTAAAAATTATTTTTTGCCCTAAAAAAGTTGATAAACAGTTGACAAAAGGTTGACACTCAGGTTGGTACGATATCAACATTTTTTCCAACCTTGTTTGAAATACATTTTTCTTTTTTTAAAGTTGGGTAAAAAAATCTTTTGCCCTACAAAATTTTGGGCAATATGCACTTTTCCATTTTAAAAAACATTAGTAATTTTATTAAAAAAATATAAATTCAATAGTATTAGTTTCTTGGATTAATTAATTATAGGTACCATCTAAGATATCAAATTACCCTTTGGTACCATGTGATTTTTCCATCACTAATTGCTTTAATTATTTTTGTGTTGTTCCTTTTTTAGCATTAACTATTTTTCCTTTATGGTTAAAAATAATTGTTTTTTCCTAATCCTTAATTTTATTGTAACGGTATTATTGAGGAATAATGTCAATCTAAAGCCTGAAAGATGGTAAAACTATTAATTTAAGACCTAAAAGATTTTTCTTATCGATTCAAGTCCTGAAAGATAGAAAACTATCAATTCAAGACCTGAATGATAGAACCTATCAATTTAAGACTCAAGAGTATTAAGACTATATTTGACATATAATAATTTATATTTTTATTTTATTTATATACAATATTATTTTTTCATTAATTCTTTTGTTTCTTATTTTTTCAATCACACTAAATTAATATATATTTATATTTTTGAAAATATAATTTATAAAAATATTATGGGTTAATAAAAAATTATTAAAGACCAAACACAATCTTAAAATAAGTAAATCCAAAATTAATAGTTTTATCTTTCAGGTCCTGAATCGATAGTTTTCAATCTTTTAGGCCCTGAATCGATAGCACTACAAAAAAACATGAAATAGAGAGGGGAGTTAAAGAGGGTAAAGCTTGCCCTCGTCTGTGAAGAGGGGCGAGACGAGGGCTAATAAAAAAGTATGTAGACGAGGGCCGAGGTGAGGGTGTGGACCCCCTCGTTAGTTAACGAGCGTGGGCCCCTCGATAAATTTCAAAAAACCGGACAGATGAGGGCGGGGCGCTCATTACGGGACCAGGGTGTGGCCCCTTGTGAGTTGTCGTGGGTGCAACCCTTGCCCAGCTCACCGGATTCACCGAGCCAAGGGTCCTCCCCCTCGTGAACTTCCCAAGCACATTAACCCTCGCCATCGTTAAAAACTATAAAGTTATCGAGGGTAATCCCCTCTTTAACCCCCTTGGTAACATTCTGAAATAAATACCCCCCACCTTTCCCATTTCAGCCGCAACTGTGAGCAGCCCTAACCACCTCCATTGCAGCCACCGGCGTCGATGGAAAGAGACACCCACCGATCGGGTTTTGGTCTACTCGTCCCCGTTAACATTTCTACGGTAATATTTTTCGTTTTAATCGGTTTAATTAATAAGTAAAATGCAAATTAGTTTCATGTATATATATGTATATATATATATATATATGTATGTATATATGCATGTATAGGTGTTAATTAGTTACTAATTATATAGTGTTTAGCTAGTTATTTAATTTGTATTATAATTAACTAGTATTGTAATTAATTCGTAATTAGTTAATTTGATAAATAAATATAATTGTGTTATTAATTAATTAATTAGAAATAATTACTAATATTTGTTATACGTATTTAAATTAATTATTTTGTATGATATATATATGTAATTATACATGTGATGAATATCGATGTTCGATTATTTACATTAATTATTAATTAATATGATGATGAATGTTAATTAGTTATATGTTTAAAGTTTATATTTAATTATGTTCGAGTGGAGGGGGTGGATGAATATATTGTTGGTTGTTTGCTAGCTGAAGAATGTGTGTTCCGACTTGATTAATTTTAATTATGTCGGAAATGGATGCACTATAGGATCTTAGTTAAATGGAGAATACGATAAAAATAAACGAAACTCTGCCGAAAATTTTAGATTAACTATATTAAATTAACAATAGGATAAATATAATGGATTTATTGATTTTTTATTAAATTTTGAATATTCTTTAATTTGAAACAAATTATAATATGAGTTATTTAAGTCGTAGTTGGATGTATGGTTCAAGAACAATTAATAGAATGATAGCTCCCAACTTTCTTAGTGGTCTTGAATCGTTTATACAATTCGCTACTAGCAAACCTGATTGGATGAGTGAAGGAGGTATTAGGTGTCCCTGCTCGAAATCTAGATATAGGAACCAGAGGTTTAGAGCACCAATTGACGTGAAAGCACATTTGTATATAAATGGGTTTATGTCCAATTATCACAATTGGGTTTTACACGGTGAACAAAATTGGGGTCATCTACCTCACCAAAACTATGATCAGTGGGCATCGACTTCGTACGGAGTAGATGATACTGTAGTGTCTACCTCATACCATGACACGATCACAGACTTAACTGGTCCTAACCTTCATTTTGGAAATGTGCAAGATGAACCCGTTAATGAGGAACCCCCAAATGAGGATGCTGCTCAATTTTATGACATGCTTTGTGCAGCAAACCAGGATTTGTACCATGGTTGCGAAACACACTCACAATTGTCATTCAACGCCCGACTGTTGAACATTAAAACTGAAAATAAACTGTCTGAGAGGGGTTATAATCAAGTTGTTGACTTGATTCGAGAAATTGTTGCTCTGGAAAATCTAATGCCCAGGAAATTTTCTGATAGCAAATAATTAATGAGTGGGATGGGTCTTCCGGTAGAGAGGGTTAATTGTTGTGCACATAATTGTATGATATATTGGGATAATGATAGTGAACTTGAACATTGTAAGGTTTGTGGTAATCTACCGTTTAAACCCCGTAAGTGTGGTGTTGATGGTCAATGGAAAAAGAAAAGGCCTTACGAGGAGATGTTCTACTTTCCTATCATTCCTCGATTGCAAAGATTGTATCTGTCCATTGCTACTGCAAAAGATATGACATGGCATGCAAGTTGCTCTAATGATGATACTGGTGTTATGCGTCATCCTGCAGACTCATTAGCTTGGAAACACCTGGATAATCGTATCCTGAATTTGCTTCCGAGATTCAGAACATAAGGTTGGGCCTAAGCACCGATAGTTTTCAACCATTCGGACAGTCTGGGAAACAATATTCTTCATGGGCAGTGATAGTGACACCGTACAATCTACCTCCGTGGTTGTATATGAAAGTTCAATTCATGTTTCTTACCTTACTAGTGTCTGGTCCTAAAAATCTTAATGATAAAGTTGATATTTTTTACAGCCGTTGATCCGTGATTTGATGTGTGGAAATTCTTTCCGTGAAATTCTTTTACAGAACGTGTGTAAAGCTACTCCCGATTGCTTTACGTGAAATTCTTCCACAGAACGTGTGGAAAGCTATCACTGAAATTTGTTTATCACTGAAATTTGTTTATTCTTCCACGATTAAAGTTGGGAACATGACTCGGTTGGAAATAGATATTCCACTGATCTTATGCAAATTGGAACATATATTTCCACCCAGCTTCTTTAATTCGATGGAGCATCTACCTGTACACCTTACACATGAAGCACGAGTGGCTGGTCCTGTACAATACAGATGGATGTATCCATTTGAGAGGTAATCTTAACCTTTCAAATATTTGAACAACTAGCGGTTATTATATTCAACATGAGCCTTGTTACCCACAATTTAAAACTCAGTGTGGGTAACAAGGCTCATGTTGAAGCTTCGATCGCAAATGCATATCTAATAAAAGAAGCATCAATTTTCTGTTCTCACTACTTTGAGGATCATTTTCTGACGAGACATGCACCTCGTTACAATTCAGTAACACGTAGGAGTGAGCCGTATTTTTCTCTTCGTCTACAATATATCTAGTATTCTTCAGTCCAAGTGGTCGTCCAGGAGGTATAAAAATTGACGGAGTACCGAGTTGGGGTTCTTCAGTGCCACGACCATCGTATATTCAACATCTTTCCTCTATAATTATTATAAAATATCATTATAATGATAATATTGTATATCTTCCCTCTTGTAGTTTGTTTATGCATCAACTTCAAAGTGTTCAACTGAATCTCTCGAAGTCTGAACAAGATGATGAACTTCAACATCAGTTTGCGTCATGGTTTGAACAAGTTGTAAGTCAAGTTGACCAAATTACCTAAATAATAAAATATATATAGACTCATGATTAAATATTTTATCAACTATAGATTAAGGTAAACAATATTCAGAACCGGTGGATACCTGATCTCTCCAGTGGTCCTGTGAGTTGTATTACCACATATCATGGGTATTACGTGAATGGATACAAATTTCACACACGCACTTATGGTGAATCAAAATCGACTGTGAACAGTGGAGTTTGTATCAAGGGGACAAACTATGATTCAGATGAGAATGATTTCTATGAGATCCTTGAAGAAGTATTGCAGATGGAATAGCCTGGACGACTTGAGAAAAAAGTGGTTCTGTTCAGGTGCGAGTGGTATGATCCTACCGTGCCAAATGAAACAAGAATACATCCTAACTACAAACTTGTAGATGTTAATCGGAGAGGAGTATATGACCGTTATGATCCTTTTGTATTAGCAAGCCAAGTCACTCAAGTTTACTATTGCGAATACCTGGGGTGTGAAATCATGAATGGCTTGTTGTTTGCAAAGTCAAACCGAGATCCTTGGTGGAAATTGATAAAAGGAATGAACAAGAGCTACCTCCATTCCAAGACGATGAGATTGATTCACAAATGAATAATGTACAAATAGACAGTGATCCTATCGTGTTGGCAGATGTCAGTGGTGCACTAATTCATACTCAGATGAAGATTGAGTAGTTTAGTAATATTTTTAAATGTAAAAAATTATTTAATGTACACCTAAAATTTGATTGATCATTTATGTGATAATATGTTATTATATTAATTGATATCCCGATGGATAATGTTATATTTATGTGATAATTAATATGTTATGTTTAATATTTTACAGATGAGCGGATCCGATCATAGCTCTAGCGGGGGACGGCGACAGAGTACAGGTCGCGGGGGTCGAGGCCGATCTAGTGGGGCGCGGAACACAGTGCCTGTACCATACATACCAGTGCTAGTTCCGTTGTTCCCCACGACTGATGATGAGGAAACTGATCAGTATACCGACTCGGATTCTGAAGAACAGTCGGATTCACAAATGGTCGGGCAGTGACTAGATGTGTATTACATACGATACGTATGTTAGACTAACTATTTTCATGAATTTTGAGGAAGATATATCTGTGAATTAAGTATTACAAACTTGTTTTGCAGCTTGATGCCTTCTAATCCGGTCTCCAAGCTGATCAGACGTATCATGGCTAGACATATGGAGTTGGGCGCCTTCACCTTTAGGATGATATCTGAAGAAAGGCTGCAAGAGTACTGGGAGACGTTTCAGGTAAATATTCATTTGATTTATAATTATATTATAGTATGATATAATAACATCTTTGTTTATCAGAAATAGGCTAGGTGGGATCCTACTGTCACTTCCACACAGTATGTGCATCACTTGTTCCTGAAAAGGATGCAGAAAGATACGTAGATCTGTTGAACTCCGTGAAAAGAAAATGGGAGGTTAAGGGTAAGAAGCCACAGTGGGATACTAAAGTGTGGAAGGCCTTGCTCGCGTACTGGGATAGAGATGATGTGAAAGCCAAATTCGCACAATATAGACGGAACAGACTATCTGAGCCTACTGGCCCGGGTACTGGCATCTCCACCCACAAAGGTGGATCTCGTGGTGTCGTCGAGGTTGCACTGGATATTGTAAGTCATTTGTTGATACTACAATATTTTAATTTTTATAATACGTATACGTATTTTAAGTCTTAATCATCATGTTCTAAATTATAGGAGAGGGAGAAGGGACGCCCCGCCACAGATTGGGAAATTGTGGAGCACTTCCACTACCGTGGTCCAGGACAGTATACATACGGCCTTATATATGATACATTGGTAAGTATTCTTGTTACATTTTAAAATAATATGAATATTTAAATATCTAGAAAAATAATTCTCTAAAAAGAATGTGCAGGCTGATGTACAAGCGAGAGTCTCCCAACAACACCCTACCTCTGACTCTGACGAGCAATCTCCTGAACCTAGTCTACCAGAGTTATCTCAGATGTACATCAAGACTGTAGGAAAAAAACACGGTAAAGTTCGTGGGCTGGGACAATTGGGAAAGTCCAGGCGCATAGTCTCCGGCCCAGGCGGGACATCAGCTGGGACTCATTTTGGAGCCTACAGTCAAATTGATGTGGACCGACTAATCACTGAGGAGCATGAGAGAATGCAGAGAGAGACGACTGAGGAGAATCCCTGATTGTTGGAGCATGTGGAAGAGAGAAACCGGCAACTACGCGAGGAAATGACCTAAAACTTCCAAAATCAGTTTACCGAGTGGTTTCTAGCATCACAACAGGGATCCGGACCCTGCGTCTCACAAGCTGGTGGTTATCCCCCATCACCTCCGCCTCCATCCGATGGTTATCCCCCATCCCCACCCCGAGGACCGGGGTAGAGCCGTGGCAAGGGACCGAGATCCTGATCATCTTGAAGTTGAAACTTTTGAAAAATGATTAACTATTGTCATGTATGTTTGAGAGTATTGCTTGGAGTATGAATTATTGTGCATCGTCTTTATTATGCTTGAGATGTTTATTTTCATTAATGTTTGTGAAATCGGGAGCTATATATCTTGTTTAGTAAGATTTTTAATGAATTATTTAGGTTAATTTGTGTATGTGCTTTAATTATAAGTAATATTTGATTAATTTATCCATAATATATTCAAAATATTTTAATTAAAGAAATAATATATATATATATATATATGTATGCACAAGGGCGTTAATTTTTTATATCTAAAAAGATTATATACATAAGTGAAAATGTAATTTTGCAAGTGTTAATTTCATTTTATACGTGAGAATAATATAAATTTTATTTTGAAATTGTAATGATATATAATAATTAATTAAAAGTTTAATCATAATAGAAATTATTAAATTATTAGAATAATTCAAAGTTTTAACAAAGAAATCAAAATATGAAAATCATGTAATTTAAAATGTTAATAGTAAGTTAATTAATTTTGAAGGTGTTATCATAAATAAAATAATTTATAATAATATTTGTTAAATAAGAATTAAATGAAATCAAAATAAGAAATAATACATATACTATTACAATAGAAATTATTTTGAAAACAAGCCTTGCCCAAACGGTAAGGCAAAACGCATAAGTCTCCCACGCCTCGGAGGTCTTGGGTTCGAACTGGCTGCTTGCGGGTTGGGCCGGGTCCTACCCGCTCCGCGAGTGCAATCCTCGAATTTTTCTTTTTAAATTTTGTTGAGGAGGGCTTAGCCCTCGTGCGTTGGCGAGGGGCGAAACGAGACCACCTGTCTTAGAAGCTAGACGAGGGCATCCACGCTCGCTAAACTTCAATCGCCCGAGACGAGGGCCGCACCCACGCGAAACTGGACGAGGGCATTCCCCCTCGTTAGTTGACGAGGGGTTTGACGAGGGCCCGTATTTTGTACTTGACGAGGGCTTTCCCCTCGTTAGTTGACGAGGGTCTCTTGCCCTCGCTAATTGGCGAGGGGTGAGCCGAGGGAAAGCCTAGCGAGGCCTCTTTTGTCGAGGGCCTCTCCCCCTCTTTAATTCCCTCTTTATCCCTCCGCCCCTCTTTAAATCCCTCCCTAAATTCCTCTTTAATTAAACAGTATTTTGTAGTGTAGGAAAAATCTTTCAGGCCTTAAATTAATTATTTTACTATCTTTTAGGCACCGAATTTGTTGGGAAAATGTATAAGACTTATGTTTTGATTAGATGTCAAAATGTTCCTCCTAAGTTGTTTTGTAAGTAAATTATTCAGTAGAGTTGATGTTTAGTTAAACAGTTCAAAGTGTTAAGAACTGGAGTGCAGTTAGTAAAAACTAGAGTGTATTTTAGTATGAAGTCTGCTGAGGACAAGTCCACTGAAGTGAAGTCCGCTGAAGACTAAGTGATCTGAGGAAGTAGTCTAAGTCTCGAATGTTTTCTAAGTACATTCTCACTAAGACTAAATCTATCAGGAGAGGATGAAGGTCCACTGATAAAGAACTAACAAAGTACATTCAATGCTAAACATATTTAAAGCTGTTAGTTAATCTGGTTGGAACAAGGCAAAATGAATTTCAGTGAAGCTTACAATAAATGAAGGAATAAGAAGGTTCTCTCAGAGAAGTTCCACCTTAAAGCAAGACAAGAATCTGGGCATGCAGACTAAAGGTCCAATGAGAAGATGACACGTCAGTGTACTTCACTGACAGCCGACCTGCCCCAGCCTGACAAGTACCAAAAGTCCTTCACCTAGCAATCTACAGAAAGCTGGTGAACAAGCATGGTTTTTGCAGCCGTTTCTTGACAAGACTTAAAGCTTCAAATAGAGCCGTTTGAACCAATCAGATACAAGAAGACTTACTTGAGAAGATTCAAATCCAACGGGAAGATTTTCAAGGAAGCCTATAAATACAGAAGGACGTGCACATTTACAAGCACGGGAAACTCACAAGATCAAAGTTATCTCTACTCACATAACAACTAAGAAGCACTCGAAATTATCACTGTTTCCCAAGTGTTTCACATTTGTAGAGAGCCTAACAAACCTTCTGTAACCAAGCTTAAAGCTATATCCAAATCTTAGAAAGAGATAATCCAATCCTAAGCCTTGAGCTAAACTTGTAAGGATTATCTCAAAATAGTTGGAACCAAAACCCTACTCAAAACCTTACTCAGTGTTTAGGTTGAGAGCTAGTGTTAAGTGGTGTTAGTAAGCTGATTGTTGTATCAGTCTGAAAGCTGGTTTGTTTTGGGAACTAGGACCTGGAATTTCCTAGTGATCAATCATCCTAAGAGAGGATTAGTTGATCAGTGCACCTTGGCACTATAACACAAGGAATTCCAAGTGAAAGGAATTCTCCTGTTTGATCAGGACAGTGGACGTAGGAGATTCATCTCTGAACCACTTTATACCTTGTGTTCTTATTATCTGCTTCCTAAGTGTGTGTTAATCTCAAAGTTTATCAAAGTAAAACGAGTTTTCTAAGGGCTCACTAATCCGCATCTGAAAGCTAAGTAGATAGTAGTTCAACTGAAAGTCTTGTGCTTTCAGTGGAGGTATTATCTAGGTAAGCTTTCACAAAGTAACTCTCAGCAGACCTTCAAGTCCACTGACGAGCTACTGTCTCAAGTAACCTGATAAGTTTTACAAGAAGTTTTAATTTATAATCACAGGTGTATTCCCCCCCCCATACACCTGTTTACTCGTTTCGGGACCAACAATTGGTATCAGAGCAGTGGTTCAAAAGACCATTGTTCTAAGTATACCTTGTGCTTAAAGGTATTTTTCAAGGTCACCTGAATTGATCTTTTGATAAACTTGTTTTTATACTATGGCTGACAATGCAGCTAGGGTAGCACCACCAGCAGAAAACAACATGGGAGTTAATCCCTTGAACCATATGTCTCATCACAAGCTTCCAAAATTCTCAGTGGAAAACTATGACTTCTGGAAGATCAGAATGAGAGCTCATCTTGCCTGTGTGCATGATGAAATGTTAAGGGTTATTACTAAAGGTCCATTTGTTTTTATGACACCTAACCCTAGAACTACAGCTGAAACTATTGCAGATCCTAGAGAAGAATGACCCAAAGATGAAGATAACTTCACTGCAGATGAGAGGAGGAGAAACAACCTCAACTTCATAGCCATGAACATTCTCTACACCACTATTCCAGATTCTGTAATGGGAAGAGTGATCCACTGCAAGACTGCAAAGGAACTATGGGACACTCTTGCTCTCATGTGTGAAGGAACTGACAAGATAAAGGAGAACAAGCTTTCAGTAGCTGTTCAAAAGTATGAGCAGTTCACCATGGAGTCCACTGAGACCATTGACCAGCTTGATGGGAGGTTCACAGACATCATGAATGAGATAAATTCTCTGGGAAAAGTCTATACCAAGAGGGAGGTTGCCTTAAAGATCCTGAGAGGTCTAACCTCAAGATGGGATGTATACTCTGATGATGCAGAATACCAAGGATCTATCCAGCATGTCTATGCAACAGGTATTCTCTGAACTCAAGGCTTATGAGTTTGATCTGAACAGGAAAAGGGCTCCTGATGAGACCTCAGCTGAGAAGGGAGTAGCCTTCAAAGCCAAGGAGTCTGAGCCAAAATCCCCAAAGCCTCAAAAGAGTACAAAGGCAAGTAAGTCTCAAAGCAAGGCTGAGATGCAGGAGGAACTCAGCCTGATGGCTAGAAGGTTTGAACAAATTAACAGCCGCTTTGGCAAGTATAAAAGATTTTACAGGGATAACAGGGAAGGTAGAAGTTAACCACAAAAGACCACCAGAGAAGGAGAGAAAAGCTCATCTGAGCTGGAAAAGAAGACGGAATACAAGAATTACACCAAGGCTGAAGGATCATCATCAAAGACCAGAGAGTCCACTGAGGAAAAGAATGATGATGCCAACAGGTGTTTCAGTGCTAGAAGATTGGGCATTTTCAATATGATTGTCCTCAACTGAGCACAAAAGAAAGAAAGGAAAGGCAAGCCAAAAGAGACAGAAGATATGGAGAAAGGAAAGCCATGATGGCTGGGGATGTTGATGAAAATCTGGAGTCACCTGATGAACTGTTCTCTGACAGCAGTGAAGATGACATGTGCCTCATGGCAAGAGAAGAACCAGAGGTACAATCTAAACCATCCATTTCTCTAGAACACACACCTGAGCTAAGCTCAGAGTTAACTGAGGAACTCAATCTTCAGTCCGCTTTGGAACAATTGATGATTGATTTCTCAAAGTTGCAAGAATCAAGTTTCTGTCTTCAAGATGAGAACAAACAACTCTTGAGTGAAAACTCCAAGTTAATAGAGTCTGGGAATCAAGCAGATCTGAACTCAGCCAAATCTACCATTGAACTGACAAAAGAGGTGGAAACCCTCAGGAGTCAAGAAAATGGTAGAGATCAACTGATAAAAGATCTCAATGAATCTAAGACAAAGTTAACTGAAGAGAATTTAAAATTGGTAAGCCAAATAAAGGATTCTCTCCTGAAAATTGATGTCTTACAAAAATCTGAAGAGACCTTGTTAAAAAGGATTGATGCTCTAAACAAACCCTCTCTTGCCATAGAGGAGATTCAAAATTTTCAAATCAATCCTAATAACAAGTGTGGGATAGGCTTTATTCCAAAACCTTCAGAAGGTCCTCTGAGTGTTGCTTCTTCAAGTGGCACAAAGAGAGTTTTTGTCAAGTCTGTGACATTTCAACCACAGACTATGGATAAAGGAAAAAGACCAGCTGAGATCACTCAAAAGAAAAGTCAATCTAAGCCAAAACCAAATGGAAAGGCTCAGGTGACTTATCAAACTAGATCTCAGCAGAGGTACTATCAGCCGAGGTCTTCACAGATGAAGCAACCTCAGCTGAGAGCACCCAGGCATGAGCAGTCCTCAAGGAATGACTCATATGGAAGACCTATTCCTTTTGTGCCTAAAGGAAAAGGTCCTTCATACCGTTATCAACAAAAACCAAGACCAGGTACCCAAGCCAAAGAGAAAGAATGTGAAGAAGGTTCCTGTTCCTTCAAAGGCTGACACCCATAGAAAGTTTACTCCCAAGGCACCTAGGGAGATAACAATCTATGTAGATCTTTATGGAAGACAAATTAGCCAATCTAAAGTGATTAGAACTGTGAGGCAAATTTGGATTCTGAAAGGTACAGCTAACCTTGTAGGACCCAACACCAAATGGGTACCTAAAGCTTGATCTGTGATTGCAGGGCTCAGTGGACCTCAACAAAGGAGAAGCTCTTAAATCATCAGTCTGGTACTTGGACAGTGGATGTTCTAGGCACATGACTGGCAACAAAGATCTCCTGACAGAATTTGTTGAGAAAGAAGGTCCACAAGTCACCTTTGGTGACAACTCTCAAGGAGCCACTAAAGGTTATGGTACTTTAATCATTGGCTCAGTAAGGGTAAGTAATGTATCCTTTGTCAGTGGACTTAAGCATAATCTTCTGTCCATAAGTCAATTCTGTGATAAAGGATACAGTGTTGAATTTTCATGTAACCTGTGTTTTGTTAAGAATGTATCTTCACAACAGGTATTACTAACTGGGTCAAGAAAGGGAAATATCTATCTTGCAGATTGGAAGTCTTGCACACCAAATGCATGTCTTATTGCTAAAAGCTCAACTGACACTAATTGGTTATGGAACAAAAGGCGAAGTCATCTGAACTTCAAGATGATGAACAGGATAGCAAGACATGGACTGGTAGAAGGAATGCCAAATGAAGTATACAACAAAGAACATATCTGTAAAGCCTGTCAGGAGGGAAAGCAAGTAAAGATATCTTTCAAAAGCAAAGTAGCAACCTCTACTGACAGAGTACTTCAACTGTTACATATGGATCTTTTTGGTCCAGTAACCCCTGTAAGTATTAATGGGAGAAAGTATACACTTGTTGTTGTTGATGACTTCTCCAGGTACACATGGGTGATATTCCTTGCAAGCAAAAAAGAGACTCAACTGAGACTGCCAGAGCTCCTGAAGAAAGTTAGCAATGAAAAGAGCCTGAACATTGTAAAGATAAGATCAGATAAGGGCACTGAATTCATAAATTCTATTATATCTGATTATTGCAAAGAATTATGCATTGCTCATGAAACATCAGCTGGAAGAACTCCACAACAAAATGGAGTAGCTGAAAGAAGAAATAGGACTCTCAAGGAGGCAGCAAGGACAATGTTAGCTGAAGCTCAGGTTCCTAAAAGATTCTGGGCTGAAGCTATTAATACTGCCTGCCATACTCAAAACAGATCCATGGTAACCAAACATCAAGGAAAAACTCCATATGAGTTATGGAATGGCAGAAAGCCACATGTATCTTACTTTCATATTTTTGGTTGCAAGTGTTTAATTCAGAACAATGGGAAAACACAACTGAAAGCTTTTGATAGCAAAGCTGATGAAGGAATTTTCTTAGGATATTCCCAAATCAGTAGAGCTTTCAGAGTTTACAACTGTAGAACTCTTGTTGTGGAAGAAACACCTCATGTGGTGTTTGATGAATCTACTTTTGAGTCCAAAAGTAAGGAGAATGAGGATGTGATAAGCAAAAGGCTAACTAGACTGAGTATCAAATCAAAAGAATATCCTGAGAATTGTGTTGATACATTCATCCCAACCTGGGACAACCTCAATGATCAACAATTCAAAGAGGACACTCAAAATCAGACCACTCCTCAAAGCTCACCTGAGAGCTCTCCTGAAGATGTAACTGAACTGATGAACACTATCCCAGTTCAAGAAGTAACCAATGTCAATGAAGATGTGGTCACAGCTGAGACATTCACTGAACCCATCATTCAAGGGGGAACCAATGAAATTACCATTGAGAATGAGAATACCTTGAATGATGACTCAGGACTTCAACCTTCTGTCTTATATCCTGAATTCGATTTCATTCCAATATCTAGTGACTCAACTTCAGAAGAGTTAAACTCTACTGAAGGGCATCAGCCTAGGAGAACTTGGCTCTCAGATCACCCTGTTGAGCAAATCCTAGGTGATCCTTCCTCAGGAGTCAAAATTAGAAGTTTTCATGGTGAAAGTGCTTTGTTTTGTTATTTCTTATCAAACCAGGAACCAAGTTCCATAGTAGAAGCACTTCAAGATTCCAAATGGATTATTGCCATGCAAGAAGATCTCAACCAGATCACAAGGAATCAAGTTTGGGAGTTGGTGGACAGACCATATCACTGCAATGTGATAGGAACCAAGTGGGTATTCAAGAACAAGAAGGGTGAGAATGATATCATAGTCAGAAACAAAGCCAGGCTAGTTGCAAAGGGCTATTCTCAAGTTGAAGGATTTGACTATGATGAAACATTTGCCCCAGTAGCCAGATTGGAGACAATAAGGTTATTCCTTGCATATGCTGCTCACAAGAAATTCAAGGTGTACCAGATGGATGTTAAAAGTGCCTTCTTGAATGGAGTACTCAATGAAGAAGTCTATGTGGAGCAACCCCCAGGTTTTGAAGAAAGTCACAAAGTATATAGACTGAGAAAAGCTCTATATGGACTGAAACAGGCTCCAAGAGCTTGGTATGATACTTTGTCACAATTCCTTTTGGATCATGGTTTTATCAAAGGGAGAGTTGATAGAACACTTTTCAGAATCACAAAAGGAGAGGACACATTGCTGGTTTAAATTTATGTGGATGATATCATCTTTGGTTGTCCTAACCAGGTCCTCTGTGAGAAGTTTTCTCAACTGATGAAGGGAAAATTTGAGATGTCTATGATGGGAGAAATGAATTTTTTCCTAGGACTTCAAGTTAAGCAGTCCCCTGAAGGAATCTTCATCAATCAAGCCAAATACACAAGGGAGCTGATCAACAAGTTTGGATGCCAGACCAGCAAGATTGCAAGAGTTCCACTCAACACCAACACCAAGATGGAACCAGATGAAGATGGTGAATCAGTAGACCAGACTCATTACAGAGCCATCATTGGATCTCTACTGTATCTCACAGCAAGCAGGCCTGATATCACTTTTGCAGTTGGGATTTGTGCAAGATATCAAGCCAACCCCAAGAAAAGTCATCTGGAAGCTGCTAAGAGGATTCTCAAATATCTTAAGGGTACTGTGAATATGGGATTGTGGTATCCCTCAGATGACAATCTGGAACTCACAGGATACTCAGATGCTGACTATGGAGGATGTAGAATTGACAGGAAATCAACCTCAGGCACTTGTCAATTCTTGGGAAGTAAGCTGATTTCTTGGTTCTCCAAGAAACCAAACTCAGTAGCCACAAGCACTACTGAAGCTGAGTATATGGCAGCTGGAAGTTGTTGTGCTCAAATTCTTTGGCTAAGACAACAACTGAGAGATTACAACATCTTTGCCAATGAAGTCCCTATTTTCTGTGACAACAATAGTGCAATTGCTATTTCAGAAAATCCAGTTCTCCACACAAGATGCAAACATGTGGATATAAGGCATCATTTCATCAGAGATCATGTGGAGAAGAAGGACATCAAAATGCTCAAAATCCACACTGACAAGCAGAAGGCAGACATCTTCACAAAACCTTTGGCTGAAGCAAGGTTCCAAGAGTTGTCAGTGGAACTTGGACTCCTAGATCCAGGAGAGTAAAGAAAGGATTTAATCTCAGAAGAGTTACTTTCAACTCAGTGGAGGTTCGTATTCAGAAGAGGATCTTTCTCAGAAGAAGCTCCTCATCTCAGAAGAGGTCTGGATATCAGACGAGGTCAAACCTCAGTGGAGGTCAAAGTTTATACTTAGTGTTTTTCAAAGTTAAAGCCTCTTAGTTTTATATATATTTATTTGGTTTAAAAAACTTCTAATGAGTGCTTTCTGGGAAATTAAATCTTTTCCACTGTTCCGAAGAGATTTTGGTATGGCAAGCATTTAATGCGCGTGGTACAAATCAGACATGCTTTTTCAATTACCTATCTCACGCGCCCTAAAAGCCGGATGATGTGACCTTCCGACTACCAACTTTTTCAATCCATGCCATCCATTTTAGGCGGTTCTTTTCTAACCGTCAAGATTTCTTAAAAACTCCCCACTAAAACTCTTGGACCATCCACGATCTCAAACCCGATCAATCTCAGACGTTGATTTCTTTGTTCAATCTCACCGTTCTTCACTCATATAAAAACCCCAAACGTTCGCTTGTAAACCTTTTCGAATACACTTCCAAGCAAACACTTACTATCTCTTCAATCATTTTCTGCAAATTCTCTCAAATCCCACTTACAATCATGACCAAAATTAACCTAGGGTTTCTGAACAACAAAGAAAATTTATGGTATGAACCTATAATTCTTTTCAACAATCCAGAGATTGAATCAAGACCAGAGTTTTCTCACATTAAGGAGGCTTTGGAAATGGTCAAAGCTGCTGGTTTAGAGAAGTTTCTATCAGTACATCCAGAGTACTGTTATGATAGGCAGGTTCTTGAATTCTTCTACAACATATCCAACTCTGACTCAAGAATTAAATCGTGTCTATTTGTGCAAAGAAAGAAGAAGGTGATGAGAGACGATATGGAGGTTGTTGAGCACCAGAAAATAAGAAAGGAGATTCGGATAAGCGGAGATGTGCTGAAGGAGTTATTTGAACTCCCATCTGAAGGCCCAAATCCAGATACTTGTATCTTGGATAAAGAGGAAGAATGGGTCTACACCATCATGGAGAAAAGGGTGAAATACAGTCCCACGATGAACAGAAGCCTACTATTACCAGCATACAATGTCCTTTGTGAGATTGTTGGTAAATGTATCTTGGGAAACCAAGGAAGCACAGAACAAGTGAGCAAGCCGAAGCTCAGGTTGATGAAGGTAATAGTGGAGAGTAGGGAGAAGCCATACAATTGGCAGCAGTTCTTTTTTAGAGCTTTGAACAGGGAACACTCAAAATTCCAGGTTGACAAAACTCCCCAGTTGGCAAGTAAGCTAAATTTTGCAACTAAAATTTCTTACTTAATTGAGAATGTGGATGTGGGAGTAGACTGGTTAAAGGATAGGAAGTGGAGTAACCTGAAGACCCTATTCAAATCTGGAAAAACTCTGGAAACAAGGATGCTCAAGCCTGCTGAGGAGAGCCCAGAGGCAATCGAGGAAGAGGAAGCTAACCCTGCTGAAGGGAAGAAGACCAAATTGAAGAGAAGATTGGTCAAATTGAGTGACAAGATGGCCCAGCACAAAGAGGCCGAGGCAGTGAAAGCCTCTAGGAAGGAAAGCAGGAGGTCCTCTGAAGCAGAGAAGGAGAGTGCCTCAAAGAAAGCTAGAGTCACAGACTCTACTGATGAGTCTTCATCAGGTAACCCTGACTCATCTCCAAACATCATCTCAACTGAGTCTGACTCAGATGTCCCTGCACCTACCCCCATCAAACCCAAAACAACAAAACCTCGCACCCCTGCCAAAACCAAATGTATCTCCAAAATAACCAAAACCCCCACTGATGGCTCTCAAAAGCCAGTAAGTGAATCCCAAACAACCCCCACTGAACACATCTCCACCCCTACTGAAACCACCCCATCAAACCCTACTGAACCCATTCCCTCAACCCCATCTGAACCCACATCATCAACCCCCACTAACCAAAACCCAACCTCACCTGAAACCCAACCTCAAACCTCATCTGAACCAAACCCTCCTGAAATTCATTCAACTCAACTGGAGTCTATCCCAGAAGAGCCAACTGAAAGCAGATCCCCCACCCCTTCCCTTCCTTCAGACGATGAAGAAGAGTACTCATTCCTAGATACTCTCAAGGATGAGGTAGCTTACTCTTTAGAGTCTAAATACCCTGAACTTGACAACTTTCCCACACTCAAGGCCATGTTCTTGAGACTGAGACTCATTGTCCAGCTCAAGGATAGAAGACTTGGTGAAATTCTTCTAGCTGTAAGAGGCAGCAATGCAGAGGAGTGGAAGAAGGAGGAAGTTGAAGTGCTGCAGTTTGCTGGGATGCACAAGACCAGACTTCTCTGTGATGAGAAGATTTTTGAAAGTTTGGTCTTGGAGAAGATTGTAGAGGCAAAGAAGGAGGTAGAGAAGGCTGCTGATGAAGAAAAGGCTGTTGATGAAGAAAAGCCAGCTGAACCCTTATCTGAGAAGGAGGAAGAGAAGGAGAAGAGTGCAGAGGAGAAGGTAGTTGATTCTGAACTTGAAGGAGGTGCTTCACCTAAGCAAGGTGGTGGTGAAGCAGCTAAGGATGTATCCATGGCAAGGGATACGGAGGCTCAAAACTTGCCACAGGAGGGCTCAGTAGAGGTGTCTACTGAAGCTCTCCCACAACAGCCCTCAGTGGTGGCTTTAGAGTTAACTGAGGTGTCTGGAACTGGAGAAGTTGAAAAAGTGAGTGAAAAAGAAAAAGAGGTGGAAATCACTGCTGTCAAGAGTGGAGAGATAAGAGCAATCATCCCTGTAAAGGGTGAATTGGCTGAAAAAATAGCAGTTGAAAAGGAAAGTGAGGAAGAGAAAAGTAAGAAGAGTGAGGAGGAGGGAGTCCCCATGGAGATAGAGGGATCAGGAGATCTAGGTGGTGAGGTTGGGGGAGTTAGAACTAACACTGTTTGCCATGCAGGTACTCAAACCATTGAAACTCCCCCAGCTGTGGTCAACCTAACTCCACTGAGTGATGCTGATCACTCTATCAAAGAAGAAAACCTTCCATCTCTTCAAACTCAGCTGAGAGAGGTCCAGGAGATTGTACAAGAGGAGGTGGATGAGATGGTTATTCTCTCAGACCACATTGATGAACTCATGGAGTCCACAACTACATCACTTCAGAATCTCACACTTAAAGTTGAAGACTCTCAGCAGATGGTGATTGATGTAGTTGAGGGACAAAGTGTGTTAGTCATTGAAGCCCTGAAGAAGCTGGAGAAGACGGAAGAAGAGGCCAGGACCAAGTTTATCAAAGACTCAGTAGAGAACGTTTCCATCAACCTAAAGTCCTCAGTAGAGGCTTTCTCAACTGACCTACTTGGGAAGGTTGAAGGGTTATGGAACTCTAAGATGTCTGAATTCGAGGCCAAGCATGCTGAGCTAGGAGCCAAACTGGGAGAGGTACTGAAAAAGGCAGCTGAAGACTTCCCAACTCAAGAGAAAACAAATGTGCTGATCGATGAGAAGCTAGCACAGTTTGTTCAATTTGGGCAGACAGCTGGAGCTACCTTGGAAAGGCTTGAAGATGAGGTAGATCACTGCTCAACTGAGCTGAAGGCATTGACCCATGATCAACTGAAGCTCAACATCACTGTAGCTGAAAGTTTGATTAATGCCGGAAAGGGGGAAAATAGGACAAGTGCTAAGGACTTAAAGGCAGATCCTAAGAACAAAATGAACATTATCCTTGAGACCCCTGAATTTGTGAAAGGCCAACAGGTGAAGAGCACCTTGAAGAAAGTTGATGCTGAAGCTCAGAAGTTAGCAGAAGCCAAGAAGGGCAAGGAGACCATCTCAGCTGACCTCTCAAAGTTCAAAGAGGAGCATCTTAAGGAGAAGGAGGAGAGAGCTGCAAAGAAGGGGGAAACCACAAAGAGAAAGGCATCTGAAGCCCTCTCAGCAGAGGTTGCCAAAAAGACAAGAACCTCAGAGAGGTTGGCAGCTAAGTCCACAACCTCTACTGATGAAGTTCAGGTACTTCCTATTCTCAATCCTGAACCCTTATCTTTTGAACCTCCCAAGTCTGCACCTACAAAAGTCACAGAGCTCGTTGAGCTAATCAAAGAGGCTGGAGGAATGAATGAAAGAGCAAGGAAGTTAACAGCCCAACAGCAGGAGAGGAGAGATAAGGTGGTTGGGAAAATGGAGACAATTGCTGAGTTAGCTGAGAGAAAAAGAAAAGAGAGGCTAGCCACATTTGATAAAACTACTTCAAAGAAGTTCAGAAGTGGTTATCTAAAGTGGGCTGTGTTGGTCCCAGTTCTTTCATTCACAAACAAAGACAATATGGGAAATTAGGAGAAATTTTTGTTTTAACACTGATGTTATGCAAGTCAGTAAAGCAATAAAGAACACAACAATGTAAAGTGGTTCGGAGGCTCAAGCTCCTACATCCACTGCCTGATTTAACAGGAAATCCACTACCCGGGATTCTTGTTTTTAACGTGCCAAGGTGCACTCACAACTGGACTCACACCCCTCCGCGGAGCTGCCTCTCGAACTGGCCTCACATCCCTCTTCACTCAGGGACTGCCTCTCCTCACCTCACTGCAACACCTAACACTATTCTGGAAAGGGTTTAGTTTGGTTTGGTTCTCTCCAACTAGGTGAGATTTTCCCTTACATGGTTTTAGCCTTTAAGCTAAGGTTGGAAAAATCTCTCTAAGCTTAGGATGTATATGATGAGCTCGAGTATACAAACTGGAACACTCAAATATGACTATGAAGAACTCAGGTCAGTGTTCTTGATGGAGATGGTGCCTCCTTATGCCTCCCTTGAAACACACCACTCTCACATCAGCTCCTTGCTTATTCACAAATGAAGCTTGAGTTTGTATTTATAGTGTGGATTTGAATGTTACCGTTGGAGAGAGTAACATTCAAATCCAGACTATCTCTGGAGTGAAATTCTCCTTTTCAGTAAAGTATGGCCTTTGTCAGCTTTTGTCAGATTTGCTGCCTTGACTTGATTGGTCCACGTGGACTGAGTCCAACGGCTCTTTTCTTCAGGGTACTTGATCAGGGTAGTCCTGACTTCAGGCGACTTGTCTTCAGCTGACTTGTAATCCTCTCAGGATACCTTTCTTCAGTAGACTTGAAGTCCTCTTAGGAACCATCATTGGACTTTAAGTCTTCTCAGTTGACTTCCTTCAGTAGACTTGAAGTCCACTCAGGGGAGTTGACATAAGGCTATTTGTCAAGCTTCACAGCCTCAGTAGCCTGACTCCTTCAGGTCCTACTAGGCACAGCATTGATCCTCTTGATCATGCTCTTAATTGAGTAGTCCACTGACCAGCTTAGAAAGTCAGGTTTATACTCAGTGGGACTTCCTTCAGGCTTCTCTTCAGGTTCAGGTCTTCTGACATGGCTTCAGTCTGTTCTCTTTTTTATGTTATTTTGACTTCCTCAGGCTGTGTCAGTGAGTTCCCCCTCACTGAGTTCCTCTCAGTAGAGTTTCCCCTCAGCTGAGTTCCTCTCAGTAGGGTTCCCCCTCAGCTGAGTTCTTCCTCCACTGATAACCTGTTCTCCTGAGAAACAACCTAGCCTGACCTGAAACTAAAAGATACTATCCTGACTGCTTTCAAACCTATTACATGTTGTTTTGGAAAATCATCAAAACTAAAATATCCCAACAATTTCCCCCTTTTTGATGATTCCAAAACTTCTAACAAAAAGATTTTCTATTACAAGAATGAGGTAGAGCACATGTAATAGTTTGAAACATGCAGAAATTCCCATAGTTTTAAAACATTTAAGATCTGCTCGGTTGACCAATTTTCTTAACAAAACTAGATCAGTGGTCATGTGAACAACCCGCTCTGATACCAATTGTTGGTCCCAGATCTTTCATTCACAAACAAAGACAATATGGGAAATTAGGAGAAATTTTTGTTTTAACACTGATGTTATGCAAGTCAGTAAAGCAATAAAGAACACAACAATGTAAAGTGGTTCGGAGGCTCAAGCTCCTACATCCACTGCCTGATTTAACAGGAAATCCACTACCCGGGATTCTTGTTTTTAACGTGCCAAGGTGCACTCACAAATGGACTCACACCCCTCCGCGGAGCTGCCTCTCGAACTGGCCTCACATCCCTCTTCACTCAGGGACTGCCTCTCCTCACCTCATTGCAACACCTAACACTATTCTGGAAAGGGTTTAGTTTGGTTTGGTTCTCTCCAACTAGGTGAGATTTTTCCTTACATGGTTTTAGCCTTTAAGCTAAGGTTGGGAAAATATCTCTAAGCTTAGGATGTATATGATGAGCTCGAGTATAAAAACTGGAACACTCAAATATGACTATGAAGAACTCAGGTCAGTGTTCTTGATGGAGATGGTGCCTCCTTATGCCTCCCTTGAAACGCACCACTCTCACATCAGCTCCTTGCTTATTCACAAATGAAGCTTGAGTTTGTATTTATAGTGTGGATTTGAATGTTACCGTTGGAGAGAGTAACATTCAAATCCAGACTATCTCTGGAGTGAAATTCTCCTTTTAAGTAAAGTATGGCCTTTGTCAGCTTTTGTCAGATTTGCTGCCTTGACTTGATTGGTCCACGTGGACTGAGTCCAACGGCTCTTTTCTTCAGGGTACTTGATCAGGGTAGTCCTGACTTCAGGCGACTTGTCTTCAGCTGACTTGTAATCCTCTCAGGATACCTTTCTTCAGTAGACTTGAAGTCCTCTTAGGAACCATCATTGGACTTTAAGTCTTCTCAGTTGACTTCCTTCAATAGACTTGAAGTCCACTCAGGGGAGTTGACATAAGGCTATTTGTCAAGCTTCACAGCCTCAGTAGCCTGACTCCTTCAGGTCCTACTAGGCACAACACTGATCCTCTTGATCATGCTCTTCACTGAGTAGTCCACTGACCAGCTTAGAAAGTCAGGTTTATACTCAGTGGGACTTCCTTCAGGCTTCTCTTCAGGTTCAGGTCTTCTGACATGGCTTCAGTCTGTTCTTTTTTTTATGTTATTTTGACTTCCTCAGGCTGTGTCAGTGAGTTCCCCCTCACTGAGTTCCTCTCAGTAGAGTTCCCCCTCAGCTGAGTTCCTCTCAGTAGGGTTCCCCCTCAGCTGAGTTCTTCCTCCACTGATAACCTGTTCTCCTGAGAAACAACCTAGCCTGACCTGAAACTAAAAGATACTATCCTGACTGCTTTCAAACCTATTACATGTTGTTTTGGAAAATCATCAAAACTAAAATATCCCAACAGGCTGCTAAGCTGAAGAAAGACAAGATCACTCCATCTCAGAACAGATTCCCTCATCATGATGCCTGGGTCCCTAAGAAGCTCATTGATGCTTGGGAGACTGCTAAAAGGGAATTCGTTTATTCCTTTTATGTCAGTGGAGAGTTAGGAAGAGACAATGCTCAAGAAGTCTTCAACTCATGGTTCTTTGAAGCCTTTCCTAAACTCTATCCGGAGATCAGTGATGCTTGGAATGATGCCTTCCCTGGTCAAGCCCTGAAGGCCCCTAAGCAAATCACCTACTGGCCTCCTCAAGATGCAACTGGAGCTGTTGATAGAGAAAGGATCACTGAAAAGTGGACATCCTTGTGTGAGCATCTTGGACTCAGAGGACATTCGAAGGAGATAATGGAGAGGAAGAATGAGTTAAATATTAGAGTTTTCAAGCAGTATGGACTTGAACCTCTGTTTGAATCAATTTGAAGTGATAAGTGTTTTTGCTGGGCATTTGTTTATAAGTCCCAGTTGTTATAAAGTTTGAAACTTTTTGGAAGTAGACTTCATGTAATATGTACTTCATCATTTTATCAAAGAAATGAACTCTACTGATGTTTTGCCCAAGATAATATCTCATTATCATTTAGGCATATGTACTTGAATGTTTTACTTACAAAATCTATGAACTTTGTATGTCATCTGAAGGACCCCATCTGAAAGAAGATATGTAATAAGATAGGTTCCGGCATAATCAAAAAGGGGGAAATTGTTGGGAAAATGTATAAGACTTATGTTTTGATTAGATGCCAAAATGTTCCTCCTAAGTTGTTTTGTAAGTAAATTATTCAGTAGAGTTGATGTTTAGTTAAACAGTTCAAAGTGTTAAGAACTGGAGTGCAGTTAGTAAAAACTAGAGTGTATTTTAGTATGAAGTCTGCTGAAGACAAGTCCACTGAAGTGAAGTCCGCTGAAGACTAAGTGATCTGAGGAAGTAGTCTAAGTCTCGAATGTTTTCTAAGTACATTCTCACTAAGACTAAATATATCAGGAGAGGATGAAGGTCCTCTGATAAAGAACTAACAAAGTACATTCAATGCTAAACATATTTAAAGCTGTTAGTTAATCTGGTTGGAACAAGGCAAAATGAATTTCAGTGAAGCTTACAATAAATGAAGGAATAAGAAGGTTCTCTCAGAGGAGTTCCACCTTAAAGCAAGACAAGAATCTGGGCATGCAGACTAAAGGTCCAATGAGAAGATGACACGTCATTGTACTTCACTGACAGCCGACCTGCCCCAGCCTGACAAGTACCAAAAGTCCTTCACCTAGCAATCTACAGAAAGCTGGTGAACAAGCATGGTTTTTGCAGCCGTTTCTTGACAAGACTTAAAGCTTCAAATAGAGCCGTTTGAACCAATCAGATACAAGAAGACTTACTTGAGAAGATTCAAATCCAACGGGAAGATTTTCAAGGAAGCCTATAAATACAGAAGGACGTGCACATTTACAAGCACGGGAAACTCACAAGATCAAAGTTATCTCTACTCACATAACAACTAAGAAGCACTCGAAATTATCACTGTTTCCCAAGTGTTTCACATTTGTAGAGAGCCTAACAAACCTTCTGTAACCAAGCTTAAAGCTATATCCAAATCTTAGAAAGAGATAATCCAATCCTAAGCCTTGAGCTAAACTTGTAAGGATTATCTCAAAATAGTTGGAACCAAAACCCTACTCAAAACCTTACTCAGTGTTTAGGTTGAGAGCTAGTGTTAAGTGGTGTTAGTAAGCTGATTGTTGTATCAGTCTGAAAGCTGGTTTGTTTTGGGAACTAGGACCTGGAATTTCCTAGTGATCAATCATCCTAAGAGAGGATTAGTTGATCAGTGCACCTTGGCACTATAACACAAGGAATTCCAAGTGAAAGGAATTCTCCTTTTTGATCAGGACAGTGGACGTAGGAGATTCATCTCTGAACCACTTTATACCTTGTGTTCTTATTATCTGCTTCCTAAGTGTGTGTTAATCTCAAAGTTTATCAAAGTAAAACGAGTTTTCTAAGGGCTCACTAATCCGCATCTGAAAGCTAAGTAGATAGTAGTTCAACTGAAAGTCTTGTGCTTTCAGTGGAGGTATTATCTCAGTAAGCTTTCACAAAGTAACTCCCAGCAGACCTTCAAGTCCACTGACGAGCTACTGTCTCAAGTAACCTGATAAGTTTTACAAGAAGTTTTAATTTGTAATCACAGGTGTATTCCCCCCCCCCCCCATACACCTGTTTACTCGTTTCGGGACCAACAGAATTGATAAAACTCCTATTATTAATGGTGTTAGTGATGTATTTTTTGTTTTTAATTTTATTTCTGCTTGTTAATCGTTAGACCTGCTTTCAAAGTTCGGTTAGTTTTTATTCTTTTTTACAGATTCTATATGATCAGTGGAAAAATTTGCATAATTCATCTTTGAATTTTAAGTTTCATCTATTTTTGGAAGTGGATTTTTTTAGAGTTGTATCTATGAACGATTACATAATTTTCAGTATCAAATATAAGAAAGAATGCAAATTAATTTCGGTGAACGGAAACACTTCGTTTAGCAATTTTGTTGATCAGGTAATTGGTAAATGGTTAGAATTACAAGCACATCAATTTTTTTGTCGTTTCTCAATTGGTAGTATTCACAATTATTGTTTGGATTCCGATGATGAGTTGTACTATACTAATTAAATGTGAAATGTGTGAAATGTAGATAACCCATGTGCAATGTAATTTGTTTTACGTGGTTCCTCAGGAACAAAATTGACGGAAATTTTTGGATCATCATAACGGAACCATTAAGTAACATTACCAGAAAATAAAGAATTACTGAGAAATATTTCAATATAACTATGGAATTTTTATATGCAAGTTGTATGCAATTCTTTCTATGAAATTTTTTATTTAAAATTTTCCTAGTAATTCTTTATTTCTTGTTGTGCTAACTAGTGTTTCTCCCGTGCGATGCACGGATTAAATATTATAATTTTTAAACGCGAGATTGTATATTGAACTAATTATAAAAAAAAATGTTTGTACTAAATTTATTTTATCCATATAAACCAATTAATATGTATTACAATTATTTAATTAATCATACAATTTTTAATTATGTACTAAATTCACAACAAATACTAAAATTCATAAAAATGATTTTAATATTTATCAAAACTTATATAGTCTAAATAAAAATTATTTAAATTCGATCAATCATATAGCTAAAGTCAATAAAAACACTTTAAAAATACTACCTCCGTCCATGAAATATAGTCCTGCTTTTTTGCACGTGGTTTAATGCGATATATCGGAGGGTATTACGCAATTTTCCGAAGTCCGTTTTTCAATAAAATGATCATTTATGGAAAGTATGCGAAACAAACTTTCCATTAACGATAATATTATTAAAAAACGAATCTCAGAAAACCCGGTAACACCCTCCGACATTTTGCATTAAACCACGTGCAAAGAAACAGGACTATATTTCATGGACGGAGGGAGTAATAAACAAATATTTTAAACATGATTTTCTTTTTATATGTGCAATATATATGTTAAATTAAAAGTGTTCAAAAGACAGTTGATTTGATATATAGAGTATTGAAAATAGATTTAAAATAAAAAACTTAAAAGAATTTTAAAATTATTGATGTAAAGTAAAATGAAATAAAATTGTAAAATTAATCTACTCTCTTTGATGGAGAGTGAGTCTCACTATTGCACCACAAAGCAAGTGTACTTCACTTGCTCCAATAATAATAACTTTTTCTCTCTCCTCACTTCTATTTTTATATATATATAGATTAATTGTTTTGTTATGATGATTCAACAAATTTCGTCAAATTTGTTCTCAAGAGATCACATGAAATAAGAATTCTCACCTCGAGCAATATTAAATAATGATAGACTACTACTCTCTTCATTTCATCTGGAAGTGAATTATCTGAGAAAGAGACAACCTCACTACAAGATTCTCTTTGAAAATGTTACACATTAATTACTTTCTCGAGTTCATTGTTAAATTTCTACTCGTTATACATTTCTCCCTCGAATAGTCTCGGGGAAATAATCAGTGTTCACTCTCCAGCTATCACATACTTCTGAAAGATTTTATTTTTCGCATCTCATCTCGTTATTTTAGTTCAAATAATTTCTCGCATATCATCTCATTGTAGTTAAACAATTTTTATTAGGTCTAAGATATTATTTTATTAGGCAAAAATTTATGCAAATTTAAAAGAAATCACTGATAAAATTGTTGTTTGACACTACAAAAAAAAGCGCGTTTTAACGACAAAATTTTGCGATGGACTATAGATCCGTCGCAAATATATATGCGTCTTTTGCGACAAATATGCAACGGACAATAACCAGTGCTTGTCAGCAGTTAGAATTTACGAGGGAACAGACAATCCCATCGCAAATTCATGTATTCGGATCGGTGAAAATTTATTGTGGCCGACAATTTTGAGACGGAAGTGTCCGTTGTAAATTTCAACTTAGTGTTTTGCGACGGTCTTGCCCATCGGAAAATCGGACCTTTTGACCGCGATCTTTCGGAAACCGGTGCAAATTTATTGTCGGCGATTTTAATTTCAATATTAGTGACGGACATTCATGACGTCATTTTGGCGTCAAAGGTGATAAACTTTGTGGCGGACTCTTTTCCGTCGAAATTTTTTTGGGCCAATAAAATGCAGTGCTGACGAGCTCATTCACCACACGAGAAAAATATAAGAAGGAGGAAAGAAGGGAGGGAAGAGACGTCCGGCGAGCACTCAAGAGCCAAAGTCAAAATAATCAAAGTTCTCGTTTCGTCGATCTCTACCAAATAATAGTAAGTTTTCCTATTTTTTATCGTTTAAATTTTATTTTAAAACATATTAATCAGTCTTTAGGTTTTTTGTATAAATATGAGTATTAATTATTAGTATGTGATGAAACATGTTATATTGAATAATTTAGATTTTTAATATTTTAGGATATAGTTGTTTAGAATTTTATATATGTTAATTGTTGTTGTTACTTTTAATGTTTTAGATTTTTAATATTTTAGGATAAAGTAGTTTAAATTTTTATATATGTTGATTGTTGTTGTTATTTTGAATGTTTTAGATTTTTAATATTTTAGGATATAGTTGTTTAGATATTTACATATGTTGATTGTTGTTGTTATATTGAATGTTTTAGATTTTTAATATTTTAAGGATATAATTGTTGAGATTTTTATATATGTTGATTGTTGTTGTTATTGAATGTTTTAGAATTTTAATATTTTAGGACATAGTTGTTGAGATTTTTATATATGTTGATTGGTGCTATACTGAATGTTTTAGATTTTTTAATATATTAGGATATAGTTGTTTAGATTTTTATATCTGTTGATTGTTATCATATTGAATTTTAATATCTAGGATTATTATATATAGGACAGTAGTACGATTATGTTAGTTAAATTTAAATATTTTTGTGTTTATTGAATTTTTTTATAGATGAGTGGACAAGCCTGTGTATCCGCTGGTGGGAGTGGGAGTCAGCAGGGGGGTCGAGGAAGGAGGGACGGACGGGATCACTCAGTCCCGTGATTGCTCCGATTATCCCACCCGAGTGATCCTCATCCGCATTCCAAACTGGTCAGGGCTCATCTTCCTCCTGTCAGCATCCGGTTACTCAGAAACCGGATTTCTATTGAGCCCCGTGGTTCAGCGTAAATTTTAATATTTTATAGCCAATTTTTTTATTACACCACAAAATTAAGTTGATTTAAAAATGGTTTTGGAAAGGGTTTTAAAGAGGGAATCGAAGATAGAGAGGGTATTGAAGAGGGATTTATTCCCTCTCCAAAAGGCTCCTCGCCAATCTGTACACGAGGGAAAAAAATCCCTCGAAAAATGGAGAGGGATTTCGTGTGGGACCAGACGAGGGAAAAATTCCCTCGACTAAGCCCTCGTGGAGGGCGAGGGATTATTCCCTCGGGAACTGAGCACGAGGGAAAATCCCTCTTCATTTCCCTCGGGAAACGCACACGAGGGAACATTTCCCTCTTCATTTTTGACGTAACAACCGGGTATTGGGCGAGGGAATTTTCCCTCGGCTGACGTGGCGTGGGAAATTCCCTCGTGTAATCCCTCGCCCAATAATTCCCGAAAATAAAACATAATTCGTGGGTTTCGAACCGACGACCTCATGCAAAAACCCTCCCCCGCGGATCCGCTAGGCTAGCACCCACCCACCTCACTCCAAGCTCAAATTGGGCGAAATTCACCCCCCTCAAGTTTCGAACACGCGACCTCCATGTATGCGGAGGCCTTGCGTGTTTCGCCGTGCCGCTTGGGCAAGACTATTTACTTTTTATGTTTTAGGGTGTAATATATATGTTTAATATATTTTCTGTTGTATATTTTAAACATAATACTACTTAATATTAATTGTTTGTTATACTTTATATGAAAATTATTATTACATATAAAATAAAACTATCACTTGTATATATTATTATAAATCAATATAACTTTAAAATAAGTATCTTTTATTTATTTTTCACTATTACACATATATTGATTGTTTTTTTTTTAAAAATAAATACTTTTTTAATTTATTTTTACTATTTACTAATATGTGTACACATATACACATATAATGATCGTTATTTTATTTAAAAATCAATAAAATAAAAAAAGTACTTTTTAAATTCATTTTCACTATTTACAATTATGTGTATACTAATACACATATATTTATTTTCACTATTTACTATTATGTGTACACATATACACATATAAAGTTTGCTTTTTTTTTAAATCAATAAAATTTTAAAATAAATATTTTTGAAATTGTTTTTCACTAAAATCAATAATAATAATAACAAACCAACATATATAGTTCCAATTATATCCAGACATATAAATTAAAATATCCACACATGCTCAAATATCCAGACAATTAAATCTAAATAAACAGTAAAATCTTAAACCAACATATATAGTTCCAAAATACGATCAAATATTCATGACATCTATCTCTCATCGTCATCATCATCATCATCATCACCACCACCTCTTTCATTTCCAGAATAATTACCCCACAGAGGGTAACCAGAATATGCACCTCTTTCAAGTAGGTCTGCAAATCCAGTTGGAGATATGAAATTACGACGAGCGGGGAAGGACCAGAAGTTGGAGGACGAGCAGGAGAGGCCTGAAGATAAGGGGCGGCGGGAAAACCACTAGGAGGAACACTACTAGAAGGATCGGTGGGAGGATAAGGGGCGTAACCAGGGGCGGGAGAATAAGAAGGATAAGCTGGGTAAGGAGGATATGAAGTAGCTGGTTGGGAAAACCCACTAGGTAGGTTTCCCTGATGTCCTTGCATCCACTCCATCATCTGGTTGTGCACTTCCTGTCTGTCTCAGCATACGCTTGACTCAATCGGTTCAAGCGCTCATCTTCGTCCGCTGGAGGCGGTAATTGCGAGACTCGTTCCTCCACGGAGCCCTAGACATACAAAAATTGTGTAAATGAAAAAGTATATAAACATGTTATTTATATTGTTAATGTTAATGTAAAACACTTACAATTATTTCAGCAATTCCCCCATACGTGTACTCCCCTTCCCCACAGCTGTGGAAATGTTGCAGAATTTATCATTTAGTTGGGAGCCGGTTATATTTCTTCTCCTGTATTCCAAAAAATTCGGGTTATGTATAATCAAGTAATTAAAATCTCCCTAAGTTGTAGTGTAGGATTAATTACTTACGTATTCCTCAGTCCATTGTACAGCTCCTTTTGCCACTCCTTTGTGTTTTGAGGGGCCTCTTCCTCCGACCGAAGATAAGCGGTTTATCCTACACTGGTTGCTTTTGGCAATAACTTCGGGCAATTGCCAGTACTCGAGTAGTGCAGTCCAGAATGTCGGCTCCCACGGTGGGTTTTTTCCTTCATGTCGATGGATCCTCTTCCAAAGACTGGGGAGATCCGTGAATTGTTCTCTAGACCTCTGGATGAACAGCTTTTTAATTACCACCGTATTTTCCATCGTCGGATACCAGTAGGTCTCCCTCTGAAAAAAAATATATTCAATCATGTTTATTTTAATTAAGTAAAAATGTAGACATACATATAATACTACATACTTAACAAAATTAACAATTACCTGGAATGGCTCCCACCACTCTTTCCTCCTTCCTTCTGACACCAGCTTATAAGTGAACCCGCCCATCTCCATTCGACGGGACATGATGTTCCGAATCAACCTCGAAACAACATTCGAGGGCATCAATCTGTAGAAACGTTGTTTCACACATTGATATATATTTTAATAAAATTAGATAAGAAAGACAAAGTTATATTTAACATACACATTGTGATACGTATAGATGCGAAGGCGGATCGGACGGGGTGCATTATTTGTGAGCTCTTCAGCAGTTTTCGGAACGACAGGGTCATCCTCAACCATATTTTGTTCTTCATCCCGATTCTGCAAATCAGGAACCGGTACTCTTCCGGTTTGGGAGGAGGATCCCCAAAAGCTGCATCGACCTGTATTTGTTTTCGATGTTTCCATCTGTATTTAACAATTACGTACAGTTATAACATGTGTACAAGATATTTTGGTTGGGACAACTAAAAAGAGTTGTACCGGTTCTCTCTCTTGGTCCGACTCTGGTGTACGAGAGGACGATCGCCAGCTACCGAACAAGTTACGGATACTTCTACCTCCAGCCATCTATATACATAGCAATTAATACATTAAGTAACAATGTAAAATTAAAATATGTATGTACATAACAATTAAAACAAGCAAACACATCAATACATCAAATAAACACAACAAATACAGAATCCATTAATTAATTAAAACAAGCAAACACATCAATACATCAAGCGTACACAATATATAACAATATAAATTCATCAATTCATCAATCTTCTTCATCTTCTTCTTCTTCATCATCATCTTCTTCATCATTTTCATCATCTTCTTCACCTTCTTCCTCTTCTTCATTCTCTACCCCAATTAGTGCAGCATCAAAATCAGCCAAAACGACAGGATCATCATCTATTTGCACATTCATCTGAGATATTATATCGTCCTCTTGAAATGGGGGAAGTTCTGGTTCACTCTTTCTATCGACTTGCAAATTGCCCACCACTCTAGACCCGGTTGGACAGATGCACCGGGATACTTGCAATAGTAAACCTGAGTAGCTTGACTTGCAAGCACGAATGGATCATAACGACCGTACCGTCCTCTTGGATTAATGTCCACGAGTTTATACTGAGGATGTATTTTTGTTCCCCTCGGTACAGTAGGATCAAACCACTGACATTTGAATAGAACAACTTTTTTTTTTCAGTAAGTCCAGGGTATTCCAAAACCACTACTTCCTCGAGTATCCCATAGAAATCATTTTCATTGGAATCATAGTTTGTTCCTTTAATGCAAACTCCACTGTTCATGGTTGCTTTAGAGGCACCATAATCTTGTGTGTGAAATTTTAAACCATTCACGTAATACCCAGGGTACGTGGTGACAGTACTGCTAGGACCGCCCGCAAGAGCACGTATAAACTAATCCTGAATACGATTTCTCTCCACCTATATTAATTTTAAAATTTTACGATATATTCCATTATATATAAAATTAATAATAACAAGATACTTATACATATATATCACTTACAAGTTGTTCAAACCACGACGCAAATTCCATCTGAAGCACATCGTCTTTTTCAGCACCTGATAGATTCGGTTGAACAAGCAGTAGTTGCTCGAAAAACACACTACATATGATTGAGGCAGAAATTAGAAGATAAAAAATAACTTAAGTTTCCACTAAGAGGTAGGTTACCTTACGCAATATACGGTTGCACCTCATTGCAATTTAGTAACACGTACGTGTGGGCAACTTGCTTCTCTAAGTCTACAATCCATCTTTTACCCTTCTTTCCAAGATGTGTACCAGAAGGCATAAATATCGAAAGATTACCTTCAACTGCTTCGGGTACTTCACGACCGTTGAAATTGCGAGGTACATTGTGTCGCCTCGTCAGCACATGGTCCTCAAAATAATGGGAACAAAACATTGATGCTTCTTTTGTTAAATAAGAATTTGCAATTGAAGCTTCCACATGCGCCTTGTTACCCACACTTAACTTTAAATTGTGAAGATACCTAGTTCAAGGTCCACAGATGAGCTACTGTAATTCCCGAACGAGATTATATTAAAAATAAACAGGTAAATTAATAGATTACCTCTCAAATGGGTACATCCATCTGTATTGTACTGGACCAGCGATCTTTGTCTCATATGCAAGATGGACAGGTAGATGCTCCATTGAATTAAAGAAGCTGGGTGGAAATATTCGTTCCAACTTGCACAAGATGTCTGGGATATCATGGTCCAACCTAGTCATGTTTTCTACTGTAATGGTCCTAGATGTTAACTCTTTGAAAAATAAACTAATTTCAGTGATAGCTTTCCAAATGTTGGCCGACAGTAATTCACGAAAAGCAGTTGGAAGCAGTCTCTGCATAAACACGTGACAATCATGACTCTTCATCCCAAACATCTTCAATTTGCTCCAGTCTACGCAACAAGAAAGGTTGGACACATAATCATCAGGGAATTTCAATTCATCTACCCACTTCCAAACAATATCTCTCTGTCTCTTATCAAGTGAATAAGCAACTTTTGGGTACTTTTCTGTATCTGGACATCTCTGTAACGAGGGTCGACGACAGTATTCATTGAGCTCATCCCTAGATTTATTTGTGTCCTTCGTTTTCCCTTCCACATTCATCACCGTGTAGAAGAGATTATCAAACACATTTTTTAGATTTGTGTCGGATCAACAGCGTACTCCAGTACGGCAAATCCCAGAAAATGCTCTTCTTCTTCCAACCCCCATCTAGAACTTTGTTGTTTGCATCAGCACCCTCTTCCGTAACTTTCATAAATCCAATCCAATTAATTTCCTCAAGGATCAAAACACCTGTACGGATGGGCGGTGGATCATCATCAATTGTTTTGTTCTTTTTTAATGCAGTCTTGTTCCTTCGATACGGATGATATCTGGGTAAGAACTTACGATGGTTGTCAAACCACGACTGCTTTCGACTGAGCCTCAAAGTGAAAGCATCCGTGTATTCTACACAATATGGACAAGCAAGCCTTCCAGATGTGCTCCATCCAGACAACATCGAGTAGGCTGGAAAGTCACTTATGGTCCAGATTAGTGCAGCCCGCATAAAAAAATTCTGCTTTGTAGCAATATTGTACGTTACCACTCCATATTCCCATAAAATTATCAAATCACGGATCAATGGTTGTAAAAATACATCCAATTTATCCTTTAGATTTTTTGGACCAGGCACCGGAACCGTAAGAAACATGAATTGATCCTTAATGCACATTCATGGCGGTAGATTGTACGGCGTCAGTATCACTGGCCATGAGGAGTATTGTTTCCCCGACTACCCAAACGGCTGAAAACCGTCGGTGCTCAAGCCCAACCTCACGTTCCGAATTTCTGATGCAAATTCAGGATACGACTGGTCCAAGTATTTCCAAGGCTGCAAGTCTGCAGGGTGACGCATAACACCGAACTGATCTTTATTAGAGCAACTTGCATGCCATGTCATATCCTTCGCAGTTGCATTGGACTGATACAATCTTTGCAGTCTAGGGATGATGGGAAAGTAGAACATCTCCTTGAAATGGCTCTTCTTTTTCAGTCGACCATTCACATCGCGTCTAGCGGGTTTGAACCGTGGCCGACCGCAAAACTTACAATATTCAAGATCGCTGTCCGTACCCCAATATAATATACAATTCCCTACACAATAGTCGATCCTCTCCACAGGAAGCCCCATCTCACCCATCAACTGTTTGCTATCGGAAAACTTTCTAGGCACCAAATTATCTGGAGGACAGATCTCACGAACCAAGACAACGATTTGATTATAACCCTTTTCAGATAGTCTGTTTTTAGTTTTAATGTTCAGTATACGAGCATTGAATGACAGTTGCGAGTGTGATTCGCAGCCAGGATACAAATCCCGATCCGCAGCACGAAACACATCATAAAACTGTGCAGCATACTGATTAGGGGGTTCCTCAACAGGCGGCCCATCATCCACATTTTCGAAGTGGGGACTAGAATGGTACGAGCTAGATCCTGCTGTCTCATCAACCATCCCGTGAGAAGCCGACGCCTGATCAATATATTGATGTGGAATTTGACCCCAATTTTCCTCACCGTGAAAAACCCAATTGTAATAATTTGGCATGAAACCATTTCTATAAAATGAGCTTTCACGTCATCGGGGTACTAAAACGTCTTATTCCTACATCTTAAATTTATTGCAGGGACACATAATCTTTTCTCGATTCATCCAATTCGGGTTACTAGTGACGAAGTCTACGAATGAATCGAGTCCACTAATAAATTCAGGAGCTATCATGCCATTAATTGATCTTGGACCATACATCCAACGTAAACGGTTTGAGTAATCCATATCAATCTGTTTCATATTAAATATATATAATTAATTAATTTTCTAAAAATTTTGACAGAATTTCGTTTAGTTTTTTCGTATTCCCCAGTTAATCAAAATTCCTACGTGCATCCATTTCCAACTTAATTAATTTTAATTAATCAAGCCGGAACGCACATATTAATTCTATACAACAAACAATTACCAACAAAATATTCATCAACAACCCTTGCTCCACTACAACATAATTTATTTTCATAATTTATTGGGCACCAAATAATACTATACTAATATATATTTAATTATAGTTAAATATTATATATTAATATACTAATAACACATGCCTATGTGTGTATATATTCTAATAATATATATGCATGCACAACATTACAATTTATAAATTAATACTAGCTAATACATGTGATATATATATAAACCACAAAATTAAATTAATTAGTAATTAACACATACTAGAACACTTAAAATTAGTAGCTAATACCAAATAATTAATAAATTAATACTATAAAATTAAAAAAAAATCAGTGTAAACAAATAATTAAACATGTACTCATATATATACATACACAAACATATATACATTGTCATTTCATAATTTTAACTAATAATATGCAATTAATCAACATATAACTTAATTGATCATGAAAATGAAAAAAAATTACCGTAGAAATGTTGACGTGAAGATGTAGAGTAAAGTCCGACAAGTGGAGGATATATTTTCCTTTTTAAAAATGGACGCCGGCGTGCCTCTCTCCGATTTTCTTCGTTCTCCCTCCTTCTTCCTTACCCTTGCTCTTGCTCTTCTGTTGGAAAACTTGAAATAGATGTATAAATTGTGTTTGGGCGAGGGTTCTTATGAGGGAAAAACCCTCTTTCTATGCATTTAAAGATTCCCACCGGTCAAAAAAGCTGCATGCATGACAGCAATTTAAATTGGTGAGTGAAAAAGGCCCTCGTGAAAAAGGATCCTAAGCTAGACGAGGGATAAATCCCTCGAGAAAGTGCCAGAGGGAAGCAGACGAGGGATAAATCCCTCGAGAAGGTGTCAGACGAAGCAGACGAGGAATATTTCCCTCGAGAAAAACCCAGGCGGAAGTGGACGAGGGACTGATCCCTCGTGATATGACAGGCGGCAGAGGAGCGGTAGTAGACGAGGGAATCTTCCCTCGAGATAAGATAAATGGCAGCAAGACGAGGGTTCTGAACCCTCGAGAACTTTGTCCCTTGTCTAAACGGTCGGAAAATTATCGATGGACAAGTATTTGGTCGTAAAAACCCTCGTGTTAGATGACAAAATTAAATCCCTCGTCAAAACCCTCGTTTATTTTTATCCCTCGTTTAAACCCTCTTAAAAGATGAGGGCTCTAAAACCCTCTTTAAAATCCCTCTTTAAATCACTGTTTTTTTGTAATGTTAAAATCTAATTATTTTTATAACTTTAAAATTTTAATGTTGCAGTTGGATTCCGAGACATGAGGCTACTACTCAAGTGTCTCCGTCCATCTTGAAGGGCGGATTCGAGCCCACCGGTTTCCACTGGGGCGGTTTCCGAAGAGAAGAAATGACAATATTTTGAGGAGTTTAAGGTATAATTTATTTAATTTATTGAATTTATTCATCATTTATTAATAAAATATATATAATTAAACTTAAATCTATATTTTAATATAATTGCATAAATTATGCGTCTGGGCACCGGAGCATGAGGCCCAGATGGTGGAAAAATTGTGTAGGAAGGACGCCGTTCGATATAGAGAAATAATGTACACTTTTGGTTAGCATATTTGAAGAATGGTACCTCGACTAATATGAAGACGGACAACAGGGGCAAGTAGATTTAGCCCCAATTTCTCACCTACTGGAATAGTGACGAGTTCAAGAACAAGTTGAAGAAGAACAAGACTCGCCTTAGCGACCATGATGGAGAAGGGATCGCGGGATATCGGGTCGATTCTCGGTCTGTTTTGGAGCACGGGTTGCAGTTTGTAAGTGACCCAGACCATATTTTTAATAATTTTTATGAATTTTCTTGTAATATTAATTACTAAATATTTATTTGAAGAAGCGGGAGCATGGAGGTTAGCCCTCTCATCTGCAGCTTGCCCACCCGCTGGATGAAGAGACTGGAAAGTTCACCTACGCCCGAACCACCAAGGTCCATGTAAGTATTATTTCTAATTTTAAAAATTTTAGGGTTTATTTAATAATTAAAAGTATTGGTAATTGCAGAGGAAGATGCTCAGGGACCTTGCCTCCCAGTCTCAGCCTCCAGAAGAGGTGGATGGATCGAACTCTATGTCCCCCCCTCCCAGAGCCTTCTGTGGATGTTCAAAATGAGGTCTACTTTAAGTTAAGGCTAAAAAGAGGCGGTTCACTGGATTGAGTGGTTTTGGGAAAAACTTATTCCGATCTCGTGGATCCGGCTCATCTTCCTCCCAGTCTTCTATCGACTCTCATCCAAGCGAGATCGAGAGATATCTTTCGACTGTCGTCATGCAGATGAAGCTCCTCCAGCATGCAGTATGAGGTGCATCGAGAGTATGAGAACAGGTGACGAGAAGTGGAGGAGGAGGCGCAACGGAAGAATAGGGAGGAGATGGCCAAGTGGTGGAGATTAGTTTCCTCCACATTAGGTGGAGCGGTACCACCATCGTTGGACCCGGTGCAGCCTGAGATCCCGCCGCTGCATATCCAAAGATTGGATGAGCAGGATGAAGAGGGTGATGATGTCGGATTCCAATCTGATGATTACGAAATTTTAGATTTTTTTTATACCGTGCATCAATTTTTTTTAATGGACATTCCTTTTATTAAATTTCAAACAAGGCATGATTTCTTCAAGCAAGGAAAATTGGACGACGTGTTGTTCAAAGACAAGTTATTGACATCAGATAGTCCAAAATTATCAGAGCGCTCTCTTATAAAGGAGAACAATTTTAATTTCTCAATCAAGGGGCAGTTGGAGAGATTTATGTTTTCGGCAACATACCTTTCTATCTTGCCCTACATCAATTTTACACCTACTTACACATAATCTGACAAGGGTTTCTGATCCAAGCCCTTCAAGTGGTAAAGTGAATTCATCACAATAGCTTAGAATTTCAAATTTCAAATCTAGGGCACCCATCACTAGTACAAATTAGACCTTAGAAAGCGGTTGATTTTCCCCTTAGAAAGCGGTTAAAACCGCTTTCTAAGAAACAGCTATGCTAGTCTAAGAGAGCGGTTAAGAAACCGCTGTGCAAGGTAGGAGCTAAGAGAGCGGTTCTGAACCGCTCTCCAAGAGGAAGAACTAAAAGAGCGGTTAAAAACCGCTCTCCAAGTGCCACACTAAGAGAGCGGTTAATAACCGCTATCCAAACCTCACTCTTAGATAGCGGTTAATAACCGCTCTCCAAGGGCCTTTTCTATTTTTTTTTATTTGTTTAGACAGCGGTTATTAACCGCTCTCCAAGATCTTTTTTTATTTTTTTTATTTATATATATATAAATAAACCTGCTTTTTTAACCGTTTTTTTTCAATTATATATATATTTTATTTAATTATATATATATTTTTTTGAATTAAATAATAAACCTGCTAATATATACAAAGTTACCAAAACACATATACTAATAATTTATTCGTAACATCAAATAAATATAATATAAGATCCAATAACATGAAATATTAATTCATCACAAATTAATATATAAGTTATATGATGCTATCAAAAGTTACAATAATGTTACAAGAATCGATTGTAAAGATACCCAATCCAATCCATCTTCCATTTCTCCATTCGAGCGTTGTTGTAAAAAGGGATCCGAGGCCTATGCACAAACTGCAAATTACATAGAAAATTTAATTAAATAATAAACATTTTTTATTCAATCATATTTAAAATAAATCGATAATCGACTTACTTCTTCAGGAATGGTCGTCCGAGAAGTCAAGATTATATCTTCAATGTAGCAACACACAAAATGTCCACAGTGATTGCCATCTTGCTGCCTCGGAACCTATTGATTAACAATTACAATCATGTACTATAACTATGATTATTTTCTATAGATTTGCTAATTTTCTAAAGTAACTTACCTTAATGTTTTTCCACAGCACTTTACTAATATTGGTGGTATCTGATTTTTTACCTGGAAGACTAGTCTGATACATTGCCATCACACTATATAATTATTTTAAAAAATAAATATACATTAGATATGTATAATCTTAAAAGTAAAACAAATCATAATATGAGAATATTAAAAATTAACTTACGTACCCTTCCATAAATACTATAAGATCGGGACGATTTGTATACACCCCATCCGTAGCTGGATCCAAATAATACACAGTAAGATCTCTCATTCTTATGGCCAACATCACCCAATGATTACTACATTATATTAACAAAATTAAAATTAATCGCTTGTTCGTATAAATAAATTTTTTATGAAATATTTATTATACTTACCCCACATTGTTTGGCCAAAAAATGAGATGGTCTCTCTCTCTATATTTCAACATATTTTGAACAATGTCGTTCATATACTGTATCCTATTACCAAAAATGCTACACACTTGGGGGCAGATGAAGGAATATTTTGCACTTGCAACGATATCTACGGTTAAATATACCTCGCCCAAATACCTTTAACCAACATTCGCTAATATTAATATTTAATAAGTAAGTTAAACTATAAATGAAGTAAATGTTGAGAATTAAGTAAACACACCTGAGGTAAAAAGTCATGGTAGTTGCACTCAACCACTTGTCACCGAAGACTTCTTCGACATAATCTCGTATGATGAACTCCTCATATCCAACATAGTTAAAGTAAGCATTAATGGGCACTGTGATTGTATTGAAGCTGGAGGACACCATGTAGTGCACCGTACTCATTACAGTGACATCGTGGGGTACGTCTCCGGCCAGGGGGTACCCTAATCGCCGTCTGCGCACACCAACAGTTGGTTCCCCTGGTCTCTCCCTCTGTATAGTCTTTTGTGGAGTCGGGAGTATCTACAATCAATATTTGTAATATTATTTAAAATAAATTGACTTATTAATTACTTTAATAACATGTATTTTACCTTTTTTGTTAGAGAAACCAAGTTTTGCGGCCATTCAAGGAAATGCCCGATCGCGTCTCCGACTGTGGTGGCCACATCTTCTGGTTTTAGCAACAGTGAAGTCTCTTGTCCAATTTCAGGTACAGTGAGGGTGACTTTCACAAAACCAGGAGTGATTGGGCGACCATGGATCACTCCACTGGAGCTATCGAACAACATTCCAGTGGCCACCAACCGAAGAGGATAAAGGTAACAAGGAGTCGTCTGTTCGAAGAGGATATTCAGTTAGAAAATTTATACTAGTATTTAATTAAAACAAATACGAGATACATCTGATACCTTGGAGACGTTTTGAAGTGCATCATGAAAGTCGTCTGAAGCATTGTTTCTAACAGCACTCTCTCTAGCCTCAGCGGAAAACATAGGAGCACTGTTTTCACAGCTAGCACCACTAGATGACATCCCGTATCTCATTCGATGGTTTGATATCATCGAAACTTGTTTAGCTAAGTCGGCAACCTGTGCTTGACTAGCCATAGAAAATTTGTTGAGCTTGACTAGCCATTATGTAAGAGTCATCTCTGTATCCCACATTCTTCAAATCAACGCGTACGAACCCAGAACGTTCAACTTGGACCCCATTTGGGATCCTCACCCAACTACAATCGAAAATTAGCTCACGGTGACCAACATAGTCGAGTTCCCAAATGTTGATAATCTGTCCAAAGTAAGTGGTATTCGACTGATTCCATGCAGTTGCAGTAATAGACACCCCACTATTCTGCATTGTACTTGTGGCATCATGATCTCTGGTATAAAATGTGTATCCATTAATAAGATAACACTTGTATGAATACACATGTCTATCAGGTAATCTGGATAACCACTTAACTCTTTCTTTCACCGAGTCTTTATCCTGTGACAATATATTTGCAACATAACCATTGAACCAGTCAACAAACGTGCAATTGTGCTCAATTTCAATCCATGATCTAGCTCTGGTGGGAAAAGACTCAGAAAGTGCCTGCATGTGCAGATCAATAAAAGGAAGCACGTCGACCGTATTGTGAAGTACACACAAGTGCATCCGTGTTAGCTCCTTCATACTAACACTTACAGGTTGGCCACCGATAATGCCTTCACCATCCATTCTATTGGTGTATCGGGTACTTGGAAGTCCAATTGCATCGACATTGGGAATAAATTCAGACCAGTACTCGACTGCTTCTTCTACTAAATAGCGTTCTGCAATGCATCCCTCCGGCCTGTACATATTCATCACATACCCTTTCAACACTTTCATATATCTCTCTACACCATACATCCATCGCATACGAGCAGGACCACACATCCTTGTCTCGTGAACCAAATGAACGGTTAAGTGAATCATTATATCAAAAAATGAAGGAGGAAAATACATTTCAAGCTCACAAAGCGTCCCCACAATCTGTCTCTGAAAACCAAGCAATTTTATAGGATCAATAACTTTGCTACTCATTGCCTTGAATAACCAACAAAGTTTTGTTATGGTTATGCGCACATTTTCAGGCAAGATAGAACGTATTGCAATGGGCAAGAAATTCTCCATGATGACATGATAGTCATGCGATTTCAGATTCATCAACTTCACGCCATCATCTGAAACAAGTCTCTGTATGTTGGACGAATAACCCTCTGGTACTTTCACATCCTTTAGTGTTTGAAGAAGAATTTTTCTCTCACTCTTGGACAAGGTGTGTGCAGCAGGAGGTAATTTCGGTGGTTTACCTTCTTCATACACAGGTGCCAGTTCAGCTCTTATACCCATATCAACCATATCCATTCTTGCATTGTAACCATCCTTAGACTTGTTATCAGCTAGCAGAGTATTGAGCAAACTAGCACAAACATTCTTCTCAACGTGCATTAGATCAATGAAGTGTCTAACATACAACTCTTTCCAATAGGGCAATTGAAAGAAAATTGATTCCTTCTTCCAGCCTCTAGTTGGGAGACTCTTTGCAAAGTGTTTTCCGTATTGTGTGTTGACATTCTTCATCTCGTTCAATACATCTGTACCTGACAATAAACGTGGTGCTCCACGTGTCTCGATTGTGCCATCGAATGCATCGGCCATTCTTCTGTACTCATGTGTTGGCTCCAACCACCTTCTATGCCCCCTATACTGTAATACAATTTGGGAGCAAAAATTATGAAACTTGACTTGTGCGAGATTTTGAAAAAAATCCACCAAACCGACCCGACCCGATCAGGATCTGCGTTTTTTTTTAATTTGGAACGACCCGACCCATAATGTTTTTTTAATATTTGTCTATTTTAAGTATATTTCACATTAGAAATATTTCACGGGAGAGATCCTCCTAGTAATATACTAGCAATACTATTTTACCAATTTAATAATTTAAGACCTAATTAATTTTCACTCAGTCATAGTTCATAGATCATTGTAGCGTACTGACGTTTCATTTCACCAATCCTCGATTAGTTGAATACTACTACTACAAATTCGAAAATTTCATTCGATCGTAATCCAGAATCTAAAAATATCCCCAATTAAAAAAATAATCTGAAATAGCCGTAATTCTAAACTTATACAACGCGCGGCTCTCCGAATGCCTCAGCCTGGTAACCGTAGTCTGAATCCCCAATTTCTAGGGTTCTCAGTGTCACGGAAACATATAAATATAATTCCATCAAATCTCGGCGGAAACGCCGATTGATTTTATTTCCGCTACTTGTATTAGTATTAGTATTATTCTAGGGAGGAATTATTGTAATTTGGGACCAATTCTCGCTCTATATATATACGCAGCGTAAATGAGAAGCTAAAGGGAGAGACGTCAATTCTAATTTCCATCTAATGGCGAAGGGAAAAAGAAGTGAAGCAGAATTCCAATTGCCAGAAGCCATTATTCAACACATCCAATCATTTCTACGTGGATATATGGCTGCTCGAACAACAATCCTTTCCAAAACTTGGTATAATGCCTGGTTAACTCGCCCCAACCTTGATTTAGATCAAAACGACTTCTTTGGAAGCGATTATGATTATATTCATGAAGATGTAAGCAGGTTCTGGGGATTCATGAAGAAGACTGTGCAAAGGTACGAGAATTTAAACCTAAAGATCGAGAGTCTAAGGTTAATGATGTATGATTGGTACTCTTCTTATGATGAACTCCTTGTTGCCAAGGAAGTGATTATCAAAGCGATTAAAATGGGTGCTGTCGATCTTGATATTACATTTCAAAAGGAAGATAGTTTATTCGGTGAGATTTTTGCACTTTTGGTCCCACAGGTCACGCCTCACCGCGATTTTGGTCCCAATGCCTGCACTTTTGGTCCCGTTCGCAATTTTTTTGCATTTTTGGTCCCGCCGTTAAGGAACTCAGTTAAGTTAGACGGAGAAAGGCACGTGCTTTGCGCGTGACATATTATTTTAATTAAAAAAAATCAGAAACAAAGTCGTGCCTCTTTTCCCAAAATCCCAAAATTGAATCCAAAAATCCCTAAATCAAACACGGCCGATTTCCACCACGACCACCACCACCACCACAACCGTTCCCATCGACGCCTCCCCACCACAACGCGCAAAATACATGCCTCGGACTCGCCTCTCCTCCCTACAGCGAGCGCTGCCGTCATCTCCCCTACGGAATGCCAACATTGAGGGCGACGGGAAAGTGACGGGAAAGGGAAATAAGCCGTTGAAGACAAATAAATATCTCCCTTATGAAGGGCCTAGACCGGAATTTGGAGCCATGCTGCGAAGGAAATGTCTGGTTCGATTTGGAGCTCCTAATTACGGTATGTAGATTGTACGAAATTAGGGCATTGTTCTTGTCTGAAAATTAGGGCTTCTTTTATATGATTTGTTATTGACTGGAATTTGTATGAAATTAGGGGTTATTTTGTATGAATTATTCTTGACTGAAATTGGGCATTGTTCTTGACTTGAATTTGTATGAAATTAGGGTTTCTTTTGTATGAATTGTAATTGACTGTAATTTGTATGAAATTAGGGTGTATGAGTTGTTCTTGATTGAAATTGGGCATTGTTCTTGATTGGTATTTGTATGAAATTAAGTTTTTTTTTTTTCTGGTCCAATGTAGGTAATTGTAGTGGTGTCTATACTATAAAAATGCATCATGGGGGAGAAATGTATGAGAAAGAAGATGGGAACTTAGATTACAGAGGAGGAACAATTAGTGCATTTGACTTTGTTGACACTGCAAGGGCAGATATGAAGTATTTAGAGAACTTGGCTTGTCAACTAGGGTATGTTGGTGATAAGGTGTTCTATTCCAAGAATAAAAATGGGAAAATGATGGTTGTTGATGGTGTATTTGATATTGATAGGGTATTCAATAATCATATAAACAGAGTATGTCATGTATTTTTAGATGCATTTAGAGATGATGAATTATGTGAGCATGAGGAAATAGATGGTGAGGTTGAGTGGTATGATGAGGAGAATGTAGGGAATTAAAATATTTTGGTGCTAAATAAGGAGGTAAGGGATGCTGAGAAAGATAAAGAGGGAGTACATATTGAGGTAGGGGATGCTGAGAAAGATAGAGAGGTAGTACCTGATGAGCTTGATATTGGGGATTCTGTGAGACAGGAGGGAGTACCTGATGAGCTTGATATTGGGGATTCTGTGAGACAGGAGGGAGTACCTGATGAGCTTAATATTGATAATTTTGTTAGACAAGAGGGGGTGCCTAATGAGCTGGATGAGCTGGATACAGAAGATAAACATGACCTATTGGATGAGCAGAATACAGAAGATGAATCAGATGAAGATTTCAAGTGTGGCATGAGCAGTGAAGATGAATTTTTGGATGACATCATGTATGATGAGAACATAGATAGTGAAGTAGAGTGGGCTGGAATTATGAGATATGATAGGCAGAAATCAGTTATTGTGGATGAATCCAGTAATGATGATGTTTTGAGTAATGAATCTTACTTTCATAGTGTTGCATCATTTGAAGATGTTGATGAGGTTGATAGAGACAGAGATCTTACCTTTAGAGCCTCTCAAGTGGAGAATCCAGAGTTCTTCATGGAACAAATTTTTCCTACAAAGCTGCTATTTAGGGAAGCTGTGAACATGCATAGTGTGAAGACTGGGAGAAGTTTGAAAATATCAAAGAATGATGCAAGAAGGATTTATGCAAGATGCAAGCAAGAGGGCTGTCCTTGGCATATTAATGCCTTAAAGGTTTCAGGGCAAGAATGTTTCCAAATAAGAGAGATACTTCAAGAGCATACTTGTGCAAGACAGTATCATGTGGACAATGTAAGATCAGGATGGTTGGCAAAACAATATGAAAAAGAGTTCAGGGCTGATCCAAAAAAGAATGTGAAAGGGTTCATGCATACAGCTTCAATGAAGTTTGGGTGCCATATTTCCCCTCATCAAGCCTATAGGGCTAGACAGAAGGCATTGAAGCAGATTGAAGGAGATTCCACTGAGCAATACACAAAGCTTTGGGACTATTGTCAAACATTGATTGAGAGGAACCCTGGATCAACTGTTATACTAAAGTTGGATAATGGACCTAGTGGCAGCAGATTTAACAAGTTGTACATTTGTTTTGCTGCATTGAAGGAAGGGTTCAAATCTGGTATTAGACCATGGATTGGAGTAGATGGTTGTCATCTAAAGGGTTTATGTGCAGGTGTATTGTTGACTGCTGTTGGGATAGACCCCAACAATGGTCCATACCCATTAGCTTATGCAGTTGTGGAGAGTGAGACCAAGGAAGCATGGGAGTGGTTCTTGCAGCTTTTAAAGGCTGATTTTATGGTAGAGAGGGAAGACATGTATACTTTCATGTCAGATAAACAGAAGGGTCTCATCCCAGCTTTTGAGAACATAATTCCAGATGTGGAGAACAGATTCTGTGTAAGACACCTTCATGGTAACATGAAGAGAGCTGGATTCAAAGGTGATGCTTTCAAGAAGGCATTGTGGGATGCTGCAAAGGCTACAACAGTAGCTTCATTTAACAAGGCAATGTCCAAGATTGGAGAGCTGGATCCAAGGTGTCTTGCATGGCTCCAACAAAAGCCTGCCTCACAATGGTCAAGGTCACATTTCAGCACATATGCTAAGTGTGACACTCTTGTCAACAACATGTGTGAGATATTCAACTCGGCCATATTGGATGCAAGATCATCACCTATCATAACTATGTTAGAGTGGATCAGAGAATACATCATGAGTAGGTTGCAAAAGAACAGGGACAAGTGTGAAAGGAAGTGGGAGGGTAGAGTTATTTGTGGTAGGATTAGAAACTTGTTGTGGAAGAGTGTGGAGGCTTCCAAGGACTGCATACCACTAAAATCAAATGAGTGGAATTATGAGGTAACCAGTTTTGATGGATCAAAATATGCAGTGGACTTGAAGGCATGTACTTGTGATTGTAGGCTGTGGGAGCTTTCAGGGGTACCATGCAAGCATGCTGTGGGTGCAATATGTTCACAAGGATGGGAAGTTGAAGATTTTGTCCACAAATGTTACTCTGTGGACACATACACAGCAGTGTATGCACACTCTATCACACCAATGAATGGGCAAGAGTTATGGAATAAGACAGGACACATTCCTCCATTGCCTCCAAACTTTGGGAAAAGGAAGAGGGGTAGACCTGAAACAAAGAGAAGGGCTAGTGCAGGTGAAGAAGGGAAAAAATCAAGAGTGGTTCAAAGGATGCCAAGGCAAAAGTTTAAGTTGACTTGCAAGTTCTGTGGTGGAGAGGGTCACAATCAGAAGGGTTGTGAATGGAAGAAGATGGCAAATGATTTTATAGAAGATGAAGCAGTGGATGCCAATGATGAAGCTGTGGAGATGTCTCAACCACCTGATTATCCACCATTAACACAAGATGAAGGAACTCAAGAAACTAGAGATATTGTAAGTTAATCAAATCCTCATTTATCTCTATTGTACTATTATGTGTTATGAATATTTTATCTCATTTTCTATTTCTAACAGGTTGAACAAAATCAGGGTATTTCTAGTAGGCCAACAACTAGGCAAGGAAGGAAAAACATGGTAAGGAAAAACAGGACCAAAATTATTATTTTTATTGGTTATGAATGTACTATAATGTATTATTTTCTTATTTTTAATCCATGAGTAGGTAAGGAAAAGGGCTGAAACAAGTGGAGCTACTAGTTCAAGGAAGGTTCAAGTTCAAGAATCTCAAGTGCATTTATCTCAAGCTGAAGAACCTGTTGATCCTCAGGTAAAACATGTTATATTTATATCTATTTTAAAAGTGATTGAAGTGAATCTGATTGATTAATTTACTTATTGTGTAGGATATTCAGATGTCACAAACACTCAACAGAAGTAAAGCTCCATCAACCAATATTTCTGGACCAAGAGGAGTTACAATCAAACCACCTCCACCAATGACATTTCAGCCTCAGAACTTCATTGGAGGTCAAGTACATGTTGGTGGTTCAAGTTCCAGTTCTCTTGCACCTTCATCTGTAATGAATTTCAATCCAAACACATACATTGGTTGCAATGTGAATATTGGTGGAGTCAATACAAATAGAGATGGTATGCGAGTGATCTCACAAGGAGGTAAGAAGTTTGTGACATTATCTAGTCTCACTGAATCAGCAACAAGCAAAAAAACTAAGAAAGAGAAGGAGTTGGGGAAAAAGAAGTAATCTGTTTGTTTATGCATCTTTTGGTATGATGATTGTGTTGGATTTTGTTGGATTCTGTTTTAGGGTTCATGTGGAAGACTTTTGATTATGTTTTGTTTGATCTGTTGTTTAGCTATCATGTGGAAGACTTTTGGATTCTGTTTTAGCTATCATGTGGAAGACTTTTGGATTCTGTTTTAGCTATCATGCTGTTATTTTCATTATCATGTTTCCTGGTAGATTTTGTTTTGATTATAGTATGCTGTTACTTTATTTTTGCTTGGGTTTGGTTGTGGTTATGTAATTGACAAACATATAACTAGAATACATCATATCATTAGCTTGAAAATAGGTGCATTGCATTACATTAACTTGAAAATAGTAGGTGCAATACATATAAAGATAGTAGCTAATACATAGATGCATTACATTAACTTGAAGATAGTTGGAGCCCAAGATAGAATTATTACAATAAAAAGAACAACTTGCAGTTGTTTTAGTTTTGATAGTTCTTCACCCATATGCACCATATCATTTTTCAGTAGTTGAGCCATTTCAATTGCATTCATCTCCCCCTGTGTTGCATCCTTTAGCTTCTGAGTTAGATTAAAATTCTCTGAAACTAGAGAATCGATTCTCCTCATCATACCAGGAAACATGCCTTGAGCTGCAAGTTCTTGTTCATCTGCCCAAACAAAGAATTTGCAACCTCCACTCAGGGAGTCAACACAGGTATGGAATAGCATACCTTTGCTTTTTGGCTTTTGAGAAACAAATGTGGCTGCAGGTTTTCCACAATAGCACATAAGTTGGTGTGTGCATTTTTGTGATGAACAAGAGGATGAGGACATTTTTTGCCTTGTATTTTTAGTGTGAATGATGAGATTAGAGGTTTGGGGCTTATTTATAAGGCTAGGGTTCACATTTTTGGAGCCAAAAATGTGATTTTTCCCTCCAATGCCTTTGTTTCCATGTATCTTTCCCTCCAATTACTGTATTTTTCCCTCCAATGCCTTTGTTTCCTGCATTTTTCCCTCCAAATGCATAAAAACTGTGTTTGTGAAAAGTTTGGGACTAAAAGTGCAAAAAGTTGACGGTGTTATAACGGCGGGACCAAAAATGCGAAAAAATTGCGAACGGGACCAAAAGTGCAGGCATTGGGACCAAAATCGCGGTGAGGCGTGACCTGTGGGACCAAAAGTGCAAAATTCTCTTTATTCGGTTTACCACATGAGGTATTTGGATCTGAAAACCTAATCAGATTGTTTGTGAGTGGGTGCAAAATTAATCTAGGGGATGGAGAGGTTAGATGTTTGGGACTTAAATGTCTCACTTTAGAAAGTGTGTATCTGGACAGTGATACAATTTGGGATATAATTTCGAGGTGTCCTTTGATCGAGAAGTTGTCATTGTCTTGTTGCAATAAAACAAAATCTTGCTATGCTGCTGCTTATACGAAATCTAAAATGTTGTCATTGGGTCCATTTAATCCGTGCGAGTTTCGTAAACTGAAGTGTTTGTTTTTGAATGGGGTCACTATTCATACATCGCTTTTCGATGACTTCTCGTCTAAATTTCCATGCCTCAAGGATTTGACTCTTCGTGATTGTGATGGCTTCAAAGGAATAAGAATCTCTGGCCCTTCACTTGAGTGCATAAACTTTACTCGGCGGCATAAGATGGAGACGCTGAGGGTGAAGTTTGATGTTCCAAGGATTCGATTATTTAAATTTTTGGGCGGACACGTTCCTTCTCTGTCGTTTAAAACAAGTAGAAGTAATTGGCAGTCTGATATATCTATTACGTGCCTCTCTACTCAAAGCGATACGTGGTTCCTCAATTTGAATAAACTTTTGACAAAGTTGAACCAGTCAAAAGTTTGGCTCAAACTTAAAATATCTTCTCAGAGCTTTGAAAATCTTGGAAAATCTCAAGGTTTACCTAGACCGGTAGTGGAAAATCTGACTATTTATGATCCATCTTCAGTTTGTTTACTGCTTCGGTGCTGTCACCCAGTTTTCGTAGCCCAAAGTGTGTGGGGGGAATATAAATGTGATGAAACAGAACACAAAAGTTTTAAAGAGGTTACTAACCAAAGAATGATGAACCAAGCCAGTTTAATCTGCAGCAGTGCAAATCAGAGTGCGTGTGATCTCGGGGAAGTGAATTGGGATTTTTTTGATGCTACAGTTTCTGCATGGAGACCTCTGTTGTCGGATTCTTCGGTAAGTCCAGGAGCTGAAGAGAGAATTCACGTACGTTTGAGATGGGGACAGGAGCCTGCTGTACCCAAATGATACAAGAGTCTCTTTTTGTTGATAGTTGACATATGTTTCGTTTCTGTCGTGTAAGAGTTTAACATTGTTTAATGTATAATGCAGTTTTTGGAAATTAATTTAAGTTCATGTATTGATTTACTCTCCACAGCTTAGATAGTATCTCCATTAACTTTGATGTTCAATTAACACCAAAAATCCGAACTAGAAAAGGGATTACAGGTTGTCTGACTATATTGGTGAGAACATCACAAGCCTCTTTTGCTAATTAAAATCTCGATTCAATACCATTCAATTTAAGTATTAGATTATAGATCTTGTTAACTTTGACCAAATCCAGTATTGAAGAAGTTCTTCTGTTGATGGTTATCATTTGTTTCCAGGTGCAGAGGAAATGAACAAATGCGAACACCAAAGTAAAGACATTTTCTTTGTAATGGGGCCAATACTTTGGGTGAGCAGAAAAACCGACAAAACTGAAATTCGCTTCCATTTGTAATGTGACAAGAGCCTATTACATTCATGTGATACGTCTCTCTCTTCTCTTCGTTAATACATATTTTCATTTCTATTGCTTGAGTTTTATATAGTTCTCACTTTTCACAATCTTAATTGAAATGCAGTTATTGGAAAGTATTGAGCTTGTTAATTGAATATGCAAATGTTTCTCTGTGGCTTGAAGTGGGCTTTATTTGGACTGTTATACTAAAGCGTTGGTATATGTACTTACATATCATTTTTTATTATAGTAATTCATCTACTGCATGTATTTGTGTGGAATGAAATTCAAGATAGCGGAATGGTGATAAAGTAAAGGAAGGCACAGATCAAGGCTTGCCTATGAAAGTGCAGTCTAAGTCTTAATTAATGATTCAGATCCTCTAACAAAGAAAGGAGGGAAAGGTAAGTCTTAAAAAAGAAAATATTGACGAGAAAATATCCAACCTTAATTAAAGAAAATTATACTTGGTTTAGTTTGTTACCATCATAATCGAATATTGGAGGGTTGATTAGGGATTAGCTCGTATCAAAGAATATAGAAAAAGGGAAAAATCACAATTTTTTTTGGCAAATTATGTAGCTTCCTTCACAACATATTATAAACTTTCAGGGGGAAATTACAGAAATGGTCCCATAAGAATTAGTCCTCATGAATTTGGTCTTTTTTTTAGCGCAAATAGTCTCATACGATTTTTCCGTCAAAAAATAACGGATTAACGACCATGAGGCCCACACGCCCATTAGTTTTCTGCCAAAAATTAGCGCGTATGATTCCCAACTTAAAAATAATTAATTTCCAACTTCTTAAAACTCTACGAACTAAAGTTGCAGAATCGCCTCCATACTAGCATTTTACATTGAAATGATTGTTAATAGCAAAAGCTCGCCCATTTCCCTCCAAAAATCAAGTTGAAAAGGTTTTTCCATCCAATATTCCATAGAAAACTGTAAAATATTTAACGAATGGGACCAAAAAAGAACATGGGACCAAATCTGTCAAGTACAAATTCTCATGGGACCATCCTTGCAATTTACCCTAAACTTTCATATTCACAAGATATTGCTATCTCAATGGAGATGATGATTGTATGAGAATTGTGAAGGGATTAGGAGCAAAGTACAATCTAATCTTTAGTATAGAATTTAATTAATGTCCGAGGGCTATTTTGACATCTTTTTAGGAGCTAGCTAGGAAAACACTGACTATCTTTTGCTACATGAGATGCTCATGTCGAAGCCTTGACTAAGAGAGATGATGAGTTCAAATTCAGTGACAAAGGAATGAGGGAAAGGTAAGATTTCTTTAATACATTGACCATAATTAATCCAGTAATGAACACTTCCTCTAATCACATTAGACATTCTGCCCATTATTATTTCCGGAATTAAATAAAATCACAAAATCCAGTCTGTTATTGTATCGAGTCAATTTGTTTTGCTGTGACTTAATCGTCATCAAATTTTCCTATAAGTTACTATATTTTGGTTTTAGTCCTGTTGACTTCAAAAAACTGGAAGTCGAGGCTTTTTAATTTTCCTTCCATTTTTATATTGTTCCTACTAGTCCAAATTATTTTCAGTTTCCATGTTAAATGTTTTATTTGCTTATTGCCGTAACACTTTTATTTATAATCTAATATATTTAAAAAATAGGCCATCAATTTTAGTAACTCAAATTTATCGCATAAACTCAATATTATGTTCTGTTATTGGATTTTGAAAATGGGTAATTTGTCTCATTAACCCACAAATTGATTGCTATAGGTTTGTTGTAGGTGCCAAACTTTTTTATTCACTAGTAATTATATATATGAAGATTTTAGTGATGCTTTAGTGGTTCTTGTTTTCGGATGGCCTAGGCCGAACCTGTTGCAAAAACCCAAAATTGAATGTTTAAAACCCAAAAGACAAAAACAGGGGGATAAAAACTCATTTATTTAGAATTTAATTAATTTATCGTTGGTCAAGTAAAAAAGCACAATTAGTTGGTAATATAAGGGTCTCTTTGTCCCAAAATGTAAAGTTTGGGGCTTATTTGAGCCCAGAAATACTTTAGTGTTTTGAGAATAATAGTGTAAGGTCTGGTTATATCTTTTCCCAGAAAAATTATTGGTAAAGAAAAAGTATTGGTAAAAAGATGAACTTTTGGTGGAAATTTTCACTTACCGATAAAGAAAAGTTCAGTGTCTCATCACGTTTTGGCAGGAGCAACAACTCAAATTCTAATTGATTATATAATATGCCGATAAATTATGGGAGGGGTTGGTTACCAACTATTCAATTATAATGAGAATGAGATTATAAATTAGTGTGGAAAATTGCAGAATTGGTCCCATGAGAATTGATCCTCATGAATTTGGTCCCTTTTTTTAGCGCAAATGGTCTCATACGATTTATTTGTCAAAAAGTAACGGATTAACAAGCGTGAGGCCCACACGCCCGTTAATTTTCTACCAAAAACTCGCGTATAATTTCCAACTTAAAAAAAAAATTAATTTTCAACTTCTTAAAACTCTACTAACTAGAAAAAAAAAACCCAGAATTTCTCAAACCCCAAACCATAAAACCACCTTTCCAAATTTTCCTCATAATCGCTCTGTTAGTCGAAGAGAAATCAAATTCAATTCACTCAAAAATCATCCACAAATCGTGGTTCCCTAGAAAGCACACGCATATGGTGCAAAGAGGAAATCTGGTAGAGAGAAAATCATCCTCAATCGACCAAGTTTGCTGGAGAAATCGAAGAAAATGCTACTGAGAAGAAATTCTAAAGTTGCAGAATAGCCTCCATACTTGCATTTTACATTGAAATGATTGTTAAATGAAAAAGATGAAAACATGTGAGTGGAGTTTTTTTTTTCCTTGTTGCAAATATATATGAGATTGTGGTTGGGGGGAGTAATGGGCGGGCTATTTAATAGCAAAAACTGACCCATTTCCCTCCAAAAAACAAGTTGAAAAGGTTTTTCCATCCAGTTTTCCATAGGAAACTGTTAAATATTTAACGTATGGTTTTTTTCTGCAAAAAATGGACCAAAAAAGAACGTGGGACCATATCTGTCAAGTACGAATTCTCATGGGACCATCCTTGCAATTTACCCTAAATTAGTGTAATTATGATGATTTATGAGAACAAAATCACTACATCTTCTTCTAAATAAGGTAATCACTACTCCATTTTGATTACCCTATCAACTTCTACACAATCATCCTCCTCAATCACTCCCCTATTCCTATAACAACAACCATTTGTTGTACATTTCTATTCCAAAATTGAGGCATGACACTAGCAATGGGGTCACAATTGAAATAATTATTTCCACAATATATCATTCTCATTATTCTATATTCTTCCATGATGTATATTGTGGATTGATTTTTATTTTTTTATATGTAAATATTAGTTGGTTGTAGTTAAATTAGTTTATCAAGCTCCCAAATACTCCAAAAAATCTCTAAGCCACCTTATAGCTCTCATAATGCGTTCCCAAAGAGAATTGAACCCGGGTCACTAACTAGAGTGAGGAACCGGTGGTCAGGTGAGCTAAGTCACCTTGTTATATACTGTGGATTGATTATGTCAGATTGGCAGAAATGTGGTTCCATAATGGGATGCAGTCCAATATTTTAACCATGATGATGAGTGAATCATAGCTAGGGAACACAAACTTAATAGAAACACGTAGTACTTTTACTCTGTGTATAGTTTTTTGTTAACAAAAAAAAAAAAAAACCATATGTATAGTCTTATGCTCCCACATTTCTATTGTTCTGTTACTTCTACTTCCTCCACTTTATAATTTCTCCTTTGATTGGGAAAAAGTCGAAAAGTAGAATTAAAAAGGGTATAAAGAGAAAAAGTGCATGGAATACATGATAATATAAAGTGAACATAATTTATAAATAAGGGGTATTACTTGTTTTCACTTAAAAGTATTAGTTGTTTATTGAAAATAAACTAAAACTCTTCACATTTCAATGAAAACAACTAATACTCTTCAATGGAAACAACAAAAACCCTTCAATAATTTATGTATGAACCAATGTCACTGTATACATACTAAAAAAAAAAAAAAGTGTGAGCCCAAAAAATGTAGAAAAATGAACAAGGTAAAAAAAGAAAAAAAAAAGTAAAAGTCGTAGAGCTAAATTATGCAATATTCCTAAACATAGAAGTAAAAACGCATAATATGGAAAAACATAAATTTCTGGTTCAAGATAACGAGTGCAAAACGCTTTTGGTATGTATGTGCGAAATTGATCATTTTTTGAAGTTTTGGTCACCCTCATTAATTTGAAGACCAAAACTGCAATTTTAGGGAAAATATTTTTTTCGTTCTGTAAATTTACCTCTTTTTTATTTTCATCCTACTAACTTTTAAATTTTTATTTTAGTCCTATAATTTACATACATCTTTTTTGACCTCCTAAATTTAAAATTTTGATTTTAGTCCTGTAACTTTACCGCTTTTGATTTTAGCCTTAAAAGGGTTAGTAGCTTGTAGGACCAAAATAAAAAAATATATGTAAGTAACAGGACGAAAATTAAAATTTGAAAGTCAGCAGGACGGAAATAAAAAAGGTAAATTACAGGACTAAAATCTAAATTTGAAAGTCAGTAGGACGAAAATAAAAAAGAAGTAAAGTTATAGGACAAAAAAAATCCCGCAATTTTACTCCATTCTCTTGGGACCAAAAATACAATTTATATATTCTTTTGTAACCAACACTGCAATTCTAGTGGAACCAAAAGTGTAGAAAAAATTATGGAACTAAAATTGTTGAAACCATTGACAGTTTTGAATGAACTCGTTCTCTTGGAACCAAAAGTTCAATTTATCTCTAAATAGGGCGAAGATCTCATATGGACCTGGTGCACGTGCACTCACTCAACAGTTGAGACTATTTACACTTAAAAGTGTGGGCTAATTACACTAAAAAATTTACAGTCTTATTAATTTTCTAATTATATAGGCATTTTCATTTCTTACCTATATATATATATATATATATATATATATATATATATATATATTTTTACTTAATATCATGAATTTTGCAGAGAATTCATTCTAAAGGTCATGAATTCACAAAGAATTAACTCTTTATTTATAACAACCCAAAATTTCAAGTTGATTATTATTTTATTCTTATTATTCCTAAATATTAGTTTTTATAAAAATTATAGATTATTCTTATCTCACAAAATTCAGAAACAAATAATATCTTTCAAATATCATCTTTATCTACAAAAGAAATTTAATTGACATTATTCCAAAATATCGAGTTTTATTAAATTATAGATTTGTTAGCAGAGAATATTTATTAAATTTATTATATTCCACATAAGGATTTTTAATTCAAAGATTGATTTTAAAGATGACAATTTCTATTTTTCTCGTTAGAAAATATTCTTATTTTTAAGCTCAAGATTTCATCCTTTAAAATTCTAATTTTTATTCCCTTTTTCGGCCAGCCCAAGCCCATTTATTTTGACAACTACTTATTTTATACTTTACCCTAAAAATTCTATATTCGTAAATCTCAATTCCCAAATTACACCGTGATTTCATTCTTTTGCCGCCATTGACACATGGTATTTCTTCATTACTCCATTATCTCTTTTTCTTTTATTAAATTTACTAATCTCGCTCTTTAGGTACATACGTCTGTATCCGATTCAAATATGTATGTATATAGAAATATTTGCTATTGCTCGAAAGATATGGTTTGGATTATGTAGTTACGAATTTTGGGGTATTCTTTAAGAATTAAAATATCTTATATTTTTATCATACAAATTGATCAAGGATGAGGATTTTGAATGGATCTGGTGGCATAAGAATTGTTGTTCTACTTGTGAGTTAGAGGTATATAAATTTAGATTGATAATTGTTAAGTGATAAAGGTTCTACAACTTGCTGGATAGATATGATTATTATTTATGAAATTTTATTATTTATAATTATGAGGAAAGGTACATTATCGGTTGTATTAAGAAATTATGGTACGCATCTTGAGGTTAGCATGTTCATTTGGATTTAGGAATTCTTATTATTTAATTTGGGATTTTAATTAATGGAAGATCAACGCGTATTTTGGGAATTTAGATGCATTTAGGTCTATATGGAAGAACTATATCTATTATATTTTCAATGGATTTAATTATCTATTTTAGGCGGCAGCAATCGCGAGAAGGGGGATTTAAGATTTTGCATGCATTCCATCCACGACATATTTAAAAAAAGTGGGGTTTCTATTTAAAATTATCTCTACAGTGGTTAGTGGAGCTTGTTGTTCACTGTTAAATATTTTACGTGATGTTGAACTTGTCTGCTACGTGTTATATTCCATTTGTGAAATATTATTAAATTTAGCCAGGGATTAGTTTACGGGTCCGGGACCATATAAGTTGTCCTCGGGATTATCGGATCATTAAAATTGGCTTTGAGAAGGCCCGCAGTGCTCATTGAAATTTACGTGTGGGAATACCTTAGTCGTTGAAACGGCTTTGGGACGGTCCACAAACACAGTACGAGGTAATGTATGGTTATGTATTCATGTTTGCATTGATGCGTCTGACAATCTGTTTGATATTTAACTTTGAATAGCTTAACCCCACTGAGTGTGCTAGCATACTCACCCGAGAAAAAAAGTTATTTGGTCCCATAACTTATCAAGTGTCCGATTTTGGTCCCAAAAATTTTGACTCTTCAATTTTGGTCCCATAACTCCTAGGGATTGTCCATTTTGGGTCCCATTTTATTAAAAAATACAAAAATGGTGCCCTTTTTTGTCATGCTCAACTCACATTCTGCCCGAATTTGGGCCTTTATGGTACCGTCGAAGATGTGTCCGCAAAGCGATATTTATTTTTTTGTTTGTTATTTTTTAATCATATTTTCCATATCACTAATATGTGGTTGAAAAATGGACAAACCATAGGAGTTACGGGACCAAAATTGAAGAGTCAAATTTTTTGGGAGTAAAATCGGACACTCGATAAGTAATGGGACCAAAAAGAAATTTCTCAGCAAGAATGGGACCAAAATTAGGCAAATCGTAGAAGTTATGGGACCAAAATTGAAGAGTCAAAATTTTTGGGACCAAAATCGAAAACTCGATAAGTTATGGGACAAAAAAACTTTTATTCTCCATACTCACCCCATTCATTTTAATATTTTCAGAGTTTGCAGCGGAAGTGTGGAGAGGCGATGGATGATGGTTTCATGTCAATCTATGATCAAAACTAATTTATTTATAAATCAAGTTTTCTCCGGGTTAAGCTCTCATAAAATAATTATATTTTAGTATGAGTTACACTTTTAAATTAAATTTCTTTTATTTAGAAATTAGTTAGTCTTTAAGTCTTCCGCTGCTGTCAAGTAGTTTTATTTTCAAATTAATTTGTAAGTCTCTTTCTTAAATAAAATTTTAGGTCACGCCTTTCATTTAAAATTATTCTTGTTATTTAGTAAAATTTACTGTTGTGAAAATTGGGGTGTGACATTATTATTATTATTTTTATTTTTATTTGATACAAAGTTTTTTTAAAATTTACCATTACATTATATGCCTACTTTACAACAATATATGCTTATATGAGAACATGAGATATATATATATATATTCAGTTTCATATATTTTTGGGCCAGTTAAAACACTAACGACAAGATTGGTATAGTGGAATGAAGTTATTATCAATGAAATGAAGTCATGAATAGATTAGAGATGAGAAATAAATGAAATATAATTAATGACTAATTAAAATTATTGTGGTTGCAAGTTAATTTTGTTTGTTAAAATAAATTGTTTGTCCTTATTATTATAAAATATATGAAGTTTTTACATGGAATAAATAACCCGGCTCATGAGGTGGAAATTTTCAGAAAGCCTCGCTCATTGGCGGCTATACTTGAAGCTATTCCTTTTCAAATTAAATTCTAGGGTTTCCATGGAGGGCGCCGGATTTCCGCTGCACCAAGTGTTGATTCAACACACACAATCCTTTCTTGATGCTAAACAAGCTGCCCAAACCTCTATTCTCTCCCAGTGTTGGTACGCTGCCTGGTCCACTCGCCCCAACCTAGTATTCGATCTACGTTACTTTGGAAGTGAAGAAAGGTTTTGGGAGTTTGCGAAGAAAACTATACAGAGGTACCCAGCCTTGAACCTAAAGATTCATACTTTCAGGTTATGGGCGCATCCTAATAACTGCCATCTTACTAATGAATTAATTGTGGAAGCAATGAAGATGGGTGCACTAGATTTCGATTTTGAACTTAGCTGGCACGCAGAGTACACTTTACCGCCTGGGGTGCTTGGATCCGAAAACCTTGTCAGATTATCAGTAAGAAAGTGTAAGATTTTCTTGACAAACACAAAGGTAAGTTGCTCGAAACTTAAATCCCTCATTTTAAGGGAAGTGACGGTAGAAGGAGAAGGCGATATAGATAGGGATCTAATTTCGAACTGCCCCTTGATTGAGAAAGTAAGATTGGAATTGATCTCGGGTCAAAACTATGCAAGATGTGGATTAGGATTGAGCAATCTGTACACGTGGTATAAGCTGAGATCTTTGTATTTGGGTTTACCTGTGACTTTTGATGGCTTGTTTATGAGTAAGCTGCTCTCTAATTTTCCTTGCTTGAAAGAATTGACCCTTCACAGCAGCCGTAACCGTACCATTTTCAATGGAATACAACTTTCTAGTCATTCACTTGAGTGCATAACCATTGTGGCCACGGGTCCTTTTTGGGCCAATTTCAATAATGTGCCTAGTATTCGTAAGTTTAAATTTACAGGTTTAACTATGTCGCCGTTCAAGTTTACAACAACATCAAAGAATTGGGAGTCTGATATACGTGTTCGATGTAATTATCCATGGGTTGCATGGTTCCTCGAGCTACAAAAATTGCTGACAAGTTTGAGCTTGTCAAATGTTAATTCTCTTACCCTTGACATCGGTACTAATTATTCATTTGAGAGGAAGAGAGTGGATTTTGGAGTTTTAGCTAAAACTGCAGTGGAGAGTTTGACGATATATGCACCACCCTCCACATGGTTTACGGTTTTAGAATGTTCGTTTCAGATTTGTCTCCCTAACTTCATCACTCTACACGAATGTGACTCGGATTCAAGGTGGAGAGAGGAAGGAAAAGTGGAACTGAAAGGGAAAAAAGTGAATAACTTCTTGGAGATGGGTTCTAAGAGAAATGCTGAGGGAATAAGAAAATATTGCTTGAAGATGAACCATGAGCTCAAAGAAGTAGATGTACAATTTTTCGAAGAGAGTATTAAATTTCAGGGGCGGCGGCTGCCTTTGCCTCAAAAAGTTCACCTTCGTTTGAGATGGAGAGGCGGCAAAGCTTGACACGATGCGCCTTTAAGGTATGAGATTATTTTATTTTATTTTAAATTATTAGATGTTGCGGGCACTTTTGGCTTGGTTTATTTGTGGAGATCTATGGTTCAATTCACTCTATCGTGTTATCTGCAAATGTTGGTAAGTAATGTAAATTGGCTCTCACATTTAAACACCCACTCCTTCTGAGTGATTTTGGAAATCTAGCCAGTGTGCACTCCAAAAAATATATGGTATGATATGAACCATTGTTGTCGTGTAGTTTTTAACCCATTCCACGGTGTCTGTTGCATACAGGAAAACAATTCTTCAATGCAAGACTGACCTCAACACTGATTAAGATGGAGGTTATTTTGGCGACACGTACGGTTACTGTTTTGTTTCCATAGAGTTGTTCCAACGTGAATTTCTTCTCACATGGATTGCTTTTTCACTAGAGTTTCTCCTAGTCTGAGATTTTTCTCCTGCCTTTTTAGTCACATCAACTCCTTTTATAAATTTATATGTTTTTGAGTTGGTGGTAGTTGTTTTTTCTTGTTTGGTTGGTATTTTCGCAAGACTTGATCATATAAAAAGTGGTTTTAGACCGAATGTTGGTCGTTCAAGCAGTCACAAGTTAACTTGAGTGTCTGATTTTACTGTCGTTTGTTTTGGTCATATTACTTCTTGGTGCGTACATCATTATCATGGAATTGAACAATGCATCAAATTAATTTATTTTTCTTTTACTCCTTTTTCAATTGTATATGTGGGTTGGAGCTGTATACATTCTTTTCTTGAATAACTAGATGGCTTAATAACTTGCGTTCTTTGATTTACTAGTTCTCCGTCCACGATGCACACGCCAATTGTTGTTTTTTTTTTTTTTTTAGTTTTTGAAATATTAATGAATGCATGAAAGGCTTAATTAAAAAAAATTAACATATCCTACATATGAAGCGTAATGTACTTCTTGTAATTTGTGATCAGTAGCACCACGTACTCATTTACAATCGTCAATGAACTTTAAAAGAATCATGATTTTCCCACACCTGCAAATGAAAATGTTAAGCATAAAACAACCACACAATATAATAACCTTTTTTCCCTTATAAATTCTGAAGTTTATGTTAGATGAAAACAGTGAACTTTCATTAGGAACTACATCGTATCATCAAAATGTAAAAAGAACATTCAGTGACCTGTAAGTAAGGCTAATTCGTATTGAAGATGCAAAGTCTAATTTATCTATATACCATCTTTAAATTTACCTTATTTAAATCCATCGAAAAAAGCAGTCTGCCTAGTACCAAAGTTGTTTGGTTTCCATCAACCTTTCAGCTCAACTCCCTCTACAGCTTCATTTGCTCTGCTTAATTGTCTTTTGCCTGGCTCGAATTGATAGGTGGAGCATTTGGTGAGGTACATCCTCCCTTTACTCCCTCCGTCCCCACTTAACTTTCATAGTTGGGGTGACAGAAATTTTAAGAAAAACTATTTTATTAACTTTTTAACTAATGAATGAAGAGTATTTTGAATTAACATAGTTATTGTGAGAATGTTTTATTTCCATATTTTGGGTGTGAAAGCTATTGTGAGACGTCCCAAAAAAAAAAGTATGAAAGTTATTAGGAGACGGAGGGAGTATAAGATAAGATAATTGATCCATAAAATTAGGGCTAATTGCATGTAAATTATATAATGTGTGTATATATATATATATATCACTACAAAAAAACGGGTTTTAGCGACCGATTTTCGGTCGCTAAATGTGATTAGCGACCGATTTCTAACCGATAAAATTCGGTCGTTAAAACGAGGGTAGCTAATACTAGCGACCGCCGCTAATTTATTTTTATAAATAATATTAAAGTTTTAGTTTTATTTTTGTGATTAGCGACCGTCATACCAGTGAGTCACTGACCCACTAGCTTATATTAGGTGAGTCATGTAGTATATAAGCCCTTGTGAGGCTTGTAGAAATAAATAGGCAAATATGCACCCAAAGAGAATCAAACCCACGACCTCCGGGTAACCCGGAAGAGGTGTGAACCATTATGACACATGTTATTGTTGTTCGTTTATTTGCATTTAATGGTATATAACCTCAAATTGACTCCCGTTTTTTTTAAATTCATCAAATTAATTCCTTTCTGCTTCTAATTCGTTTATATATATATATATATTTACTAATTTTTTTATTAATTTTATAGATTTAATATTTTTAAGACTATTATAAATTATTACTTCATTCGTTTTTATCCATTTAATTGTATATAATTTCAAATTGACTCCCTTTTTTTTTTAATTCATCAAATTGTTTCTAATTCGTTTATATATATATATATATTTACCAACTTTTTTATTAATTTTATAAATTTAATATTTTAGACCATTATGAAATATTAATTCATTCGTTTTTTTCCATTTAATTGTATATAATTTCAAATTGACTCTTTTTTTTTAAATTCATCAAATTGTTTCTAATTCGTTTATATATATATATATATATATATATATACACATATACTAACCTTTTTTTTAATATCATAAATTTAATACTTTAGACGAATATAAATTACTATTTTTTTCGTTCTTATGCATTAAATTGTATATAAATTCAAATTGACTCTCGTTTTTTTTAAATTCATCAAATTAATTCTTTTTCCTTTCTAATTCATTTATATGTATTTATATATACTAACTTTATTTTAATATTGTAATTTTTTTAGAGCATAATAAAAACATAAATTAAATTCAACAAATCATATCATGTTAAATGAAATATTGTTTAAACAACATAAATAAACATAAATATTGTTTTAAAATTCCTCTTTCTCTCTCTTCTCTCCCTCTCTCCTCTCTTCTCTCTCTCTCTCCATTGTCTTCTTCTGAATGATGGTTTATTGTTCCAGTGATCCACCAGACCATCCCAAATAGAACGCCCGTCTGGCGCTCGGCCCAACTCCATTCGCTCCCCACGCTACCACCGCTTCTTCATGCTGTAGATAATATTTTTGTACCGTTCTTGTGCTTTCACACAGAACAGATCGTACATAACACTATCGTGGACAGGGTCCCAGACGTACCGCATTTGCAATTAAATTAAAAATAGAATATTAATAAATAAATTAAAAAATTCAAAGTTAAAATCATAATAAATAAATAAATAAAATTTGTACATTGAAATCATCAAAGTACTCCATCCTCTTTTTCTCAGGCACTTGTCTCTACGAGTGGCCACCATACTCAAACATGGTAATCTTAATGACCTGTGAGACGATTGAGCTAGTCTCATGGGCTGGAAGCATCCTGTGACAACAAATTAAAAATTCAAGTTAATATTAATATAATTAAAAGTGTACATAATTCATTAAAAAATACTTACCTGTTGTCGACTAGGATAATACTGAGACGATTATCTTCATGGTTCATCTATAATAATTATAAATTCAACAAATCATATCATGTTATATATCAACAATAACATAATTCCAACAACCACATAAATATTAATATATAATTTCATAACATATATAATTATCCTACAAACATATATAATACCCACGTATATAAGTGAAGCTAAACATATATATTATAATGTCACTAATTAAACATCAACTATAACATAATTCCAACAACTACATAAATATTAATATATAATTTCATAACATATATAATTATCCTACAAACATATATAATACCCACGTGTATAAGTGAAGCTAAACATATAAATTATAATGTCACTAATTAAACATCAACTTCATAATTCCAACAAACACATAAATATTAATATATAATTTCATAACATGTATAATTATCCTATATACAAACATATATAATACCCACGTATATAAGTGAAGCTAAACATATATTTATAATGTCATTAATTAAACATCAACTACAACATAACTAAACATCAACTAATTTTACATATATATATATAATATTGTCTAAACATGCATTATAATTCATAAAACATAATTTAAAAATAATTTAAATGGTTAAAATTTTAAAAACTCACGGTTATTGTGTAGAAGGATGACGGCGACGGCGGAGGAGTAGTAGGAGGAGTATATGTAAAATGTCGTACGGAGGAGGAGGTATTTATAGGAGTTTTTAAAAAAATTAGCGACCGCCAACGGCTGTCGCTAACGCCCGATTTTTGGTCTTCTTGATCGAATCCGACGGTTCAGTTTGACCAACTAAGGATTAGCTGCGGTCGCTAAACCTCCCGCATTAATGTCCCTCAACCATTACCAAGATGGGTCAAACTTTACTAATCTGCGACCGCCAACAGGCGGTCGCTGATCAGACGGTAAAAAATATTAGTCAATTTTTACCGTCTTTTGAGTTTAGCGACCGCCGGCGTGGTCGGTGACGGTCGCTAATAATGAGGTTTAGAGACTGGTTTTTATGTCGGTCGCAAATTTTTTTTATTTGAGACCCATAGTCTATAGCGGTCGCTAATATAATATTTAGCAACCGATTTATAGGCGGTCGCTAATATCGGTCGTAAAAACGCAAATTTTTTGTAGTGTATATATATATATATATATATAATTTTTCATTATAATTTTCGAAGTGATACGTTTAAGAGAATTATGAGTATTGTGATGCTCATTTATAAATAAAGTGATTATTTATGAATACTTCATAATACAATAACACATTTTTATTTAAAAAAAATTACTTTATTTATAAATAGATCTCATATAATATCTCATAATTCCCTCCAACATATCACTTGAATAATCTGAAAAAAAATTAAAATAAGAGACATAACTTTATTTAGGGTTGTTCACAGTACGGACCAAAATGGATATTTAAAAATACCCATGTCCTTATCAAAATTTGTTTATTTTAAAATTCGAGTGTCCGTATCCGTACCGAAATTTTGATACGGTACAGTAGAGATATTTTATTTTTCGGTACGAATCGAGCGAATTTTCGGTTACAAACGGATCGGATCGGTACGGAATAAAGCGGAGAAACTGACTTTTTACCCTTTTTATTATCATTCTCTCCTTTTTTTAATCATTTAAAAAACATTTCGATGCATGCACACTTACACGAATACTACACAACTTCAACCACAATCAAACATATATCATTACAAGCTCGAATATAACACATTATTTGAGAATGTATGGTTAAAAATTCACGTAAATCATAGAATATTTAAAATATTGTATAATATATATATATATATATATATATATATATATATTTGAAATAACTTGTGAATGGAAAGTACAATATTAAATTTACGTGCTCGTAATCCATGACACATGGTACGCCATATCCAAGTTTTTGTAAGAAATGAATATACATGAACAATGAAATTTAAAGAATAAGAAATTAAATTTAAATTATTTTGATATACACCTAAACATAAGTTAACGTTTTAAGAACTTAGTAAGACAAATAACATAGTGTTTGTATTCTGAAAAAAGAAAATAAATTATGATAACGTTTAGTTGTACTTGGGTTCAATAAAATCATAATAATGTTTGATAAATAAAATATTGTTGGTCCCGTACAAGTCTTAGTGATACGTGTATGGGGGGAATACACGTATACCAAGACTGAGTCCCCTTAACTCAGAGTTTAAGTGATGAACATTGAAAAGATAATAAACCAACTAACTACACTGAGGCAAGTCAGTTGGCCAACTATCTATTTATGTTCTTGTGCGGAAATGTGTGAGCCCTGAAAGTTTAAAAACTTGTTTTAGTTTGCTTTCTGAAAACTGATTTTTCTCTTACGAAGCCATGGTTAGAAGGGGAGTGCAATGAGTTCAAACATCAGGCTGGTTGATCCAACACTGACAAAGCATGCAATGAATGATAATGACAATAATAATCAATACAAAGCAATATATCAAAGCAGTAAAGAACTCAGAGTTATTTAACGTGGTTCAGAGACTCAAGCTCCTACGTCCACAGTCCTTTTTTAACAGGAGAATCCACTAAGGATTAGCTTGTTTTTAACGTGCCAAGGTACACCAAGATCAGTCTCACTAACCCTTTTTCCTTCTAATCAACTAACTTCCACCAACAAACCTAACTGAGAGAGTTTTGGTTTCAGTTTGGATTCCAAATATTTGTGATTATCCTTACAAGGCAAGCCTATACTAAGGATTGGATAATCAATCTAAGCTTAAGATATGTATAATGAGCTCAGGAATACAGAATGACTCTAGACTAGACTTAGAAACACTTGGGAGATTCTACGTTTTTTTAGTGCTTCTTGAATGCATGAATTCTTTGAGAGTCTGAGTAATTTCTGACTTTGAAATTTCCCTTGTTTGGGTCGAAGGTCTTATGTATTTATAGGCAAACTTGAAAATTATCCATTGGAGAGATAGCCTCCTAGTCACCTTTCTTGTAGGATAATTCATATGGACATATCTTCATGCAGCAGCCATCCTTGCATGGATTTGATAAATGCATTAAACGTTTTGCCCATTGAAACTGTAGGGATGTCAGGTTCAAGTCAATGTCCGTACATGACTTGTCATCCTCTGATTGGTCTACGTCAGCGGGTAGGTGAGAATGTCAGAACTCATTCTTCAGTTCAGTCTTGTCTTTACTGAGTTCAGGTTTGTCCTCACCTACGTATGTTTCCCAGCGCTGACATTCCCTTTGCTTGCTTGGATCCTACTCCAAATCTTTTCCCAATATACTCAGTGCGGTCATGTTCCCTTCTGGCTGAATAAGCAATGATCTCAGGATCATGCTCTTTATCCTGACACTTATTCATCCAGCTTAGAGAGACTGCCATAAGTTCAGTGATGGTGTTCTTGGTGTCTTCAGGCTTCAGTCTTGAATGACAACACTGAGTACTTCTCTCAATGTGTACCTGTGAATATAAAATATTCTAACCTAACAAGACTAATCTGACTATTACAACACTTAGACAACACATCTTTTCAGGGTATTTCGAATCAACTCAAAACTAACATTGTCCCAACAATTTCCCCCTTTTGATGATGCCAAAACACTGAAAAGATCCACAAAACAATTAGTGGAAATAAAGTCATATCTATATGACAAAGTCAGTGTTAGAGCAGTTCTTGATAAAGTACAGAAGTTAAATAACAGCCAAAAAGACACTGAGTTTTTGTCTATGGGCAAATGTAAAAGATTTCATTGATACAATTTGCAAGAGTACAATGAATCTTATCTATTACAACAAAAAATTAAGGTCCAGCTAGATTCTTCGCATTTTAGGTTTGAGTCCATATCCAGTGTAGAATCTCTCCTTCAACTCTTCAATCCTCTTGTGCTGGTTGATATACTCTTTTGCCTTGGCTATCTTTAGGACCTCCTTCATGATCTCCCTTGAGTCATACATATTTAAGCCAGAAATAAGTTGGGGAGCACGAGTGATAAGTTCAGGGGCCTTTACTTGGACTTGAGTTTTGTCAGCCTCGTCCATGATGAGCTTGAAAAGCTCAGGGTAGTTATCGACCATAAAGTTAGTAAAGTGGGCTTCAATCTCATCAGTGTCGTCCCGCTTCTTGACAACGTACCATAGCCTGATAAACTCGGTGCGAGCATCATCCCAAAATTTCTTAATCTCCTCTGATATGAAAGTGTCGATGAGGACTGACTCTGTACTTGACTCAGTTGGGATTGGGATCTTCTTAGCCTTGGGTGCAGCCTTCTTCCTGTACTTCCTTGGTTCAGGTTTCTCCTTCTTCCTCCTAAGCAGACTGATCATCGCATCGTCAAGTTCTCTTTATTGTAGTGTGTTGATTACAGTGAGCTTTTCAACCTTCTTCTCCAGAATGCGCCTCATCTCCTTTTGAGCAACTGCAGCCATGCGCACTGCTTCATTCTTCTCAGGGGCAGATCCCCATGCCTCTTCGCACAACTCAACTACTTTATCGGCGTCATATGTAATTGAATTCTTCCTTGTGCTTAAAGGTGAGTGTTCTGAAGCCTCTGGAATTGAAGGTAGTTGAGGAACTTGAGGAACTTAGTTGGAAGGATCATTAGCCTGAGCCGCCAAATGCGCTGACTTGCTGGGTGTTCGCATGATAAGCACATTTTCCTCCTCCGATGCCTCAGGGATGGATCTTTTCCTCTTCTCTCTTTCCCTCTTTTTGGCATCATCCTTGGCAGGAGGGAGAGCCTTTGACACAACTTCCTTGAAAGCTTCCTCCCTAGAGTTGATTACGAAAAATGTTAGAGACTGAAGCTCCTTCAGATGCTCCTTCATCAAATCAACACCTGATTCAATTCCTATCCCCGCATAAGAAACCTGAGCCAGACTTTCCTGAAGTTTCTTCTCAAAGACCTCTATGGAAGTATGCAAGCTTTGCTCAGAATTTGCCAGCCTTGCTGCTGCCTTCTCTGACTCATGAATGAACTTCGCTGACTCCAAGGCCATCCTGTCCGCTGAATCATTCTGGACCTTGGTGAGCAGTTCAATTGACTGAGAAGCCAACTGTTCGACTGCCTTTAGTATCTTTTCTTTGTTCTGCTCCTTCATCTAAGTCAGAGCACCAGCCAGCAGCTTCTTCGTCCTCTTTCTTTCCGTTTTTACTGAAGTAATGGTAACCTTCATTACCTTCTCGAGATGTTTGAGTTTGTTGTTAGTAACAGTCCTGAGTGCTGACTTGAGGTACCGTATCTACTTGTGGATAGCCTTGTCTTTGTTGGATTGCCCTTCTTCAAGCATATGGATCTTGTTTTCCTACTCAGCAAGGTTCTCCATTGTCTTCTCTTTCTTCACTATAATAATATCAGTGAACTGGCCTCTACAAATGTCAGTTATCACTACTTTATCATCTTCACCTTTAGTGAGTGGCTGTTTTCCCTTGTCAGCCTCTGTATCTTCAATCTCCTCTTCAGGATGCACTGAAGGCTGTTCAGAAGTGATCATAGTCGCCTGCTCAGGCTCAACTACGTCAGCTCGAACTTTAGGAACAAGTCCCTCAGAACTAGGAGTCCCTTCAGGTGCCTCAACAACTTCCTCCTTTGACTTAGGGCAGGAAATCCCTTCATCGCCAGTTGCGTCATTGGCAGGTGAACCATTCACATTGGTCTTACCAACTACTCCACCCTTGGAGCTAGTCCCCCTTTCACCTTCTTCTCCCTGAGCATCTGGCTCAGTGGGCATCTCATCTACTTCCTTGGCAGTCTCCTCTACCACATTCTCATTGGCCCGACCTCCTTGGCCATTATTTCATCCTTCATCACCACCGTCTTCGCCTCCATCCTTCTTCTCAGGGGTGTATAGAAATGTACCTTCCCTGGCGACCTTCATCCGCTCCATTAGCTGCTTGATCGAATCAAAATCTAGCAATCTAAGCCAGCTAGTATTGTTGAAGTAGGAGCATATACGAGCTTCTTCCCTCACCCTATAATCCCAGCCCTTGGCTTCTACCATCATACGTTGCTCCTGCATTTAGCTTGTTTGTATTCAAGCCAGACTTTCAGGTCAGAGACGTGAGAACAAACTACTGGATACTTGTTCAGTCCTAGCAGGCACTTAGCAACTGAATTATCAGCCCACTCTCGAATCATATTTTCATATACTCCAACAACTAAATCTTCATCCGACTCCTCCTCTATTGGCTCTTCGATGAAAAAGTCAAGTTCGGGGTTGTCTTTGGATTGGGATGTGGTTGTGTCTTTGGAATTTGGGTCAAGGTTGGATAAGTTTGATGGGGAGGGTAAGGGTTGTTCATCTTGGGTGTCAGGGTGAGTGGGGATGTTTGGTTCTGACTGGGGTAGGGGTTGGTCAGTGTTTGGCTTAGTAGGATTGGGGGTTGGTTCAGTAGGAGCTGTGGAAGGGTTGGGTTCAGTGTTTGTCCTAGTAGGGTTTTGGGTGGGCTCAGGTTGAAGTAGGGAAGATGTGTTGATAACTTCCCTGACTTGGGTCAAATTTGTGTCCTCCACCTCCGACTCCTCGAACACTTTCTTTACTCCCTTCCTCAGCCTCCTCTTCTTCTTCGGCTTCACCACTAACACCCCTTCTTCCATGACATCATCGTCATGCACCGCAGCCTCAGGGCTGGCCTGCTTGGAGACTTCCTCACCCTCTTCTCTCACAGTAGTGGCCTTTTGCTTCAACACCACTTTCAGCTTGCTACTCTTCTCCTTCACTCTCTTCTTCTCAGCCTCCTTCTCCTTCTCACGCTCGGCGAGCGTCGCCTCCATCTCCTCCTGACCTCTTACAATAAGGTCATCTACATCCTCTAGGAGACTCCTCTTAACTGGCTTCTTCAACTTGGTCTCAGTCTTCTTCCTTTGACCCTTAGGAGGTGCATTTGGGTCAGCGATCCCTAGAATGAGATAAGTGTCAGCCTCGAAAGAGAACATGACCTTTTTTGGAGAAAGAACATGAGCAATCAACATGGAGAGCCTGGTCCCAAAATGCAAGGCCCCTAACACAGAGATGTCCTTCTTCTGCTCATCTTTCTTGATTTTATCCACCGCCATTGAGGCAAGCTGGTCCAGGAAATATTGCTCCAAGTTCACCTCTACCTGATCCACCAACGCATCCATGATCTTCACCTTGTCCTTGCTTAGCTGCTCATGGGAACCAATATTTCCCATGATTATCTTGTTGACTACATCAACAAGCGCCCTGAATTCAGGTTTCATGTTGTCCTTATGCATGTGGGCCCTGAATTTAGACGATCCAGTCTTGGTGAATCTCTCCATCAACTCCCCCTCCAGATTCTCCTTGTAGGTCTTGGGGTTGATCCCGGAGCATGGTAACCCAAACACCTCCTTGATTGCCTTCCGTAGGTCAATCTCTCTTACTTCCTCCTAGAACACTTCATTGCCCTTCTTGTCCTTCCCCTTGGGCACTTGAACAGTCACCTTGGTAAACAATTCACCGTCCTTCTTGAACATCCTTATGTAAGCTTCCACCACCGCCTTTGGAAGAAAAATGGCTTGTCTCTTGGTGAAGTATTTCTTAAGCCCCGCTCCAATCAAAAACTTGTTTGATCTCCTCCACTCTAAGACAAGGTCCTTCCATGGTGATTATTTGCTCTGTGAACACGAGCTTGTTCATGACTACATGTTCGTAGTCTACAACAGTCCAAGCATTGCTCGAGGTAGCCATTTAGATTTTGAAAAGTTTGAGAAATTTAGAAATACTTGAGCGAGAGGAAACTTAGTGAGCAGGTGTGTATTTGTGTAAGCGTAAATTTCTCAAATGGCTAAGCAATTGATATTAATCAAACAGTTACTCTGACTTGTGGTTGAGATTAATCCTGAATTCGAAAAGTTTTGAAATAAAAGGCCAGGATTAATTCAACAAGGTCGTTTTGATCACGTCAGTCACATTCCGTAGAATATGGACACGTATGCAATAATGTAACTGTACGCATTAAATTCTCTGATGCACATGGGTTTAAATATCAAAAGGTGCGCTTTAAATGATAACGGTCAGCATTAATTGCAATTTTCAGGATGGAAAATTTAGTGCGACGGTTCAAATTCAAAAGAGTCAGGATTGAAAGTTCATACCTGTCAGGGTGATATTGTAGCACCCTGATACCTCGTTGAGTCGAGTCTAATCCTGAGTTCCCCCTTTGACTCTGAACCTGAGTTACTGACTTCAAAATATCCTAAGAATATCTCTTCATCAGAATTGCTATCAAAGGCCTTTAATTGAGTCTTTCCATTGTTGAGGATGAAGCACTTACACCCAAATATATAGAAATAAGAGATACGAGGCTTCCTCCTGTTCCATGTCTCATAGGGGGTCTGAGCATGTTGTTTGTTCAACATGGATCTATTCTGAGTGTAGCATGCAGTGTTGATTGCCTCAGCCCAGAATTTCTTGGGCAATTCTGACTCAGCCAGCATGGTCCTGGCAGCTTCCTTCAGTGTCATGTTCCTTCTCTCAGCGACACCATTTTGTTGTGGGGTTCATGCACCAGAAGTCTCATGAGCAATACCAAGTTCATTACAGAAATAAAAAATATATGAACTTATAAATTCAGTGCCCTTGTCAGATCTGATTCTGCTCATTGCTGAGTCTCCTGAGCAACTCTGGAAGCTTCGCCTATGTTTCCTTCTTATTCAACAAGAAAATAACCTAAATATATCTAGAATAATCATCAATGACCACAAGAGTATATTTCTTACCATTCATACTCACTGGTGTTATAGGGCCAAATAAATCCATGTGCAAGAGCTGAAGAACCCTGTCAATTGAGAAGGTAGCTTTCTCCTTGAATGTAGCTCTGACTTGCTTCCCTTCCTGACAAGCCATGCACACATGATCCTTGCTAAAAACTTCATTAGGTAAACCCTCAACAAGTGAAAGTTTAGAAATCTTGTTAAGAATCTTGAAGTTCAGATGGTTTAATCTTTTATGCCACAACCAACTGAGCTCTGAAGAGCTTTTAGCAACAAAACAAGTATTAGGAATAGTGTTGCTCCAATCACCTAAATAAACATTACCTTTCCTAATACCTGAGAGAAGCACTTGTGTTGATTTGTTCTTTACCAAACAGATATTAGATGAAAACTCAACACAGAAACACTTGTCACAGAACTGACTCACTGACAAGAGGTTATGCTTCAGCCCTTCAACAAAGGACACATTCTCCACTCTGACTGTACCTATTACAGAAACACCAAAACCTTCAGTTAAACCTTTTGAGTTATCACCAAAGGTTACCTGTGGACCATCTTTAGCTTGAAAATTTTGAAGGAGACTCTTTATTCCAGTCATGTGCCTTGAGCACCCACTGTCTAGGTACCAAATAATCTTGATTGAGTCATCCTTTCTTCTCCTGTGGCCCATAGCCGCCTGCATCGAAATCAGGCTTTAGGCACCCATTTGGTGTTGGGTCCTATAGCGTCAGTTGTACCTCTCGGGATCCAAACTTGCTTGACCACCCTGATTGCCTCAGAGGAGTAAATATGTCTCTCATTAATATCAACATACACTACTTTCTTCTTCTTAGCCTGAGAAGAAGATGGTGTATGAGTGTCAGGCTTAAGAGTCATAGGAGCCTGAGTGGTAGCCTTGGGGGCTGGCTTCCTGTTCTTCCTAGGCCTAGGTGCAACGCGCCTTGGGGGTTGTTCCTGAGAAGGGCCCTGTTTTCTATTCCCCTTACGCAAGTGAGGAAACTGAAAACAGTTATAGGCTTCAGGATGCCAAAACCATGGGGGTTCTATCATGTTTGACCTTCCCTAGGGGAATTGCCATGCATGATAATATCCCCATTGAGCAGTTTGAGTGCTCTTCGCCTGAGCTCTCCTCGGCTTACGCTAAGAAGTTTTCTGGCCTGAGCTCTCAGGGGCTTGTTCAAGTTGCTTAGTCTTTCCCTTGGGTTTTGTCTTAACAACCTTGGGGGCAACCCTGATAGTCTCAACAGTTTCTTTGCCCTTATCAATTTTGCGGACCTGGTACACAACTTTCTTTGTCCTTTGGCTTGTTTGAAAAAACACCCTCTAGTGTTGCTCCCTGAAGCAACATGAGATTGACCCTGTGAGGATTTTCTGGAATCAAAGCCAATCCCAGATCTTTCATTCCCAGGCTTCTGGCAGCAATTTAATTCCTCTATGGCCACTGAGGATTTATCCATTCCTGCTACCTTCTTCCTGAGAGCATCCTCACTCTTTTTCAGGATTTCATGTCTGACAAAAAGGTCATCAAACTTACACTCGAGTGCATTTAGTTCTTGCTTCCTGACCTGTTCCTCCTCAGCCAGTTTCTTTAGAATCTTTTCTCTTGGAAGGCGCTCAACATTGATCATGTCAATCTCCTGAGTTAGTCTTACAATTTGAGAACTCTTTCAGATCTGACTGAGTCAATTGTTCAGTCTGGGTTTCAACCTCAGTACTCAGTTTCTCATTCTCCTTTGCCAAAAAAGATATTAGTTTCCTGCATTCTGGAGAAATCAACCATCAATTGATCTAGACAGACCTGAAGGTTCATTTCTCTAACTGACTCCGAGCTAAGCTCAGGATTTTGACCATTGTATGAATCACATACAGAGTTAGAAGTTACCTCAGGCTCCTCCCCAGCCATAAGGCACAAGTCATCGTACTCATCATTGGAAAAGAGTTCAGGCGACCTCTCCTCAGGACCATCTGAGTCTGATGCGTCTTCAGCGAGCATGGCTCTCCTATCCGCATACCTCTAGTCTCTCTTAGTCCTCTTGTCTTCTCTCTCACGTGCACTCAGCTTTGGACAATCCTATTGATAATGCCCAGCTTTGTTACAGTTGTAACAGGTGGTTGGCTCATCTCCTCTTTCTCTTCTTACTTCAGGGTTCCTTCTTGAGTCAGGTTCTCTCTATCTTGATGAACTTTCATTCTTCCCTGAGTGCTTGTCATCACGAGCACGTCTCTGGTCTAACTGCCCTACGATCAGGTTTCAGGTCAGAGTACCTCCTTTCTTCACCTCGATCGCATCTCTGGTCAGTGTTCCTCCGGTCTTCATACCTTCTGGAACTCTGGTGTCTTCCATCAGTTTTCCTATCTCTTGTGTCCTGATAATACTTCTTGTATCGACCAAACCTTGAGTTTAACTTGTCAAATCTTCTGGCCATCATACTGTACTCCTCAGCGAGCTCTTCTTTGCTCATCTCCATCAGTGATTTTGATGAAGACTCAGTAGTCTCTGACTTGGCTTTGAATGCCACATTCTTCTCTGGAGTTTTCTCCTCCTCTTCAGGTACTATTTTCTTCTTTCTTTTCTTCAGATCGAATTCCAAAACCTTGAGCTCTGAAAATAGTAGAGCTGAAGTAATGTTGCTCATATCCTGAGTGTTCTTTAGCATAATAACACTGTTGTCCCATCTCTCTGGGAGAGCATTCAGGATTATGGAAGCTACTTCTCTCTTTGGGACTTCCTTCCCAAGCATCACTAGCTCATTCATCATCTTGATGAATCTTGACTCCATTTGATCTATGGTTTCCTCAGACAGCATCTCGAACGCTTCAAATTTCTGAATGAAAAAATTCCTCCTGTTCTCCTTGATCTTCTCAGATCCCTCGCACATTTGGTTCAACTCATCCCAGACCTGCTTCACAGTCTTTAAGTGCATCAACCTCGTTGACTCCTCGAACGACATCGTGTGAAGAATGATATTCTTGGCCACGTTGTCCAGCCCTATCATCTTGATCTCATTATTGGTCAGTTGGCTCATGTCCTTCGGCACTGGAGCTCCAATGGGTTGATCATCATAACCTAATAATATGACATTGGGGATGGTGATCCTGATAGGTCCTTCCTTGATGTATCTGGTCATGAATAGCATCCAAATGTGCTAGCAATCTGAATCTCCAATAAATAAAGTTAGAGACAGAGAATTCAGGCAAAGAAGCTCTAAGTCTCCTTTAAGTCATGATGCAGAGTTTTTCAGAAAAATGCAAACAAAGATCTGTTCAGTGACCACCAACAGTTTCTCCTCTGAAACTATTAGTATTCAAAGTTAGTGGTCTTTTGAACCACTGCTCTGATACCACTTGTTGGTCTCATACAAGTATCAGTGATACGTGTATGGGGGGGAATACACGTATACAAATTTTTAACTTTCTTTTCAAGATTAAGTCCCCTTAACTCAGAGTTTAAGTAATGAACACTGAATAGATAATAAACCTACTAACTGCACTGAGGTGAGTCAGTTGACCAACTATCTATTTATGTTCTTGTGCGGAAATGTATGAGCTCTGAAAGTTTAAAGACTTGTTTTAGTTTGCTTTCTGAAAACTGATTTTCCTCTTACAAAGCCGTGGTTATAAGGGCAGTGCAATGAGTTCAAACATTAGGTTGGTTGATCCAACACTGACAAAGCATGCAATGAATGATAATGACAATAATAATCAATACAAAGTAATATATCAAAGTAGTAAAGAACTCAGAGCGATTTAACGTGGTTCAGAGACTTAAGCTCCTACGTCCACAGTCCTGATTTAACAGGAGAATCCACTAAGGATTAGCTTGTTTTTAACATGCCAAGGTGCACCAAGATCAGTCTCACTGGCCCTTCTCCCTTCTAACCAACTAACTAACTTCCACCAACAAACCTAACTGAGAGGGTTTTGGTTTCAGTTTGGATTCCAACTATTTGTGATTATCCTTACAAGGCAAGACTAAACTAAGGATTGTATAATCACTCTAAGCTTAAGATATGTATAATGAGCTCAGGAATACAGAATGACTCTAGACTAGACTTAGAAACACTTGGGAAATTCTAGGTTTTTCGAGTGCTTCTTGAATGCTTGAATGCTTTGAGAGTTTGAGTAATTTCTGGCTTCGAAATTTCCTGTAACCTTGTTTGGGTCCAAGGTCTTCTGTATTTATAGGCAAACTTGAAAACTATGCATTGGAGAGATAGCCTTCTAGTCACCTTTCTTTTAGGATAATCCCAACGGACATATCTTCATGCATCAGCCGTCCTTGCATGGATTTGGTAAATGCATTAAATGTTTTGCCCATTGAAACTGCAGGGATGTCAGGTTCAAGTCAGTGTCCGTACATGACTTGTCATCCTCTGATTGGTCCACGTCAGCGGGTAGACGAGAATGTCAGAACCCATTCTTCAGTTCTGTCTTGTCTTTACTGAGTTCAGGTTTGTCCTCACCTACGTATGTTTCCCAGCGCTGACATTCCTTTTGTTTTCTTGGATCCTACTCCAAGTCTTTTCCCAATATACTCAGTGCGGTCCTGTTCCCTTCAGGCTGAGTAAGTAATGATCTCAGGATCATGCTCTTCATCCTGACACTTATTCATCCAGCTTAGATAGACTGTCATAAGTTCAGTGATGGTGCTCTTGGTGTCTTCAAGTTTCAGTCTTGAATGACAACACTGAGTACTTCTCTCAATGTGTACCTGTGAATATAAAATATTCTAACCTAACAAGACTAGCCTGGCTATTACAACACTTAGGCAACTCATCTTTTCAGGGTATTTGGAATCAACTCAAAACTGAAATTGTCCCAACAAAAATAATTAATATTTAATACATATTCAGTTTGGATATTCGGTTCGGTACGGTCTCATTTGGTTTTTCGGTACGGTTAATTTAGTGATATTTATATCCGTACCAAAAAGATATTCAGTTCGGTTTCAGTACGGTTAAAATAAAAAAATACACAATTTTTTCGATACGGTTTTTTTTCGATGCCGATTTCGTTACGAGTTCGATAATCTCCAAACTTCGTGAGCAGCCCTAATTTTAATGGACAAAACACATTGCGGTAACTTTTAGACATACAATATTAATTGGTGGCTTTTTGTGTAAATATATTAATGTTGTTAAGGGAGTCGTTTAATGATTTATCTCTCTCAATACTAATCGCTGTTATTAAGTAAAATAATAATAAACTCATTTTTTTTATCATAATTAATAATCTTGGCGAGGTAAAAGCCCTTTTCCCACTTTTGACCCACATTAAGATCTTATCTACCCCTGATGAGTGATGAAGCGTTCAAAACTAGTGAGATTTCTCTCATATTTTCAATAACACCATTGCAGAGATCCAATGAAGTAGTTTTTCTCAAGCCATAGATTGAAAAAAATACTAGCATACATAATTTCCCTGAAATGATTGAATTTTGAATGAAATCATTTTCTCTCAAAACATCAACATAGAAGCGATATATTCTAAATCCCGATTTCAAGGGTTTGAAATGGGGGTTTGAAATGGGGAACGCCAAAAGCCATTATTCAACACATTCAATGTTTTCTAAGTGGGAAGGAAGCTGCCCGAACAACAATCCTCAGAATCTTGGTACAACCTCGATTTTGATGAAAACGACATCTTAGAAGATCCTCATGATGTTTACCTTTATGAAGACGTCAGCAGGTTCCGGGGATTCATGAAGAAGGTATGAGAATTCAAACCTAAAGATTGCGAGTTTAAGGTTAATGATGTATGATTCGTATCCTTTATATTATAAACTTATTGCTGCCCGGGAAGTGATTATCAAAGCCATTAAAATGGGTGCAATTGATCTTGATATTACATTAAAAAACGACAATAGATTTTGTTTACCACATCAGGTGTTGGGATCTGAAAACCTTACCAGATTGTCTGTGAATGGGTGCAAAATTGATCTAGGGGATAAAAAGGTCCGATGTTTGGGACTTAAATCTCTAAGTTTAGACAGTGTGCATCTAGACAGTGATATAATTTGGGATATAATTTCGAGGTGTCCTTTGATCGAGAATTTGTCCTTGTCTAGTTGCAAAGTTCGTTATGCTTATTCGATTAAAATGTTGTCGTTGGATCCGTTAAATCCATATGTATTTCGTGGAATGCATATGTTTTGAATGGGGATAACATTCACACCTCGTTTTTCGATGACTTCTCCTCTAAATTTTCTTGCCTGAAGGATTTGACTCTTGTTGATTGTGATGGCTTAAATGGAATACGAATCTCCAGCCCTTCGCTTGAGTTCATAAATTTTACTCGGCGGAGTAGGATGGTGGCACTGAGGCTGAAGTTTGATGTTCCAAGAATTCGTATTTTTTAATTTTCAGGCATAAACGTTCCTTCTCTGTCGTTTACAACGGGTAGAAATAATTCGGAGTCTGCTATATCTATTATGTGTCTTTGGTTCCTCAATTTGAATAAACTTTTGACAAATTTGGGCCAGTCGAAATTTTGGTTCAAATATATATATCTTCTCTGAGCTTTGATTATCTTGGAGAATTTCAAGGTTTACCTAAACCTGTAGTGGAAAATCTGAGTGTTGATGATCCATCTTCAGTTTGTCCTACTTTTCTTGGTACATTGATTCGGTGCTGTCACCCGGTGTTCATAGCTCAAGCCATGTCTGGCCTCTTTCTTTATAAAAAAGGAAAAAGCAAAAGTTTTAAAGAAGTTGGTTACCATAGGTTGATGAACCAAGCCAGTCTAATCTGCAGTGCAAATCAAAGTACGTGTGATCTAGGGGAAGTGAATTGGGAATTTTTCGATACTGCTGTTTCTGCATGGCGACCTCTCTTGTCTGATTCTTTGATAAGGCCAGGAGCTGAGGAGAGAATTCGTGTACGTTTGAGATGGGGACAGTAGCCTGCTATACCCGAATGATACAAATCTCTCTTTCTTCATTTCTTTCATGCAAGAGTTTTACCAATTTTTAATATATAATGCAGTATTTGGGAATTAATATGAGTTCATATATTGAGTTTATCTCCATAATATATTGTATATACATTAACTTTGATGTTCAATCAACACAAAAATCTGAACTGGAAAAGGGACCACAGCTGAGCAATTCGCACTTTTGGTCCCAACAACCACGCCCCCTCATGATTTTAGTCCCAATATTTTTAAAGTTGGTCCCAAAAATTCATTTCCTTGCAAAACTAGTCACATTTAGCATTTTTCTTACAAAATTCGTCCCACCTCCGTTAAAACTTAACGGATGGCCGTTAAATATTTTTGCAAAACTAGTCCCAGTAAAATTTTTCTTACATATCTTCTAATTAAATATGATAATTATTAAAAAAACTTGAAACTTATTTCAGAACTTTATAAAATGTATTAAAAAGAAATAATTTCAAATTCTTAGTAATATTTTATTTACTAGAATTAAATATAATTAATGTTAAATATATTTTAGTATAATCTGAGAAAAAAATGAAATCTTGTTTCGAAAAACTGAAAACTACTTTTAAAATTCAAATAATTTTCAAAATTTTAAAGTAATTTTTTTACTTAAATTGTTGAATAATAAATTCTTATTATATTATTTTGAAATATTAAACAATTTTTTATTTAAAAAAGAAAGAGAAAAAAGCACACGACCAATTTTTTTTTAATTTTTAATAGTTGCTAGAAAATTAAAAGTGTTTTAACAAATTATAAGAATGTTTTTAAAAATAATTTAAGTATTCTAAATTAATTTTAAGATTTAATTTTTTAAAATAAAATATAAAATGAACCAAGTACTTATAATATTTCTTGTTTTTTTTTCTAAAATAATTTTATAAACCAATTTTTTTTTAAAAAGATTTAATTTATATAATGATATCAAATTTTACAATTTTTAAAGTACGGTACGCTCCAAAATTATTGGTAATAATCTAATATTTTTTTAAAATTTTGTAAATCAAAATTCGGTCGCAACAGTACATATTGAACAATATTTTTTAATATTGTACCAAAATTATATATTTTGTTAGTATACCATTTTTTTTGTATTTTTTTTTTTACCAAGAATAAATTACAGCAGTATATATATCAGAATTTAGTATTAACATGATTAGGGCTGGGTTGGTATGGTATATTGTACCGAAAATCGCATACCGTATACCACATCAAAATGTTCGGTGTGGTAGAATTTTATACAGATCCCGTACCAAAGTTTTCGGTATGCTTAAAAATTTATACCGTACCGTACCGAATATTCGGTATACCATTTTATACCGAAAATACCGACATATACCAATAGTTTGGCATACCGAAATTAGAAAACGTAAAGGTATACTATTCCATACCAAAAAATGTAAAGGTATATTGTTCCTTATCGACATATTCCAATAATATTTCGGTGTATACCGAAATACCAAAAAATTGGAATATTCAAACCGTTATCGTACCGAATTTTTTCGGTATGGTATCATACCGAACCGAAATTTTCGGTATACCGAAATTTCCGATATTTTCGGTACCATATGCGTGGTATTTCTGTATTTCGGTATTTTTCCTTACCCCTAAACTTGCTTTTTCATTATATATTGATTTATATATTTTCATATTTAAAATGATTTTAAAAAGAAACTGAGAGTAACTTTGAAAATATTTATTTATAAAGTTTTATTATATATTCATAAAGTTTTATTATTTATTTATAAACAAATTATAAACTTTTTAATTTTTTTTTGTAATTATAAGATTAATTGAGTGTAATTTAAAAAGGTTATAAGAGTAATTTAGAGTAATTATTTCATTATTTATTCATATTTTTTTATTGTTGTTTATATAGAGGCTGCATGTGTAAGGTGTTTTTCCTCCGAAATTGACATGTGTAAAGTGTTTTCTCTCCAAAACTAACGTAGATAGCATATTTATGGTATTTTCCCCACCAAAAATAGTTTTTTCATTGGTGGGACCGAAAGTGCAAACAGTTGTTAACGGTAAGTTAACGGTGGGACTAGTTTTGCAAGGAAAATAATTTTTGGGACCAACTTTAAAAATGTTGGGACTAAAATCATGAGGGGGCGTGGTTGTTGGGACCAAAAGTGCGATTTGCTCGACCACAGCTACAGGTTCTCTAACTATATATTGGTGATTTGAACATCACAAGCCTCTTTTGCCATCTAAAATCTTGATACAATTCCATTTAACTTAAATCTTAGATTATAGATTGTGTTTATACCACTACAAAAAAGACGCGGTTTAACGACGGAAAATTTGCGACGGCCAAATATCCGTCGCAAATTTCGTGTATTTGCGACGGATTTGGGCAAGCCGTCGTAAAAAATGTCGGTTTGCGACGGATATGAAATTCCGTCGCAACAGTTAGTGTTTTGCGACGGAAATGTCCGTCGCAAATCCTAGGGCCCACCACCTTCGTTGTACTCCTGCTCATTTGCGACGGATATGTCGTCGCAAAGTCAAAATTGAAATTTGCAACGGAATTTTCCTTCGCAAAACGACCCGTTTAAAAGTAGCCACCCGGAAAATGACCCATTTGCCTGTTTTGCGACGGAATAGCCGTCGCAAATTTTAAATTCATATTTGCGACGGCCACTTTTCCGTCGCAAAATTGAGTAGTTGAAGCTCGTCAGAGGGGTTGGTGACCAATAATTGACCTGGGTCGTCGCAAAACGTATTTGCGACGGAATTTCCGTCGCAAAATATAGAATTTGCGACGGAAAATCAGTCCGTCGCAAATTTGTGCAGATTTATAACAACCCCCTTCCTTTTCCTTCCCTTTCACTTTCACTCTTCTTTCCCTTTCACTTTCACTCACGAAAAAAATAAGAAATGATGCGGTTTTCATATGTTCTTCACGTATAATTGGTGTATTTGTCATTGCCTTCAACCTCACCGTACGTATTTGTCATTGCCTTCTACTTCACCATACGTATTCACATTTTTAACCGTTTAAATGTCATATTTTTATTGTTTCAATTTTTTAGTACACTATTAGGTAATGAGCATGATATATGTTTATTTGATGGGTTTAGGTATTATTGATGATATATGTTTATTTGATGGGTACGTTAATTTTAGTTTGTGTGATATTTATACCTATTTTTATTCGAAACTTTGCTCAATTTTTATGTACACTATTAGATAAATTGTGTGATATTTGTTTATTTGATTGGTTTACTATGATTGATATATATGGTTGTGTTGGATTGATTTTTGTGAAGGAAAATTTTGTATATCCTTATTTTTAGGCAAACTCTGCCCAATTTTTTATAACTCACGTGATATTTACTTTTAATCTGTAACAGATGCAATTTCCAGATCGTGGTTGGATGTACTCAATACCTAGAATGATAGGAGGAGGCATTAACTCTGCCTTTTGCAATAAAATTGATGAGTTTATTGAGTTTGCACTACAACATCCATGCAGTATGGATTGTATGGGTAATATTAGGTGTCCGTGTAAAGACAGAAGATGCAGAAATATGAGATTCTTGAGTGTTGATGAGGTTAGAACTCATCTTGTAATTTCCGGTTTTGTTCCCCGTTATTACAACTGGACCAGTCACGGTGAACAACGGTGGAATGTTGACATCGAAACCGTAGAATACTGGTATACTGGGTGGAGCGGTGGTGGAAATTTTGATGTTGGTGGTTCAAGTTATGTTCCGTATACTCAATTTGAACCACAAATAGAGGATGAACCTGATAGATATCGGATGATGATTGCAGAATCTGTTTTGGGTGGTCAACCACAATTCAATGAAACACCTATGGAGGAGGAACCAAATCATCGGTCAAAGAAGTTTTTTGATATGCTTAAAACCGTTGATCAAAAGTTGTTTCCTGGTTGTGAGACTGAGACGCAATTGTCATTCAATGCTCAAATGTTGAACATCAAAACTGAAGGCAAGGTCAGTCAAAAAGTGTTCAATCAATTTGCTAAATTGTTCAAACGAGCTCTACCTGAAGACAACACGGCGCCTGATAATTTCTATCAGAGCAAGAGGCTCTTGAAGGATATGGGTCTACCCTTTGAGAAGATTGATTGTTGTACAAACGGTTGCATGTTGTTTTGGGATGAGGATGAGGATGAGGATCATTGCAAGATGTGTGGTCACCCACGGTACAAACCATCTGGTCGTACAAAAAGTAAGAAGAAAGTGCAGTTGAAGGCTTATAAGGCAATGTATTACCTTCTCATCACTCCTCGTCTAGAGAGGTTGTATCAGTCCAGTGCCACGGCTAAAGACATGACATGGCATGCTGAGGAGTGTTCTGGTGAGAATTCTGGAGAGATGCGGCATCCTGCAGACTCGGAGGCATGGAAACATCTTGATAGGGAGTTCCCAGATTTTGCAAGGGAGACGAGAAATGTGAGGTTAGGCTTGTGCACGGATGGTTTTGCCCCATTTGGAATGCACGGAAAAAAGTATTCATTATGGCCTGTGCTGTTGACCCCGTACAATCTACCTCCTTGGTTGTGCATGAAGCCTCAACATATATTTCTTAGTATCTTGGTGCCTGGACCACACAACCCCAAGCATAAATTGGATGTATATCTCCAGCCATTGATTAAAGAGTTGAAATCTTTGTGGTCTACGGGGGTGGAGGCCTATGACGTTCATAGGAAGCAGAACTTCACGATGCGAGCTGCACTTTTGTGGACCATTAGTGACTTTCCAGCATTTTCTATGTTGTCTGGGTGGTCAACAGCAGGAAAACTAGCATGCCCGTATTGCATGGACAGTTCTGATGCATTCTATCTTCCGTTGAGTAGAAAAGTGTCATGGTTCGACAACCATCGCAAGTTTCTTCCTCCTGATCATCCCTTTCGGAGGAACAAAACAGACTTTCTAAAGGGTAAAAATGCAGTAGGCCGCCCAAGACCACGGATTCGATCAGGTATGTGTCTGGGTACTGAATCACTACTGATGTCTATGTGTCTCATATATATAAGTTAACCATATATAAATTAATTATTTCAGGCGATTCGTTGTTGTATGAGGTTACAGTCACTGATTTGATGAAGACAACTGAGGCGGGTGCAATGGAGCACAATAAACGTATCCAGGGTGGTTGGAAGAAGAGAAGTATCTTTTGGGACTTACCTTATTGGAGCAAGTTGTTGATTCGACACAATTTGGATGTGATGCATATAGAGAAGAATGTTTTCGACAACTTGTTTCATACGGTCGTGGGTACTGAAGGGAAGACCAAAGACACTTCAAAATCCAGAGATGAGTTGAGACTCTTCTGTTCTCGTGCTTCCCTACACAAGGATGAGCAGACAAGAACATATCCCCAGGCCTCTTACACAATTAGTAAAGCAGAAAGGAAGAATTTGTGTAAGTGGGTGAAAGAGTTGAGCTTCCCTGACAATTATGTGTCGAATTTGGGAGACAGAGTTGACACGGAAACCGGAAAGGTGTCTGGAATGAAGAGTCATGATTGTCACGTGTTCATGCAACGACTCTTACCTATTGCATTTCGGTACTCACTTCCCAAGAATGTATGGAGTGTCATCACGGAATTAAGTCTCTTTTTCAGACACTTAACGGCATCAACGATTACAGTTGAGGACATGAGGCGTTTGGATGAGGAGATCCCTGTTATTCTATGCAAACTTGAGCGGATTTTTCCACCCAGCTTCTTCGACTCGATGGAGCACTTACCCGTACACTTAGCGACTGAAGCCTCAATTGCTGGTCCCGTACAGTACCGATGGATGTACCCTTTTGAGAGGTAATTCTATACCATTTTTTAAATCGACTTTTAAGATCAATACTGAATAAATTTTCTAACACAAGAATGTTTTAGGTATTTGCACAATTTAAAGCTCAATATTGGAAATGCGGCCCACATCGAAGCATCAATTGTTAATGCATACCTTACTGAAGAGGTTGGAGCATTTTGTTCTTACTACTTCGGCGATCAAGTTCAAACCAGAATCAGAAATGTGCCTCGCAATTACGATGGTCGTGGAGTAGACCATTCCCTTCGTGATGTTGAAGGTATGTTATCTGTATTTTTGCATCCGGGTCGACCAATGGGTAAGGGCACCAAACGACCGTTCAGGGGCAGTATTGAAGAGGAAACAATACATTCATATGTTTTGATGAATTGTCCTGAAGTCCAACCGTATATAGAGTAAGTAATTTAATTTTATAGTTGAGTTTTTTACAATATGTATACTGTTGATATCTGAAAAGTAATTAATTTCTTTTTTCTGATATATAAGCATGTTCTGTGAGTATAAGCGTCAAGTAGAACCAGACATCACAGATGCAACAGTTTTTCAATCCATCCGCAATGATTTTATGTTTTGGTTCCAACCTTACGTGAGTACCACATAATTATATGATTTTTACCTTATAACAAATATGTTATTATTTTTATACATGATAATTTAATATTTACAGGGACAAAATGGCCTACTTAATAACAACCCACATCTTGAAGCTCTGAGCAAAAGACCACTACGTAGTGTGGTATCATACCACGGATATTACGCAAATGGATACAAATTTCATACTGAAGCGTATGCTTCAACGAAATCGACTACAAACAGTGGTGTTTGCGTTATCGGTGCAAACTACAACGAAGAACCCATCGATTACTATGGAGTGCTGCAAGAAGTAGTTGAAATAGAATATTCGGGTTGGCCGAGCAGGACGATAGTGTTGTTCTTGTGTGAATGGTATGATCCAGGGAACCAAGGAACAAGAGTCGACAAAAACTACAAGATTGTTGATATCAACACCGGAAAGAAGTTTCCAGCGGCATACGATCCTTATATTTTTGCAACGCAAGCATCTCAGGTATATTATTGCAAATACCCCGGATCAAGTAGGCCCAACTTGAGGACAGTTTGCAAAGTAAAGGCAAGATCACTGGTTGAAGTTTCTAATCTGTCAAACAAAGACGGTGTAGAACCAACAGATCCATTTCAAACAGAGATACAAGAGGCTCAAACAGAGGTTGATCAAGCAGGTGTGAATATTTTTGTCGACTTACTTGCTGCAAATCCAGAAATAATAATGATTGAAAGTGATCATGAGGGTGATGGACAAGAGCGCGGTGGGGAGGAAGAAGAAGAGGAAGAGGAAGAGGAAGAGGAAGAGGAAGAGAAAGAGGATGAAGATGAGGAAGAGGATGAAGATGATGATGAGGATGACGAGGAAGAAGACGACGATTAGAATTACTAAATTATTGTATATATAACAAGTGAAAAACGAAAATGAATTAATTTGGTGAATTGTAGAAAAAAAATGAGTCAATTTAGATACATACACAATTAATTGCGTACAAATGAACGAATTATAAATTTAAGCGGGAGTCGAAATAAATAAATTTACAGAAATAATAAAAATTAAATGGCCTCAATATTTATAAAAATAAGTTAGAAACGAAAATAAATTAATTTGGTGAATTGTAGAAAAAAAAATGAGTCAATTTAGATACATACACAATTAATTGCGTACAAATGAACGAATTATAAATTTAAGCGGGAGTCGAAATAAATAAATTGACAGAAATAATAAAAATTAAATGGCCCCAATATTTATAAAAACAAGTTAGAAACAAAAATGAATTAATTTGGTGAATTGTAGAAAAAAAAATGAGTCAATTTGGATACATACACAATTAATTGCGTACAAATGAACGAATTATAAATTTAAGCGGGAGTCGAAATAAATAGTTTTACAGAAATAAAAAAAATTAAATGGCCCCAATATTTATAAAAACAAGTCAGAAATGAAAATGAATTAATTTGGTGAATTGTAGAAAAAAAAAAGAGTCAATTTGGATACATATACAATTAATTGCGTACAAATGAACGAATTATAAATTTAAGCGGGAGTCGAAATAAATAGTTTTACAGAAATAATAAAAATTAAATGGCCCCAATATTTATAAAAACAAGTTAGAAACGAAAATGAATTAATTTGGTGAATTGTAGAAAAAAAAAGAGTCAATTTGGATACATATACAATTAATTGCGTACAAATGAACGAATTATAAATTTAAGCGGGAGTCGAAATAAATAATTTTACAAAATAAAAAAAAGAGTTGGGCAAAATATTTTAATAAACAACTTAGATACGAAAAGAAATTAATTTGGTGAATTATAAAAAAAAATGACTTAATTTGAATACATATACAATTAATTGCATAAAAATAAACGAAAGTAGCTTGTGCCCTAGTGGCGCGCGCCCCCTCCTCTTGCACAAGAGGTCCCGTGTTCGATTCCCCTTGGACGCAAAAATGGATTAATTGTTCAAGGCCTAATAAGACTAATATAGAAGGTGGGCCGCATATATTAAGCAATGGGCCGAGTGGCCCAGTGGTCCGCGCCCGCCCCGGCCGCCTCGGGTGCCCGGGCTCGAACCACGCGAGCCACTTTTTTTTTGTATAGGCTCGGTAATTTGCGACGGCCATATTCCGTCGCAAATATTTAATTTTGCGACGGAAAACAGCCCGTCGCAAATTATAACACAAAAAAGTATAAAAAATATATAAAAACATTTGCGACGGAATTTAGCCGTCGCAAATGTTGTTGACCCGATCGGGTCTGACCCGAAAAGTTTGCGACGGCCTACTGTCCGTCGCAAATTCTTGACCCGGCCGGATCTGACCCGTCGATTTTGAGACGGATTTGTCCGTCGTTAATTTGCGACGGATGGCTGAATCCGTCGCAAAAATTTGCTACGGCTGTTTTAGGTACGGATACGTGTCCGTCGCAGATCCCGTCGCAAAACACTGTTTGCGACGGATTTTCCGTCGCTAATTCCGTCGCAAAACAGTGTTTTTTTTGTAGTGTACTGACCAAATCAATTGGATTCTGCTGGTGTTTGTCATTTGTTTCCCAGTGCAGAGGAATGGACAAATGCAAAAACCAAGGTATAGACATTTGTTTCTAACTGGAGTGAGCAGAAAACCAACAAACCCGATTGTGGAGTGATAGATGAAATTCGTTTCCATTTGTGATGGGGACAAGAGCCAACTATAATCACTTGATACGAGTCTCTCTTCTCTTCGTTAAAATATATTGTTTCATTTTTGTTTTGAGTTTTATTTAGTTTTCACTTTTCACAATCTTAATTGAAATATGGTGTTTATTTAGAATGTTATACTAATGCATGGGTATGTGTAATTCCATATCATTTTTCATTATACTAATGCATGGGTATGTGTAATTCTATCAGTAGAGTTTATATATATAGTAATGACTTCATGTATACGTGTGGAATAAATAAAATATGCATGAAACGAGGAAATGATGCTTGTTAAAGTAAAGGAAGACACAGGTGATGGCTTGCCTAAAGGACAGGTAAGGTTTCTAATTATGACCATTAATATAAAAATTCAAATTGTTGATTTAGCTCAGGATCCAATATTGGAGGATTGATTAGAGATTAACTCATATTAAAATATCAACACATTTCCAAGAATATAGGGAAACGTCACAAACTTACAAGATAACGCTATCTCAATGTCTTGGGGAATATTGATTTATGGATGGAGATGATGATTGTATGAGAATTGTCATAAAATTGGAAATAATTCAGTTACATTAAATTTTTGACATTTTGGTTTGGTAATTAGCTGGTTAAATATTTGGTTGATGCTGTCGTGAAATCATTTGATTGTCCATGTGGCAGCCTTTGATTTGTCAGTGGAACAAATTTGAACTAGTCAAAAGTTTCTATCAAATACAATCTCCTTTTTTTTTTTTTAAGAACAGAGGTTTAAATGAATAATTATGCCGGCATTGTTCACCGTTCACCTAAACCTGTAGTGAATTTTTTTATTTTTTTTTCCTATTAGGTTGCCACAACCTATTACACAGACAAAAAGATTAGGTTGTCACAACCTGTAGTGAATTCTTATAGGATAATTGTTGTTTTTACATTTTTCTGATACTATTTTTTAAAAAGATTATCAATAAATAGACGCCCGTTTCTAATTTTTTTTATTAATTTATTATCTATCCCAATTTCTCAACTTCTCTTCTCATTCTAAATCTTTCCCAATTTCTATCATTTTTATTACAGATCCATTGCATCCAAATTATTTTTCTAAGCTGAAGGGAGTAATATCCAAAACTGAGTTTATTTCAATATTCCTAGTATCTGTAAGTTTAAATTTCTAGGTCTAAAGTTGCTTCAATTCGTTGTTTTTTAAACCAGCTTCAGGGGAATGGGATTCCGATATACGTGTTTCATGTCATTCTTTTAGTACTGTAGGGTTCCATGAGCTAAAACAATTGTTGACATGTTTGAGCTAGTAAAAAGTTTCTCTTACCCTCGACCTCGGTAATATTAGTTCCATTAAGGAGAAGTGAGTGGGCTTTTGAGGTTTATCTGAAACTGAAGTGAAGAATTTAATTATATATATATGCATCATCCTCTGTTTGGTTTAAGGATTTAGAACGTTTAATTTGGATTTATCCCCCTAATTTCATCACTCTACATTAATTGCACTTGTGACGGGTTGGATACCGAAAGGAAAAGGAATAAAGTGAAGAATAAGTTTTTGGAGATAATTGTTTCAGAAAGAAATGTAGAGGGAATAAGGGAATGTTGCTTGATGATGGAAGTAGACATGAAACTTTTTTTAACAGAGTTTTGATCTTTGACCATTTGCCTAAGAAAATTCACTTGCGGTTGGAGAGGTGGCAGAGCTTGATCAAATTTAAAAGGCAATAGGAAGGTGCATTCAAATGATACGAGTCTTTTATTTCGTTGAATTATATTTCACTTTAATCAATATGGAATTTAACAATCTTAATGTATTATTATGATGAACTATATATATTGGTAATTGATTGCACCCTTTATAACAATCTTAATTTATTATTACGATGAACTTTAATGACGTGTATTAAAGGAAAGCGTATCGCCGGTTTATTTTCTCCCTCGCGTGGGGTGTTGCCGGAACGCTTCCACCAGTAATGGAGTGAGGCGCTTCGTCTTCCGCTTCTTGTAGCCATCGATTACATCTAGGCTACTTGTAAGATGTGCTGCGCAGTGATTGCGTTTCACCCAGCCTCCTTGGCTATATTAAGGGCCCTTCTTGGGCAAACTGACACATACATACTCCAAAATCTAGTGTCCAATACTCGATTTCCAGATCCAATTAAAGAAGTCAGAGTCCTAATGGCGGAGAGTCTTAATGAATTATGGAGCAAACTAACCCTAAAGGAGTCGGAAAGCATCGAGGTGGAGATCGACGAAAGCGACCTATCGGTGCCCAAGAATATGCTGATATGAAGATTTGTGATGAGGAGATCCATGAATGCGTCGGAGATGGAGGGTGCGATGAAGAAGGTCTGGCAACTGAACCACCCACTGAAGGTCGCGGCCGTGGAAGATGGTGCCTTTGCCTTCGAATTTTGGAATAAGGCGGAACTGATGAGATCCTACACAAGCAACCGTGGAACCTCAACGGGGCTCTAATTGCGCTCGACAAAATGTCCGGGCTTGAAAGGCCATCAGAAATTAAGCTCAACATCGTCCCTTTCTAGGTCCAGATCCACGGACTCCAGTTTTGTTCCATGACGAAGATTGTTGCGAAAATAATTAGGGAGACGATAGGGAAAGTGGTGGAGGTGGAGGGGCCGACGGGGGAAGCTATTTTTGGGAGGTGCTTGAGAGTAAGAGTGTTGGTGGATGTGACAAAACCGTTGAGCAGGGGCACGGTGATTCGAGTTAGAAATGAATCACAAAAAGTGTGGTTTAGATATGAAAGACTCTCCGAGTTCTGTTACATATGTGGTATGTTGGATCACTTGAATAAAGATTTCCCGGAGGCCTTCACATTGATGGGGACTGGGGAAGAGCCAGTGAGGGAGTACGTTAGGTGGCTCCGAGCTGAAGGACAGAAAGGCATCAAAATTGAGGAGATAAAAGAAGAAATCAGGAAACTGGGAGGAACAGGGAGAGACGGTGAGGCCTCGGAAATGCTAAGGAGGGGAAGGAGAGTTCAGGATACTATGCCAAGAGACAATGACGGGGAGGAGCTGGCGGTGGGCAAAATGAAATCCCTCTCGGCGGAAAGGGTGGAAAACTTTGATGAGCTCATAACACCTTCTTTAAGGGCTGAAGGGAAGGATATGAACTGGAAAATTAACATGCCACAGCTCCAGCCAACGAAGGAGTTAGCGATTATGGTGGAAAGCAGTAAGAGAGCTCTTGAGAGGAATTTGAAGATGAATGACGGTGTTTTCCCTTTTCCAAAGCTTGAGATTGGAAAGAAGGTGCCGCAGGGGTGAAGAAAAGAAACAGACTGCTCACATTAACCCCACAACCGAATGAGAAAGGGAAGGGACAACAACAACTGGTGAAAGATGCAGATGAAGAAAATAAAGAAAAGTAGCAGAAGCGAGGTGGAGATGGAGCAAGCTGGAAGATGGGCTAAAGCGGAGAAGAGGAGATGGCAGGGGGAAGCGAGCCCAATACGGGGAATGAAGAAATGGTGGAAGCTGGGCTCCCCCAGTCCCGCCAAGAGCCATGAGTCTGGTAATATGGAATGCACGAGGGTTGGGCAACAGTCGTGCATTCCTATCTCTTAGGCGCCTTGTTGCCAAACTCAAGCCCAGTGTGTTGTTTGTTATTGAATCTAAAGTATCCAGTAGAGTAGGTTGTGGATGGAAGTCATATTTGCCTTTTGTAAATGCTTTTGGAGTTGATGCTAATGGTAGGTCTGGTGGGCGTCTGTTGTACTTGGATGATGGTATGAAAATTTATGTTTCTTCTTATTCGAAAGGCCATGTGGATTATTGCATTAACTATAATTCTAAAAATTGGAGATTCACGGGATTCTACGGACTTCCGATTACCCAAAATAGATGGTGTTCCTGGGATCTCCTGCGAAAGTTGGCTACTAGAGTTGATAATCTTCCGGGGGCGTGGGTAGTTGGGGGAGACTTTAATGAGATCAAAATATTTTCGGAGAACAAGGGGGGAGGGGATAGGCCCTTTAAACAGATGTATGAGTTTAATGATGTATTGAATTACCTTAACTTGAGTGAACTAGAGGTTGTTGGTCCATAGTTCACTTAGCTAAATAAAAGAAAGGGAAGGGAGTTAATTAGAGAAAAATTGGACAGATTTATGGCAAATGATGAATGGAGGGATTTGATGGGAAATGTTGAGGTAAAGAATTCGAACTTCTTTGGTTCGGACCACAGGGCTGTCCAACTAATTTTTCAAAAACAGCATGGGATCAAGAAGGACAGAGGGAAGAAGAAATTCATTTTTGAAAACAAATGGCTGATGTAAGCAGATTTTGAGAGGGCCCTTAAAGAGCTTTGGGGTCAAGAAGCCCGAACTGAATGTTTTCCTGATTTACTAGTGAACTGTGGTACTAAATTGGCGAATTGGGCTTCTGAGGTGGTAGGAGACACTGGAAAAAAAAGTGAAGCACCGAAGGCGTCGGATGGAGGAGGAACTGAATGAAGAGGAAAGGGAACTTGATATGGGGTTGATAGCAGGCTAGAGAAGGAAATTCAAATACTGGAAGCGCAAGAGGAATTACACTTGCACCAAAGATCCCGAGCTACGTGGCTAGCGGAAGGTGATAGGAATATAAAATACTTTCATAGGAGGGCTTCAGAAAGAAAGAAGAGAAATGAGATAAAGGGGCTTATGAATGCGGAAAGGCAATGGTGCACGAAGGAGGAGGAGATAACAAAGATAGTTGTTGAATATTACAATGCTCTATTCACTTTGCAAAACCCGATTAGCCTTGTTTTTCATCGACTTCTCTTTGAATTCAGGAGAATCCCAGTACCGGAGGAATTGGTCCCAAATCGACCGCTTTTCACTGTCAGTCCCCATGTCGGTGGCCTCTCCCTTCTTATACCACTTCTCCCTCATTCTAAAAAGGAGGTCTCTATACCTTTCCGCCGCATATTTTTCGAAATTCTTCCACATCTGGTCATCATGCTCCGGTGCCCAGATAGATTCTTTCTGCAATTACAATTTAAATATAAATATTTGTTTATATATTTGATATTAATAAACGGTGAATTAATAAATTAAATTAATACCTTAAGCTCCTCGAAGTATGTCTGTTTCATTGCATCGGACACTAGCCCCCAACTGTAAGCGGTGGGCTCGAATCCACATCCAAGGATGGACCGGGAAACCTGATTACTAGCCTCATGACCAGGAATTCAACTGTAAAATTAAAACTTCAAAGTTAGTAAAATAATTAGGTTTTAATTAATAAAAAAATTGAGTATAAAATATTAAAACTTGCGTTGAACAATGAGGCTGAACAGTCATCCGTGCTTTAACAATCGGATGCTGTCGGGAGGAGGATAAGCCCTCAGCAGTCTGGTGTGAGGAGGAGCCAGGCTGTGAAGAGGTCTCAATCGGTCTGAAAATAGGTGGAACCACAGGTCTCGGTGAGGCCCATCGTCTCCTCCCTCCTCGCCCTCCTCGACTCCTCATCCCTCGGAGGCTGCTGACTGCCACTGTCACTGCCTTGTCCGCTCATCTATAACAAAATTCGAAATATTAAATTAAAATCAATGAAATTAAACATGCTTTAAATTAAAATTCGATCAACTAATTCAACTATTTCTAAACATGCTTAAAATTAAATTAAAATTCGATCAACTAAGCTAATTCAACTAAAATCAATTCATTTCTAATATAATTCAAACAATTCAACTAATTCAATTCTAAGCTTAAGAAACTCTAAACATGCTTTAAAATTAAATTAAAATTCGATCAACTAAGCTAATTCAACTAAAATCAATTCATTTCTAATATAATTCAAACAATTCAACTAATTCAATTCTAAGCTTAAGAAATTCTAAACATGCTTTAAAATTAAATTAAAATTCGATCAACTAATTAAATTCGATCAACTAATTCAACTAAAATCAATTCATTTCTAATATAATTCAAACAATTCAACTAATTCAATTCTAAACTTAACAAAAATTAAACATGCTTTAAATTAAAATTCGATCAACTAAATTCGATCAACTAATTCAACTATTTCTAAACATGTTTTAAAATTAAATTAAAATTCGATCAACTAAGCCAATTCAACTAAAATCAATTCATTTCTAATATAATTCAAACAATTCAACTAATTCAATTCTAAACTAACAAAAATTAAACATGCTTTAAATTAAAATTCGATCAACTAAATTTGATCAACTAATTCAACTATTTCTAAACATGCTTTAAAATTAAATTAAAATTCGATCAACTAAGTTAATTCAACTAAAATCAATTCATTTATAATATAATTCAAACAATTCAACTAATTCAATTCTAAACTTAACAAAAATTAAACATGCTTTAAAATCAAATTAAAATTCGATCAACTAATTCAACTAAAATCAATTCATTTCTAATATAATTCAAACAATTCAACCAATTCAATTCTAAACTTAACAAAAACTAAACATGCTTTAAATTAAAATTCGATCAACTAATTCAACTATTTTTAAACATGTTTTAAAATTAAATTGAAATTCGATCAACTAAGCCAATTCAACTAAAATCAATTCATTTCTAATATAATTCAAACAATTCAACTAATTCAATTCTAAACTAACAAAAATTAAACATGCTTTAAATTAAAATTCGATCAACTAAATTTGATCAACTAATTCAACTATTTTTAAACATGCTTTAAAATTAAATTAAAATTCGATCAACTAAGCTAATTCAACTAAAATCAATTCATTTATAATATAATTCAAACAATTCAACTAATTCAATTCTAAGCTTAACAAAAACTAAACATGCTTTAAAATTAAATTAAAATTCGATCAACTAATTCAACTAAAATCAATTCATTTCTAATATAATTCAAACAATTCAACTAATTCAATTCTAAACTTAACAAAAATTAAACATGCTTTAAATTAAAATTCGATCAACTAAATTCGATCAACTAATTCAACTATTTCTAAACATTACTAATATAATTCAAACAATTCAACTAAAATCAATTCTCTAAACATGCTTTAAAATTAAATTTTAAACAGTAAAAATGAAGAAAACTTACGGTTTATTTATAGAAAATATCGAAACGAGAACTCGGTGGGGACGGATTGGCTCTACAATCAACTAAACCCGACTTCTCCTTCCTTTTCCTTTCGTTTTCCTCCTCTTCTTCTTTTTTCTCGCATTCACCGTCTGCTTCGCGAGGAGAGAACTCGGTGGTACGGCCGTAGGTAGACTTCCCAGTCTCCTCGACGAGTGGGTGGGCGAGCTACAATCTCTCAAAATGAGAGGGCTCGCGTCCTTGCTCCACCGCCTAATTAGAAAAAAAGATAGTAAAAATTAATACCAAATAGGTTAAAAATATTTGCATATATATACCCGAAACTCATCCAAGTAGTACTGCTTCCGCTGCGTCGAGACGAGTTTGAACTTCATTTCGTTCTCCTTTAGATTATCCCTCATTATCTCTGTAATAATGGCGGAAACCTTGTGACCGGGAATGATGCTACAAAATAGTATTTCAAAATTGCCCCAGTCATTGCCCTCCCCGACTCGCCTCCTCATCCCTCGGAGGTTGCTGACTGTCATTGCCACTGCCTTGTCCGCTCATCTATAACAAAATTCATGAATACTATTCGAAATACTTATATATTATTCACTAATATTACTAAACTAAAATCAAACAACTAATATTATTCAAATTACTCAACTAAAACAATTAATACATAATTCAAACTACCTACTCAACTAAATCCGATCAACTAAATTAAAATCAATCAACTAATCTTATTTTGTAAAATTATTAAACTTAAATCAAACAACTAATATTATTTAAAATTATTAAACTAAAATCAAACTACTAATATAATTCAAACTACTTACTCAACTAAATTCAATCAACTAAATTAAAATCAATCAACTAATATTAATTTGTAAAATTATTAAACTAAAATAAAAAATAAAATATAAACTTAACAATTCAACTAAAATCAATTCTAAACTTAACAAATTATAAACATGCTTTGAAATTAAATTTTAAACGATAAAAATGAAGAAAACTTACGATTTAATGAAGAAACGAGCACTCGGTGGGGACGGATTGGCTCTACAGCGACTGCACCCGACTTCTCCTTCCTTTTCCTCTCTTTTTCCTCTTCTTCTTCTTCCCTCTATTTTTCCACACGCGTCGCTGCTTTTATGGGGGGGGGGGGGGGGGGGGGGATTTAAACCAAATCCGTTCTCTATCTTTTCACCTTTATCAAAATGGTCATCTATTTATTTGCTTTATCAATTTAGTCATGTATCTATTCAAGTTTCGCCAAAATGTTCCTAATTGGCCTAAAAATGTACAAAACCTCACCGTTTTGGTCCTATATTTATTTTCTTTACCAATTTAGTCCTGTATCAATTCACATTTCTCCAATTAGGCCCTAATCGAACGCATAAAACATAAAATGCTACATTTTTAGTCATGCGAACTAGTTTTTTTGGGGGAAGCCTATGATGTGGTTTTTTTTTAATGTGGCACTAGCGGTGGCCAGCTTTGCATATAGACCCAGTCGTTTAACTAGGTTCACATTTTTTTTCCGTTTGACACCGGAAAAGTCCCCCACACCGATTCACCTGGGAACATGGTTCTGATAACACAATTAGGGCCCCCGATGGACCTCCACCTCTGCATTGGTATGATATTGTCCGCTTTGGAACGAGCTAGCCTGCACAAATTTATTTTTGGGCCTTCCTAAAAATATATCATACCAATGGAGAACTTGTTCATCCTTATAAACCCCAAAAAACTCCCATATTATTTTGATGGGATTTAAACCAAAATCATCATCTATTTTTTCACCTTTATCTAAATAGTCATTTATTTATTGTTTTATCAATTTAGTCCTGTATTTCTTCAAGTTTCGCCAAATTGGTCCTAATTTGGTGAAAATTGGTTTTATGCTTTATGCGTTCAATTAGGACCTATTTGGAGAATGTGAATTGATACAGGACTAAATTGGTAAAGAAAATAAATATAGGACCAAAACGGTGAGGTTTTGTACAATTTTAGGCCAATTAGGATCATTTTGACGAAACTTGAATAGATATAGGACTAAATTGATAAAGCAAATAAATAGAGGACCATTTTGATAAAGGTGAAAAGATAGAGGACGGATTTGGTTTAAATCCTGGGGTGGGTGGGGGGGGGGGGGAATTTGCGACGGACAGGTTTCCGTCGCAAATTGCGACCGTTAAACTCCCAAACATCGTCGTTTTTACAGATTTGCAACGGCTTGTCCGTCGCAAACTTGAACATTAAATTTTTGCGACCGCCTTTCCGTTGCAAATCAGTCAAACACGACGTTTCCCAAAAAGTCACGCAAAACAGAGTCATATTTGTGACGGATAGTCCGCCACAAATTCGAAGTTAATATTTGCGACGGGCACCACCGTCGTAAAATCAGTTAAATGGTCCGTTTCCCAAACGGTCACTTTTAAACGGGTCGTTTTGCAACGGAGAAGGCCGTCGCAAATTTCAACTTTGACTTTGCGACAACCTATTCGTCGCAAAATTTGTCGGTGTGCAACGAATGTAGTGGGCCCTAGAATTTGCAACGGTCTTGCCCGTTGCAAAACTCTACATTTTGCGACGGCAGTTCAAAGCCGTCGCAAATGTTCTTTTTTTCCGACGACTGTCTAAAATCCATCACAAATAGACGAAATTTGCGACGGTTTGGTGTCTGTCGCAAATATTCCGTCGTTAATCACCGTCTTTTTTGTAGTGTACAATGATTCAAATGAAACAACGTACATCAAACTTTCAATTTTAAAATTAAATTAATTAATTAAACAAGTATTAGATAAGATAACTTCACCTTAAGTAAACACTAAATGTTCCCTTCACTGGTGGGAATGGAAGGGGAGCATCATTGCACGTAGTCTAATCAACTTCAGCTTTGCAAATTCGTGCAAATTCTATGACAAATATCAATACACTAGAGTGTAAGAGAATGAAGGGGCATATTAGATACCACAGTGGTCATGCCATAAATAATGTACTTGCTACCTCTTTAAAGGTGACCAGTGGAAATTAGTTAACAAACATGCTAATTGGAAATAAGATCACCACTTATTAGTAACTGATACCAACATATTAGATATATTAACCGGGATAAATGAAATTTGAAACTAATGCTAACTCTAAGTAATGTGCCATCTGTATATTCAATTTGCACATTCATAGTTACAGATATATGTATCTCTAATAACCATAACATAACATTGCAAATACTCATTTGCAACCAAAAGTATCTCAGGCTTCTTTAAATCTTAAAATTAAGTTATCATTAATAATGGCAGACTTTGAAACTTAAAATCTTAAAATCAGTTCTTTAGTTTCTGAAATTAAATGCAGTTTTTTAAACTTAAAAATATAGCAAAGTTACATTTATGCAAGTATTAACGAGTGAAATTTTAAAATTGGAAGCAGAGGATACATCAATATGTTCAATATATTTACAAATGAATAATTGAAAGTTAAGAATTAAAGATTAATATGCCATCAGATTTGGGTTCATAAATTAGGGCTCAAACGGACTGCGGACAAACCTTATAATACGGTGCAATTAGCCACAGACGGCGCGAAGCGGCTGATGAAGAGACGAGGCAAGCTAGGCAGCGGACGACATTCAGGTTGTGAAAAAGCTTGCGCGTGACGAAAGGCGGCGCGATGAGGCGGACGGAGAAAATGAAATTAAAAGGAGAAGGAGAGGGTTTTCCTTAACCTAAATATCAATGTGGACGGAGATTTTTGAAAATTTATAATTAAACTTTGAAATTGAAATTCCCGCTATTTAAATTAAAAGACCACCCAATTAATATTTCACAAACTCCTCCTGTCAAAAAAAATTCCCAAACTCATTCGTTCATTGGATCAAATTAATATTACTATATATTCATTCAATAATACAATAAGATTTATTTAATGATATTATTATACTTATAAATTAATATCACCATGTAAAATATTGACAAAGTATATATAGAGTGAAAGTGGTTCATACATAAATTATTGAAGGGTATTAATTGTTTACACTAAAAAATATTAGTTGTTTCACTGAAGGGTATTAATTATTTTTACTGAAAAGTATTAGTGAAAACAACTAATACCCTTTGATAATTATTGTATAAACCAATTTCACTCTATACATACTCTAAAATATTATAGGTATTATTTTATAAAATGGTATTGTTGATTGAATGTAATGGTAGCAGTTTCATACTATGAACACGTTTTACAGGAGATTTAACTAATTTAGATTAGAGTAGGATATGGTGAATTAGTTTCACAGTGAAACTCAAATGTATTTTTTAATAGTATTAGTTGTTTTTGTCAATCAATAATATATTGTTTAAAAGAAAATAAATTATATTATTCATTGCAAAATAGTGAGACTCTACACCAGGAGTTTAAACGAGTCGAGGTGAGTTATGAACTTCTCGTTTTTGTTTGGGAAAAAACTCAAAATTTACTCTAATTTAAATAAGTCTAGCTTGAGTTATAGCTCAATAATACTAGGTTTATTAGGCTCGTGAGCCTCATTGAATTTAATCGAGCTCACATAATTTACTATTTACGATAATATAGTAATTATTTTTTAACATACTATACTTATATATTAATTAATTAAAAATCAATAATTAATGTTATATATATTATCCAGTCGAGTTCAAGTATTTGGAGTTTCTCATCGAACCTAGCTTGAAGTAAAAGAATAGAGCTCGATCAAGTTCGAGTCGAGTTACAAACTTCGAGTGTTTAATCGAGTAAAGTGTGAATTAATACTAGTTGGCTCCATTAGTCTCATCTACAAGCATATTCTAAATACTGTTGATTTACAACCAATTAAGGTCAGTTTCATTCTTTATTCAAAATTTTTATTCTTGATTTTGTTTCCTATACGGTTAAAAATCAGTGATGCAAAAATCCCTCTAAGCCCCCGCCTAGACGCTAGGCGGTTATCAGCTGCCCGATTTATAGTGTAATCCGTCTAGGCATACAAGATATTCATTATTTTATTTTTCAGCCTTGAAACAATGTCGTTTGGAGAATTTTAATTAATTTAATAAATGTTGTGATTGTCTAGCTGGACTATTTCCATATGGAAGTTGATATTATGTTGTTAACTTGTTACTACAAAAAAATTAATCATATTACAATACTATCGAATGATTATTTACTATATTACTGAGATATAGAGGGTAAAAAATTGAATAAAACAAAAAAAAACTCCCAACGACTAGTTCTCGACTTGTCCCCGCCTAAGCGGCCTAGGCGCTAGGCGTTTCAAATCCGTCCAACTAGCGATTTCCGACTTCTACACCCTTTATAAAAATATAATTAATCTGTGCGCAATTGAGTGGTTTGAGGGATGTAATCACAATAAGTTGTTCACCAATTATACGGATTCAACTAGAGAAATATATGTTTGAAAACTTTTACTAAGAGGGGTGTATTCAATTGAGATTCTATTGGATTTTTTTGGACTTTAAAAAGTTTGTGGATTTAGAAAATCTATAGACTCCATGCAGAGTTTGACTGACTTTTTTTATTGATTTATTTGGATTTTCATAGACTTTATAGGATTGTGGAATACATTTTTTTTATTGAGTTACATGGATTTACATAAACTCCGGCGCTGGAACCATTGATGCAAATATATATGGGACACACTTGTATATAAAAAAAATTTATCCAAATTATTTAAAAAAAAAATACATTAGTTAAAAAAATACTCCCTCCGTCCCACAACACATTGCGGGGCTACTATTCCTCTCGTGTTTTTGTGAGTGAATTTTTTATTAGTATTTAAAATGATAAAATAATTTTAAAATTACTTTATAATAAAGAAGAGGTAGATAAAACAACCTACCTTAAAAATTATTTTATCATTTCAAATACTAATAAACAACTCGCTCGCTAAAACACGAAGATAAAGTGAACTCCGCAATGTGTTCCGGGACGGAGGTAGTACATTATTATTTCATCTTCATTTCCATCACCGTTATACCTCGCCCTCATTAGAAGTCTCAGGTTGTTAGAAGAGATTTTGGAGAGTAAGATTTATTTATATTTTTTGAAGAGTAGACTTGACAATGGGGCGGGTAATCCCCAAAGCAAACAGGGACGGAAAATTTTTTTGCCCCGTAGGCAGGGACCGGGATAGTATTCTCAGCCCGGGGGATCCCCGTCTCGTTCCCCACGGGGAGCCGCATTATTTTTATATAATTAATATATTTATATATAATTTTAATGTTAAAGTAAATTACAAATAAATATTTCATAGTTTCCTACTCAATTAACTATTTATTAAAAATTATATTTTTTTATTTAATGTTATGTTATTAGTTCCAAATTATATTATTTTCGCTTTAGTATATATGTTAATTAAAAATATTAGAATTATAGGTTCTTCAAATTGTTTAAATTAATTTTTTTAAACACCAACTTAAAGTAATTGTTGTGTATATTTAAATTTTTTAATTTAAATATTTTTTTATATTTTAAAAATGAGATAAAAGAATAAGTAGGCGGAGAACGGGGAATCGCCGCGAGACGGGGATCCCCGGTGAGATGGGGATGGGGGAAATTTTTTTCCCATTTACTTTGCAGGGACGGAGATGGGGAATGACCCCCCATTTTTTAAGACTTTTTAAAATCCGTAGAAATCTCTGGTTATTAGAAGAGATTTTGAAGAGTGAAATCTATTCATATTTTGGAAGGGAAATCTAAGAAAATACGTGGAGTATTAAAATCCAGAGACTGTTGAATACCTAAAGATTTTTTAAGACTTTTTAAAATCCGTATTGAATACCTCAGGATTTATAAAGACTTTTGAAAATCTAGATTGAATACTCGCAGACTTTAAAAGTCTAAAAAAAAATCCTACAGACTCTATAACCAATACACCCCTCTAAGATTCATTAACATAAACATAATTAATGAAGCTCAACTATATATTGTTTATTCACCAATAAACAAGCTTGTTAGTAAGCTATAAATTATAACTGATAGTTCGACTATAATATACCATTTTCATACTTTATGATATATATGAGAACATCTAATTTTCACTTTATTTATTTGCAAAGTATAGAGTGAAATTGGTTCATACATGAATTATTGAAGGGTATTAGTTGTTTTCACTAAAGAATATTAATTGTTTTCTCTGAAAAGTATTATTTCTTTACCCTAAAAAGTATTAGTTTTTTTTTTAAGTGTTATGTGAAATAATAATGAATGAATCGTGAGTTCCTTCGTAAAGAAATATTAAACTTTCTAGCATTTAATCCCATGTAAATGTTGATTTTTCAAATAGTCTACATATTTACTACAAGTTTATTTTATTTTTTTTGAATACTATTTACTACAAGTTGTTACAGAGAAGAATACTGGTCCTAGCAATGACCAACCAATACCAAATTGGTTGAAAAATGAGAATTATAAATTGATACCACGTGGTGTTGATAGCATAGACATATATATCCAACTAGTACACAATTTACAGAAATGAAAGATAAACAAACTCCCAAAAGAAAGTGTAATCTAATTAGTTTAATGTAGCTATTTCTATCTATTTGTATTTTGATGAGTTTAATGCACGAGAATAAAAGTTTTTTGGTCCCATAACTTATCGAGTGTCCGATTTTGGTCCCAAAATTTTAGACTCTTAAATTTTGGTCCCATAACTTCTATGGTTTGCCCAATTTTGGTACCATTCTTGCTGATAAATTTTTTTTTGGTCCCATAACTTATTGAGTGTCCGATTTTAGTCCCAAAAAATTTGTCTCTTCAATTTTGGTCCCGTAACTCCTATGATTTGTCCATTTTTCAACCACATATTAGTGATATGGAAAAAATGAATAAAAGATAAAAAACAATAAAATAAATACCGTTTTGAGAACACATCTTCGAGGGTACCGTAAAGGCCCAAATTTGGGCAGAATGTGCGTTGAGCAGGGATGTAAACTAAATTCGTCCTCTATCTTTTCACCTTTATCAAAATGGTCCTCTATTTTTTTGCTTTATCAATTTAGTCCTGTATCTATTCAAGTTTCGCCAAAATGATCCTAATTGGCCTAAAAATGTACAAAACCTCACCGTTTTGATCCTATATTTATTTTCTTTACCAATTTAGTCCTGTATCAATTCACATTTCTCCAATTAGGTCCTAATTGAACGCATAAAACATAAAATGCCACATTTTTAGTCATGCGCACTAGTTTTTTTGGGGGAAGTCTAAAATATATATATATTTTTTTCAATGTGGCACTAGTGGTGGCCAGCTTTGCATATAGACCCAGTCATTTAACTAGGTTCACATTTTTTTTCCGTTTGACACCGGAGAACTCCTCCACACCGATTCACCTGGGAACATGGTTCTGATAACATAATTAGGGCTCCCGATGGACCTCCACCTCTGCATTGGTATGATATTACCCGCTTTGGAACGAGCTAGCCTGCACAAATTTATTTTTGAGTCTTCCTAAAAATATATCATACCAATGGAGAACTTGTTCAGCCTTATAAAACCCAAGAAACTCCCATATTATTTTGATGGGATTTAAACCAAATTCATCATCTATCATTTCACCTTTATTGCTTTATCAATTTAGTCCTGTATTTCTTCAAGTTTCGCCAAATTGGTCCTAATTTGGTGAAAAATGGTTTTATGCTTTATGCGTTCAATTAGGACCTAATTGGAGAATGTGAATTGATACAGGACTAAATTGGTAAAGAAAATAAATATAGGACCAAAATGGTGAGGTTTTGTGTATTTTTAGGCCAATCAGGATCATTTTGGCGAAACTTGAATAGATACAGGACTAAATTGATAAATCAAATAAATAGAGGACTATTTTGATAAAGGTGAAAAGATAGAGGATGGATTTGGTTTAAATCCCGCGTTGAGCATGACAAAAAAGGGCACTGCTTTTATTTTTTTGAAGAAAATGGGACCCAAATTGGACAATTTCTAAGAGTTACGGGACCAAAATTAAAGAGTCAAAATTTTTGGGACCAGAATCGGACACTTGATAAGTAGTTATAAACCATATAAATCTTCATTTAGTAGTTTCCGAAAAATAACAAAAAACAACAAAGTACGGCCAAAAGTTAAAATACGTATCAAAATTTCACCAGAATACGCAGTCCTTGTGACTCTCAAAATAAAGCAAGATATATTTGCTTATATATAATACTAACTTTAAACACCTAACCCCAAGATCTACACCCAACTGAATAAGAATACATGTATAAGAAAATACGAAATGTAGCTCTGTAAAAGGCCAGCCATCTTCCAATATGTTGGGATGACACCAGAAAGATAGCTGACTGAAAAATCAATACAAAGAAATTATAGAAGCAAAATAAGGCTGATGAAGTGAAGGTCCACGCGACCAATGCGCCACATTTCATTACCTACATAAGACAAGGTGTAAAACTCAACTCTCTATATTAGTATATTATGCACAAGAAACATTGAGGGAGAAAAATAGTGATAAGTAGCATCTAAACTTATTTTAACAAATTACTTAAAATTAGCATGTGGGTCGATATATGTCCACCTATATGAGTATGAAACATAATCGACTATATTATACATATCGGGATCATCAATTTGAGGGAAAGTTGAGCCTTTGGATCTTCAACTGTACACACATAATAATTTGTAGTGGTTTGCTCTTAAATAATACTCCCTCCGTCCCAAATCAATTTGCACATTTACTGTATTCTCGTGTTTTAATGAGCGAGTTTTTTTATTAGTATTTAAAATGATAAAGTAATTTTTTAGTTACTTTATAATAGAGGAGATATAGATCTATCATACCCTACCTTAAAAGTCACTTTATCATTTCAAATATTAATTAACATTTTGCTCACTAAAACACAAAAATAAAGGTAGTGTGCAGATTCCTCTGGGACGGAGGGAGTACTATGTTGTGATGGAACCAAAAAGATTATGACTTAGAAAATTAAGAGATTCTATCGTTAATTAATAAAATACAGGAAAATTTGAATAGTACTTACAGTTGCCAGGCCAAATAGAAGAAAAAAGAGAGAGAGAAATGTAAATCCAATTACTTATAATGAACTAGCACAAATATACAGATCAATATTAATCTCTTCAGGTATAGTTGTGCTTTCTCCAATATATTGACATCCACAACCAGGTTGTCTCCCTTCTTGAGTGGAATTAGCCTGTACACCAGTTAGATATTCATTCATCCATATTATTTATTTGTTTCTTATGGTCTTATTTTTTTCTTGGATGGGAGAGAAGAGGTGTATAATCTTAGTCATTTCCTACAATTGTGGTTGGAAAAAGAATATCAGGGTTGGATAATTTAGTTATAGCATAAGTTTAACAAGTTGTTAAGATTTGTAAAGATTATAGTTTGAATGTGGATGCGTATATAATTTCATACACGGGGACAATCACCAATCATCGGTAATAAAGTATGTGAACATAAAAATATAGTAATATAATTTATACCAATAAAAACTACCATAGATTGATCATCAAAAGACAAAGAAATGTAATTCATGAATAAGTATCTTCCATGAGCACTAAATTATCATGCTAAATTCTATAACAAAGGAATACAAGAGCAAATGATGCAAAGGATACCCAAGTACTTGTAAACGTATGCATATTTGCTTCCTTGAGCAATAGATCTCATATGGTTAAGGGTACATCCCTGTCTTTGAAATTTTGAATCACAAATAATACTTAATTTGTTTGGATCTGAGATTTTTAGGATTATTACGCAGATAATTTACTTGTTTTTTAAAGTAAAACCACTAAATGTGTTGATTATACTACAGTCTCTACTACAAACACGAACACCGAACAACTTTGTTGTTTGAGTATATTTCGCATCCAATCAACTATATTCAGCCAAATTCAAGACATCTAAACTGAGTTCTTATGTTGTTATTATAAAATGAAGATCAACCAATCTAAGTTCACAGATTTAGCTTCCTATTTCACTTTGAGTGTTTAATCTAAAGACATAATAAGATGAATGTTGATTCGCATCTTCAAAGTTCATTAAGCCCTGTTAATTAAATGTAAAACTTGAACTACATTGCCTCAAGAATTATTGATATCCATCCACTTATCAATTATCTATCTAAAGTTTTACATTAAATAGTTAATTAACTCTAACTATACTACAAATATAAATTCTGATCGACCTCACTGTTCATTACAATAGATATTGTATTCCATTATATAAATCCTCTCTGTTTGCACATACTACTGCCTGAAATCATGATTTACAGGTGAAGAGTAATTTTAATTTATAATGAAAATTGAGAAATTAGGGATTTTCAACAACTAATGTAATTGGAGAGGAATTTCTTACAATATACAGAATCCGACGGAGATTTGATGCGGTTTTCACAGGTTTGGAACTATTGATGGATCTTCCTCGAAACCAGCCTATCGTCTTGCTTTCAAACGTTCTGCTAATTAGGAACATGGTTTCAAATACAACACGAGGTGACAGAGGATCAAAGTAACGAATTGTAAATTAGGATGGAGAATCTTACGGAATAGAGCAATAGAGGAAGCTTCAAATGCGTAGTCTAAAGTATAATTTCTGGAGAAATAGGAATCGAGTCAGAAGAATAGGAGAGGAGGAAGAATACGAGGGAAGGGTTGATATTTGCCGCCGTTTATTAGAAAATTAGAAACGAAAAAATTGCTTAATAGTGAGCTAATAAAATTTTACTCCCCGCCCTGTTTTTTTTCTTTCACGATTATTAAAAAATAGAAATATATATTAAATTAAATATAAAATAAATAATTTAAAAAATATTATATATGTAAGTTAAAGAATGTAAATAAAATTTATTAATTTTATTTTAAAAAATAACTATTTTTTTTTTTTTGTGCACAGAGGAAGTATCACCATTTCTGGCAAAAATAAAATTGTTGCCTTTCAAGTAACACTAGTTATTTACGTGGGATTAACCACAAATTTTATATTATTACTATTAAAATAAAAAGTATTACTTAAAAAGTTACTTAAAAATATATATATGATCAATTTTGTTTATATTATTGCAACTTTGTACTTTATAATATATGTGTATTGCAATTTTATTTTAAATAGTTTCTATGGTACATACATTATTTAAATGTATACAAATATAAATTGAAAATATTAATCAAAAGAACAATAAAATTAAATAAACTGCCAAACATCTAAAAAAATGATGATTAAGTATTTTTGTGTCGTAGCAGAAATGTTTGTTATGATTAAAATGGTTACTAATTATAATCGTGTTGAACTAATCTTGCCAGTAATTTGTTCAAATAATTAATTATGAAAAATAGTATCATCATAAAAGTATATGTTTATAACGTCGAACATTGTCATCATTTATTTATTAAAATCGCCACTAATTATAACTGCGTCCAAAGAATTTTGTCAATAATTAGTTTAAATAAATAGTGACGAAAAATATTATCATCCTAAAAGTATATTTTTTATTTAGTCAAATATCGTCACCGATTATTATTAGAACCATCATCAATTACTATTGTGACAACATAATTTTGTTAGTAATAAGTTCAAATAACTAATGACAAAAAAAAACATCGTCATAAAAATATAGTTTTATGATGTCGATTAATGTCATCAATTATAATCGTGATGAAAAAATTATGTCACTAATTATTTCGAATAATTAATGACAAAAATAGAATTATCACAAAAAAATATATTTAATGACATCGAATATCGTCAACAGATATTATTAAAATCGTAACCAGTTATTATTATAACAAAATAATTTTGTCAGTAATTATTTCAAATAATTAATGACGAAAAATATTACTGTCATGAAAATATATATTTTTATGACAGTCAAATTTTGTCATCAATAATTATTAAAATCGTCACCAATAAATATTGTGACAAAATAGTTTATATTGTCATGAAATGTACAAATTAGTGATGAAAAAAATTATAAACGGTGAAAAAATAAAATTTTGTCATAATTTCTAGTATTTTAATGACGAAAATAAAATTTGTCACGTTTCACTAACAAATTGTGACGATTTTTTTGTCGTCGTAAAAATATTCGTCATGAAATATGTGATTTCCTGTAGTGGCTATGTCAACAGTTTCTTTGCCCTTATCAGTCTGGCGGGCATGAAGTACAACCTTCTTTGTATTCTGGCATGCTTGAACGAAAACCCTCTCAATGTTCCTCCTTGAAGCAACATGAGATTGACCCTGTGAGGATTTCTTAGGAACAAATCCAAGTCTCTTTTTCTCATTCCCATGCATCTGACTGCTATTTATCTCCTCTCTAGCCACCGAGGATTTATTCATTGCTGCAATCTTTTGCTTAACTGAGTCCTCACACTTTTTCAGGATTTCATGTCTGGCAAAGAGGTCATCAAACTTACTTTTGCGTACCTTCAGCTCCTCCTTCCTGACCAGCTCTTCATCAGCCAATTCTTTTAGAATCTTATTTCTTGGGAGATGCTCAGCATTGATCATATCAATTTCCTTAGTTAGTCTCACAATTTAAGTTGACTCTTTCATATCAGACTGAGTGAGTTGATCATTCAGGTTTTGAATCTCAGTACTCAGTTTCTGGTTCTCCTCTACCAGAAAGACATTAGTTTCCTACAACCTGGAGAAATCAACCATCAATTGATCAAAACAGATCTGAAGGTTCATTTCTCTGGCTGACTCTGAGCTAGGCTCAGGATTTTGACCAGTGTATGAGCCACACACAGAATTAGATGTTACCTCAGGCTCTTCCCTAGCCATTAGACACACATCATCGTACTCCTCATCAGAAAAGAGTTCAGGCGACCTCTCCTCAGGACCATCTGAGTCTGTAGCTTCCCCAGCGAGCAAGGCTCTCCGGTCAGCGTACCTCTGGTCTCTCTTGGCCCTCCCGTCTTCTCTTTCCCTTGCACTCAGCTCTGGTCAGTCATACTGATAGTGCCCATTCTTGTTACAGTTGTAACATGCATCTTGCTCATCACCTCTTTCCTTTCTCGGCTCAGGGTTCCTTTTTGAGTCAGGTTCCCTTGGTGTAGAAAAGCTTTTAGTCTTGCCTGAGTGTCTATCATCACGAGTACGTCTCTGTTCATCTCTTCGATCGGGCTTTGGGTCTGAGTATCTTCTTTCATCGCCACGATCTCTTCTTTGGTCAGTGTTCCTTCTTTCCTCATATCTCCATGAGCTTTGGTGGGTTCCTTCAGGTTTCCTGTCACGAGTATCCTGATAATATTTCTTATAACGACCAAACCTGGAATTAAGCTTCTCAAAGCGTCTGGCCATCAGGCTGTACTCCTCAGCAAGCTCTTCCTTGCTCATCTCCATCAGTGACTTTGATGAAGACTCGACAGGTTCTGACTTGGCTTTGAACGCCACGCTTTTCTCAGGAGCTTTCTCTTCTTCTTGCTGGACTTTCTTCTTTCTCTTGTTGAGATCATACTCCAGTGCTTTAAGTTCTGAAAAAAATAAAGCAGAAGTTATGTTACTCATATCCTGGGTGTTCTTTAGCATGATTACACTGTTGTCTCATCTCTCAGGAAGGACACTCAGGATCTTAGAAGCAACATCCTTATCCAACATCACCAACTCATTCATCAACTTGATGAATCTTGACTCCATCTGATCTATCATCTCATCTGGCAGCATCTCGAATGCTTCAAATTTCTGAATGGCAATATTCCTCTTTTTCTCCTTTATCTTTTCTGACCCTTCGCACATCCTGGTCAGCTCATCCCAGACCTCCTTAGCCGTCTTTAAGTTCATCAGCCTTGCTGACTCCTCGAAAGGCACCATATGCAAGATGATGTTTCTGGCCACATTGTCCAGTCCCACCATTTTGATTTCATCATTGGTCATATCCTTCCTCTCCTTAGGAACATGTACGCCAATATCAAGATGCTCATACCCCAGTCCTCTGACATTAAGGGTAGTGATCTTGATAGGTCCTTCCTTGATAAACACGACATCTGGTCATGGATGGCATCTAGATGTGCCTCAAGTCTGAACTTCCAGTAGACAAAGTTAGAAAGAGAGAATTCAGTTAATGAAGCTTCAAATCTCCTCGAAGTCATGATGATGCAAGTTTTATGAAAATTAAACTCAGATCTGTTCAGTGACCACCAATAGTTTCACCTCTGAAACTATTAGTATTCAAAGTCAGTGGTCTTTTGAACCACCGATCTGATACCACTTGTTGGTCCCAGTACAAGACTGAGGGATACGTGTATGGGGGGGATACACATATACCAATTTTTCACACTTTCAAATTGACTGAGTCCCCTTTACTCAGAGTGATAAAGAACTCAGGGTTGATAACACACCTACTAACTGCACTGAATGCTGGTTAGTTGGCAAACTATCAACTTAAGTTCAGTGCGGAAATGCGTGAGCCCTGAAAGTTTATAGTCTTGCTAATGTTTGCTTTCTGAAAACTTGATTACTCAGTTCTGAAGTAGTGATTAGTAGGGCAGTGTTCAGGTTGATGATCGGGATGATTGATTCAAGCATGATAAAACAAATGCAATGAATGACTTAAACAAATAAGCAGTTAAGAACAATATCAAAGCAGTAAGAACACAAGAAGTTTAACGTGGTTCAGAGACTCAAGCTCCTACGTCCACGATCCTGATTGAACAGGATAATCCACTACTTGGGATTAACATGGTTATTACGTGCAAGGTGCACCAAGATCAGCTAACCTCACTGACCTATACAAACTTCTTCCTAACTTCACTAAACAACTTCAACCAACAAACCTGACTAGAGGGTTTTGGTTTTAGTTTGGATTCCAACTAAGGTGTGATTATCCTTACAAAACTAAGCTATGCTAAGGATGGATAATAACTCTAAGCTTAAGGTATTGCTTGAAAGCTCAGTGGAATACAGAATAACTCTCACTAATCTAAGAAACACTTGGGAAATTTATCTGGTTTTCAGTGCTTCTTTTAGAATGCTGAGGCTTTGAATGCTTTAGAGTTTGAGTAATTTCTGGCTTGGAAATTTCCCGTAACCTTGAATGGGTTCAAGGCCTTCTGTATTTATAGATGGACATGAAAACTATCTGTTGGAAGAGATAGTCTTCTAGTCATCGTCGTAGGGTTGTTCAACGGATACATCTCCCACGCAGCAACTGTCCTTGCATGAATTAGGTAATGCATTTAATGCTCCATTTAATGCTTGCCCGATGAAAAGTGCAGTCTGAACTCAGTCTTCATGTCAGGTCCGTACGTGTGTGTCCTTTCTGGATTGGTCCACGTCATCAGGTTGGTGAGAATGTCAGAACTCATTCCTGGGCTTCAGGCTTTTCTTATTAAGTTCTTTTTGTCTCAAGCACAACGGTCTTGTCCTGACGCTGACATTCCTTCTGCATTGCTTGGCCCTACTCCAAGTCTTTCCCATTACTCAGTGTCATCTTGTTCCCTTCTGGACTGAGTTAGTAATGACCTCAGGTTCATACTCATCATCACTGATACTTACTCAGCGAGCTTAGAAAGACTGCCGTAAGTTCAGGATGGTGCTCTGCGTCTTCAGGCTTCAATCTTGATTGTCGTCAATGAGTTCTCCTCTCATTGAGTTCCTGTGAATTGTAAAATATCTAAGTACTAATCTAACCAAGATTAGCCTGACTACTAAGGCATACCATCTTTTTAGGGGCTTTGGGATCTAATCAAAACTGACATTATCCCAACACTTCTTCCTTCTCAACATACTCATGATCCCATCATCCAGCTCCCTCTGTTGAAGTTCAGTCAGCTCTGAAAGCTTTTCAACTTTCTTCTCAAGAATACGCTGAGCCTCACTCTGCTCATGGGGCAAACCCCAAGCTTCTTCGCACAAGGATGTCACTTCATTGGTGTTTAGGCTAATTGGATTCTTCCTTGTGCTCAAGGGTGAGCGCTCTGAGCTTCCTTCAGGGATGGATGGAAGTTGAGTCTGTTTTTCCACTGGTTCATTAGCCTTCACCACAGCCGCCAATCTTGCTGACTTCCTTGAAGTAGACTGAGCCTCCGATGCCTCAGGGAGGGATCTTTTCTTCTTCTCTTTCCCCATTTTGGCATCATCCTTGGCCTGAGGCAGAGCCTCCTTGAGGACCTCCTGCCTATTGTTGACGGTGAAGGAAGCCTCCCTCCTTCAACATGTTTACTCCAGTAGCAATCCCAATTCCAGCAAAAGAAACACTGGCGATGCTGGCCTCCAACTTCTTCCCAAAAATCTACATATTGGTATGAAGTTTCTCCTCAGCCCGAGTAATCCTGGCCTCCACCTTCCCTGTTTCCTCGCTGATCCGATTGGCCTCTGAAGTGATTCGAGCAGACTCCTGAGCTGCTTTGGCTAATCCCTAAGTGAAGCTCTCAGAGATCTGAGTGATCTTCCCTGACTCTAGTGCCAGCTTGGTCACTGAGTCATTTAGGGCCTGAGTGAAAAGCTCTCCAGCCTGACTCGCCAGATGCTCCACTGCCTTAGTCAATCTCTGCTCATGCTTCTCTTCGAGCAGGTTCAGGGTCTGCTTGAACTTCTTCATCTTCCTCCTCTCCTGCCTCACTTACTTCGCAGTACCAACCATTATCTTCTTTAGCATTATGAGCTCTTTGTTGGCAAGCGTATTGTAGGCTGATTTGGTCCAATGGATATGCTTATGGAAAGCCTTGGCTGCTTCCTCTTTCTCTTCCCTGATCCTCTGGATCTCTTCCCTAAGTTCAGCCAAGTTCTCAGTTGTCTTTTCTTGCTTTACCTCAATGATGCTGGTAATGGTGCCTCGCTGAGTCCTTGTGATGATCACATCATCATCAGCCTCCTCTTCAGTGATTGATTATTTTCCCTTGTCAGCCCCTGCAGCATCAGTCCCCTCTTCAGGGTGCACTGAAGGTAGTTGTTGAGTGATTAGGGTCGCCTGCTCAGGCTCAGCCCCGTCAGCTCGGACTTTGGGTAAGATACCCTCAAAACTAGGAGTCTCCTTAGGTGCCTCCACATCAACCTCCTTTGCCTCAGGGCAGGGAATCCCTTCATGGGCTGATGTGTCATCGACAGAAGAACCAACCTTGTTGGTCTCATCGACTGCTCCACCTTTGGACGCAGCCCCAGTATCACCTTCCCCCCTGAGCACTAGGCTCAGAAATCACTGCATCAATCTCCTTTGCTGTTTCTTCTACTTCCTTCTCATCTACTCCTCCTCCCTGACTGTCAGCGCCATCCTCATCATCATCACCGTCCTCCCTTGGCTCAACCTCATAGTCCTCTTTCCTGGCAATCCTCATGTTATCCACCGGCTGCTTTAGATTTTAAAAATTAAGTAATTGCAGCCAGCTGGTGATATTGAAGTACGAGCACAATCTTGCTTCCTCCTTCTCCCAGTGATCCCTGCCCCTAGCATCCACAAGCATATGCTCTTCTTGCATATTAGATTGCTTGAAGTCGAGCCAGACTTTAAGCTCGATGAGATTTGAGCATAACTTCCTATATCTGTGCAATTTGGGCCAACACTTGGAGGCCCATTCGCAGGCGTTCCCCCTGAGAGTGTTCTTGTACATACCTCCCATCAGCTCAGCATCTAGCTCCTCCTCCTCTGCCAGATCAAGAAAATCATCAACTGATTCTTCTTGAGTAGAGGTTTTGGGGCAGTCGGGTTGGGATAGGATGGAAAGTCTTCAAGGTTGGGTAGGGAAGTGTTTGGTTCTGTGTTATGGTCAGACTCAGTGATGGGTGATTTATAGGCTCTGACTCATTTTGGGTTGGAGTGAGGTCAGGGTTTAATGAGGGTGGGGTGGGTTCAGTTGGATGAGAGGGTTGGTTGGGTTCAGTAGGGTGAATGGGTTGATCAGGGTGGGATGGGGTAGGCTCAGTGATAGGTGAGATTGAGGGTTGTGGTTCAGTTGGGTTGGATTCAGGTTGAAGCATCTCTACAGTGTTGATCGTCTCCATGACCTGCTCCAAGTTAGAGGCTCTTAGAGAGCTTGACTCTTCCCGAACTGGACTTATCTTCATCAACTTCTTAGCTGGAGATTTTTTAGGCCCCTTCCTCAGCCTCTTCAAAGGCCTATCCACCTTCTCTTATCCTCCCGATCTGACGTCATCGTTAGTCTCCTCAGCCTCTGAAATGGCACTCTTGGAGACTTTCTCAGTTCCTTTCTTTACACCCTTGGCAGTGGCTTTCGCCTTAAGAACTACCTTCAGGTTGGCTTTCTTCTCCTCTAAAGCCTTCTCCTTTCTCTCCTTATCCACATTCTTCTCTGCAGCAACCTCCTTCTCAGTCTCATTCCCCTTCTCTAGGAGACTCTCAACTTTCTCCAGCAGGGCAGGCACCACCTTCTTGCCCTCGGATGCTGGTTTCTTCTTCTGATCCTTTGGGGGAGCATTGGGGTCAGTGATGCCAAGGATGGCATATGTGTCAGCAGTGGTGGTGAACATCACCTTCTTGGAGGAGAGATCATCCTTCAAGTCAAAGATGAAACCCTGACATGCGTGAGCTATCAGGATCGACATCCTTATGTCGATTGGAAGGATGGCTCCCACTAAGACATGCTTAACATCCTCATCCTTCCTCAGCTTGTCACGAGCAGCCTGGCTCAGCTGGTCTAGAAAGAACTGCTCCCAGTTAGCCTTTACTCCATCTACCAAGGACCCCATGATCCTCAGCTTTGGCAGACTCAGCTGCTCATGAGATCCAACGGTGCCCATAACCATCTTGGACACCACATCGATCATTGCCCTGTACTCGGACTTTGGAGTCTCCTTGTGTTTCCTCACTCTAAACTCAGAAGAGCCTGATTTCGTCCACTCCTTCAGGGGCTCTCCTTCCTCGTTCTCCTTATAAGTCTGTGGGTTGATCCCTGAGCACGGAAGCCCATATACTTCCTTCACCGCCTTATGGAGATCAATGTCTCGAGCCTCTTCATTGTACAGCTTATCTCTGTCTTCATCCTTCTCACCCGTGGGCACTAGTAATGTAACCCTGGTGTACAATTCCCCCTTGCGAAGGAAGAGGTTCGTGTAAGCTTCCACAACCGCCTTCGGAAGCACATAAGTGGATTTCTTCGTGAAGTATTTCTCCAGACCAGCCTTTGAAATCCACTCGAAGACATGGAGAATATCTTTGACATTTTGACAGAATCCCTCCATTGAGATCACGTGCTCCATGTTTACCAGCTTGTTTTTTATAACATCATCAATGTTGTCTGTGGTCCAAGCAGTATCAAGAAATACCATTGAGGTTTGAAAAGAAATTTAAGAATTGAGAAATTTGCGAAGTGTTTGAATCGAGAGAAAACATCAGTGTGCAATGTGAAGTTGTGTTTGCGTAAACCTCTCAATTAACATTTCAGATTGATATGATTGAGTCAGTTACTCAAATGTGGGGTTGAGATTAATCCTGAATTTGAAAAGTTTCTGAAATGAAGGGCCAAGATTAATCTCAAGTGCATTTAATTTCCTAGGTCAGTTATATTCCATATAAAATGGACACGTATATGAAAAAGTAACTGAGCGCATTATATGCTCTGATGCGCGTGGGTTTAAATGTCAAAAGGCGCGCTTTTAATGAAAACAGAATGCATTTAATGAAAGATTCTCAGGACGAAGTGTTGGTCCCAAATATATTATCCAGCGGAAAGCGTTTTGAGTTTATTTTTAAGAAAACCCGTTTTAAATTTAAGTGCTAAAAAGAAAAATGCAGAAAACTTAAAAACATAAAGTAGAGAACACCAGATTTATAGTGGTTCGGACCAACTTGTCCTACGTCCACTCTCCCTCATCTGGTTAGGACTCGTCTGGTTTGGGGTCTTCTGGTCTGGTCTGGTCAGGTACCACTTCTGCTCTAAACCTCATCTGGGAGAGGTCATCTGGTCGGCTCCTCTGGTCACCTCTCATCTGGTCACCTCCTCTGATCAGACTCCTCTGGTCACCTCCTCTGATCAGACTCCTCTAGTCACCTCTCATCTGGTCACCTCATCTGGTCAGACTCCTCTGGTCACCTCTCATCTGGTCAGACTCCTCTGGTCTACACATATTTCTTCCCCCTTAACCAGAGACCTATTCTAGACCTAGACTAATCTGTAGCTGACTAATAGGTTCAGCTATTCCTATTACAAGTTCTTGTTTTAACCTCTTCAAAACATCTAATCTATAAGCTAGCAATTTCCCCCTTTTTGATGATGTTGAAACTAAAAGAACTTTAAATAAAATAAGACAAGAAAATTTGAAATAACATGATAAATAATCTAGCTGGCTGGGTCAACTGATCTTCCCCCTCAAGGTATGCTCAGCTGATATTGGGGCAAAATATCAGCTGGTCTTCTTGTGTATCTGTAGGCAATCAAGTTTTTGGTACCCTTCTAGGTCTAGGGGGGTTAGCACAATTTTTAGGAAGTCACAAGAATAGATCATCCCTTTTTGAATCAGGTGATCTTATCTTTCTTCCATACATATCCACAAAAGTACACTCAACAAAAGAACCTTTGACATGGTTATTTCTTCTACAAGGTCTTCTTCTCTTATGAGTTTGACTAGTAAAAGAATTAACTTGTCTTATAGCAACAGACTTGAAATTCTTTTGATAAGGGTAAGTCTTACTAGAACCATCAAAGGTTCCAGCTGGTCTGGCAGATGACTTGAAAGTCTTCTGCAGGTGAGTATAAGTCATCTGGTTCTGCCTCTTTTGAGAATATCCAGACTGTCTTCTACTCTGTTGGCCTGGCTGAGGTCTTTTAAAATTCCTCCTCTGCCTTTTGGGCTTTTGAGTTTTAGAACTTATCTGCTCATTAGGCTTAGTTGCCATGTCAGCTGACCTCTTGCCTTTATCAATAAAATTTCTAGGTTGTTCTTCTTTCTGAACATGTGAGGATTCAGGTTTGGAATAACCAAGACCTGTCTTATCATGCTCTCTTTGAGATGAGACAGCTATGTGTGACACAACATTGTTTGCTATAGTCAGCTGCTCCGGTCTCATCTTGAGCTTGTCCTCACTTTCTCTTACAATTTTGTTTTGATGGAAGAGTTCATCAAACTTAGCTTTAAGCAAGTTATATTCATTGTCTTTCTCAACATTTTCAACAACCAACCTTTCTATCAGCTTAACATGTTCAGTACAACTGGTTGTCAAATCAGAAGACTCTTCAACCAGTGTATGCTTTTGTTCAGCTGGTAGATTAGCTGAGTTGCCTAGATATTGTGAAAGCTTCTGATTTTCTGCTTTCAGCTTTGAGTTCTCATCTTCCAACTTTTGACAAAGTTGTATAGAAGTTTGGAGGTCTAATAGCATCTTCTGCATATCAGACTCCTCTGATTGTCCAGAGAAAGAAGAAGATGAAAAAGAAGAGGAAGTTCGATTACATACCTCGTCTGTCACTAGACATATTTCTTCGTCTGGTCCAAAATTAGATGATGAACCAGAAGTGGACACCTCTTCTTCCTCATCTGCGAAGCTTCTTTTGGAGTAACTCCTAGTGTCTCTTTTACTGCTTCTCTTTGAGCCCATTTCTGCAAAAATTGTTAGCACAACAAATATTTGGGTTTTAAAAAAAATGGATCTGCCCTGGTGACCACCAAAAGCTTTTCAAAACAGTGGTCTATAGGACACACTGCTCTGATACCACTTGTTGGTCCCAAATATATTATCCAGCGGAAAGCGTTTTGAGTTTATCTTTAAGAAAACCCTTTTTAAATTAAGTGCTAAAAAGAAAAATGCAGAAAACTTAAAAGCATAAAGTAGAGAACACCAGATTTATAGTGGTTCGGACCAACTTGTCCTACGTCCACACTCCCTCATCTGGTTAGGACTCGTCTGGTCTGGGGTCTTCTGGTCTTGTCTGGTCAGGTAACACTTCTGCTCTGAACCTCATCTGGGAGAGGTCCTCTGGTCGGCTCCTCTGGTCACCTCTCATCTGGTCACCTCCTCTGATCAGACTCCTCTGGTCACCTTTCATCTGGTCACCTCCTCTGATCAGACTCCTCTAGTCACCTCTCTTCTGGTCAGACTTCTCTGGTCACCTCTCATCTGGTCACCTCATCTGGTCAGACTCCTCTGGTCTAAACATATTTCTTCCCCCTTAACCAGAGACCTATTCTAGACCTAGAATAATCTGTAGTTGACTAACAGGTTCAGCTAGTCCTATAACAAGTTCTTTTTTTAACATCTTCAAAACATTTAATCTATATACTAACACGAAGAACTCAGTGAGATGCTTCAAATTCACAAGAGTCAGGATTAAACTCATACCTGTCAGGGAGACATTGTAGCACCCTGATACCTCGCTGAGTCGAGTCAGGCCTGAGTTCCCCCTAGATCCTACACTGACTGCTGTCTCGGATCTAAGAGACCTAACTCCACTGACAGTTCTATAAACCTTGCTTCAGCCAAAGGCTTAGTCAAGATATCAGCTCTCTGCCTATCAGTGTGAATTTTCTCCATCCTAATGTCCTTCTTTTCTACATAATCTTGAATAAAGTGATGCCTAATATCCACACGCTTGCACCTTGTGTAAGGCACTGGGTTCTGAGAGATTGCTATAGCACTATTGTTGTCAAAATAGATTGGAACTTCATTTGCAAATACTTGGTAGTCTCTCATTTGTTGCATCAACCATAAAATCTGAGCACAATAACTACCTGCCGCCATATACTCAGCCTCAATTGTGGATGTCGCCACTCAATTCGATTTCTTACTAGACCACGATATCAACTTGCTCCCCAAAAACTCACATGTCCCTGAGGTGGATTTCCTATCAATCCTGCAACCTCCATAGTCTGCATCCGAATAACCAGTCAGTTCTAAGTTGTCATCTGAAGGATACCATAGTCCCATATTGACTGTCGTTTTCAAATAAATAAGTATCCTCTTTGCAGCCTCCAAATAACTTCTCTTGGGGTTAGACTGGTACCTAGCACACACACCAACTGCAAAAGTGATGTCAGGCCTACTTGCATTCAGGTACAATAATGATCCTATCAGCCCTCGGTACTCAGACTGGTTCAGTGAAGCTCCTTCAGTGTCAGGATCCATCTTCCAATTGGTGTTCATTGGGATCCTTGCTGGATTGCAATTCTGAACTCCAAACTTCTGAATCAAGTCTCTTGTGTACTTAGCCTGATAAATGAAAGTCCCTTGATCAGTCTGCTTGACCTGCAATCCTAAAAATAAGTTCATCTCTCCCATCATAGGCATCTCAAATTTACCAGTCATCAACTTAGAGAATTTCTCACAGAGCTGATGATTTGGTGATCCAAATATTATGTCATCCACATAAATCTGGACCAAGAGAATGTCATCACCTTCAGTGATCCTGAACAAAGTCCTATCCACGGTTCTCTTCTTGAACCCGTGGTCAGTCAGGATTTGAGAGAGTGTGTCATACAAACCTCTAGGAGCTTGTTTAAGTCCATAGAGTGCTTTCTTAAATGGTATACTCTATCTCCAACCTCAAACCCGGGAGGTTGTTCAACATATACCTCTTCATTGAGTACACCATTCAGGAAGGCACTCTTGACATCCATTTGATATACCTTAAACTTCTTGTATGTTGCATATGCAAGGAACAACCTAATAGCTTCCAACCTAACCACTGGAGCAAAGGTCTCATCATAGTCTATTCCTTCAGACCGACAATACCCCTTTGCAACCAATCTTGCCTCGTTCCTCACTACAACACCATTTTCATCCTACTTGTTCATGAAGACCCACTTGGTACCAATAACACCTTGATGCCTAGGTCTATCTACCAGTTCTCAAACCTGATTCCTTGTGAACTGATTCAATTCCTCTTGCATGGCTATGATCCAGTTCGAGTCAATGAGAGCTTCTTCAATGTTCTGAGGCTCTTAGTCAGAGAGAAAGCAACAGAACAGTGCGCTCTCACCATGGAACCGCCTTGTCCTGACTCTCTCCGTTGGATCACCAATGACCTGGTCAATGGGATGACTTTCTAACCATGTTCTCTTGCCTGGAGTTGTTCCTTAAGTACCTGCAATGTTAGTGTCTACAGGTTCATAGAATTTAGGATATTAAACAGAAGAAGATGATCCTGAGTCTATACCAAAGGGATTTACCAACTCAATGTTAGGGAAATTGATTCCCCCTTGATGAGGTGACTCATGAACCGTCTCAGCTGCAACCGCATCTTCATAGACGGTACTTACCTCAGGTTAAGCCTGTTCCTCAGTCTGAGGCTCAACTATCCCTGATGCGCTAGGCTTAGGAGTGGCTCTTGAGTCATCTTCCTTGTTAGGATAAAAGTTGTATAGTTTTGATGAGTTAAAACAAACCAGAAGATGTAATAGGACCATGTGGACCTGTTAGCCAGATGATGATTTAGATTAGGACTTAGTCTAGGGGGAACTGCCAGACCAGAAGACTTCACCAGAAGAGTCACCAGAAGACCCCACCAGAGGACTTCACCAGAAGACTCCACCAGAAGACTTCACCAGATGAGATCTGACCAGAGGCAGAGGACCTTCCCTAGACCAGACGAGTCCAGACCAGACGAGTCTGGTAGAACAAAAGATGCTCAGTTTGATCCCCTATTTCTACTGAGTATTCTGGTTGTTGACCAGATCAGGACCAGAAGACACTGAGGTTACCTGGTGTCTGGCCTTGCCATCTCTGGAGAGAATCAAAGTTAGGCAGAGGAAGCTATTGACCGTTGGTGATTCAAATCAAGTCAACAAGATCAGGATTGGAAAGTTTTGAAGATAATCAATCCAAGGATCCCACCAACCCAATCAATCAATTAGGGAATTGATTGATTGAGGCTTCCTTAAATAGAGGATCTGATTGGATTAGCTCTCCAACGGCTAGCCCCAATCCCCTCTATAAATACAAGAGTGCAGTTCAAGAAAAAACTCTAGAGAGACACCATACGCGCATAAGTCCATCCAAGCTTTTGATAATCACTCTTAGCACTCTTATTGTTCATATTATATATCTACTCTTAAGGAGTTGTTAGACCTCAACCTGTTCATCTCCAAGATAAGGTTGAAGGCTGTTGATCTTTAGATTGAAGTTGAATCTAAAGAGTTTGTAAGAAGGAACTGGTACTTCCCAATTCCAGTGAGTAAGTAAGTGAGTTGGTTGGTTGATAGTGAGACCCCTTTGATAAGAGGGAGAGTGGACGTAGGATATTCAAATCCGAACCATTATATATCTGGTGTTCTTTATTGCTTACGTTTATTCATTCTCTTACTTATCTTGTGCTCTTATAAAAAGAATTTGTCTAAGACATTCAACTTAAGCTTCCACAATTAATCTAACTAGTGGGGCCAACAAGTGGTATCAGAGCAGTGTGTCCAACGACCACTGCTTTGAAAAGCTTTTGGTGGTCACCGGACAGATCCATTGCTCTTTAGTGCTTTTGTTCAAATTCTTGTTAAATCCTTATTTTTGTCAAAATGTCTGCAAAATCTTCTTATAAGAGTCGCAAATTGCCAGAATTCTCATTTGAGGATTATAGCCACTGGAGCTTCATGATGAGTAATCATCTGGGAGCTATTCACCACCGCATGTTAGATGTGGTAGAAAGTGGCCCCATTCAATTTTACTGGACTCCTATTGATAGTGGCAGGTCAGAGTCCAGAGAAGAAACTAGTGAAGCTGCCTAGAAAGCTGCAGAGGATAGAGTCCCCAGGCAAAGAATCCTCAAAAAGAAAGATGAGCTTGACAACGATGAAAGAAAGCTCTACAACTTGGACCAGGTGGCAAGAACAGAGATCATCAACACACTTACTAAAGAGGTGATTGAAAAGGTCAGAACGTGTGCCACAGCCAAGGAGATGTGGGATAAACTTGCACTACTCTGTGAGGGAACAGAGAAGATCAAAGACAACAAGCTCCAAGCTGTTCAACACTCATTTGACACTTTCAAGATGAAACCAGACGAGACCATTGACCAGCTAGATATGCGTCTCACAAACCTCCTGAACAAGGCTAGTGCCTTAGGTAAGACTTATTCTGAAAAGGAAATTAATAGTAAAATATTGCATTCACTAACCAGCAGGTGGAGAATTAAAGTCACTGTGATCAAGGACAACAAGGATCTCAACACTCTGGATCATCATCTTCTGTTGTCTGATCACAAAGCTTATGAGTATGATCTTCAAGAGGAGGATCAAACAGAAGAGGTCTCCTCTTCTGGTCAGAAAGGTGTTGCATTCTCTTCAACCATCAAGCCTGATGTCAAGCCAAAGGAGTCTACTGCAGATGACTTTAGCCTCAAGGAGCAGGTAGCACTTCTAACCCGTAAATTGGATAAAATGAGTTCAAAATATGGCAGGTACAAAAGGCATTGGAAGGAGTCTACCAGAGTCAGGAAGAGTTCCTTCAAGCCTGCAGAAAAGGAGAAGACATCTGGAGACTCAAGGGAGACCAGATTCAGAACTCCAGAGAGGAGGAGAGATGACAACCCTGGCAACTCTGGGAGATCAGATTATCAGAGGAGGGATGGTAGCTCTGGCAGACCTGACTACCAGAGGAGAGAGAGTAATCCAGCCAGATCAGACTACAACCAGAGGAGGAGAGAGCCAAGTCCTAGTCCCAGAGGAGACAATGCCTGCTACACATGCAACAAGACTGGTCACTATAGTTATGATTGTCCTCAACTTACTCCTAAGTAAAGAGAAGAGAAAAGGATCAAGAGAGATAAGAGATATGCAGATAAGAGAGCATTGCTGGTAGAAGCAGAGGAGGAGGATACTAGTTCCAGTTCTTCTTCTTCTGATTTTGGGTCTGATGATGATGTATGTCTGATGGCAGACATCAATGAGGTACAAGAAACTACCTTAGTTTTATCAAATTCCAAATATATTGAATCCTCTAACTCATCTGGTAACTCCAGAGAGTCTGATATGCAGCAAATGCTATCAGATCTCCAAAATTGTGTTCAACTTTGTCAAAAACTTGAGAAAGAGAATGGTAGGCTCAGAACTGAAGTTCAATCCTTATCTCATGAACAAAAATCCACCAGAGAACTCATGAGAGATCATTCCAAAGAAGTCTCTGAACTTCAGGATAAGATCAAAGAAAGAGATACTCTGGTAGATCAAATCATGAAGGAAAAGAATTCTCAGGAGGATGAGCTCAATGAGCTTAGAGCCAAATACCAGACTCTTATCAAGGGAAAACAAGTTGAGCAAACTATTGAGTTACCTGTGTCCAGAGAAGATTCCTTGAAACCAGATATTCTATCTATTATTTCAGGATCTTCTCAACGCATAAATGATAAGAGTGGTTTAGGATATCCTGGAATTATTAAAAGATCTCATACATATTGCTTTACTAAAGACAAGTCTATAAGATCTGGTGAACTTTTGGAACTCCGGAATGAAGTGGATCCTTCTGATCGCATGGTGGTTCACAGACCTGGTTGGAAATGGGACCCCCCTACTGATGATTCAAAACATAATCCAGAAGAGGTGAATGTTCTGGAAGAAAAGATTCTAGAGCATACAAGTCAGAAAAGAGAACCTATGAAGATTGATGGTTCTGTTCAGATGCCTAATCTGATTAGAGAACCTCAGAGGAATCCTAATAGAGTGGAACCTAAGAAGATTAGGAGACCTCAAAAAGGAGACTCTATGAGGAAACCTAATCAGAATAGGAGATACCAGAGGAGGTACACTGAACCAGAGAACCTCAATCAGAATCAGGGATCTCAAAGGTGGAATGCTCCAAGAAGATTCCAGAACAGGAAACCTCAGAAGGAATCTTATCATCAGAATAGATCCAATCTTCAGAACCAGAGAAGGTCTTCCAGACCCATCTATAGAAAATCAACTGATCTGGGTAGTTATGACACCAGAGATGGTTCTTCTAGGATGTATCCTTACAACCAGACCTTTAAGACCATGTCTTTGAGGCAGGCCATTCCAAAGGCCAGATTTGAGAAAAGGTACACCAGACCTGTTTATAGGAAAGGTGTCCTTATCAGACCAGTAGCTCAATATGTCATTGTAAGAGGACATGTGCTGTTAGATAGATTTGGAAGGAAGATAAGATCTTCTCATCCAGCAAGGGATGATCTTTATCTTTGGATTCCTACAAAACCTGCAACTAACCAATCAGGACCCAACACTAGTAGGGGACCTAATTAATTTCTCTGCAGGTAGATAAGAGCCCATTGAAGAAAGGACTTTCAAGTAACCATGTCTGGTACATTGATAGTGGTTGTTCCAAGCACATGACATTCCAGAAAGATAATCTCCAAGATTTCAAGCCATTGAATGGACTAAGAGTGATGTTTGGTGACAACAATTATGGAGTCACCAGAGGAGTTGGAAAGTTAATCTTTAATGGAGTATCTGTAGATGAAGTCTACTATGTTGAAGGACTCAAGCATAATCTGCTTTCAGTATCCCAATTCTGTGACAGGGGATACTCAGTGAAGTTCTCTAGTGATTCATGCACTGTTTTCTCTTATGATTATAATGATATCTTGCTAATAGGCTTGAGGAAGGGTAACATTTATCTTGCAGATTTTAGCAGTTGCCCAAGAAATGCTTGCCTGGTTGCAAAAGGATCTGCAGAGAATAGCTGGATTTGGCATAAGAGATTGTGTCATCTGAACTTCAAGACACTAAATAAGATTGCCAGAAAAGGTCTCATTCGAGGTCTTCCTAATGAAGTGTTTAAGAAGAATCAGGTTTGTGGTTCATGCCAGAAGGGTAAACAACCCAAGACATCCTTTAAGGATGTCCAGAGCACAACCACAACCAGAGTACATCAACTACTTCACATGGACCTGTTTGGACCTGTTTCTCCTCTTAGTTTCAGTGGAAGGAAGTACACCTTGGTGATAGTAGATGACTTTTCAAGATACACTTGGGTAGTGTTCTTGTTTAAGAAAAATGAAACTATGACTAAGCTGCCAGAATTCTTCAAGCAGATTCAGAATGAGCAGAACCAGAGCATAGTCAGAATCAGGAGTGACAAAGGGACAGAGTTTTTGAATTCACACATTACAGATTACTGCAAGGACCATGGGATTTTTCATGAGACATCTGCTGCCAGAACACCCCAACAAAATGGAGTAGCAGAAAGGAGGAATAGGACCCTCAAAGTAGCTGCAAGAACACTTCTGGCAGAGTACCACACCCCACAGAGGTTTTGGGCAGAGGCCATTAATACAGCTTGCTATACTCAGAACAGATGCCTAATTGCCCAGAGACATAACAAGACTCCATATGAGATATGGAAAGGTAAAACCCCATTTGTTTCATATTTTCATGTTTTTGGATGTAAGTGTTTCATCCATGACAATGGGAAATCTAAATTAAGAACTTTTGATGCCAAAGTGGCTGATGGAATATTTTTAGGATATTCCAGCACCAGTAAGGCTTTTAGAGTTTTTAATAAGAATTCACTTTGTGTGGAGGAAACACCTCATGTTGTTTTTTATGAATCTGCTTTTGAGTGCAAGGTGGACTCTAAGTCTTCTGATGAGACCCAGAATCAGACTACATCCAGAGTAATCAAAGTCAATCCACTTATTCTTGATTCAGATTCAAATTCAGATGATGACCCATCTCCTGGTTCTCTGAAGCAGAAGTCTTCACAAAGAGCAGAACCAGAAGAGGTTGGAACTCCTGCAGGGGGAAGCTCTTCTCCAGGTGGTGATAATCACCAAGGTACTGCAGAAGATGATCAACCAGGCAAGACCACGGGAAGGAGGACCCTGGTTGATCACCCCAATGACCCGATCCTTTGAGATCCAACTAAGGGTGTCCAGACTAGGAGAACTCTTAACTTAGTTGCTTTATTCAATTGCTATGTGTCCTTGATTGAGCCCAAGAACATCAAGGAGGCACTGAAAGATTCGAATTAGATTGTTGCTATGCAGGAGGAGTTGAATCAATTCACCAGACAGGATGTTTGGGAGCTGGTAGACAGACCAAGACATCAAAAGGTGATAGGCACTAAGTGGGTTTTCAAGAATAAGAAAGATGAGAATGATGTCATTACTAGGAACAAGGCAAGGCTAGTGGCCCAGGGCTATTCTCAGTCTGAAGGAATAGACTATGATGAGACATTTGCTCCTGTTGCCAGACTAAAAGCCATCAGATTGTTCTTAGCATATGCTGCTCACATGAAGTTCAAAGTATACCAGATGGAAGTGAAATCTGCCTTTCTTAATGGGATTCTCATTGAGGAAGTGTATGTGGAACAACCTCCTGGTTTTGAACAAGGTGACAAGGTGTTTAAGCTTAAGAAAGCTCTTTATGGGCTGAAGCAGGCACCCAGAGCATGGTATGACACTCTATCTCAGTTTCTTCTGGACAATGGTTTTTCTAAGGGCAAGATTGATAGGACCTTGTTTAGGAAAGAAGAAGGAAAGGACATCCTTCTGGTCCAAATATATGTTGATGACATTATATTTGGATCCCCTAACAAGAAACTGTGTGAGAAGTTTGGTGATCTCATGCAGAGTCAGTTTGAGATGTCAATGATGGGTGAAATGAATTACTTTTTAGGTTTGCAGGTAAAGCAATCAGAGAAGGGAATTTTCATAAATCAGGCAAAGTACACCAGAAACATGTTAGAGAAATTTGGAGTAGGATCTAGCAAAGCAGCCAAGATTCCTATGATGGCAAATTTCAACATGGATCCAGATGAGTCTGGAGAGAGTGTGGACCAGACTCAGTACAGAGCACTTATTGGTTCTCTTCTGTATCTGACTGCAAGTAGACCAGATATCACCTTTGTTGTAGGAGTATGTGCTAGATTTCAAGCTAATCCCAAGAAAAGTCATTTGGAAGCAGCTAGGAAGATCTTGAAATATCTTAAGGGAACAGTGAATTTAGGATTATGGTATCCTGCAGATGACAACTTAGAATTAAGTGGTTATTCAGATTCAGACTATGGTGGGTGCAGAAAAAATAGGAAGTCTACAAGTGGAACATGCCAATTTTTAGGGAATAAATTGGTTTCCTGGTTTTCTAAGAAGCAAACTTCAGTTGCTACATCTACAACAGAAGCAGTGTATATGGCTGCAGGGAGCTGTTGTTCTCAACTACTCTGGATTAGTCAACAGCTTAGGGACTACCAGATTAGAGCTAAGGATATTCCTATATTCTGTGATAGTAATAGTGCAATTGCCATCACCCAGAATTCAGTTCTTCATACCAGATGTAAACATGTTAATATAAGGCATCATTTTATCAGAGATCATGTTGAGAAGGGAGATATAAGGATGGAAAAGATTGCAACAGAGAAGCAGAGAGCAGATATTTTAACTAAGCCCTTGGCTGAGACCAGATTCAGAGAGTTAGCTTTTGAGTTGGGCTTATTGGATCCAGAGACAGATTTGTTTTAGGGGGAACATCAGAGAAGTATCCTTTAGTTATACCTTACTGCATATTCTTTGTTATTTAAAACTAACATACCTGCAGATTAGACATATCAGAGAAAGTATGTCTCCAGATGAGGTATGCACCAGGTGACACTTATCCCAGCTGAGGTGCTGAGTCAGATTCCAGAAATGTCCAAAGTCTTCTCTGACTAGGACCAGATGGGTTCCATCAGAGGAGATGTAGCACCAGACTAGCTGTGGTATCATCTGGTTACAATATCAGGTGACAGGTATGTCTTTACTTTTCTGGCCTCTATTCATTGGGATACACCTTTCAAATTAGTAAGTACACTCAAGTCGTTTCAACTTCGGAGTGTATTTATGACTAGGGTATAGGGCCTAGGCAATCATTTTGCTTTTTCTCTTGACTGCCACAAAACCCCTTTATGCCCAGTCCCAATGACCACGCCTACGCACCAGATTAAATCTGTATCTCGCCTTTCATCGTGGCCATCAGATTTAATCGATGTGCAATATGTCAATCAATTCAAAAATTGATTTTGTTCCCTAAATTAAATTTGCTATTACACGCGTTCACACTTAATTTATTAATCAAGCCACGCGTATTGCCCTATTTAAATCAAATATCTTTTCAATTTGTCTTTTCACGTTTCTATATTTTCAAAGCCCTAACTTTCTCTCTGCAAGTTTCTTTTCCTCTTTATCTCTTTCTCTCACAGAAATGGCTCCCCCGTGCAACTTTGATCATTCCCTGATGATGAAGAAACTGAAAACGGAGATGGTGGTTGACTTCTACAACACCAAGAACTCATCCGCGCTGGCTATTCTGGAATTATTGAGGAGATCCGGAGTGGAAAGGCTGATTTCCACAGTCCCCAGGGATTTTCGAACTCTGGATGGTAATGCGGCCCAGTTTCTGGTACGAATGAAGATTAATGAAGACCACATTTCATCGAAGATTGACAAGGAGGATTTGGTGTTTTCCAAGCATGACTTCTGTGCGCTGTTTGGAAACATTTCGGCAGTAAGGGTGGACCCTTTAACCTACAAGGAGGATGATATTATTGGATCTTTCAAGCTTTTTGCTCGTTCATCTTGCCAGAGCATCACGAAGGGATTTTTAGACAAGCATCTAAGGCAAAAGTATAAGGTTTTGTTCGATATTGTAGTGAAGGTGCTGATGTGTGAAAATCACAGCACGGATGCGATTTTCAACGGACGGATGTGTGTGATGAGGGCTCTGTATGACGACGTTCAATGCAATTGGGCAGAGTTCTTTTGGGGAGTTTTGAGAAAGAACAAGGTGAGGTGAACAAGGAGGCTTGTCCTTCCAAGCCAGGGGAGATGCAGTTCTATTTCACTGCAAATGTTTCGTTGGGAACTAAGCTTACTTTGATTTTGGATTCATTGCTTCCGGAGAAGAAATGGAAGGAATCCTGGTGTAGAGGATTCCATAAGTCCAAGATACTATTCTCCAAGGATGGTCCTCTCCATGGCCATGCCGATTCTGATGGGGAAGAAGCCATCCCTGCCCCTCCTCTCCAAGCAGTACCCTCACCTGGAAAGGGGCAGAAGCAGCAGAAGAAGCAGCAGAAGAGCCAAAAGAAAGATGTTGAAGCAACTGTTTCTTCAACAATTGTATTCTCTGGCTCCTCAGAGGAGGACCAGATTCCTCTTCTTGATGTTTTGAAGAAGAAGAGTGAAGTGGTTGAGGCTACTAAGAAGGCTGGAGCAGCTAAGAGGAAGAGGCCAGAGGAGGCCAAGAGAGGCTCTGCTAAGAAGCAAAGGACTAGCAGGAAGGCCAAGAAAACCCTTCTGGTGGATGAACCATCAGAGGAAGAGGAGGAAGAAGAGGTTGCACCTCTTAAGAAGAAATCCAAGGCCAAGAGAGCCATGTTTCAAGAGTCAGACTCTGGTTCTGATCTTGGAGAGGCCTTAGAGAAGGCAATTGATGAAGCTTCTCAGATGATGGAGGATGTTTCTGCTCCAGAGCATGTTGTACCTGCTGATGTTGACTCAGCAGAGGTAAACCCTTCCAACCCATCTTCTTTTCCCCTCTCTGATCCTATTAATCTTGTTACCCCCACTACTTCTCCACCAGACACCCAAACTCAACCCATATCCTCTGCTCCTGGTGCCCCTATATCCACACCAGAGCAGACTCTTCCAGATACCCCCGTATATACTCCCTCAACCATACCTACCCAAACACCTTCTCCCCTATATTCCCAAACACACCTTCCCACAAACCCCTCTCCCCCAGTTTCTGTACCAGAGGTTCCATCAACCTCTTCTGCTGCAGACATTCCCCTTCCAAACACTTCCACATCACAAATTCTCATCCCACCCTCTGTACCAGAGATCCCAACTACATCTGGTGCAGAGCAACCCATTCCTTCCACCTCTACCTCTCAAAATCCTACCCCTCCCCAAACCCATACAGACTAGGACCCAACCATTTCTATGGCTCTGGGATTCCCTGCCCCTCCCCCTTCTCCCACCTGATTAACAAGCGATGATTGTGAAGATGAGGAAGCTTCACTTGAGCCTGCTAACTTAGCACCTTCCTCCTCTGCCTCTGGGCCCAAACCCTTCACTTTCTCATCTGCAGAAATGGGTCCCATTAGGCAGAGTATGAGTGTAAGTGCTCAGCTCTGGCTAAGAGAGCACTTCCCAGTCCTTTTGGAGCACTAACCACTCTTGGCAGAATTGACTGATGCCAAGGTCTGGAGCAAGGCCAGACTTGAAGATGTGGAGGACCTGATGCTTTTGCTTGAGGAAATGGGTCCCTCCAACTTCACTGCTTGGGAGATTGAGCTGAAGCAGAAGATGAACATTCAGAACCCAGCAGAGCTGGAGACCCCTGGTGCAGCTAAAATCTTGATTCACACCCTGCTTATCCAGAGAGGGGTAATGCTCACTTCAGAGGGCCCCACTTACAAGTTTGGGCCACACTTTGTCTTCCCTCCAGAGTTGTACTCAGACGAGGAAGACTTTGAGATGTCTCCTGCCGTGCTCCAGAAGATGAAGGCCTTCTTCAATGAGCAGATTATGCAGAGGGCATTTTTCCAAAGCTATTCAACACATGGCCCCTGCTATGATAGAGCATCAGATTCGGCAGGAGAGAGGGATCTTCTTGAAGCAAAGCTTCTTTCAAGGCCAATGGCCTCTTTGTCAAACTAGATGTGATGCACAGCCAGAAGCAGCTCCAGGAGCACGTGCTGGAGCAGATGAGGCCAGTCTCAGTGCTAAAGGTTGAGATGGCCAGCCAGATGATCCAAACTGCCAAGCTGAAGGACTCCCTCCAGGAGATGTTGGAAAAGCAGGAAAGGCTTGTTGCTGAATCTAAAGCCTACCTGGAGGAGGCAAAGAAGCTGCGTGATCTTCACTCTTCCTCCAACACTGCCTTACCTGATCTTATAAGGCAGGTAGTGGAGCCCCTCCTTGATGAAGTTAAAAAGGGGGAAGAGAAGGCCATAACTGATCTGGCGAAGACCACTAATGAAACTCTTTTTAGCCCCTTCTTGCGCTGAGGTTTCTTCTGGCCTGAGCCCTCAGGGGCCTCCTTTGGTTGCTTTGCCTTTCCCTTGGGTTTTGGCTTGGAAACCTTTGGGGCAACCCTGACTGTCTTAGCAGTTTCCTTACCCTTATCAGTTTTGCGGGCTTCGAATACAACTTTCTTTGTACCCTTGCCTGCCTGGACAAACACTCTCTCAGTGTTGCTTCCTGAAGCAACATGAGATTGACCTTGTGAGGATTTCTTAGGGACATATCCAAGCCCCTTTCTTTTATTCCCAAGCATTTGGCTACTATTTATTTCCTCTCTAGACACTGAAGATTTATTCATTGCTGCAACCTTCTGCTTAAGAGAGTCCTCACTTTTTTTAGGATTTCATGTCTGGCAAAGAGGTCATCAAACTTACTCTTTAGTGCTTTCAGTTCTTCCTTCCTGACCAGTTCTTCATCAGCTCATTCTTTCAGAATCTTCTCTCTTGGAAGACGCTCAGCATTGATCATGTCAATTTCCTGAGTTAGTCTCACAATCTGAGCTGACTCTTTCAGATTTGACTGAGTGAGTTGATCATTCAGGTTTTGAACTTCAGTACTCAGTTTCTGGTTCTCCTCTACCAAGAAGACATTGGTTTCCTGCAGCCTGGAGAAATCAACCATAAATTGATCTAAACAGATCTGAAGGTTCATTTCTCTAGCTGACTCTGAGCTTGGTTCAGGATTTCTACCACTATGTGAATCACACACAGAATTTGAAGTTACCTCAGGCTCACCCTTAGCCATAAGGCAAAGATCATCGTACTCATCGTCAGAAAAGAATTCAGGTGACCTTTCCTCAGGACCATTCGAGTCTGTAGCTTCCTCAGCGAGCATAGCTCTCCGGTCAGCGTACCTCTGGTCTCTCTTGGCCCTCTTATCTTCTCTTTCCCATGCACTCAGTTCTGGACAGTCGTACTGATAGTGCCCACTTTTGTTACAGTTGTAACATGTAGCCTGCTCATCTCCTCTTTCCTTTCTTGGCTCAGGGTTCCTTCTTGAGTCAGGTTCCCTATGAGCTTTCAACCTTTCCTGAGTGCCTATCATCATGAGTATGTCTCTGTTCATCTCTTCGATCGGGCTTTGGATCTGATTGTCTCCTTTCATTGATACGATCACGTCTTGGTTCAGTGTTTCTTCTTTCCTCATATCTCTGAGAACTTTGGTGGCTTCCTTCAGGTTTCCTGTCATGAGTATCCTGATAATATTTCTTATAATGACCAAACCTGGAATTAAGCTTTTCAAAGCGTCTGGCCATCAGGCTGTACTCTTCTGCGAGCTCTTCTTTGCTCATCTATATCAGTGACTTTGATGAAGACTCGACAGGTTCTGACTTGGCTCTGAACGCCACACTTTTATCAGGTGCTTTCTCTTCCTCTTCAGGCTGAACTTTCTTCTTTCTCTTGTTCAGATCATATTCCAAAGCTTTGAGCTCTGAAAGAAGTAAAGCCGAAGTTATATTACTCATATCCTGAGTATTTTTCAACATAATGACACTATTACCCCATTTTTTAGGAAGAGCATTTAGGATTTTATAAGCAACATCTCTCTTTGGAACATCCTTGTCCAACATCACCAATTCATTCATCATCTTGATGAATCTTGACTCAAGCTGATCTATAGTCTCATCAGGCAGCATCTCGAAGGCTTCGAACTTCTGAATGGCAATATTCCTCTTGTTCTCCTTTATCTTTTCAGAACCCTCACACATCCTGGTTAGCTCATCCCAGACCTCCTTTGCCGTCTTTAAGTTCATCAGCCTCGCTGACTCCTCGAACGGTACCGTATGAAGAATAATGTTTCTGGCCACGTTGTCCAGTCCCACCATCTTGATCTCATCACTGGTCATATATTTCCTCTCCTTAGGAACCTGTACGCCAAAGTCGAGATCATCATATCCCATTCCCCTGACATTTGGGATGGTGATCTTGATCGGTCCGTCCCTGATAACTCACGACATTTGGTCATGGATGGCATCTAGATGTGCCTCAAGTCTAAATTTCCAATAGACAAAGTTAGCAATAGAAAATTTAAGCAATGATGCTTCAAGTCTCCTCGAAGTCATGGTGATGCAAGTTTTATAAAAAGCAAACTCAGATCTGTTCAGTGACCACCAACAGTTTCTCCTCTAAAACTATTACTATTAAAAGTCAGTGGTCTTTTGAACCACTGCTCTGATACCACTTGTTGGTCCCGGTACAAGACTGAGAGATACGTGTATGGGGGGAAAATACACGTATACTGAGTCCCCTTTCTCAGAGTGATGTAGAAATCAAGGTTGATAACACACCTACTAAGTGCAAATGAATGCTGGTCAGTTGGTTAACTATCAACTTGAGTTCAGTGCGGAATGTATGAGCCCTGAAAGTTTATAGTCTTGTTAAAATTTGCTTTCTGAAAACTTGATTACTCTTTTTGAAGTAGTGATTAGAAGGGCAGTGCTCAGTTTAATGATCAGGCTAATTGATTCAAGCCTGATAAATAATGCAATGAATGATCAGTTAAGAGCAATGACTTGGTCGGGGTTTTCAAAAAATATTTTCCTACTCCCCCGCAAGAGTATGGGATCGTCGTAGTAGTGAAGTAGACTAGGACTAAGTAGTTATCGAACCCAAAGGATTTAGGAGCGCAGTGGATCCCTAGAGTTGCACGTCGGCATGGTACTATAGTGACGAGACGGTTGACATTTGAAAATTAAACTAAGCGAAAATTAAATCTAGAAAAACAATTAAACAATTAAACTAACTTCCGATTAAAGAAGTGCGAGGGAGAAAATTGCTTCGAGTGTCTTCACAATATAATCCACTAGTGTGTGTGACGAATTTACGACATATCATTGCCTTTTTCTAGATGTTCGCTAAGAGCGATCACAAAAGTGTGTAGACCAATCCCTTTTGAGGCCTAGGTGAACAACGTGGACTAACTAGCAATTCCTAATTATGCCCCATAAGCTCCTAAGATCGTGAATATCTAAAAACACGCGATGCATTTCTAGAATTCCCCCTTCACTAAGTACCCGAATTATCAAATTAAGATACCTAATGTCTAATGATGGGGGATCTAGCAACCGACCCCCTCTCGGGTAACCGATTACTATTTAACTCAAATTAATTAGTCAAAACTTTCACCTAAATACCAATCATGCATATCCAACTCTCGTTGCAACACACAAAATTAAATACATAAGCTAATCAAATCAACTAATTAATCGAGACATACAAAACCCATCAATAGAAACATTCACATCAAGAAATAAGCATAATCAAAGCTATAAATCCATCAACACACTAATTTCATACATTGATTCAACACTCAAAGCAAACAAAATTAGTCCATGGTTCTAGAAGAGACACTCATGGCTAACAAGCTAAAATAACAATTAAAAATGAAATTAACCATGACTTGAATTAAAAGAAAGATATCACCTCTTGTGATGAAATGAAAATACAACTCTTCAATAGCTTCAATCCTTGCTTGAAATGTAAAAACAACTAATGAAATATTAATCTAATCTAATCTAGAAATTAAAAGAAAAATAAAAGAAAAGAAAACTATCTAGGGGATTAGGGTTCTTGTGTGTGTGTATTGTGTGTGTGGGGAGAGGGGCTCTCCCCAATAGAATGCCCTAGAAAATATATGTGCCCCCTTTTAGAATCTGAGAATGAGGGTATTTATAGTGTGAGATGAGGGCTTGAGAGAAGTGGGTCGAAAATGAGATTATAAATGGTAAAAATAAGGTGAAACCGGACCTTGCACGACCCTGCGTGGTCGTGCAGAGTTGCACGACCGTGCTTCCTTGACAATTTTACGAAGCCGTGAAAATTTGATTCTGCACGAGTTGGCTCATATGGTCGAGCCACTTTGCACGAGCAAAACTTCAAGTCGAAAACGCGCTTTTCCCATTTAATAAAGGCGCTGATACTTTCATTTTTGGAATTTCATTTCAGCTTGGGACCCGCACATGTGTTAATTCTTCCTCTCAGCCTTAGCACGTGACCCAAGAGGTGGGCCAGCTTCCCTACTTCTTCCTCTGCAAATCGGCCATGGTGTTTCCAACATATTCCGGCATGAACTACTACTCCGGCGAACTCGAGCTCTTCGTGGATCTCGGCGTGAGCAGCTCTGATTCCGGTGGCTCCGCTAGCGCGAACTCCGGTGAGACTTGGTCTCCGGCGACGAGTCTTCCGTCCAGGCGTGGCTGCTTTCTTCTCCAGCGAATTGAACGGCGGAGCTTGGTTTCCATTTATTCCGACGGTGCACCTCAATTTCCGGCCGTGAATTGCAGAACCCGGCGACGAGACATGCTAATTTCTCTATCTGACTTCCTTTCGAAATTCCCAGCATGAGTTCCTTTTCCTCAATTGAATAATGGCATCAGTGAAGCTTTCTTTCTTGAACAATGGCGGACTAATTTCTCTTTCTTCGAATGAGGAAATTAGGTAAATTTATATATATAAGCCAAAAAGAAATCAAATTTATTAAAATAGGATGTTGAAAATTTGTTTTAAAAAATAGGGTGGATCGCTCTTAGTAAGAGCGATCAACACCCACCCCCTCCCCTCTCCGCCCCACCCCACCCCACCCCACCCCACCCCACCTTCCCCCAATCCCCCTCCCCTTGATCGCGTTTCATATTAGCGATCAAGGGGAAACAAAGTTTTAGTTTTTTTTTTTTTTGCTTATTTTTTTATTTTTTTAATATCTATTTTTTTAATTTTGAAAATAAAAAATTAGTACTCCCTCCATTATGCGATATTTTTACACTACCTTTTTTTTTTTTTTCATATTTTAACAAGCGAATTATTTATTAATATTTGAAATAATAAAATGACTTTTAAGGTAAAGTAAGATAGATCTATCTATTTACTATTATAACGTGACTTAAAAATTATTTTATCATTTTAAATAGTAATATAAAATTCGTTCGCTAAAACACGAAAAAACAGTAACTATGAAAGTCGTTGCAGGACGGGGGGAGCAATTGTTAAGTAATAGATGCAAAATTCTATAATGGTATTTATTTTGAAATCGAAAGAGTAATAATAATTAATGGAGTAACTCTCTTGTATACTTGGTGAATGGTGCTCTCACTCAATAATTGAGACTGTTTATATTTTTCATATTTATTAGTATTATATAAGGCAAACTCTCATATACACCAAGTGCACGGTGCACTCACTCAACAGTTGACCATGTTTACACTGAAAAGTTTGTTCCAATTACACTTAAAAATATGGTTGGATTACACTGAAATAATTTTTTAACACGTAAATTGATATTTAAAAAAAGGGTTAATTGCAAATAAAATCACGACCTTTTTGCTAATTGCAATTTAATCTAAACTTTTGAATCGTTGCAAATAAAACTTCAAATTTAAAATTGTTAGCAATTCTAACCAAATGACATATTTCAAGTTGCTCGAAAATGATGATTAATTATGTATTGTCATCCGAACCAATCTAAACATAGTAATACAATTAATTATTCATTGTCGAACTAATGAAATATCATTTTCGGACTATAAAAAATTTATTTGTTGGTTCGAATTGCAACAAAATGTTAAGTTGGAGTTTTGTTTGCAAAGATTCAAAAGTTTAGATTAGATTGCAATTTGCGAAAATGTTGTGATTTTTTTTGCAATTAACCCTTAAAAAATGTAATTAGAGGGAGTGTACTAATTAGGGGGAATTGCACTGAAAAGTTTATTTCAATTACACTTAAAAACGTAATTTTTTTACATGTAATGGAGGGAGTACTAATTTTTTATTTTCAATATAAAAAAATTGATATTAAAAAAACAAAAAAAAAAACTTTGTGTTTCCCCTTAATCGCTACTATGAGGAGCGATCAAGGGGTGGGGTGGGGGGTACTTTGGGGTTAGGGGGTGTTGATCGCTCTTGAAAAGAGCGATCAACCCTATTTATACAACAATATCTCAAACATACCTATTTTAATAAACTTGACTACTTTTGAGCCTATATATATAAATTTACCGAGGAAATTAGGAACAAACCCAGCTTTCTCTCTCTTGGTCAAATAAACGGCAAGCAAAAATCAAAAGAGATGGTGGGCCCTAGCTACTTTGTTTCTCTAAGCCTCACGTGACCTGCTTCCAATTAACCCATTCTATTCTCCAAGTAACAAAACAATTGGGCCTTTTAATTCATGAAATGGGCCGAAAACAATTAGCCTTCAAGTGGGTTGCCAAACATGGGCTTGAATTTAATTGATTTGGGCCGAAATAGTACACGAATTTCAAGCAATTTTCACACTAATCAAGCAATAATCAAAGCAATAAAGAACACAAGGAAGTAACGTGGTTCAGAGACTCAAGCTCCTATGTCCATGGTCCTGATTTAATAGGAAAATCCACTAAGGATTGGCTTGTTTTTAACTTGACAAGGTGCACCAGAATTAGCTAAACTCACTGACCCTTACTTCCTTCTTCTAACTCACTAACAACCTTAACCAACAAACCTAACTAGAGAGTTTTGATTTCAGTTTTGTTTCCAACTAGAGTTGTGATTATCCTTACAAGGCTAAACTATGCTAAGGATGGATAATCACTTCTAAGCTTAAGATATTACAATGAATGTTCAGTGGAATACATAATAACTCTCTTTGCTAAGAAACACTTGGGAAATTTATGATTTTTGAGTGCTTCTTTGAACGCTGAATGCTTTTGAACGCATGAGAGTTTGAGTAATTTCTGGCTTGGAAATTTCCCGTAACCTTCAATGGGTTCAAGGCCTTCTGTATTTATAGGTGACTTTGAAAACTATCCGTTGGAAGAGATAGTCTTCTAGTCATCCACGTAGGATTTGTTCAACGGACACTTCTCTCATGCAACAGCCGTCCTTGTATGGATTTGGTAATGCATTCAATGCTCCATTTAATGCTTGCCCATTGAAATTTTGTATGGTGCTCTTGTGTCTTCAGGCTTCAGTCTTGATTGTGATCAATGAGTACTCCTCTTATTGAGTTCCAGTGAAATGTAAAATAACTAAGTATAAATCTAACCAAGACTAGCCTGACCACTAAGGTAAGTCATCTTTTCAGGGGCTTTGGTATCTAATCAAAACTGACATTGTCCCAACAGTCTCCGATTAGATGAACGATTACATGATGACCCCCTTCTCGGACGAGGAGATAAATACAACGTTATTTGATTTAAACCATTCAAAGGCGCCAGGGCCGGACGGATTCACAGCACTATTCTATAAGAAAACTTGGGAGGTAACGGGTGAAGATTTAACGAAGCACATAAATATGCTACTAAATGGGGGGCTCAATGCATCAATGGAACAAAACATCAGTCACCCTGATTCCAAAGACACATGATTCGAGGGGGTTGAAAGACTTTAAGCCAATTAGCCTATGAAACATGTCATATAGGGTATTGGCAAGGGCGGTGATAAACCAGTTGCGGAAGGTTATGGTGAAAATCATAGAAACAAGCCAAAGTGTGTTCGTATCGGGGAGGCTAATAACAGACAATGTGCTCATTGGGTTTGAATGCATGCATTGGTTTAGGAGAAATAAGAGCAAAACGGGCTACGTGGCCTTAAAGCTCAACATGTCGAAGGCGTACAACAGAGTTGAATGGGGGTACTTACGGAGAATTATGGAGAAGATGGGCTTCGGTGAGAAGTGGGTAGAGCTGATTATGAATTGTGTCAGCTCGATCTCATACTCGTTCAAACTTGGTGATAGGTCAGTGGGCAATATAATCCCCAGTAGGGGTCTAAGATAAGGAGACCCCATTTTACCTTTCCTATTCGTCATATGTGTGCAAGGGCTCTCATCTATGATGGCCAATCTTGCTAAGAAAGGGGATATTATGGGAGTGAAAGTGGCAAGAGGAAGCCCAAACACTAACAATAGCCACAAGAATGAGATCAGAAATACCTTGCAGGTGAGGATGAGGCAGGGGCACGACATCTACTTGGGTTTGCCGACCTTCTCAATGAGGAACAAAAGATTTCAGTTCTCTTACTTGAGGGACAGAATGTTGAGGAAAATTGAGGCATGGAAGATCCGGGATGTTCCTGAAGGAGGTAAGAAGGAGGTTCTTATTAAAACAGTGCTTAACGCTATTCCCTCATGTGCTATGTTATTCTTTCGGATACCGTACTCAATTTATCATGATCTAGAAAGAATTATTACTAAATTCTGGCGGGGTACGAAGAAGGAGGGGAAAAGAGTTCATTGGAAAAAATGGGAGATGCTAAGTCTGCCAAAAGAACTTGGAGGGATAGGCTTTCGCAGAATGTCCTTGTTCAACAAAGCACTGTCAGCGAAGAAAGTTTGGAGGCTAATTTCTGAGCTGGAGTCCTTGGTGGCGAAATTATTTAAGGCCCACTATTACAAGCATGAAGATTTTATGGAGGCGGGCTTGGGCTCGATCCCATCTTTTGTGTGGAGGTCCCTATATTGGTGTAGAGATATGTTGGAAGATGGCCTCTACTGGAAAGTTGTCAATGGAGAGGAGATCCGACTCTTCCTGGATAAATAGGCTTGGGGCCTAAATGAAGGGAAAATTCAATCTAGGAGGGCCAGCGGCTCCATGGTCTCCAGGTTTATCCTTTCGACTGCGAAATGGAATGAGCAACTAATCGAGGAAGATTTCCTACCATTCGAAAAGGAAGCTATATTGAATACACCCATTGCGAGTGATTGGGGTAAGGATAGAAGATACTGGAAATCGGATCCAAAAGAAAGATATACGGTGAAATCTGGCTATACTTTATGGATAAAGGACAAAGAGAGAAAAAGGGAGGAGAAATGGTGGAAGGAGCTGTGGCGTTTGAAGATCCCCCCTAAAGTCAAAATCTTCCTTTGGAAAATGGTAAATGAGGCGATTGCCTCGGAAGGCAACCTTAATGCGCACCATGTTCCATTGCCGCCGAACTGCAGTGTGGCGCCCCTAATGCGAGCACAACGCATGTCTTATTTTTATGCCCTTTGGCGAAAAGGGCCTGGAAAGAATGGGGACTGCGGCAAATGATAAAGGAGGGTAGGGGGCTGGAAACAGGGGATTTTCTGCAATATGTCATTGAACAGGCTAAAGGGATCTTGAAAGAGGAGTTTAGCATCCTAACTTGGGCTGTTTGGCGCGAGAGATGCAATTTGTGGCATGAAAATAGTGGAGGCTACCGGGAGGGGGGGGGGGGCAATATATTCCAGGAATAAGTATTGAGTGGAGACAACCGTGGGGGGCAGATTTTTCCACTTAGCTTCTTCGACTCGATGGAGCACTTACCCGTACACTTAGCGTATAAAACCTCAATTATTGGACCAGTATAATATCGATGGATGTACCCTTTTGAGAGGTAATTATAATTATTTTTTAAGTTTGAGCTTTTAACATTATCATTGAAGAATATTCACGAACAAAATTTCTTTTAGATATTTGCATAACTTGAAGCTCAATATTGGAAACCTGTCCCACATCGAAGCATCCATTGTTAACGCATGTCTTACTGAAGAGGTGGGAGCATTTTGTTCATAATACTTCGACGATCAAGTTCAAACCAAAATAAAAAATGTGTCTCGCAACTATGATGATCATGGAGTAGATCATCCCCTTCGTGATGTTGAAGATATGTTACCTGTATTTTTGCATCCGGGTTGACCAATGGGCTAGGGCACCACACAACCATTCAGGAACAATAACAAAGAGGAAACGATACATTCATATGTGTTTATGAATTGTCCTGAAGTCCAACTGCACATAGAGTAAGTAATCTTTTTATACTTGATCTTTTTATCTGTATAATTGAAAAATCATTAATTTCTTATTCTGATATATAAGGATGTTCTATGAGTATAAGCGTGCACAAGAACTAGGTATCACTGATGCAGAAGTTTATCAGTCCATCCGTGGTGAATTCATGTATTGGTTCCAACATTACATGAATATCACTTAATTATATCTCTATTTTTGCACGACAGATGTAATTTTTTTTAGCTGATAATTTTATATTGGCAGGGAGAAAGTGGTCTACTTGACAAGCCACATCTACAAGCTGTGAGTCGTAGACCATTACGTAGCGTTGATTCATTCCAAGGATATTACGCAAATGTATAAAAATTTCATACACATGCATATGCTGAAACAAAATCAACAACAAACAATGGTGTTTGCGTGAATGCAGGAATTTACAACGAAGAACCAATCGATTGCTACGCAGTGTTGCTTGAAGTAGTAGAAATAGAATATCCGGGTTGACCCTCAAGGAAAATAGTTTTGTTCTTGTGTGAATGGTATGATCCAGAAAAACAAGGAACGAAAGTCGACAAAAACTACAAGATTTTTTATATCAACACCCGATAGAAATTTCTGGTGGCATACGATCCATATATTTTTGCAACGCAGGCGTCTCAAGTATATTATTGCAAATACCCGGGATCAAGTAAGACCAACTTGAGGACAGTTTGCGAAGTGAAGGTAAGATCCTTGGTTGAACTTTCTCATCCACTACAAAATACTGCTCATTTAAAGAGGGATTCAAAGAGGGATTTAAAGAGGGGCACAGGGTTAAAGAGGAATTTAAAGAGGGGGAGATGCCCTCGACAAAACAGGCCTCGCCAAACCCCCCCCGGCTCGCCCCTCGTCAACTAACGAGGGTAAAGCGCCCTCGCCAACTAACGAGGGCAAGGCCCTCGCCTCGTTCAAATTTGCTGCCCTCATCTATGCCCTCGGCAATTAACGAGGGGGGCGCCCTCGTGCGCGTTAACATGGGCCATGCCCTCGCCTCGGATGGCTGAAGCTTGGCGAGCACCACCGCCCTCGCCTATTTTTGCCCTCGTCTCGCCCCTCGTTCGTTCACGAGGGGAAGCGCCCTCGTCAGACTCATTTTTAAAAAAAAAATTTGCGGGCCGCACCCGCGGGCGGGCAAGACCCGACCCGACCCGCGAGCGACCCGCGCGCAACCCGCGTGCAAGCAGGTTCGAACCTGTGACCTCCCAAGAGGGAGAGATCTATCCCTTCCTCCTTACCGTTTGAGCTAGGCTTATCATTCGAAATATTTTCTATTGTAATTGTATATGTATTATTTCTTATTTGATTTCTTTGTTAAAACATTTAACTCCTATTTTGTTTATATCTTTAATTAATTAATATTATTATAAATCATTTCATTTATGATAACACCATCAAAATTAATTAAAATATTATCATTTTAAATTACATGATTTTCATATTTTGATTTATTTGTTAAAACTTTGAATTATTCTAGTAATATATTAATTTCTATTATGATTACACTTTTTATTAATTATTATATATCTTTACATTTATGTTAACAACTCCAAAATGAAATTTATATTATTTTCACATATATAATGAAATTAACACTTGCAAAATTATATTTTCACTTATGTATATAATCTTTTTAAATATAAAAAATTAACGCCCTTGTGCATACATATATATATATATATTTTTAATTAAAATATTTTGAATATATTATGGATAAATTAATCAAATATTACATATAATTAAAGCACATACACAAATTAACAATAATTCATTAAAAATCTTACTAATTAAACACGATATATAGCTCCGGATTTCACAAACATTAATGAAAAATAAACATCTCAAACATAATAATTAAAGACGATGCACAATAATTCATTCCAAGCAATACTCTCAAACATTCATGAAAATAGTTAATCATTTTTCAAAAGTTTCAACTTCAAGATGATCAGGATCTTGGTCCCTTGCCACGGCTCGAACCTGGTCCTCGGGGTGGGGGATACTCATCGGATGGAGGCGGGGGTGGTGGGGGATAACCACCAGCTTGTGGGACGCTGGGTCCGGATCCCTGTTGTGATGCCCGCATCCACTCGGTAAACTGATTTTGGAAGTTCTGGGTCATCTCCTCACGCATTTGCCGTTGTCTCTCTTCCACTTGCTCCAACAATCGGCGATTCTCCTCAGCCGTCTCTCTCCGCGTTCTCTCACGCTCCTCAGCAAGTAGTCGGTCCACATCAATTTGACTGTAGGCACCAAAAGTAGTCTTCTTCTTCTTCTTCTTCTTCTTCTTCTTCTTCTTCTTCTTCTTCTTCTTCTTCTTCTTCTTCTTCTTCTTCTTCTTCTTCTTCTTCTTCTTCTTCTTCTTCTTCTTCTTCTTCTTCTTCTTCTTCTTCTTCTTCTTCTTCTTCTTCTTCTTCTTCCTCTTCTTCTTCCTCTTCTTCTTCTTCTTCTTCTTCTTCTTCTTCTTCTTCTTCAACATCATCATTCTCAATTTGAATTAGTGCACCACTGACATCTGCCAACACGATAGGATCACTGTCTATTTGCACATTATTCATTTGTGAATCAATCTCATCGTCTTGGAACGGGGGTAGCTCTTGTTCATTCCTTTTATCAATTTCCACTAAGGATCTCGGTTTGACTTTGCAAACAGCAAGCCATTCATGATTTCGCACCCCCGGGTATTCGCAATAGTAAACTTGAGTGGCTTTGTTTGCTAATACAAAAGGATCATAACGGCCATATACTCTTCTCCGATTAACATCCACAAGTTTGTAGTTAGGATGTATTCTTGTTCCATTTGGCACGGTAGGATCATACCACTCGCACTTGAACAGAACCACTTTTTTCTCAAGTCGTCCAGGGTATTCCAACTGTAATACTTCTTCAAGGATCCCATAGAAATCATTCTCATCTGAATCATAGTTTGTCCCCTTGATACAAACTCCATTGTTCACAGTCGATTTTGATTCACCATAAGTGCGTGTGTGAAATTTGTATCCATTCACGTAATACCCAGGATATGTGGTAACACAACTTATAGGACCGCTGGAGAGATCACGTATCCACCGGTTCTGAATATTGTTTACCTTAACCTATAGTTGACAAAATATTTAATCCTGAGTCTATGTATATATTTTATTATTTATATAATTTTATCAACTTGACTTACAACTTGTTCAAACCATGATGCAAACTGATGTTGAAGTTTATCGTCTTGTTCAGCCCTAGAGAGATTCAGTTGAACACTTTGAAGTTGATCCATAAACATACTACAAGAGGGAAGATGTACAATATTATCATTATAATGATGTTTTGTAATAATTATAGATGTACGATGTTGAATATTAACTTACTCAACATACGGTTGCACCTCGTTACAATTCAGTAACACGTAGGTGTGAGCTGTATTTTTCTCTTCGTCTACAATATATCTTGTATTCTTCCGTCCAAGTGGTCGTCCAGGAGGTATAAAAATTGACGGAGTACCGGGTTGGGGTTCTTCGGCGCCACGACCATCGTAATTACGAGGTACATTATGACGCCTCGTCAGAACATGATCCTCAAAGTAATGGGAACAGAAAATTGATGCTTCTTTTGTTAGATATGCATTTGCGATCGAAGCTTCGACATGAGCCTTGTTACCCACACTGAGTTTTAAATTGTGAAGATACCTAACCAAATGCATCAATAGTGAGTATAATAACCGCTAATTGTTCAAATATTTGAAAGTTGTAGATTACCTCTCAAATGGATACATCCATCTGTATTGTATAGGACCAGCCACTCGTGCTTCGTATGCAAGGTGTACAGGTAGATGCTCCATCGAATTAAAGAAGCTGGGTGGAAATATACGTTCCAACTTGCACAAGATCAGTGGAATATCTACTTCCAACCGAGTCATGTTCTCAACTGTAATCGTCGTAGAAGTCAACTCCTTGAAGAATAAACAAACTTCAGTGATAGCTTTCCACACGTTCTGTGGAAGAATTTCACGGAAGGCAATCGGGAGTAGCCTCTGCATAAACACGTGACAATCATAACTCTTCAAGTTCACTATCATTACCCCAATATATCATACAATTCTGTGCACAACAATCAATCCTCTCTACTGGAAGACCCATCCCACTCATTAGTTGTTTGCTATCAGAAAATTTCCTGGGCACTAGATTTTCAGGAGGAACAATATCCCGAATCAAGTCAACAACTTGATTATAACCCCTCTCAGACAGTCTATTTTCAGTTTTAATGTTCAACAGTCGGGCGTTGAATGACAATTGTGAGTGTGTTTCGCAACCAGGATACAAATCCTGGTTTGCTGCACGAAGCATGTCATAAAATTGAGCAGCATGCTCATTTGGGGGCTCCTCATTAACGGGTTCAGCTTCCACATTTCCAAAATGAAGATTAGGACCAGTTAGGTCAGTGATCATGTCATGGTACGAGGTAGACCCTGCAGTATCATCTACTCTGTACGAAGTCGATGCCGACTGATCATAGTTTTGGTATGGTAGATGACCCCAATTTTGTTCACCGTGTAAAACCCAATTGTGATAATTGGGCATAAACCCATTTATATACAAATGTGTTTTCACGTCAATTGGTGCTCTAAACCTTTGGTTCCTACATCTGGATTTCGAGCAGGGACACCTAATTTCTCCTTCACTCATCCAATCAGGATTGCTAGTAGCGAATTGTATAAATGATTCAAGACCACTAAGAAAATCGGGAGCTATCATTCCATTAATTGTTCTTGGACCATACATCCAAGTACGACTTGAATAACTCATATTATAATCTGTTTCAAATTAATGAATATTCAAAATTTAATAAAAATTCATGATCAATTGTAATTATCCTAGTGTTAAATAATTAGCTCATCTAAAATTTTCGGCAGGGTTTCGTTTATTTTTTTCGTATTCTCCAGTTATAACTAAGATCCTATATAGTGCATCTATTTCCGACTTAATTAAAATTAATCAAGTCGGAACGCACATTCTACAGCTAGCAAACAACCAATAATATATTCATCAACCCCCTCCACTCCAACATAATTAAATATAAACTTAATTTGAACAAAATTAACTAATTAAATAATATATTCATCAAACTAATAATAATGAAAATTAATGTAAATAATCGAACATCAATATTTATCACATGAATATATATATATACTTAAATATATATCATACAAATTAATTTATTAAATACAACAAATATATATTAGCTATTAATTATTTCTAATTAATTATAATAACATGAATACATTATCAAATTAATTAATTACCCACTAATTACAAATAACAAGCTAAAAACTACATAATTAGCAACTAATTAACACCTATACATGCATATATACATACATATATACATACTATAAACATATATATACATGAAATTAATTTGCATTTTACAAAGTATTTAACGGATTAAAACGAAAAATGTTACCGTAGAAATGTTCACGAGGACGAGTAGGCCAAAACCCGACCGGTGGAGGACACTTTCCGGCGACGGCGGCGGCGGCAGGTAGTGGCGGCGCGGCTAGAGGAGGGGGAGGGGAGGATTTCTGCTGAAAAAGGGGAAGAAGGGGTATTTATATCCAATTTTTACCGAGGGGGTTAAAGAGGGCAACACCCCTCGGTAAAATCTTAGAATTTAACGTGGGCGAGGGGCTACGCCCTCGGCAAACTGGGCGAGGGGCCGAGCCCTCGGCTCGCAGCCGCGCATACATGGGCGAGGGGACGAGCCCTCGGCTCGCAGCAGCGCCCAACTGGGCGAGGGGCAACGCGCTCGTTAAGGTGCGAGGGGGCCCACCCTCGTTAATGCGTGAGGGATCCGCGCTCGCCAGCCCTTTTTTCAAATTTTGGCGAGGGGCCCGCGCTCGTTAATTAACGAGGGGACCCCTTCCCTCGCCTCTGCCCTCGTCCATCTTTTTTTTTTTGCCCTCGCCTCGGCCCTCTTTAGGGACGAGGGCAAACATTGCCCTCTTTAACTCCCCTCGCCATTTCTGCCTTTTTTTGTAGTGATCCGTCGTAGAAAGATATCACTGAACTAATATAACCATTTCAAATGGAGGTACAAGAGACTCAAACATAGCTCAATCATGAAAATGTAAATATTTTTGTGGACTTACTAGCTGCAAATCCAAAAATGATAATGATTGAAAGCGATGAGAAAGGTAGAAAATAGGATGGAGTGGAGGATGAAGATGAAGATGGTGAATATGATGGAGATGAAGAGGATGGAGAAGAGGAAGAGCATGACGATTAGAATTATTGAACTACTGTATATATAACAAGTTAAAAATGAAAAGAAATTAATTTTATGAATTATAAAAAAATTACTCAATTTGGATATATATACAATTAATTACGTACAAATGAACGAATTATAATATTATGCGTTCTCGAATTAAATAAATTTACAAAACAAAATAAATATAATTAGTAACAATATTTATTAAAACAAGTTAGAAACGAAAATGAATTAACTTATTAAAAAAAAAAATTAATTGGATATGCATACAATTAATTACGTACAAATGAACGGATTATAATATTATGCTTTCTCGAATTAAATAAATTTACATAACAAAAAAATATAATTAGTAACAACATTTATTAAAACAAGTTAGAAACGAAAAGGAATTAGTTTGATGAATTCTAAAAAAAAGAATAACTCAATTTGGATACATATACAATTAATTGCAAGAAATCAAACAATAAAAACAAGTGTCCTAACAGCGCACACCCCCTCTAAATGCAAGAGAGATCGCGGGTTCGATCCCTTGAATGTGAATTTGAAATTAATTGTTCCATGCCCAATAAGACTAATATGAAAGTTGGGCCGAAATATATAGTTTGGGGGCCGGTGGCCCAATGGTTCGCACTCGTCCCGGGTGCGCTGAGGGTCCGGTTCGAACCACAAGGACCATTTTTTTTCTTTCAGGCTTGTGATTTGCGATGGATATGGGTCCGTCTCAAATACATAAATTTTGACGGAAATGGGCCCGTCGTAAATATTCTCCGGGGGAATTAAAATTCAAAAATCCCGAGGTTTTTGCAATGGGTAATAGACCGTTGCAAATTTTGAGAAATGGATCGGGACTTAACCAGACTGTTTTTCAATGGAAAGGCCGTCGTAAATTTACGATGGGTGCCGAAAAATTCATCGCAAATATTTGCTACAGCAGTTTTGACCACGGACACAAAACAGAGGGTTTTTTTTTTTGTAGTGTTTGGCTCTATACTTTGCCTCCATTAATTTTAGAATACAATTTAGAATTAAAAAATTAATCGGTCCATCCCTCCCAAGCTTATTCCCAAATCCCAATTGTCATTAGCGAAAACCTAATTCTATCCCCATATTTCACCATCGGAGAAATCCCCTCCATCCAAATACGACGAAGCAATTCAACTCGCTACGGTAGAAGGAAAGATATATAGGGAAAATTCACGTTTGCAGTTGTTTGAATAAAACATTTTGTATATTTTATTTAAATTTTTTTAGATTTTATTTGTAACTATTATTAGGACTCTGCTATTCACCTACATAAAAATGCATTGTTCACCAACCTCTTTATTCTTACAAGATTATGTTAAATAAAAAATATCAATATACTCGTAATATAAAAAATAAATATTGAATTTATTAAGTGCTTATACTTTCAACACCTACACAAAATCTCATAAATCACGCAATTTTTTATACTTTTTCACACACAATTACATCATTAAAAAAGAAAAAAAAAAGGCATAATCATAAAAGTATATATCATAGAGACACAATTTAAATGAGAATAAAATTTTTTTTTTCTTCTATAAATTGTTACACCAAGAAAATGAAAGAAATTGCTGAATTAGATCTTTTCTTCAGACAGCCGGGAAGGATGCTATAGAAAAGGGAAAAACTAGGGGCACCAGTTAATTTTTTTTTAGGGAGGGGGGGGGGGGGGGGTTAAATCTGGAGGCACATGAATGTTGGGGTGTACTAGTTAGTTAGGGGTGATTTGAAAGAAAATGAAAGGAAGAAAAACAGAAAGCATAATGGGGGTTTCAGTCTTTCAGATTTGGGAGGGGGACAATGAAAGGAAGAAATAAATAAAATGAGGGTGGTGAGATGGGGCCGCGGGGGGGCCGAAAAAGAGTGTTGGTGTGCTATTTTTTTTTTTTATTTCAAATTGGGGGTGTGTATATTTAGTGAATGATCTGAAATATTATATAAAAGTTATAGTTGTAAAATTTAAGGGGGTGTATTAAAAACAATAAAAGAATAAGTAAAATATGTAGTGGGTTAATTCAGTAATGAGTGAACAAGGTATTTACACAGGTGTTAATAGCCGCTTCCTTATTATAATTAGTGAAAAAAAAAAAACTATTGAGGAAAAATATATTGAGAGACAAATTATAGTATAAAATCAGGCATTTTCATCATTTTGAATGATTTTAAATGAGAGGAATTATGTCATTAAATATAAACTTAGGACTCTTGATTAGATCAATTTTTTTGTCATTAAAGACCTTTCTTTAGGGAAGAAATAATGATAGGCCTATTACAAGAAAATTTTGCCATTAAAGGCCAAAATTCGGTCATTAAAAGTTTATAAGGATATAATTTTTCTGTTATTATAAATCATTTTTCTTATAGTATTATATTAAAGATAAATTCAGAAATAAGAAACATAAGAAAAATAAATAAATGAAAGTCAAATATACCATGTATATCTACCTCAAATAAAAAAAATGATATGGTGATTACACATGGCAAAACATATTTTTAGAATATGACATGCGACATATAAATGCTATGAGCTGGCAAGTGGCAAAACGCGTTAAAGCCAAAGAAGCGTCGTTATACGATACTCCCTCCGTCCCAGAGGAATTTGCACCCCTGGGATGACACACATATTAAGGAAAGTGATAAAGTAGTGGCATATGGGTAAATATGTGTATATTTATGTGAGTGTGCACGCAAATCGATGTTTCCTTTTTAGGTAGTGTGCAAATTGGTTTGGGACATCCAAAAAAGGAAAGTGTGCAAATTCGTCTGGGACGGAGGGAGTACATTAATTAATACATAGAGGCTCCACTTGCTAGTGATGCATAATTTAAAAGAGATAAAGTGGTTAAATAATATGGATAGAATAAAGTAATATTGCTTGGTAGGGTGTATTAATAGAATAAAGTAATATAAGGAGTGAAAAGTTATAATAAAATTGTAAGAGGTGTGAGATGAGATAATTTATGTTGATTTTGGTGCATAAAAATCGAGTCAAACATATTATAACCGGATCTATATTATATTTATGTTGTCTACCAAAAAACCTACTAAAATAATAAACAACATTATATAACTATAATATGCTCTATTATAGGCTACCAAATATATAGTGGAAAGAAGCTGGTCAAATAACAATTCTCTCAAAATCTTGGTACAAAATCTGATTAATCCACTCCAACCTATATTTTGATCCCAAAAGGTTGGCCGTGAAAAACTTGTTGTTAACTATTTTGTCAACCTTTTTTAATTAAAAAAAAAAAGATGGCAAAAAAACTTTGTCCTACCAAATTTAGAACAAATATATATTTTTCCCTATAAATACTATCATAAATATTAAAAGGATTTCATACTACATAGTTTATCATTGACAATAAATATGTTGTAAATAAGTGCGTAAATTAAAGGCGCAAGATTTGTTCACTCAATTCGTCGGGAACGACTACGTCTGGGGAGCGAGCCAAGCCAGGAGTTTCACTAATGGTCTTGTGTATGAGTAATTACAATCATAAATACAATAGTCTATTTATAAGAATAAAACCCTAATCTAAAATATAAAGCCCATTGGGTTATTGGTCCATTAGTAATGTCCACATCAAATCTTCTAGATTTGGAATAATAAATCTTCTAGATTTACAACACTCCCCCTTGGACATTACGACATAACATAAATGTCTTGTCATAAAAACTCCACGTGCTAGGTATCGGCCAAATAATAAGTTAGGGAGGAATGTTATTGATCTTCTAGATCTAAATCTTCTAGATTTATTTCGGGGTTACCGCTCCCCCTGAAGACAACAACCCTTTAAGTCTTTGCATCCCAATACCACGAACATACTTTTCAAAAGTAGACGTAGGTAAGGATTTAGTAAACAAATCTGCTAGATTGTTACTAGATTGTACCTTTTGAATGGTAATCACGTCACTCTTCTGGAGTTCGTATAGGTAGAAAAACTTAGGTGAAATATGTTTCGTCAGGTTTCCCTTGACGTACCCATTACTCATTTGTGCGATGCAAGCACCATTGTCTTCAAATATAACGGTGGGAGGTGTATCGCCTTTAGCGATACCACACGAGTCACCAAAGTGTTTTACCAAGGACTTTAACCAAACACATTCTCGTGCGGCTTCAAATAAAGTTATTATCTTTGAGTGGTTTGAAGACGTGGTAACCATGGTTTGTTTAACCGATCTCCATTACCACCACAGAGAAAAATATAACCAGTCTGGGATATGACATTGTGGGGATCAGACAAATAGCCAACATCCCCATAACCTACTAAGGTTTTGTCTTGGTTCTTACGATAAAACAGTCCAAGGTCTTGAGACCCTTAGAGGTACCGTAGAACATGCTTAACACCATTCCAATGCCTCCTTGTAGGAGAAACACTATATCTTGCAAGCAAATTGACAACAAATGCTATGTCCGGCCGAGTGCAATTTGCGAGATAGAGCAATGCTCCAACAACGCTAAGATAAGGAACTTCTGGTCCTAAAATTTCTTCTGAATCTTCTCTTGGTCTAAATGGGTCCTTATCCACTTCAAGGGATCTAACAATCATAGGGGTGCTAAGTGAATGAGATTTATCCATGTGAAATCTCTCCAATACCTTCTTTACGTAGGTCGACTGATGAATAAGGATTCCTTCTGGGAGATGCTCGATCTGCAAGCCGAGGCAGTACTTGGTTTTACCCAAGACCTTCAATTCGAATTCGGCTTTCAAGATTGAACTGACTTCTTCAATCTCTTTGCATGTTCCGATTATGTTCAGGTCATCAACATAGACGGATATGATGCAAAAACCATCTTGCGATTTCTTCGTGAATACGCATGAGAAAGTTTTATCGAATGTGTATCCCTTCTTCTGAAGGAATTCACTAAGTTGGTTGTACCACATGAGGCCCGATTGCTTAAGGCCATACAACGACTTTTGCAGTTTTATGCTATACATACTGCGGTTTTCACCGTCCTTTATATGAGGAATGTCAAATCCATCGGGGATTTTCATATAAATGTCGGCATCTAGTGATCCGTATAAGTACGCGGTTACTACATCCATTAATCTCATTTGGAGATTCATTTTAACTGCCAAATATATCAAGTAGTTGAACGTTATTGAGCCCATGACGGGAGAATAGGTTTGATCGAAATCAATCCCGGGTCTCTACGAAAACCCTTGAGCTACAAGCCTCGCTTTATACCTCTCCACAATATTGTTCTTATTTCGTTTTTGTACAAATACCCATTTATATCCTACGGGGATAGCGCGCGCGGGTGTATGAACGATAGAGCCAAATACTTGTCTTTTGTTAAGCGATGCGAGCTCTGCATCAATTGCCTCTTTCCATTTAACCCAATCGGAGCGCTTCCGGCACTCAGCAATTGTTTTAGGTTCTGGATCTAGATCATTTATAATCGAAAGAGCGATTGATGCTGCAAATGTATCGTCGACGACAGTAATATTTATATTGTATGTTTCTCCCATATCTTCACAGAGACTTCGACGTTTACGTCAACCCGATCTTCCTCATTTCCCATTGTATCTGGGTCTAGTCGTTCCATGGTCCTAGTGCATGGAATATTTTGTGCACGTGCTTCATCACTAGGACGCTTGTCTCCTAGAGACTTTGAGTTATCTAGACAGATCTCTTCTAGAGATTTTACATTCGACTGACCAGTTTTTCTAGCCTTTCATTTAGGTGTATTACTATCTCTTGAGGGTCCCTTACGCTTTTGGCATGTGGGGGCACGAGTACTCGTTTTGCTTGAGACTATGGTCAGTGAACGCGTCTGGCAGATTATTTGCTAAATTTTGCAAGTTAATGATCTTCTGAACTTCTATTTCAGATTGATTAGTGAGCGGATCTAGATACTGAAGATTACTTACGTTCCACGTAAGCTCCCAGCATTCATTCAATTTTGAATTCGGATCTCCCTCTAATGCCAGGAACTAATATTCATCGAACGTGCAATCAGCAAACCGGGCCATTAATTGATCCCCGGACAAAGGCTCGAGGTATTTCACGATGGATGGAGAGTCAAATCCGACGTAAATACCGAGTTTCCTTTGTGGGCCCATGGAGGTTCGCTTTAGTATCGTTATTGGAACGTATACCGCACATCCAAAAATACGCAGATGGGAAATGCTAGGTTCTTTCCCACGCACTAACTGTAGGGGGGAATGATCATTATATGCAGTTGGACGGATTTGTATTAAGTGCGATGAATGTAGGACTGCATGCCCCCAGCATGAAGTGGGTAGTTTGGAGTTCATAAGCAATGTTCTCGCGATAAGTTTGATACGTTTTATTAGCGCCTCAGCAAGACCATATGGGTGTGGACGTAGGGGACCGAATGCTCCACTTTAATTCTCAGGGCCATACAGTAATCTGTAAAGGCCTTTGAGCTGAACTCAGCAGCATTATCCATGCAAATCGACTTGATTGGATAATCCGGGAATTGAGCTCTAAGCTCTATAGTTTTCACAATGAGCTTCGCAAAAGTTTAATTACGGGTGGACAGCAAACAGGCATATGTCCACCTAGTGGAGGCATCAATAAGGACCATGAAATAACGAAATGGTCCTGATGCTGGGTGAATCGGTCCGCAAATGTCTCCTTGAATTCGCTCAAGGAAAACTGGAGACTCTAGTTCAACCTTAGTGCGCGATGGGCGTACTATTAACTTACCCTTAGAACATGCATCACAAATATATTCATCAACGAGAGGGATTCTATTATTCAAAATATTATGACTAGTTAAATTAGAAAGAATTCTACGTATCATTGTTTGTCCCGGATGACCTAACCGTTGATGCCATAATTTAATGGAATTTGGGTCATGGAATTTCATACTCATCGCTAGATGGGAACTAGACGGCCGGATGTAGGAATAGTACAATCCGAAGGAGAAGGAAGTTTTTCTATAACTTGTTTACGGTTACCTCGAGTAAGAGTCATCAAAAGGTATTTGTTATTGTTTTCAGTTTCAGTTTCAATGTGATATCCGTTTATCCTAATGTCTCTAAAACTGAGTAGGGTACGCTTAGATTGTGGAAACAATAAAGCATTATCGATTATGAGTTCGGTACCCATGGGGAGGACAATGGAAGCTCTTCCGGAGCCCACTATCAACATACTATCATTGGCTATTGTAGTTATACCCCCCTTACGTTCTATCAAGTTATGAAAATACTTCCTATCTTTTAGGATTGTATGTGTGGTGGCGCTATCTACCAAACATAAATCACTATGTGCGTCCATCATGCAAGAGGAAATTGTCCAAACCTAATATCTGATTTGTTTACAAGCCATAAATGAGAACAACAATATCCAAATAAAAGTAATGGACAACTATTAAAGGTAAACATATCAAAGTTAAAATAATAAATTCATTCATAAAATAAAATATCCGAAAGAAATGATTTAAAAACATAAAATTATTTTATTCGAAAACAAAGTACTAGAATTAATTAAATACATAAATCACTCGTCATCTCCAAAGTCCTTAAGCTCAATGCCCATAGGATCTACGTTGTCTTGGTCAGGATCTGCTTCGGGCAGGCTGGCATGGTGAGATTCAACCCTAGGAGCCTTCCCCTTATCGTTCTTCTGCTGCTTTTGGTAAGCCTCAACCAAGTGTTTGGGAGTGCGACACGTGCGAGACCAATGGCCCTTGCATCCGCATCTGTAGCAGGACTGCTCAACCTTATCTTGATTTTCAAATTTTTGGGTAGCAAGATTCGTGTTAGGTGCAGCCTTTCCACGAGCCTGAGCTTGTTGTCATTCGAGGTACCTGGACCACCGGACTTACTACGACCTCGGTCTTTGCTACGAGTTCATTTACTTCCTCTCTCCTTTCCACGCTTGCGGCCTCTTGTACTACCTTGCGCTATAACATGTGCTTCGGGCACAACTTTTGAGCCAACCGGCCTCGCGTTATGATTCTGCATAAGGAGTTGGTTGTGCTTTTCCGCTACTAGAAGTGCAGAAATTAGTTCATAGTGTACAGTGTAGTTCTTAGCCTTATACTGCTGCTGGAGTACAAGGTTGCTTGCGTAGAAGGTTGACAAAGTCTTCTGGATTAAGTCGTCCTCAGTTATATTTTGCTTGCATAACTTTTACTGAGACACAATACGATGTAGGGCTGAGTTGTACTCCGTTGCAAACTTAAAGTCTTGAAAACGGAGGTTCAACCAATCATATTGAGCTTGAGGGTGGAGTATATCATTTTGTTGTTGGAAACGGTCCTTCAGGGACTTCCACAATGTTCCGGGGTCACTTTCAGTGAGATACTCATTTTTCAGGTCCTGATTAAGATGATGTCTGAGGAAAATCAGAGCTTTCGCCTTCTGGGCGTCAGTTGATTTTGAATCATCGACAATCGCACCGCTTAGGTTGGTTGAGGCTAGATGTATTTCAACATCTAGCGCTCATGTCAGGTAGTTACTACCATCAAGAGCAAGCTCAGTGAATTCTCTTTTGGTAATATCAAACATTATTCACTACAATTATTAAAGTGACATGGGTAAGAGGAGTGACTAAAATTACTGACAACGGGGAGACAATAATTTATTTAATTATTCTAGAGCACATAGATACAAGTATTGGGCGCCGTCTACCCAAAACATGAATTTACGGTCCGACAAATACCAGGCGCCGCCTACCCGGACATAATATGCGGACTATAAAGGAATAAACTGTGTGCAAAAATGATGCATGTAAGATAATTAAATCATATATACATTCATAAACAATTTGAGCACGATAATCACATGAAAATAATTTCTGGGAAAATTTGCGACTTAATAGACATGCATATACATAAGGCTAAATATTTCATGTATATTAATGAAATTTAACGAAATATTTTAAGGATTTTAAAATAAATTAATACGGATTTTGTGATATCAAAAACGAAATCGCAATTGGATTACGGAATCACAAAATTTTGGGAAATAACATTGCATGCGTCGCTACGATGCAGTGCACGGAGGCACGCGGGGTGTCGCCTGGGTCGCGTACGGTAGACGGCATCGGGCCGTGCTGGGTCACGTACGGCGGATTGGCAGTATGCGCGTGGTGGACGACAGCGAGCGGCAGCGGACGGTGGCTGCAGGGCGACGGACGCGTGCGGCGGGCGACGGTTGCACGTGAGGAGCGGCAGCACGACGGGCAGCAGCGGCGTGGCGACGAGTGCGCACGACGACGGGCGGCAGCGACGCATCGGGTGGCAGCGCGCGACAGGCGGCGACGCGCGACGGGTGGCAGCTTGAGAGCGGGCGGCAGCGCGTGAGAGGGCGGCAGCGCACATCGTGCGGCAGCGCGCGACGGTGGGCGGTGGCCGTATGCCTACGGGACGTCAGCCGTTGCTCGTCAATTAAAGTCTCAAAAATAATTTAATTCGTATACAAATATGATTCAATTAATTGCAAGAGTATTCTATCGAATTCATAGCAAGGGTACACATCAAAAACATGTAATTCATATGGAATTTAATTTAGGGTGTACCGTATAATATCGGGCAGAGACTCGTGCTGATAACGTATTGTAAATAAGTGCGTAAATTAAAGGCGCAAGATTTGTTCACCCAGTTCATCGAGAACGACTACGTCTGGGCGAGCCAAGCCAGGAGTTTCACTAATGATCTTGTGTATGAGTAATTACAATCATAATACAATAGTCTATTTATAAGAATAAAACCCTAGTCTAAGATATAAAGCCCATTGGGTTATTGGTCCATTAATAATGTCCATATCAAATCTTCTAGCTTTGGAATAATAAATCTTCTAGATTTACAACAAAATAAATACTACCTCCGTCCATGAAAAGTATGCTCATGTTTTTGCACGTGGTTTAATGCGATATGTTGGAGGGCATTATGGGGTATTGTGAGGTCCGTTTATGAATAAAGTAATTTTTTATGGTAACGTTTCTATGCATACTTACCATAAATAATAAATTTATTCATAAACGGACCTCACAAGACCCCTAAATACCCTCCAACATATTGCATTAAACCACGTGCAAACAAGTGAGCATACTTTTCGTGGACGGAGGGAGTATATAATAACTTTTGAGTTAATTGCACTTTTGGTCCCAAGAGAATGATTAAATTTCAACTCGATTCCTTTTTTGACATTTTTAGTCCCGTAGTTTTTCTAACACTTTTGGCCTCAAGATAATTGTAGTATTGGTCCTAAAATTATGGATAAATTGCAATTTGGTCCCATAGAATGAGCAATATGCAATTTTGGTCCTGAAATTTAACAGATGGGACCAATATTGCAAAAAAAAAAAAAAAATATTCAATTTTACACATAGGTATCAAAAGTGTTTTACACCCACTTTCTAGGGACAAAAACGGCATATTTTCCATTATAATTTTTGAATTACGAAAAATATAATTTATATGAAATGTTGTAAACATAATCTAAAGAGTTACTCAATTTTTTTTATTTTCCATATCATATCATTAATTAGAATGTCATTTGTAAACACGAGTTAACGGGGCCTTATATTTTAGTATCATTTACATGTGTACAAACTAATACTGTTATGCATACTCATTATTACTGTTCAAAAAATGCTTGATTTTTAAATGGTGCATAACTGTGATATAAAAAAGAAGTAATAATTTTATTTCATAGTTAAAGTTGAATATTTCTTTTTCACTGTATGGATAACTAAATAAACAAATTTATGTAATTGCAAAGTTAAAGCCCCTTATTATTGGAAAAAGAACAATGCCGAAAATTTTGAGAAATTTGAAATTAGAAGTAACAAATTAAATATCATAAGCAAATCACATTAATGATGAATTAAGAAATAAGAAACATAAGATAAATTAATTAATGAAAGTCAAATATACCAAATATACGAGATTTACTTTAAAGATATTAGTGGCTAATAATCAAATCGTTGAAATGACAATTAATACTATCATATTTTTAAAAAATTAATTTTTATTACTTTTGTCCCAAAATTATTTGCTACATTGCCAAAAAGGTCCGTCTCATAATCAATTGCTATTTGCTACATCCATTTTTACATCAATACTTTTTAATATTATATTCTCCATACACTACTAATAAAAAACATCTACTTTATCATTTTAAATAATAATAAACAACTATTTTCTTGAAACCTATGCAAATAGTAATATAGAAAATAACTATGGGACGGAAGGAGTACCATATTTTACATACCTTATTTTCTCGGTTTTTTGTTTTAGGTTTAACGTAATCTCTTATGTTGCAATTGGTCAGATTTTTGGGGCACAAATTTTTTTGGGATCAACAGTCACAGTAATGAGTATCACTTTAGTGCACCATTCACATCGTGCAACTAATTGTGATTAACAACTATTAATGTTCAATGCAAATAATTACTATTAATTGGTTAGTGGAAGCCATTGTTACAAATCAACTACTCGCTCCGTTCCACCTTTATTTTCACATATGAAAAATCACACATTTTTTAAGAAAAAAGAAAGTATGTGAGTGTGAGTTGAATAAAATAATGATAATTTTATGTTTTATTGACTTTTGAAAGAGATAATTATTTTCTTTTTTGAGGTGTGAAAGTAATTGTGAGCCATGTCCAAATAAAGCAATTGTAAAAGTAATCACGAGACGAAGGGAGTAATATATTTTTGAAAAATAACTAACATCACTTAAAAATGCATTCGAATTACACGGTGCCACGATAATTGGTCAAAATGAGTAAAAGTTGGTCAAGGTATGAAATAAGTAAAAATTGGATCAAATGGAGTCATGTCTCACTTATTGAGATATGCAAGAAAGACCTCTCCTATTAATATATTTTTCTATATAACTTATTTTTATTGAGTAATTCTATTTCATGGCCGTTTACACGGTTTAAAATTATTTGCAAGTAAATCAAAGCAGCCAATACTTATTTTACCGACACCAACGTTGTTATGTGGAACGGTTTCACGTATAGCTTACAAGGAATCAAATTTATCGAGTAATAAAAATAAAAAAAGAATCTAATAATTACTAAGTTATTAGATGGTAAGGGATGAAAACATACTCAATTTAAATCGGTCTAACGACTCGTCTTACACAAAAAGTTGCCAATTTTATTGATATTTGACGTCATATGTCTTTACAAAAAAATCCATTATTCTGCCCCTTCTATCAATCATGAAAAAATGAAAAAAAAAATTGTAAAATTAAAATTATGTGACATACTTTTCCAAATCCAAATATATATATAATGTAGCATTTAGTGTGTTAAATTCAAATTCAAATTCAATTGTAGATGCATGCATCTAGATAATTTAGATTAATTCAGTGTATTAAAAATGGAGATATGATGAAAATTCCTAAACGATTTAACACTCGTGTATATTTTGCACTTTCTGTATATGGCGCGGCACTTTCAGGTTATAAGTTATAACCTAACTCCACACTATAAAGCAGCACTAAAGTTGGGCGGGGCGGCAGCTTCTCCATATTATTTCAAAATCATTTCCATGGCGAAATGCCTTATAGCCAAAGAAGCGTCGGTGCTTGAGCCATTAATTAATACATAGAGTCTTTAATAGTGGAAAAGAAGCTGCTCAAATAACAAATCTTGGTACAAAGCCTGGTTAATTTCGATTTGGCGACCTAGAAACGAACGCCTTTTCGAAATACTCGAAGAACACTATGTAACGGCACCATGAACCAAAGGAGAGGATGCTAATTTGAAATTCTCAATTTTTAGATTTAAATATTGGTACCTTTTGCTTCCGCGTCGCCAAAGGTTGAGTTGTTTAAATTCGCATTGATTGTAATCGATGTTGGGGCAAGTTAACCAGGCTTTGTACCGAGAGGATTGTTGTTTGTTTGAGCAACTTAATTCTTTTCTGCTCCTAAAAGACTGTATGTATTGAATTAATGGCTCGGGTACCGATACTTCTTCAGCTTTAATGCATTCACTACGGAAATGATTTTGATTTGGAGATTGGTTTTGGACCCGACTTGGAGAAGCTGCGACCCGACTTTAGTACTCACTACAAGAAAATAAAGAATTGCCTACAAATTTTTTTCAACAAAAAAATTCGTAGTAAGAATTGCCTACGAAATTTTCTAATTATGAAAACTTCTACATTTTTCAATCTAGAAACAACTTGCCTACGGAATTAATTTGTCTACGAAATAAATTCCCTAGATATAATTACCTACAAGTCATTTGTCTACAAAATTTTACCTACGATACAATTTGTAGGTGGGGAAGAAAGATGCCTATATAATTAGAAATTTTTGTAGGTAATTCGTAGGTAATCTCCACTACGAATTTTTTTATTGGAAATTTTGTAGCCATATTGGCAATTTTCCGTGGGCAAGTTTATCTTTTCTTGTAGTGACTGATTTATGGTGACTAGGTTATATAACCTTCTTGGTTTTGTTGTGAGCTAAATGTGTAATCCTCTCTATGTACTCTTTTAGCCCATAGATTAGCTAGGAACCTAAGTCATGTGTGCCAAGATTAATTTTGAGCATTTGTTTGCTGTTGGCTGCTCATTTCCTGTAATTTTGAGCATTTCTGATGCTCTGCTGGTTTTTTATAAATTTTGTTGTAAATCTAGAAGATTTATTCCAAATCTAGAAGATTTGATGTGGACATTACTAATGGACCAAGAAAACCCAACGGGCCTTATATCTTAGACTAGTGTTTTATTCTTATAAATAGACTATTGTATTCATTATTGTAATAACTCTCATACACAAGATCATTAGTGAAACTCCTGGCTTGGATCGCCCCCAGACGTAGTCGTTCCCGACGAACTGGGTCAACAAACGCTGTCCTTTTATTTTACGCACTTATTTACAACACGTTATCAGCACGAGTCTCTGCCCAAGATTATACGGTACGCCCTAAATTAAAATTCATATGAATTACATGTTTTTTTATGTGTACCCTAGCTATGAATACGTTTGAATATTCTTGCGTATAATTGTATTATGTTCGTATACGAATTAAATTATTTTTGTGAATTGAATCGACGAGCAACGGCCGCCGTCCCATAGACGTTCGACCGCCGTCCGTCCACCGCCGAAGGCCGGCATCCGCCGCACGCCCGCGTGCCGCCCTGCGCCGTGCCGCCTGCGCCGCTGCGCACCTTACGCCGCGTGCCGCCCTGCGCCGTGCCACCTTATGCCGCGCGCCCTGCGCCTTCGCGCGCCTGAGGCCGCGCGCCCTGCTCTGCTGCCGCCCGCGCCACCGCGCGCCCGCCTGCCGCTGCCGCCTATCGAGTGCAGCCGCCGCCGCTGCCGTCCACAGTGCGCCGCCGCCCGTCCGTCATGCGCGACTCTCGTGGCGTTTTTCCCCGGATTCTTGTGATCTCTTAACCCTATTTCGTTCGCGTTCTTGATTTCATTAAATCCATGTTTAACTTATTTTTAATCCTGAAAATATTTCGTTAAATTGCGTTAATATACATGATATAATTATTCTTATGATTATTTCCTCTGTTTATCAAATCGTATATTTTCTAGAAATTATTTTCATATGATTATCTCCCTTACTTGTTTATGCATGTTTATGTGATTTAATTATCCTTCGTGCATTACTATTTCCGCACATATTTATTTCTTTATAGTCCACATATTATGCCCGGGTAGGCGGCGCCCGGTATTTGTCGGACCGTAAATCTATATTTTGGGTAGACGGCGCCCAATACGTGCATCTATGTGCTTTAGAATAATTAAATGAATCTTTGTTTTTTCCCTCGTTGTCAATGAATTTTGTCATCCCCCTCACCATGTCGCTTTTAATTAATTGTAGTGAATTATGTCTGATATCACTATGAAAGAATTCGATGAGCTTGCTCTCGATGGTAGCAACTACCCGACATGGACGCTAGATGTAGAATTCTATCTAGCATCAAATAGGTTGAGCGAAACCATCATGGAAGGTTCTAAATCTACCAACGCCCAGAAGGCGAAAGTGTTGATTTTCCTTAGGAACCACGTGAATGAAAGTCTGAAATTTCAATATATCACACAAAAGGACCCCGAAATTTTGTGGAAATCCCTTAAGGAATGTTTCCAGCAACAAGATTATATACTCCTCCCTCCGTCACAATACGAGTGGTTGAACATCCGTTATCAAGACCTAAAGTCGATAACGGAGTACAACTCTGCATTACAACGTATTGTAACAAACCTGATTCAGAACTCTGTATAAAAGTTCCACGCTAGCAACCCTATACTCCAGCAGCAGTATAGGGACAAACCCTCGTTTGGTCGCAACCGTGGAAGGGGGAGAGTGGGTAAGAAGTTCTGGACTAATGGCCGACGTCATAGTTCATTCGGTGGTCACAAAACCCGGTTTACCGCTCCACAAAAACCTAGCTCTCAAAGCATGATTGAGCAGTCCTGCTTCAGATGCGGATGCAAAGGCCATTGGTCACGCACGTGTCACACTCCCAAACACTTGGTCGAGGCTTACTTAACGGTACAAAAGGACAACAAGGGGAAGGCTCCAGTTTATGAACCTGAGATGACACCCTGCCTGAAGCAGAATTTGATCAAGACAACGATGATCTCTTGAGCCCGTAGCTCGAAATAGAGGAGACAACGAGTTGATTCGCGTATTTAATTATTTCTAGTATTTTATTTTATTTTTTGAATAAAACAATTTCATGTTATGTTTTTAGATCCTTTCTTTCAGATATTTTATGAATGAATTTATCATTTTTAGCTTTGATATGTTTAACTTAATAGCTGTCCATAGTATTTATTTGGATATTGTTGTTCTCATTTATGGCTTGTAAACAAATCAACTACTAGGTTTGGACTATTTCCTCTTGCAAGATGGACGCCCATAGTGATTTATGTTTGGTAGATAGCGCCACCACACATACGATCCTAAAAGATAGGAAGTATTTTCATAACTTGATAGAACGTAAGGGAAGTATAACTACAATAGCCAATGATAGTACGTTGATAGTGGGCTCCGGGAGAGCTTCCATTGTCCTCCTCATGGGTACCGAACTCATAATTGATAATGCTCTATTGTTTCTACAATCTAAGCGTACCCTACTCAGTTTTAGGGACATTAGGATAAACGGATATCATATTGAAACTAAAACTGAGAACGATAACGCATACCTTTTGATGACTAGTACTCGAGGTAAACGTAAACAAGTTATAGAGAAACTTTCTTCCTTCTCCTCCGGATTGTACTATTCCTACATCCGGCCGTCTAGTTCCCATCTAGCGATGAGTATAAAATTCCATGACCCAAATTCCTTTAAATTATGGCATCAGCTGTTAGGTCATCCGGGACAAACAATGATACGTAGGATTGTATCTAATTCATCTGGTCATAATATTACGAATATTAGAATCCCTCGTGTTGATGAATATTTTTGTGATGCATGTTCTAGGGGTAAGTTAATAGAGCGCCCGTCGCGTACTAAGGTTGGACTAGAGTCTCCGGTTTTCCTTGAGCGAATTCAAGAAGACATTTGCGGACCGATTCACCCAGTATTAGGACCATTTCGTTATTTCATGGTCCTTATTGATGCCTCCACTAGGTGGACATTTGCATGTTTGTTGTCTACCCGTAATCAAGCTTTTGCGAAGCTCATTGAGAAGACTATCGAGCTTAGAGCTCAATTCCCAGATTATCAAATCAAATCGATTCGCATGGATAATGCAGCTGAGTTCAGCTCGAAGGCCTTTACAGATTACTGTATGGCCCTGGGAATTAAAGTGGAGCATTCGGTCCCCTACGTCCATACCCAAAATGGTCTTGCTGAGGCGCTAATAAAACGTATCAAACTTATCGCGAGACTATTGCTTATGAACTCAAAACTACCTACTTCATGCTGGGGGCATGTAGTCCTACATGCATCGCACTTAATCCAAATCCGTCCAACTGCATATAATGATCATTCCCCATACAGTTGGTGCGTGGGAAAGAACCTAGCATTTCTCATCTGTGTATTTTTGGATGTGCGGTATACATTCCAATAACGATACCAAAGCGGACCTCTATGGGCCCACAAAGGAAACTCGGTATTTACGTCGATACAACTCTCCATCCATCGTGAAATACCTCAAGCCTTTGTCTGGGGATCAATTAACGGCCCAGTTCGCTGATTGCACGTTCGATGAAGATTACTTCCCGGCATTAGGGGGAGATCCGAATTCAAAATTGAATGAATGCCGGGAACTTACGTGGAACGTAAGTAATCTTCAGTATCTAGATCCGCACACTAATCAATCTGAAATAGAAGTTCAGAAGATCATTAACTTGCAAAATTTAGCAAATAATGCGTTCACTAACCATAGAAATGTAACTAAATCGCATATATCTGCACTAAATGCTCCCCAAAGGGTTGAGGTCCCAAACAAAACAAGTACTCATGTCCCCACATGCCAAAAGCGTAAAGGACCCTCAAGAGATAGTAACACACCTAAACGAAAGGCTAGCAAATCTGGTCAGTCGAATCTAAAATCTCTAGAAGAGATCCGTCTTGATAACCCCAAGTCTCTAGGAGAAGAGAGTCCTAGTGATGAAACACGTGCACAAAATATCCCATGCACTAGGACCGTGGAACGACCAGACCCAGATACAATGGGAAATGAGGAAGGTCTGGTTGACGTAAATGTCGAAGTCTCTGTGAACTTCACAGATACGGGAGAAACATACAATAGAAATATTACTGTCGTTGACGACACATTTGCAGCATCAATCGCCCTTTCTATTATAAATGATCTAGATCCAGAACCCAAAACAATCACCGAGTGCCGGAAGCGCTCCGATTGGGTTAAATGGAAAGGGGCAATTGATGCAGAGCTCGCATCGCTTAACAAAAGATAAGTATTTGGCTCTATCGTTCGTACACCCTCGTGCGCTATCCCCGTAGGATATAAATGTGTATTTGTATGAAAATAAAATGAGAACAATACTGTGGAGAGGTATAAAGTGAGGCTTGTAGCACAAGGATTTTGGCAGAGACCCGGGATTGATTTTGATCAAACCTATTCTCCCGTCATGGACTCAATAACGTTCCGCTACTTGATATCTTTGGCAGTTAAAATGAATCTCCAAATGAGATTAATGGACGTAGTAACCGCGTACTTATACGGATCACAAGATGCCGACATTTACATGAAATTCCCAGATGGATTTGACATTCCTCAAATGAGGGATGGTGAAAACCGCAGTATGTATAGCATACAACTGCAAAAGTCGTTGTATGGCCTGAAGTAATCAGGCCTCATGTGTTATAACCGACTTAGTGAATTCCTTCAGAAGAAGGGATACACGTTCGATAAAGTTTTCCAATGCGTATTCACGAAGAAATTGCAAGATGGTTTTTGCATCATATCCGTTAATGTTGATGACCTAAACATAATCGGAACATGCAAAGAGATTGAAGAAGCCAGTTCAATCTTAAAAGCTGAATTCGAAATGAAGTCCTTGGGTAAAACCAAGTACTGCCTCGGCTTGCAGATCGAGCATTTCCCAGAAGGAATCCTTATTCATCAGTCGACCTACGTAAAGAAGGTATTGGAGAGATTTCACATGGATAAATCTCATCCACTTAGCACCCCTATGGTGTTCGATCCCTTGAAGTGGATAAGGACTCATTTAGACCAAGAGAAGATTCAAAAGAAATTCTGGGGCCAGAAGTTCCTTATCATAGCGCTATTGGAGCTTTGCTCTATCTTGCAAATTGCACTCGGCCGGACATTGCATTTGCTGTCAATTTGCTTGCGAGATATAGCGCTTCTCCTACAAGGAGATATTGGGATGGTGTTAAGCACGTTCTACGATACCTCCAAGGGTCTCAAGATCTTGGACTGTTTTATCGTAATAACCAAGACAAAACCTTAGTAGGTTATACGGATGCTGGCTATTTGTCTGATCCCCACAACGCCATATCCCAGACTAGTAACGTTTTTCTCTGTGGTGGAACCGCAATCTCATGGAGGTCGGTTAAACAATCCATGGTTACCACGTCTTCACAACCACTCAGAGATCATATCTTTGTTTGAAGCCGCACGAAAATGTGTTTGGTTAAGGTCCATGGTAAAACACATTGGTGACTCATGTGGTATCGCCAGAGGCGATACACTTCCCACCGTTATATTTGAAGACAACGCTGCTTGCATCGCACAAATGAGTAATGGGTACGTCAAGGGAAACCTGACGAAATATATTTCACCTAAGTTTTTCTACTCATACGAACTCCAGAAGAGCAACGTGATTACCATTCAAAAGGTTCAATCTAGTAACAATCTAACAGATCTGTTTACTAAATTCTTACCTACGTCTACTTTTGAAAAGTACGTTCGTAGCCTTGGGATGCAAAGACTTAAAGTGTTGTTGTCTTCAGGGGAAGCGGTAACCCCGAAATAAATCTAGAAGATTTGGATCTAGAAGATCAATAACATTCCTCCCTAACTTATTATTTGGCCGATACCTAGCATGTGGAGTTTTTATGACAAGACATTTATGTTATGTCGTAATGTCCAAGGGGGAGTGCTGTAAATCTAGAAGATTTATTCCAAATCTAGAAGATTTGATGTGGACATTACTAATGGACCAAGAAACCCCAACGGGCCTTATATCTTAGACTAGGGTTTTATTCTTATAAATAGACTATTGTATTCATTATTGTAATCACTCTCATACACAAGATCATTAGTGAAACTCTTGGCTTGGATCGCCCCCAGACGTAGTCGTTCCCGATGAACTGGGTCAACAAACCCTGTCCTTTTATTTTACGCACTTATTTAGAACAAATTTAATTGACATTTTTCTAAAGGGAAAATAATCTTGCGCCTTATAAACTGAAAATATATTCGGTTTGCGCCTTATAGGCTGAAAATATATTCGGTTTTCTTATGTGGAAAATATAACCGTACAATCTCACAAAAGATAGAATAAAATGTATTACTTAATCAAAATAAAAAATATGTATTAATTATTAAAAAAAATTAGGGATGAAAATTAACTTAATGGGTAAGAGCGTCTTACCAAGAATGTTGTCTATTTGACGATATTAAAAAAAACCTATACAATCCTGGACATATGGAAAAATAAATATTGTGCACTTATTTTATCGGACACATATTTTTGCAATACTCTCTCTGTTAAATACATTATCAGGATGAACACACTACTCGGTGTTCGGAAGTTTTTTTCAACATTTTTTCACTTTTTCTGAAAAAAAAAAATTCATGGGCTTTGGCGCGCAGGTTGGGACACGCCTAGGTGGGCCGGCCCGCCTCAATTATTTTTATTACAAATTTATTTATACATTGTTATTAACTATAATATTAGTTTTAGGGATATTTTGTAAATTTTATAACTATAGACTATAGATGATGAATTTAATTTGTAGAAGGTTATATTTATGAATTAATATGGTTAATGAATTATGAAGTATAATTTGTAGGAAGTTATTTTTGTGATTAACAAATATTGAACTTTTTTTGTCGGTTAAATTTTCTGTTAATATATTTATATTGAGAGTCACCAAGATAAATTGTTTGATTAAATTTGTTTTTGTTAAAATTTAATTTATTGCATTTAAATTATACATTTTAAATTTAAAAAGTAAAAAATATTTAAAAAAATAAGTGGATTGATCCACCTTGACTCACGGTCCACTAATAAGTGGGTTGTATTGGGAATTTTTCAGTCCGTTGTATCCCATCTAAAGACGGGCTTTTGCAAATTTTGGCTCAGCCCACTAACCTGTCTCTATAGCTCTAATCAACAAATGCTTTCAAGTATGATGAATAAAATTTACTTCCCTCATCCCATGATAAGTCGAGTTTAACATGTAAATTTGGTACTTATTGTGATTATATTATGTAATTTACTTTGCTATTTTGTTCGTATTATCCGACTTATTTTATTGTAGGCCAGTTTGCTTTGATTTGGTGTTTTCTCTTATTTGTAGGCTGTTTTGGACCCGTTTTGATGAAGGATGAGGCGAGTCAATTTAAGAGCAGCCGATTTTGGGGATTTGAGTATTAAAGCTAGTAAATTTTGTGTGCATTAATTTATTAGCTCTTTTAATTGGGACATTATGACAATTTATGTGGTGCTTTTATGAGGGAAGAAAATGGGGAATTACAATAAATTGTTGTCCTTATATATGGAGGGGATAAATGTGGACATAAGGGGAAGTCTTGAGGAGTCTTGGAGAGTAAAAAATTCTGGAGAGGGAGAACGTACTCACACAAACATACACATGAGAGTTCGTGACATTTCATAGCCATGTTTGGCTAATTGTTATTCTAGTTCGAGGATATGCGGAACCTTTGATGATTTGAGATATATTCCTTAATAATTGACGGTTTTTTTACTCTATCTTAATTTCTTCGTTATTTGGTTAATGCTATGCATGGAATATTTATTAATTTTGTAAGCTTGATCACCTTACTTGATTAATTTAGTATTCATAGCTAGATTATATGATATAATTTGTAATTGTTATATGCATGTGGTCATAGTAGCAAATAGGGCAGAACACCCTAGGGATAACGAAGTCTAGGTTGTATGATTCGGACGTTCCGCTTTCGTAGCCTAGTTTGCTCTATTGTTTTGATTCGTTAATGCATTCAATAAATTGAATCTCGAATACATGTTTTGGGATTATTTATTTGGATAGGTTAATTGGGGGTCGTACCTTCTAATTAATTACACTTAAGAAACAATTCGGACTAGTTTGGTCGTACCACTGGTCTAGGGGCAAGATTTGAGTAGAGTGGAAAAATATCGTTAGTTTTTAATTGAGTTGAGAATTATTTATGGAGAAGCTATCCGAGAACTAGAACATTTTTTTATTTATTGATTTCCTTTTATTATGCATTCTAGTAGTTATAGAATATCAAACCAAAACACCCCCAATTTTATTTGTTTTCTAACACGATTTATTTAATTAAATTACACTATTCCTCGTGGGTTCGACCCCTTGCTTACCCTACTACATTAGTGGGTTAGTTTAGGTAATTTATTTTTGGGTGCCTGCGACAGCACACCAAATTTTGGCGCCGTTGCCGGGGAATAGTCGTTTATTTAGTTGAATTTTTCGTGTTTTATTTTTCTGTCAAAAAATTCTAAAAAATAAAAAAAATATTGTGTTCATATTCTACTCTACAGGAGTACACAAACACTAACCCCATCAGTGTCTGTTCTGGTGTAAGGGGATTTTAGACATCAGTGTATGATCTATCTTTGTCTTCGCAAGATAGGTTCCTCAATGTTTTCAAGGAATTTTTGGTTTACCTTATCCAATCTGAGACAAATAAGAGACCCAATCATCAGTATGAGATTCATAAATGTGTGATGCTCTTGTTTTTTTTATGTGTTCCCAGGATTCAAGCTGCAACAACCTCAACATGATCGTCATATTGGGTAACCGCGCTCCACTCTATTTATATTCCCCCTACGCATTTTGGCTATTTTTGTATCTTGTATGTTGGTCCCGAAACGAGTAAACAGGTGTATGGGGGGGGGGGAATACACCTGTTATTACAAATTAAAACTTCTTGTAAAACTTATCAGGTTACTTAAGACAGTAGCTCGTCAGTGGACTTGAGGTCTGCTGAGAGTTACTTTGTGAAAGCATACTGAGATAATACCTCCACTGAAAGCACAAGACTTTCAGTTGAACTACTATCTAATTAGCTTTCAGTTGCGGATTAGTGAGCCCTTAGAAAACTCGTTTCACTTTGATAAACTTTGAGATTAACACACACTTAGGAAAGCAGATAATAAGAACACAAGGTATAAAGTGGTTCAGAGATGAATCTCCTACGTCCACTGTCCTGATCAAATAGGAAAATTCCTTTCACTTGGAATTCCTTGTGTTATAGTGCCAAGGTGCACTGATCAACTAATCCTCTCTTAGGATGATTGATCACTAGGAAATTCCAGGTCCTAGTTCCCAAAACAAACCAGCTTTCAGACTGATACAACAATCAGCTTACTAACACCACTTAACACTAGCTCTCAACCTAAACACTGAGTAGGGTTTTGAGTAGGGTTTTGGTTCCAACCATTTTGAGATAATTCTTACAAGTTTAGCTCAAGGCTTAGGATTGGATTATCTCTTTCTAAGATTTGGATATAGGTTTTAAGCTTGGTTACAGAAGGTTTGTTATGCTCTCTACAAATGTGAAACACTTGGGAAACAATGATAATTTCGAGTGCTTCTTAGTTGTTATGAATGTAGAGATAACTTTGATCTTGTGAGTTTCCTGTGCTTGGAAATGTGCACGTCCTTCTGTATTTATAGGCTTCCTTGAAAATCTTCCCGTTGGATTTGAATCTTCTCAAGTAAGTCTTCTTGTATCTGATTGGTTCAAACGGCTCTATTTGAAGCTTTAAGTCTTATCAAGAAACGGCTGCAAAAACCATGCTTGTTCACCAGCTTTCTGTAGATTGCTAGGTGAAGGACTTTTGGTACTTGTCAGGCTGGGGCAGGTCGGCTGTCAGTAAGTACACTGACGTGTCATCTTCTCATTGGACCTTAAGTCTGCTTGCCCAGATTCTTGTCTTGCTTTAAGGTGGAACTCCTCTGAGAGAACCTTCTTATTCCTTCATTTATTGAAGCTTCACTGAAATTCATTTTGTCTTGTTCCAACCAGATTAACTAACAGCTTTGAATGTGTTTTAGCATTAACAGTACTTTGTTAGTTCTTTATCAGTGGACCTTTGTCCTCTCCTGATAGTTTAGTCTTAGTGAGAATGCACTTAGAAAACATTCAAGACTTAGACTTCTTTCTCAGATCACTTAGTCTTCAGCGGACTTTTATTTTCAGTGGACTTCATCTTCAGCAGACTTCATACTAAAAATACACTCTAGTTTTTACTAACTGCACTCCAGTTCTTAACACTTTGAACTGTTTAACTAAACATTAACTCTACTGAATAATTTACTTACAAAACAACTTATGAGGGACATGTTGGCATCTAATCAAAACATAAGTCTTATACATTTTCCCAACAATTTCCCCCTTTTTGATTATGCCGGAACCTATCTTATTACATATCTTCTTTCAGATGAGGTTCTTCAGATGACATTCAAAGTTCACAGGTTTTGTAAGTAAAACATTCAAGTACATAAGCCTAAATGATAATGAGATATTATCTTGGGCAAAACATCAGTAGAGTTCATTTCATTGAAAGATGATGAAGTACAAATTACATGAAGTCAACTCTCAAAAGTTTTAAACACACCTGGGACTTATAAACAAATGCCCAGCAAAAGATACAACCTTCTCAGATGGACTCGAAAATAGGTTCAAGTCCATATTGCTTGAAAACTCTAATCTTCAGCTCATTCTTCCTCTCCATTATCTCCTTCGAATGTCCTCTGAGTCCAAGATGCTCGCATAAGGATGTCCACTCTTCAGTGATCCTTTCTCTATCAACAGCACCTGTTGCATCTTGAGGAGTCCAGTAGGTGATTGGCTCAGGGGCCTTCAGAGCTTGATCAGGGAAGGCATCATTCCAAGCATCACTGATCTCGGGATAGAGTTTGGGATAGGCATCAAACAACCATGAGTTGAAGACTTCTTGTGCATTGTCCCTTCCTAACTCTCCACTGACATAAAAGGAATATACAAAGTCCCTTTTAGCAGTCTCCCAAGCATCATTGAGCTTCTTAGGAACCCAGGCATCATGGTGAGGGAATCTGTTCTGAGATGGTGTGATCTTGTCTTTCTTCAGCTTGGCAGCCCACTTTAGATAACCACTTCTGAACTTCTTAGAAGTAGTTTTGTCAAAAGTGGCTAGCCTCTCCTTTCTTTTTCTCTCTGCAAGCTCTGCAATGGTCTCCATTTTACCAACCACCTTATCTCTCCTCTCTTGCTGCTGGGCTGTTAGCTTCCTTGCTCTTTCATTCATACCTCCAGCCTGTTTAATTAGCTCAGCGAGCTCTGTGACTTTTGTAGGTGCAGACTTGGGAGGTTCAGAAGATAAGGGTTCAGGGTTGAGAATAGGAAGTACCTGAACTTCATCAGTAGAGGTTGTGGACTTAGCTGCCAACCTCCCTGAGGTTCTTGTCTTTTTGGCAACCTCTGCTGAGAGGGCTTCAGATGCCTTCCACTTTGTAGATTCCCCCTTTTTCGCAGCTCTCTCCTCCTTCTCTTTTAAATGCTCCTCCTTGAACTTTGAAAGGTCAGCTGAGGAGGTCTCCTTGCCTTTCTTGGATCCTGCTAACTGCTGAGCTTCAGCTTCAACTCTCTTCAAGGTGCTCTTCACTTGTTGGCCTTTTTCGAAGTCCGGGGTTTCAAGGATAATGTTCATTTTATTCTTGGGATCAGCCTTCATATCCTTCGCACTTATCCTCTCTTCCCCCTTTCCGGCATTAATCATACATTCAGCTACTGTGATGTTGAGCTTCAGTTGATCATGTGCCAATGCCTTCAGCTCAGTTGAGCAGTGATCTACCTCATCTTCCAGCCTCTCCAAGGTAGCTCCAGCTGTCTGCCCAAATTGCACAAACTGTGCTAGCTTTTCGTTGATAAGCACATCTGTTTTCTCTTGAGTTGGGAAGTCTTCAGCTGCCTTCTTAAGTACTTCTCCCAGTTTGGCTCCTAGCTCAGCATGCTTGGCCTCGAATTCAGACATCTTAGAGTTCCATAACCCTTCAACCTTTCCAAGAAGGTCAGTTGAGAAAGCCTCTACTGAGGACTTTAGGTTGATGGAAACGTTCTCTACCGAGTCTTTGAGAAATTTGGTCCTGGCCTCTTCCTCAGTCTTCTCCAGCTTCTTCAGGGCTTCAATGACTAATACACTTTGTCCCTCAACTACATCCAACACCATCTGCTGAGAGTCATCAATTTTCAGTGTGAGATTCTGAAGTGATGTAGTTGTGGACTCCATGAGTTCATCAATGTGGTCTGAGAGAATGACCATCTTATCCACCTCCTCTTGTACAATCTCCTGGACCTCCCTGAGCTGAGTTTTAAGAGTTGGAAGGCTTTCTTCTTTGATAGAGTGAACAGCATCACTCAGTGGAGTTAGGTTGACCTCAGTTGAGGGAACTTCAAAGGTTTGAGTACCTGCATTGCAAGAAGTGTTAGTTTTAACTCCCTCAACCTCACAACCTAGATCTCCTGAAGCCTCTATCTCCATGGGGACTCCCTCCTCCTCACTCTTCTTACTTTCTTCCTCACTTTTCTTTTCAACTGCTATTTTTTCAGCCAATTCACCCTTTACAGGGATGATTGCTCTAATCTCTCCACTCCTCACAGCAGTGATTTCCACCTCCTTTTCTTTTTCACTCTCTTTTTCAACTCCTTCAGTACCAGACACCTCAGTTGACTCTAAAGCCACCACTGAGGGCTGTTGTGGGAGAGCTTCAGTAGACACCTCTACTGAGCCCTCCTTTGGCAAGTTTTGAGCCTCCGTATCCCTTGCCTCGGATACATCCTTGGCTACCTCACCATCACCTTGCCTTAGTGAGGTACCTCCTTCTTGGACAGTTTCTTTCTCCTTCTCTTCCTCCCTTTCTTTTTCTCCTTCTACTTCAGCTATCACCTCAGTTGACTTCTCAATCTTACCACCATCATCCTTCTCCACCTTATCTCGTTTCTTAGCCTCAGCAATCTTTTCCATCACTAGACTCTCAAAAATCTTCTCATCACAGAGAAGTCTAGATTTGGTCATCCCAGCAAATTGCATCACCTCCATCTCCTCCTTTTTCCAGTCATCAGCATTGCTGCCTCTGACAGCCAGCAAAATCTCACCCAGTCTTCTGTCTTTGAGCTGGACAAGGAGTCTCAGTCTCAAGAATAATGCTTTCAGGGTGGGGTACCCTTCAAGCTCAGGGTATTTAGACTCTAAAGAGTATGCAACCTCATCCTTGAGAGTATCTAGGAATGAGTACTCTTCTTCATCGTCTGAAGGAAGGGAAGGGGTAGGGGATCTGCTCTCTGTTGGCTCTTCTGGGATAGACTCTAGTTGAGTTGAATAAATTTCAGGAGGGTTTGGTTCAGATGAGGTTTGAGGTTGGGTTTCAGGTGAGGTTGGGTTTTGGTCAGTGGGGGTTGATGATGTGGGTTCAGATGGGGTTGAGGGAATGGGTTCAGTAGGGTTGGAGATGGGTTCAGTGGTGGTTGTTTGGGATCCACTTACTGGCTTTTGAGAGCCATCAGTGGGGGTTTTGGGTAGTGAGGAGATGCGTTTGGTTTTGGCAGTAGGGGTGCGAGGTTTAGTGGTTTTAGGATTGACGGGGGTGGGTGTAGGAACATCTGAGTCAGACTCAGTTGAGATTAAGTTAGGGGAGGAGTCAGGGTTACCTGATGTCGATTCATCAGTAGAGTCTGTGACTCTGACTTTCTTTGAGGCACTCTCCTGCTCTGCCTCAGAGGACCTCCTGCTTTCCTTCTTAGAGGCTTTCACTGCCTCGGCCTCCTTGTGCTGGGCCATCTTGTCACTTAATTTGACCAGCCTCCTCTTGAGCTTGGTCTTTTTCCCTTCAGTAGGGTTGGCCTCATCTTCCTCAATTGCCTCTGGGCTCTCCTCAGCAGGCTTAAGCATTCTAGTTTTCAGCGTTTTTCCAGACTTGAATAAGGTCTTAAAGTTACTCCATTTCCTCTCCTTTAACCAGTCTACTCCCACATCCACATTCTCAATTAAGTAAGAGATTTTAGTGGCAAAATTCAGCTTACTTGCCAACTGGGGAGTTTTGTCAGCCTGGAATTTTGAGTGTTCCCTGTTCATGGTTCTTAAAAAGAACTGCTGCCAATTGTATGGCTTCTCCTTGCTCTCAATAATTGCCTTCATCAACCTGAGCTTCGGCTTGCTCACTTGCTCAGTACTTCCTTGGTTTCCCAAGATACATTTACCAACGATCTCGCAGAGGACATTGTATGCTGGTAATAGTAGGCTTCTGTTCATCGTGGGACTGTATTTCCCCTTCTTCTCCATGATGGTGTAGACCCATTCCTCCTCCTTATCCAAGATACAAGTATCCTGATTTGGGCCTTCAGATGGAAGTTCAAATAACTCCTTCAGATCATCTCCGCTTATCCTAATCTCCTTCCTTATCTTCTGGTGCTCAACAACCTCCATATCGTCTCTCATCACCTTCTTCTTTCTTTGTACAAATAGACACGATTCGATTTTCGAGTCTGAGTTGGAGATGTTGTAGAAAAATTCAATAACTTGCCTATCATAACAGTACTCTGGATGTACTGATAGAAATTTTTCTAAGCCAGCGGCTTTGACCATTTCCAAAGCCTCTTTAATGTGAGAGAACTCTGGTTTTGATTCAATTTCTGGGTTGTTGAAAAGGATTATTGGTTCATACCAGAAGTTTTCTTTGTTGTTTAGAAACCCTAGGTTAATTTTGGTCATGGTTGAAAGTGGGATTTGAGAAAATTTGCAGAAAAAGATTGAAGAGTTAGTAAGTGTTTGCTTGGAAGTGTATTCGAAAAGGTTTACAAGCAGACGTTTGGGGTTTTTATATGAGTGAAGAACGTGAGATTGAACAAAGAAATCAACGTCTGAGATTGATTGGGTTTGAGATCGTGGGTAGTTGCAAGGTTTAGTGGGGAGTTTTTAAGAAATCTTGATGGTTAGAAAAGAACCGCCCAAAAATGGATGGCATGGATTGAAAAAGTTGGTAGCCGGAAGGTCACATCATCCGACTTTTAGGGCGCGTGTGATAGGTAATTGAAAAAGCATGTCTGACTTGTACCACGCGCATTAAATGCTTGCCATACCAAAATCTCTTCGGAACAGTGGAAAAAGATTTAATTTCCCAGAAAGCACTCATTAGTAAAATTTTGAAACCAAATAAATATATATAAAACTAAGAGGCTTTTAACTTTTAAAAACACTAAGTATAAACTTGACCTCCACTGAGGTTCGACCTCGTCTAATATTCAAACCTCTTCTGAGATGAGGAGCTTCTTCTGAGAAAGATCCTGTTCTGAATATGAACCTCCACTGAGTTGAAGGTAACTCTACTGAGATTAAATCCTTTCTTTACTCTCCTGGATCTAGGAGTCCAAGCTCCACTGACAACTCTTGAAACCTTGCTTCAGCCAAAGGTTTTGTGAAGATATCTGCCTTCTGCTTGTCAGTGTGGATTTTGAGCATTTTGATGTCCTTCTTCTCCACATGATCTCTGATGAAATGATGCCTTATGTCCACATGTTTGCATCTTGTGTGGAGAACTGGATTTTCTGAAATAGCAATTGCACTATTGTTGTCACAGAAAATAGGGACTTCATTGGCAAAGATGTTGTAATCTCTCAGTTGTTGTCTTAGCCAAAGAATTTGAGCACAACAACTTCCAGCTGCCATATATTCAGCTTCAGTAGTGCTTGTGGCTACTGAGTTTTATTTCTTGGAGAACCAAGAAATCAGCTTACTTCCCAAGAATTGACAAGTGCCTGAGGTTGATTTCCTGTCAATTCTACATCCTCCATAATCAGCATCTGAGTATCCTGTGAGTTCCAGATTGTCATCTGAGGGATACCACAATCCCATATTCACAGTACCCTTAAGATATTTGAGAATCCTCTTAGCAGCTTCCAGATGACTTTTCTTGGGGTTGGCTTGATATCTTGCACAAATCCCAACTGCAAAAGTGATATCAGGCCTGCTTGCTGTGAGATACAGTAGAGATCCAATGATGACTCTGTAATGAGTCTGGTCTACTGATTCACCATCTTCATCTGGTTCCATCTTGGTGTTGGTGTTGAGTGGAACTCTTGCAATCTTGCTGGTCTTGCATCCAAACTTGTTGATCAGCTCCCTTGTGTATTTGGCTTGATTGATGAAGATTCCTTCAGGGAACTGCTTAACTTGAAGTCCTAGGAAAAAATTCATTTCTCCCATCATAGACATCTCAAATTTTCCCTTCATCAGTTGAGAAAACTTCTCACAGAGGACCTGGTTAGGACAACCAAAGATGATATCATCCACATAAATTTGAACCAGCAATGTGTCCTCTCCTTTTGTGATTCTGAAAAGTGTTCTATCAACTCTCCCTTTGATAAAGCCATGATCCAAAAGGAATTGTGACAAAGTATCATACCAAGCTCTTGGAGCCTGTTTCAGTCCATATAGAGCTTTCCTCAGTCTATATACTTTGTGACTTTCTTCAAAACCTGGGGGTTGCTCCACATAGACTTCTTCATTGAGTACTCCATTCAAGAAGGCACTTTTAACATCCATCTGGTACACCTTGAATTTCTTGTGAGCAGCATAGGCAAGAAATAACCTTATTGCCTCCAATCTGGCTACTGGGGCAAATGTTTCATCATAGTCAAATCCTTCAACTTGAGAGTAGCCCTTTGCAACTAGCCTGGCTTTATTTCTGACTATGATATCATTCTCATCCTTCTTGTTCTTGAATACCCACTTGGTTCCTATCACATTGCAGTGATATGGTCTGTCCACCAACTCCCAAACTTGATTCCTTGTAAACTGGTTGAGCTCTTCTTGCATGTCAATAATCCAGTTGGAATCTTGAAGTGCTTCTGCTATGGAACTTGGTTCCTGGTTTGATAAGAAACAACAAAACAAAGCACTTTCACCATGAAAACTTCTAGTTTTGACTCCTAAGGAAGGATCACCTAGGATTTGCTCAACAGGGTGATCTGAGAGCCAAGTTCTCCTAGGCTGATGCCCTTCAGTAGAGTTTAACTCTTCTGAAGTTGAGTCACTAGATATTGGAATGAAATCGAATTCAGGAAATAAGACAGAGGGTTGAAGTCCTGAGTCATCATTCAAGGTATTTTCATTCTCAATGGTAATTTCATTGGTTCCCCCTTGAATGATGGGTTCAGTGAATGTCTCAGCTGTGACCACATCTTCATTGACATTGGTTACCTCTTGAACTGGGATAGTGTTCATCAGTTCAGTTACATCTTCAGGAGAGCTCTCAGGTGAGCTTTGAGGAGTGGTCTGATTTTGAGTGTCCTCTTTGAATTGTTGATCATTGAGGTTGTCCCAGGTTGGGATGAATGTATCAACACAATTCTCAGGATATCCTTTTGATTTGATACTCAGTCTAGTTAGCCTTTTGCTTATCACATCCTCATTCTCCCTACTTCTGGACTCAAAAGTAGATTCATCAAATAACACATGAGGTGTTTCTTCTACAACAAGAGTTCTACAGTTGTAAACTCTGAAAGATCTACTGATTTGGGAATATCCTAAGAAAATTCCTTCATCAGCTTTGCTATCAAAAGCTTTCAGTTGTGTTTTCCCATTATTGTGAATGAAACACTTGCAACCAAAAATATGAAAGTAAGATACCTGTGGCTTTCTGCCATTCCATAACTCATATGGAGTTTTTCCTTGATGTTTGGTTACCATGGATCTGTTTTGAGTGTGGCAGGCAGTATTAATAGCTTCAGCCCAGAATCTTTTAGGAACCTGAGCTTCAGCTAACATTGTCCTTGCTGCCTCCTTGAGAGTCCTATTTCTTCTTTCAGCTACTCCATTTTGTTGTGGAGTTCTTGCAGCTGATGTCTAATGAGAAATACCTAATTCTTTGCAATAATCAGATATAATAGAATTTATGAATTCAGTGCCCTTATCTGATCTTATCTTTACAATGTTCAGGCTCTTTTCATTGCTAACTTTCTTCAGGAGCTCTGGCAGTCTCAGTTGAGTCTCATTTTTGCTTGCAAGGAATATCACCCATGTGTACCTGGAGAAGTCATCAACAACAACAAGTGTATATTTTCTCCCATTGATACTTACAGGGGTTACTGGACCAAAAAGATCCATATGTAACAGTTGAAGTACTCTGTCAGTAGAGGTTGCTACTTTGCTTTTGAAAGATGCCTTTACTTGCTTTCCCTCCTGACAGGCTTTACAGATATGTTCTTTGTTGTATACTTCATTTGGCATTCCTTCTACCAGTCCATGTCTTGCTATCCTGTTCATCATCTTGAAGTTCAGATGACTTAGCCTTTTGTGCCATAGCCAATTAGTGTCAGTTGAGCTCTTAGCTATAAGACATGCATTTGGTTTGCAAGACTTCCAATCTGCAAGATAGACATTTCCCTTTCTTGACCCAGTTAGTAATACCTGTTGTGAAGATACATTCTTAACAAAACACAGGTTACATGAAAATTCAACACTGTATCCCTTATCACAGAATTGACTTATGGACAAGAGATTATGCTTAAGTCCACTGACAAAGAATACATTGCTTACCCTTACTGAGCCAATAATTAAAGTACCATAACCTTTAGTGGCTCTTTGTGAGTTGTCACCAAAGGTGACTTGTGGACCTTCTTTCTCAACAAATTATGTCAGGAGATCTTTGTTGCCAGTCATGTGCCTAGAACATCCACTGTCCAAGTACCAGACTGATGATTTAAGAGCTTCTCCTTTGTTGAGGTCCACTGAGCCCTGCAATCACAGATCAAGCTTTAGGTACCCATTTGGTGTTGGGTCCTACAAGGTTAGCTGTACCTTTCGGAATCCAATTTTGCCTCACAGTTCTAATCACTTTAGATTGGCTAATTTGTCTTCCATAAACATCTACATAGATTGTTATCTCCCTAGGTGCCTTGGGAGTAAACTTTCTATGGGTGTCAGCCTTTGAAGGAACAGGAACCTTCTTCATATTCTTTCTTTTTGGCTTGGGTGCACCTGGTCTTGGTTTTTGTTGATAAAGGTATAAAGGACCTTTTCCTTTAGGGACAAAAGGACTAGGTCTTCCATATGAGTCATTCCTTGAGGACTGCTCATGCCTGGGTGTTCTCAGCTGAGGTTGCTTCATCTGTGAAGACCTCGGCTGATAGTACCTCTGCTGAGATCTAGTTTGATAAGTCACCTGAGCCTTTCCATTTGGTTTTGGCTTAGATTTACTTTTCTTTTGAATGATCTCAGCTGGTCTTTTTCCTTTATCCACAGTCTGTGGTTGAAATGTCACAGACTTGACAAAAACTCTCTTTGTGCCACTTGAAGAAGCAACACTCAGAGGACCTTCTGAAGGTTTTGGAATAAAGCCTATCCTACAATTGTTATTAGGATTGGTTTGAAAATTTTGGATCTCCTCTATGGCAAGAGAGGGTTTGTTTAGAGCATCAATCCTTTTTAACAAGGTCTCTTCAGATTTTTATAAGACATCAATTTTCAGGAGAGAATCCTTTATTTGGCTTACCAATTTTAAGTTCTCTTCAGTTAACTTTGTCTTAGATTCATTGAGATCTTTTATCAGTTGATCTCTACCATTTCCTTGACTTCTAAGGGTTTCCACCTCTTTTGTCAGTTCAATGGTAGATTTGGCTTAGTTCAGGTCTGCTTGATTCCCAGACTCTATTAACTTGGAGTTTTCACTCAAGAGTTGTTTGTTCTCATCTTGAAGATAGAGACTTGCTTCTTGCAACCTTGAGAAATCAATCATCAATTGTTCCAAAGCGGACTGAAGATTGAGTTCCTCAGTTGACTCTGAGCTTAGCTCAGGTGTGTGTTCTAGAGAAATGGATGGTTTAGATTGTACCTCTGGTTCTTCTCTTGCCATGAGGCACATGTCATCTTCACTGCTATCAGAGAATAGTTCATCAGGTGACTCCAGATCAACATCCCCAGCCATCATGGCTTTCCTTTCTCCATATCTTCTGTTTCTTTTGGCTTGCCTTTCCTTTCTTTCTTTAGTGCTCAGTTGAGGACAATCATATTGAAAGTGCCCAATCTTCTTGCACTGAAAACACCTGTTGGCATCATCATTCTTTTCCTCAGTGGACTCTCTGGTCTTTGATGATGATCCTTCAGCCTTGGTGTAATTCTTGTATTCCTTCTTCTTCTCCAGCTCAGATGAGCTTTTCTCTCCTTCTCTGGTGGTCTTTTGTGGGTAACTTCTACCTTCCCTGTTATCCCTATAAAATCTTTTATACTTGCCAAAGCGGTTGTTAAGTTGTTCAAACCTTCTAGCCATCAGGCTGAGTTCCTCCTGCATCTCAGCCTTGCTTTGTGACTTGCTTGCCTTTGTACTCTTCTGAGGCTTTGGGGATTTTGGCTCAGACTCCTTGGCTTTGAAGGCTACTCCCTTCTCAGCTGAGGTCTCATCAGGAGCCCTTTTCCTGTTCAGATCAAACTCATAAGCCTTGAGTTCAGAGAATACCTGTTGCATAGACATGCTGGATAGATCCTTGGTATTCTGCATCATCACAGAGTACACATCCCATCTTGAGGTTAAACCTCTCAGGATCTTTAAGGCAACCTCCCTCTTGGTATAGACTTTACCCAGAGAATTTATCTCATTCATGATGTCTGTGAACCTCCCATCAAGCTGGTCTATGGTCTCAGTGGACTCCATGGTGAACTGCTCATACTTTTGAACAGCTACTGAGAGCTTGTTCTTCTTTATCTTGTCAGTTCCTTCACACATGAGAGCTAGAGTGTCCCATAGTTCCTTTGCAGTCTTGCAGTGGATCACTCTTCCCATTACAGAATCTGGAATAGTGGTGTAGAGAATGTTCATGGCTATGAAGTTGAGGTTGTTTCTCCTCCTCTCATCTGCAGTGAAGTTGTCTCCATCTTTGTGCCATTCTTCTCTAGGATCTGCAATAATTTCAGCTGTAGTTCTAGGGTTAGGTGTCATAAACACAAATGGACCTTTAGTAATAACCCTTAACATTTCATCATGCACACAGGCAAGATGAGCTCTCATTCTGATCTTCCAGAAGTCATAGATTTCCACTGAGAATTGTGGGAGCTTGTGATGAGACATATGGTTCAAGGGATTAACTCCCATGTTGTTCTCTGCTGGTGGTGCTACCCTAGCTGCATTGTCAGCCATACTATAACAACAAGTTTATCAAAAGATCAATTCAGGTGACCTTAAAAAAATACCTTTACGCACAAGGTATACTTAGAACAATGGTCTTTTGAACCACTGCTCTGATACCAATTGTTGGTCCCGAAACGAGTAAACAGGTGTATGGGGGGGAATACACCTGTTATTACAAATTAAAACTTCTTGTAAAACTTATCAGGTTACTTAAGACAGTAGCTCGTCAGTGGACTTGAGGTCTGCTGAGAGTTACTTTGTGAAAGCTTACTGAGATAATACCTCCACTGAAAGCACAAGACTTTCAGTTGAACTACTATCTAATTAGCTTTCAGTTGCAGATTAGTGAGCCCTTAGAAAACTCGTTTCACTTTGATAAACTTTGAGATTAACACACACTTAGGAAAGCAGATAATAAGAACACAAGGTATAAAGTGGTTCAGAGATGAATCTCCTACGTCCACTGTCCTGATCAAACAGGAGAATTCCTTTCACTTGGAATTCCTTGTGTTATAGTGCCAAGGTGCACTGATCAACTAATCCTCTCTTAGGATGATTGATCACTAGGAAATTCCAGGTCCTAGTTCCCAAAACAAACCAGCTTTCAGACTGATACAACAATCAGCTTACTAACACCACTTAACACTAGCTCTCAACCTAAACACTGAGTAGGGTTTTGGTTCCAACCATTTTGAGATAATCCTTACAAGTTTAGCTCAAGGCTTAGGATTGGATTATCTCTTTCTAAGATTTGGATATAGCTTTTAAGCTTGGTTACAGAAGGTTTGTTATGCTCTCTACAAATGTGAAACACTTGGGAAACAATGATAATTTCGAGTGCTTCTTAGTTGTTATGAATGTAGAGATAACTTTGATCTTGTGAGTTTCCCGTGCTTGGAAATGTGCATGTCCTTCTGTATTTATAGGCTTCCTTGAAAATCTTCCCGTTGGATTTGAATCTTCTCAAGTAAGTCTTCTTGTATCTGATTGGTTCAAACGGCTCTATTTGAAGCTTTAAGTCTTGTCAAGAAACGGCTGCAAAAACCATGCTTGTTCACCAGCTTTCTGTAGATTACTAGGTGAAGGACTTTTGGTACTTGTCAGGCTGGGGCAGGTCGGCTGTCAGTAAGTACACTGACGTGTCATCTTCTCATTGGACCTTAAGTCTGCGTGCCCAGATTCTTGTCTTGCTTTAAGGTGGAACTCCTCTGAGAGAACCTTCTTATTCCTTCATTTATTGAAGCTTCACTGAAATTCATTTTGCCTTGTTCCAACCAGATTAACTAACAGCTTTGAATGTGTTTTAGCATTAACAGTACTTTGTTAGTTCTTTATCAGTGGACCTTTGTCCTCTCCTGATAGTTTAGTCTTAGTGAGAATGCACTTAGAAAACATTCAAGACTTAGACTTCTTTCTCAGATCACTTAGTCTTCAGCGGACTTTTATTTTCAGTGGACTTCATCTTCAGCAGACTTCATACTAAAAATACACTCTAGTTTTTACTAACTGCACTCCAGTTCTTAACACTTTGAACTGTTTAACTAAACATTAACTCTACTGAATAATTTACTTACAAAACAACTTAGGAGGGACATGTTGGCATCTAATCAAAACATAAGTCTTATACATTTTCCCAACATTGTACATCTGTGCTAGGGACTATCACTTGTTTAGGTGTGGGGGAGATATTTTGGTGGTTGATTTTTGAATTCAAAATTCCATGCTCCGTTGAGTTGAGTCTAATAACTTGAAGAAGGTTAGGTGTGATTGATAATTTTCTTTGGTATAAAGTGAAGTATTTTATTGATCTTGATAATTGAATGAATGAAAATGTGCAAGATTCAATACAATAGCCGTTTTATGTGAGCTTTTGAGCCTTAAAGAGCAATACATTTATATCATGCTCCATTTTTTTCGTGCTATGAGTGATCAAACATGATGTGTACATTCTAGAACTTGCTTTGTTATGCATTTTGAGACCAATTCACGCATTGGAATGATAAGGGCACTTAGGATAACCCTTTTGAAAGCCTTTTATTTAAAACTCTACCTTTGTTAATTTTTTCCACTAGTTTGCCCCTTTGAGCTTATGACCTTTTTGTTTCTTCACACATATATGATAAGCTTATATCCCGTTTATTCTATTTGGCCAATATTTTGAACCCTTCTTGTCAAGAAGTTTGAATGAATTGCATGTGCCAATGGTGGATTTTGATTGTGATTGGAGAAGAGGGGTTTAAAAAAAGTAGAAAAAGAAAAAAATGTGGCAGAAAAGAAAGAAAAAAAAAAGCCACGGTGGGAAGAGTTGAAAAAAAAAATGAGAAAAGTGTTGTTATTTTGTTGGGGAAAGCTAATGTGGTGATTACTTGGTACATTAATTCTTGATGTATTTGAAAATTAACCAAGTGAAGTGAGAAAATGAGTAGGGGTGATATGTATTGAAAAGTGTAATGAATGGGGGTGAATTTCTTATGCGTGCTTTGAATTCACAACTTCTTGATTCGATATAGCCCAAATTCTATTCCTTATCCTACCCCTGACCAAAGCCCCATTACAACCTTTCTAAAGACCCTTTGACTTTTGCATGATATTCATGAAATAGTGGTGGAGATTTGATATATAAGCAAGTTTATGGTAATGGCATGTTGTGTTTTGATATTGAGTGATTTTTTTTTTGTTCCCTTTCAAACACTTGAGGGAATTGAGTGATATCCTCGTGAGGTATTGAATCTTTGCACATTTGACTTTGTGATGTTATTGGGTATTGATGAGGGGCACTTATTTAGTCCTAAAAATAATGTCATGATCACTCTATCTTTTGGATTGTTATTGACTCAAGTTTTCACGGTTTGATATTTTGGATTTCGGGTCTTGAAAATAAGTAGTTTTTTTGAAGTGCTTCTTGCTTTTGTCTAGTACATACTTGAGGACAAGCATGGTTTAGGTGTGGGGGAATTTGATAAGTCGAGTTTAGCATGTAAATTTGGTACTTATTGTGATTATATTATGTAATTTACTTTGCTATTTTGTTCGTATTATCCGACTTATTTTATTGTAGGCCAGTTTGCTTTGATTTGGTGTTTTCTCTTATTTGTAGGCTGTTTTGGACCCGTTTTGATGAAGGATGAGGCGAGTCAATTTAAGAGCAGCCGATTTTGGGGATTTGAGTATTAAAGCTAGCAAATTTTGTGTGCATTAATTTATTAGCTCTTTTAATTGGGACATTATGACAATTTATGTGGTGCTTTTATGAGGGAAGAAAATGGGGAATTACAATAAATTGTTGTCCTTATATATGGAGGGGATGAATGTGTACATAAGGGGAAGTCTTGAGGAGTCTTAGAGAGTAAAAAATTCTGGAGAGGGAGAACGTACTCACACAAACATACACATGAGAGTTTGTGACATTTCATAGCCATGTTTGGAACCTTTTATGATTTGAGATTCCTTAATAATTGACGGTTTTTTTTACTCTATCTTAATTTCTTCGTTATTTGGTTAATGCTATGCATGTAATATTTATTAATTTTGTAAGCTTGATCACCTTGCTTGATTAATTTAGTATTCATAGCTAGATTATATGATATAATCCGTAATTGTTATATGCATGTGGTCATAGTAGCAAATAGGGCAGAACACCCTAGGGATAACGAAGTCTAGGTTGTATGATTCGGACGTTCCGCTTTCGTAGCCTAGTTTGCTCTATTGTTTTGATTCATTAATGCATTCAATAAATTGAATCTCGAATACATGTTTTGGGTTTATTTATTTGGATAGGTTAATTGAGGGTCGTACCTTCTAATTAATTACACTTAAGAAACAATTCGGACTAGTTTGGTCATACCACTGGTCTAGGGGCAAGATTTGAATAGAGTGGAAAAATATCGTTAGTTTTTAATTGAGTTGAGAATTATTTATGGAGAAGCTATCCGAGAACTAGAATGTTTTTTTATTTATTGATTTCCTTTTATTATGCATTCTAGTAGTTATAGAATATCAAACCAAAACACCCCCCATTTTATTTGTTTTCTAACACGATTTATTTAATTAAATTACACTATTCCTCGTGGGTTCGACCCCTTGCTTACCCTACTACATTAGTGGGTTAGTTTAGGTGATTTATTTTTGGGTGCCTGCGACAGCACACCATCCCACATTTACCACTACAAGAAAATGCATTTTTTGTAGCGAAATATTTGGTTACAAGAAGTTCATTTTTGATTACGAAAATCTTTTGTAACAAAATATTTGTTAAAAAAGTTGGTCCTTTAAAGTTCGTCGCAAATAAATTTTGTAACTAAAAACAATCAATTTAGTTACCAATACAATTGTAATGAAATCATTTTCGTTACAAAAGCTTTAGTTGCAATAATCAAAGTTTCGTTACTAAAAATTATTTTCGTTACGAATAAATTGTTACATAAAACCATATTTTAGTTTTAAATATTTTTTTTGTCAAGAATATTTGGTTACATTTACAATCTCATTTTATTAAAAAAATTGGTTACAGATAACGTATTGATAAAGGGTCATAATGCAAACGACCATACGACCACCTATGATAAACCTTATAAATATTCATAACATAGTACTTTATTTTTTAAAAATAACAATTCTCCAAATACATTAAAGTCAACAATATCATTAACTCAAAATAAACACTATCAATGTGTTTGAACATTTTATTGTGAATAATAACATTAAATAAAAAAAGTATCAATAAAAATTTTTGAGTTGAATTTGAAGTCTTGATTTGTCTTCTTATCCCACGGTCAAATTGAAAGTTCATGTTCCTATAAAAAATACACAACAATAAACCAATAAGTGTGATATTATAAAAGAGAAGGAAAAGTGGAATTTAATATATAAATCGATTCCAGAGGTAAGAAACAAATCTGACTCAAGGTTAATCCCAACCTTACAAGAAAAAACCCGAAAATGGCTGAAAAACAATGAGATGAAAAAATATAACAAACTACTTGAGCTAAGCCTATATAAGCCAACCACAAAATCTCAATCACAACTTTGTCTCTAAACCTCTGTATAAATTAAAACATGAGAATTACAAAAATAAAAATCTCCACCCATTAAAATTTCAAAATAAACAACAATTAAAATGCAGAACTTAAACACAACTCTTCATATAACTACCAAATTCAACCACAAATACCAAAAGAAAATGAATCCTAAACGAACACAACCATTCTTTAAGTTTTCAATACCCGATGACTATGGTGGCTTTGTCCAAGCACAATACTTCATCGATCATTTTAAAATACCATAAGATTAAGTTTATAATGTTCAAATATAAGTTTAGTACATAGATAAAATATGATATTCAACTTAAGATTTGAACACAAAATGCAGGAGGAATTATAACTAATAAGACATCTAAAGAGAAAAGAGTAAAATCAACAAAAAATTTGAGAAAAAGTAATGACAAGTACCTTAGGATAAATTTTGTGTGCACAAGCCCAAAAGCATATGTTTCATGGCATTTACACTTTCTTTCAGGCTTTCTATCTTAGCATTTTGCTTCGATATCACTTCATCTTGCCTTAACCGCTGCTCTTCATTATGCTTAATGTGTTCTTGTTCAGACTTGATAAGGGCGCAAGCCTCTTGTAACTCTTCTTGAGTCCTAGATAAGTTCTCTTCGGTTTTCTTAAGCTGAGCTGGTTCACATCTTATTCTCTTATTCTTCCTTGACACCACTACCCCGTATCCTATGCCTCGTTCATATCCACTACGGGTACCAAGTATATGCTCAACGTCATTTAAATATAGGCCTGCTTTTGAATATACTTCTAGCTAGCTTGTCCTCATGCATTCATATAGCAATCTCTAACTACAAACGGTCATATTGCATACGTAGTTTATTAAATTAAAACTCAATTTTAAGATTGTTTTGTCTAGCTTTCAAAAAGAAGATTGTTTCGTGTAGAGTTTTATTGTAAATTATATTTGAGTAGGTCTTGTATAAGACCATCTCATGGTATGAGACAATGAGAATGGGTATGAGTAGGGTATTGGCTCATTAACACTTTGGTAGGGGTAGGGGTTAATTTATGATGTCTCATACAAGTTTTTTTCATTATATTTATATCAAAGTTTGGATAATCTATCTAATACAAAAGACGCAAGCTACTATTTGAAACTAATCATAAGATTACACAAATTAAAGCATTGAGAATAAAAGAACTGGAGAACAAAGTAATCATCCCAATCTGAAAAATTAAAACTCAAGAATTTGATGCTAAATCACAGTTGAACGAACACAATTTGCGATATCTATTAAAAATACTAAGAGCATAGTGAAAAAAGGACAGAGAAAAGGAGAAAAACATACCTGGAAATTAAAATCCTCCTTAGTTACGCCCAAAATTACTTCCAAATTTGATGCTGAATTAATAGTGCTTCTTCCCCAATTGAAGAATTTCGCGATGTCCCCCCAAAAAAGCTGAAGGAATTCGTTGAAATTTAAAAGAAATTTGTGATTTCCTTTTCAAAACGTAATGAATTTCGTCTCGAATTATTTAGTACGGAAAATAAATTTTGGGCTTTCCGCCAAGTCTGGCCGCCATCGGTCTGTTCCCTCAAATCTAAAAATTCATCAAAGTGTTTTGATCCTTTCCCAAGTTATTTTATCTTATGAGGAATGGGTGTGCGTATACCTTTAATTATATATATTTAAACCATATAATATAATATATAATATTATATTTAAGCGGATATATAAAAAAATCATATATATATATGATATATGATATATAATATATAATATTATATTTAATAGGAATGATGTACATGTACCTTTATCATTTAAAGAATATACTTTTCCTTAAATAAGATATAAAAATACTATATATTTTAATAATAACAAAATATACTCAAATTTTCAAAATATAAGATTAACGTTTTTTCATAATATTTTTTCTTATAATACTTTTCTATTTTTAATTAAAGTATGTCTTGTATAAGATCATCTCACACTACAACAAAATATAAAATTGCCTACGAAAATTGTCAATATAGCTATGAAATTTCCATAAAAAAAATTCGTAGTAGAGATTGTTGGAGTTATACGTGAAAGTATGCTTTCACTTTTAACAACTCATGTATTGAACACTTATTTATGAGAATAAATCTTTTATCACATTTGCTTTAGATATGATTGAATGTTGAATGTTTATTGCAACCAGTTCATTATAAGTGGTACATGTTACATTGCAGTTAATGTGGTGATACCCGATCATGGAAGATCACATTAACGGTTTCCTTGTAACTAAACGTACAAATTTACGACCTAGGTAGAATTGAACAATACGCCGTGAAAGATCGATGTGTACATCTCAGATTGACTTGTCTTGACCAAGAGATTGCACTAGCACATTTAGTATGTGTTGAAGAGGACCTACAGCGAGGATAAATTCTTCTGTTCTGAAATGTGAAAAATTAAACCTCAGTGGTTATTGATTTTTTAATCTCCATCACTTAAATAGGACCGTGTGTGCTTAATGGTTACTGCTTTGATTAATGTTGGGTGAGAATTATCGTGACTTCGAACCTTGTACTTTGGGCAGTAATATTAATCATACGACAGTTGCTAAGATTTAATACGGAGAAACGCGTGCGGGTACGGCTCGTGTGATTTGTTCCCTTGGTGGGCTCAGAAGTTTTATCGTACCAAATCTTGCAAGTGAAGAATTAGTTTCTTCGGTACGGATAATAATGTTGAGCTGTCTTTACTCCAAGGTGAAAGATGTTAATTAATTTAGAGATATTCAGAAGCTTAATTAATTAATGGACTTGATAATCTTAAATGCGGGAAATAATAACCGGCAGCCCACATTATCGTAAAATGGTTAAGATGGATAGTGCAATATTAGTTTATTTGTGGTACTAATTAATATTAATGCGCTGAATGATATTGGGGCTCAATATTGAAATTCAGAAGCCCATTGGAGGTCCAATCTTAATTCTCCTAAAGGCCCCTCAAGTAGCCCATTAAGTAGCCAAATAATGATAATGTGATTAAAATAAAATAAAATATAATTTGCTGATTTTTCTTGTATTTTTCGAAAAAGATATATTAGGAGAAAGAAAAGATCTTGTTGATTTTCTTGGAAAGATATTATGGAAGATAAGTATTTTCGGAATACAAGATTATCTCATATATTCAAGAAGATCCAAATCTTGGATTCTTTCTTTAATATTTTCGAAAATAAGCTTATATGAGAAGATGAGATTTTTATGGAATATTTTATTATGGAGAAAAGAATATATGGGATATATTCAAGATTTCTTGGAGGCCAAGAAAAAGATTTTCTCTCCCCTATTCCATGTGAAAATTTCGAAATCCCCTCATCTATATATAGGGGATGATTATTTCATCTCCAGTTTACAGTTTCACAGCGTTGAAAAAAAATCAGCAATAATATTTTTTTCTTTCTTCCTTGTTATTCTATTTGCTTGTGAGCACTTCCCACCGGTGAACAAACATGGCGAAAGGGACATACTTGAGAAGGTCTTTTGGTTGATAGCACGATCGTGATAGTCTCGTTGTTATCAAAGGCCACATCTACAAAAGGTACGTAGTCACATAATCTCTTAGTTTTCCGCCATAGATTTTATGTGAATTAATTCAACATGCATGATGATAAAATTGTTGTTAGAATTCTTATTTGAATTAATTAGGATTAATTCATGCTAGTAATAATTGAATTTAAATTCGTATTTAATAATCATCCCGAATAGATTCCGGGCACCCCTATTTTCCAAACAACTGGTATTAGAGCCACAGTTTCGAGGTCTGATCTTTAAATTGGAATTGAAATTGGATAGTAGAATTGCTAGATCTTTTTAACAGGTATCCAATTTTCATGGTTTTTAATGTTTATTTTTTTCATGCGTGTGAATTAATTTTTTTTAATTCGATTCGTTCGAATTCCTTTTTCTCGTGAGAAAATCCACGAGTAGATTAGTTGGTTTTATTTTGATTTGATCATTGTAATAGACTAGTCTAGATCTAGTTTTTATTTATTTTTTGTAAATAAATTGTAACCAGATCGAGACGAAGACAGAAACGAAAAATTAAAGATGACGTACCTGGACGATGCATGCATGCGTGGCGCGTGCATGGACGTGGAATTATGCACGGGGTGGAAAACGAGAACGAACGACAAAACCCAAAGCACGGCGTGCGCAAGACGCACGGCTCACGGGCGCGCCCGCGAGGCACTGCCTCTCGGTGCTCAGCACTCGACGCCTCGGCTGTCGTGGCCGAGAGGCGCACGGCCCACCTCCATGGCCAACGCGCGCCGGATCTCGGACCTTGGAATTTTTTTTCTCGTTCTTATTTTTTTGGTGTGATTCCAAACATCGTCCCGAACCCCAAACGAAGTTGTTTTGATGAAGTGTTGCTGTTCGAGTGGGAGCGTGTCGAGACGAATGATGAAAAGCAACAAGGACGATTTCTCGCATCAAGACGTGAAGAAAATTAAATCGTGATAATTGGATTTGAGTGCTCCAATGTGTTTAATTTTGTTTTGATGGATGTTTTATTTCGTGCACTTATTATTATTTGATAATATGTGCTTGCTGATTTTAATTGTCCAAGTAAACCCTTACTTTCAAAAATTACTAAGTATGTTTCTTTAATCACAATTTTATTCAAGATATTAAAATTGGATTAATTTGACCTTCATAGTTTATTTATTTGTGAAGTCTTTTTGGAATACATTTCTCCCTCGGATCGGTTAAAAGGATGGATTTCACATGAATAAATTTCGAAAGGATGATTGTGGATTATTACTAGTGGTGGTATTGACCCTCACCACGAGTGGCTTGCTCAAAGCGAAATAATAATCCTGTATTGAATTATGGTTATTACTTAGGCATAAGAAATTGATATTAACTTACTCCCCTCGGAGTCCCTGTCAATTTTTATGTGGTCAAAGTGGGAGCTAACTATTAATTTTGAATTAAGAATTTGTAACTTTCAAGTTTGTGATCCGCTTGAATGTGTTTAAATGTATAGACCATCCCTCGTGGCACATTTAAATTATTTCGAGATATTGGCTGATGCATGATTATATTATTTTAAGGTTTCAATATAATTGATGTGATCGAATTACGTGATAATTACGTATTTTTCTAGATATTAATATGAATGTATGTTTTATTCTCATTTCATCATGTCGCAACCTTTTAATCCACTGTTTAGTATACTTTAAGTTAACAAACTTTCTGGAGAGAATTATATCGATTGGAAATGTAATTTAAATTTTTTCCTTATTGCATAAAAATACAATTGGGTTATTCACGTTAATATACCCGGCAAGTCTAATGATAAGTCAAGCAATGGGAAAAGGCAGTTTATGATTGGGAGCATGACAGTGAACACATGAAGTGCATCATCTTGAAATCTCTGTCTGAGGATTTTAGGCGCATTCATGAAGACATTGTATCCGCTGTTGAAATCATGGAAAACCTTGAAGAGATGTCTTCACATCAGAAACCCATAACTAATCAGTTCACCAAACATGACTCGGTCAAGTTGGAAATGGTGGAGGGAACGCCCGTGAGGGAGCACGTTCTTGAGATTATGCCATACCTTAACAAGTTGGAAGTACTTGGTGCGTATTTTGATGTCCCTTCTCAGGTCGATTTCATACTCCATTCTCTTCCGAAAAGTTTTGAGCAGTTTCAACTGATCTGTCAGATGAATGAACGGACAAGTCATTAGCCCGAGCTCTTACAACCTTTAGTTTCAGTGGAGGTGATAATGGAGCACCAGTCTAGTGCTATGGTGGCTAATGGTCCGTCTACCTCTTTTGGTCCCAAGGGAGAGAAAATGAGGAAGAGAACCAAAGGCCGGACCCAAGCAAATCCATTTGTTGTAAAAGGCAAAGCCAAGGCTAGCACCTAAGGGGAAGTGTTTTAACTGCGGTAAGAGAGGACATTGGAGGTCTGCATGTTCCAAGCCTAAGAGGCTAGGAAAGTTAGGTAATTCACACGCCCTAGTTGTCGAAACTTGTAAAGCGGCGTATGCTGTCCATTAGTGGATAGTGGATACGAGAGCCGCTGATCACATTTGTTTCATTTTTGCATGGGTTCAAGTTAACCCAACGACTTAGCGGAAGTGAGATCCCCATCACACGGGGCAATGCTACGAGAGTGGCAGTTGATGCAGTGGAAGAAGTGTGCCTATCTTTTGAAGATAGAGTTATGGTCTTGAGAGATGTTCTTCATGTTCCTAGTTTAGGAAGAACTCAACCTTCAGTTCCTAAACTGTTTTGAATAGATACCCAGTTTCTTTTAATAAGGATGTTATTATTTTTTGAAACGACGAGTTTATCTGTTCCGGAACATTGTTGGATGATCTTTATACCATTAATTGGGCACACCACTCATAAATTGAATCTAATAACACATCCACTATTTCAAGTTATAAAAGGAAGCATTCTTTCTGATATGAATGAAATACTTCTATGGAATCTTAGATTAGCTCATATTAATCTAATGCGAATACAAAGATTGGTGAAAGACGGATCCTTGGAGTTTCTTCAAGTTGAGCCGTTTCCAACTTGCGAATTCTGTTTAGAGGGTAAAATGACAAATAGAGGGCATTTGGAGCCAAGGGGATTAGAGCCACGGAAGTGTTGGAACTCGTTCATACCGATGTGTGTGGTCCAATAACGATCAAAGCGAGAATGGAGTATGAGTATTTTATCACCTTCATTGACGATTACTCGAGATATGGGTACATTTACCTTATGAGGCATAAGTTCAAGGAGTTTAAGGCCGAAGCTGAGAAACATAGGGAAAAGAGTATCAAGTTTCTATGATCAGATCGTGGAGGCTAATACCTCAGCGATGAATTCTTGAACTACTTATCGGATGAAGGGATCGTATCCCAGTTAACCGCACCGGGAACCCCTCAACAGAACGGTGTGACGGAACGAAGGAATCAAACTCTTTTTTAAATGGTCAGATTCATGATGAGTTATTCAGATTTACCCAAGTCATTTTTAGGGTAATGCCTTGGAAACAACGACTTACATTCTAAACTTGGTGCCATCCAAATCGGTTCCTAAAACTCCATTAGAATTGTGGACTGGGCTTAAGCCTAGTTTGAGACACATGAGTATCTAGGGGTGTCCGGCATATGTGCTAGACAAGGAAGCCGGTAAATTGGATCCACGTTCGGAATTAAGGTTGTTTATAGGATATCCCATGGGAACGAATGTGTGTATGTTCTATAGTCCCAAGGATCAAAAGACCGTATTTTGTACACACTTTAAATTCTTGGAAGAAGACTATAGGAACAATAGAAAGCCCAGAAGTGAGATTACCTTAGGCGAATTAAGAGGGCAAACTCCGATACCAAGTATACAAGATGATGTACCACACGTCACACCTTCACAAACGGAACCTCATCGTAGTGGGAGGTTTGTTAGGCAACCCGAGAGATTCATGGGAATAGGAGAATCTTCAAATTTGATTCCCGGTGATGAATCAGACCCATGGACTTACGACGAGGCAATCCAAGACAAAGACGCAGATTCATGGCAAACCGCAATGGAAGCCGGGATGGGTTCGATGGATCATAATCAAGTGTAGGAGCTAGTCGAACCACCCATTGGGGTAAAACCCATTGGATGCAAGTGGGTACACAAGAGGAAAAGAGGACCGGACGGAAGGGTCGAGACCTTCAAGGCAAGGCTAGTGGCAAAAGGGTATACTCAGAAAGAAGGGATCGATTATGAGGAAACCTTTTAGCCTGTAGCTATGCTTAAGTCCATCCGTATTCTCTTGTCGATCACTGCGCACCTAGAGTACGAGATCTGACAAATGGATGTTAAGACGACTTTCCTTAACGGAAGTCTTAACGGGTTAGATATCTAAATGCAACAACCCAAGGGCTTTATTGAAAAAGGTCAAGAGAATCTCGTATGCAAGCTCAAGAGATCCATTTATGGACTTAAGCAAGCATCGCGTACTTGGAACCAGTGTTTTGATCAAATGATTAAGTCTTATGGGTTTGATCAAAACGAGTTCAAAAGTTGTGTGTATAAAAAGTGTGATGGAACTGCGGTGGTAGTCTTAGTATTACACTTAGATGATATTTTGCTCATTGGAAACAATGTAAAGGTATTGTCAGATGTAAGGGTATGGCTATCAAATCAGTTTGATATGAAGGACTTAGGGAAAGCCGGTCACATCCTTGGGATCAAGATCACTTGAGATCACAAGAGAAAGATGTTGGACTTATCGTAAGTTTCATACAAAGACACTGTTTTGAAGCGTTTCAGCATGCAAGATTCCAAGAAAGGTTTTGTACCTTTTAGGCACGGAACCCATCTATCAAAAGAAAGAGGCCCTAAGACGCATATGGAGATAGATGACATGAAAGGCGTTCCGTACGCTTCGGGAATAGGAAGCCTTATGTATGCAATGTTGTGTACGAGACCGGATATCTGTTTTTGCCTCGGGCATGATGGCTAGATATCAAAGTAACCCCGGGAAAGCTTATTGGACTGCAATTAAATGCATTATGTAGTTTCTGAAAAGAACTAGCGATGGAATGCTGATTTAACAGTCAGACAATCTAATTCTCATGGGATGCACGGATTCAAATTTCCAATCAGATATAGAATCCAGAATATCTACCTCGGGTAGTGTGTTTTGCATGGGAGAAGGAGACATGACATGGAGAAGCGATTAGCAGAAATGCATCACCGATTCGATCATGAAAGCCGAATAAGTAACTGCTTGTGAAACAGCGAAATAAGCGGTTTGGCTCAAGTACTTCTTAGTGGACTTGGACGTTATTCCGAATTTGCCCAGCATAATCACTGTCCATTGTGATAATGACGGAGCAGTTACAAATTCAAGGGAACCGAGAGCCCACAAGGCCAGCAAACACATTGAAAGAAAATAGCATCTTATACGAGAAATCGTTAAGAGAGGAGATAAAGAGGCGGCAAAGATAAACGTCGGAGGACAACCTAGTATATCCATTCACAAAGGGTCTGCCTCAGAGTACATTCGAGAGACATGTGGATGGAATGGGAGTCAGGACTATTGCCAATCTGCTTTAAGTATAAGTGGGAAGAATTATTAGGTTAGTGTAGGGTGACATGAGATGTCACGTAGAGTTACTACACTAGACATGCATGATGTATACTAAAAAATAGACTTTAAGTATGAGTGGGAGATTGTTGGAGTTATACGTGAAAGTATGCTTTTACTTTGTATAACTCATGTATTAAACACTTGTTTATGAGAATAAATCTTTTATCACATTTACTTTAGATATGATTGAATGTTGAATGTTTATTGCAACCAGTTCATTATAAGTGGTACATGTTACATTGTAGTTATTGTGGTGATACCCGATCACGGAAGATCACATTAACGGTTTCCTTGTAACTAAACGTACAAATTCACGACCTAGGTAGAATTGAACAATCCGCCGTGAAAGGTCGATGTGTACATCTCAGATTGGCTTGTCTTGACCAAGAGATTGCACTAGCACATTTAGTATGTGTTGAAGAAGACCTACATCGAGGATAAATTCTTCTGTTCTGAAATGTGAAGAATTAGACCTCAGTGGTTATTGATTTCTTAATCTCCGTCACTTAAATAGGACCGTGTGTGCTTAATGGTTACAGCTTTGATTCATATTGGGTGAGAATCATCGTGACTTCGAACCTTGTGCTTTGGGCAGTAATATTAATCATACGACGGTTGCTAAGATTTAATATGGATCAACGCGTGCGAGTACGGCTCGTGTGATTTGTCCCTTTGGTGGGATCAGAAGTTTTATCGTACCAAATCTTACAAGTGAAGAATTAGTTTCTTCGGTACGGATAATAATGTTGAGCTGTCTTTACTCCAAGGTGAAATATGTTAATTAATTTAGAGTTATTCAGAAGCTTAATTAATTAATGGACTTGATAATCTTAAACGCGAGAAATAATAACCGGGGACCCATATTATCGTAATATGGATTAAGATGGATAGTGCAATATTAATTTATTAGTGATACTAATTAATATTAATGGGCTGAATTATATTGGGACTCAATATTGAAATTCAGAAGCCCATTGGAGGTCCAATCTTAATTATCATAAAGGCCCCTCAAGTAGCCCATTAAGTAGTCCAATAATAATAAGGTGATTAAAATAAAAGAAAATATAATTTGCTGATTTTTCTTGTATTTTCCGGAAAGGATATATTAGGAGAAAGAAAAGATCTTGTTGATTTTCTTGGAAAGACATTATGGAAGATAAGTATTCTCGGAATACAAGATTATCTCATATATTCAAGAAGATCCAAATCTTGGATTCTTTCTTTAATATTTTCGAAAATAAGCTTATATGAGAAGGTGAGATTTTAACGTAATATTTTACTATGGAGAAAATAATATATGTGATATATTCAAGATTTCTTGGAGGCCAAGAAAAAGATTTTCTCTCCCCTATTCCATGTGAAAATTTCGAAATCCCCACATCTATATATAGGAGATGTTTATTTCATCTCCAGTTTACAGTTTCACAGCGTTGAAAAAAAATCAGCAACAATATTTTTTTCTTTCTTCCTTGTTATTCTAATTGCTTGTGAGCACTTCCCACCTGTGAACAAGCAAGACGAAAGAGACATACTTGAGAAGGTCTTTTGGTTGATAGCACGATCGTGATAGTCTCGTTGTTATCAAAGGCCACATCCACAAGAGGTACGTAGTCACATAATCTCTTAGTTTTCCGCCATAGATTTTATGTGAATTAATTCAACATGCATGATGATAAAATTGTTGTTGGAATTATTATTTGAATTAATTAGGATTAATTCATGTTAGTAATAATTGAATTTAAATTCGTATTTAATTATCATCCCGAATAGATTCCGGACACCCCTATTTTCCCAATAGAGATTGCCTACAAAATTACCTACAAAAGTTTCTAATTATATAGACATTTTTCATTCTCTAACAATAAAAAAATTTGCCTATGAAATTTTCGTAGACAAATTATTTGTGGGTGAATTTTTGTAGGCAACTAGCTTGTAGATAATAAATGCCTAGAAATTTAATTTTGTAGGCAAATTACTTGTAAGTTGAAAAATGGCCTACATGATTTAAAAAAAAAAATTGTACGCAAATCGTATGAAATTCCACTATGAATTCTAATTTCATAGGCAATAATTTATTTTCTCGTATTGTCATGTCATGAGATAGTGGGATGAAATATAAATTTAGCAAGACGCTAATAATTTGACATGGGTAAGTGTTAATTTATGTTGTCTCATGTCATGAGACAGTCTCAAATTTTTTTTATCTTTTAATTATATAAATACGTACATTTCACTAATGTTTTTCAATCAATATAATATTTTTAAATATAACATTATTTTACATTTTTACTCTTATAAAACCGTATAAATATAATTTTGATTTTTATATACTTTATAAATTTTAGATGGTTATAACGAAAAGTCATTTTACAATTTGTAATTAACTTTTTACTATTTGTAACTATAAATACTTAATGTTATTTAAAGTAAGACTTTTGTAACGAAAAAAATAGTATCGTTACAATAAGTCATTTTTTTGTAACCATTTAATTGTTGGTTACAAATAAATTCGTTACAATGAATGCATTTTCTTGTGGTGACTATTTGTAACCAATATTTTACTAATTGTAATGATAAATATATAATGTTATTTAAAATAGAACTTTTTGTAATGAAAATAAAAATTCGTTACAATAAACCATCCTTTTGTAACCATTAAGCAACTAGATACAAATAAATTCGTTACAAAAAATGCATTTTCTTTTAGTGTACTTTCACATCATATGGAAGTTGCACATTTTCTAAGAAGAATAAAAAGAATTGTGAGTGTGGAGTTGAATAAAATTATACTCCCTCCGTCCACGAGTAAGTTTCTCATTTCTTTTTGTTGAATGATTTAAGAAAGTGTATTTGTTTATTAATATATTGTGGACCACATGTTGACTTTTGGGTTAAAGTAACGAATAATGTTGAAAAGTGAATTGAATGAGTGACACTTTTGCTAATATTGTGTGAATTTGAAGGTTAAAGTTTATATGTAGTAAAGTGTTATTTTTGCCATTTTATGGAATGAGAAGTTTACTGGGGGACGGCTCGAAAAGGATAGTGGGAAGTTTACTCAGAGACGGATGGAGTGATAATTTTATGGTTTATTGACTTTTGTGAGAGAATTTTTTTTTATGGGAAAATAATTACGGAACGTCTAAATAAGATAAGTGTGAAAGTAATAGCGGGATGAAGTTAGTATTAAATAATAAAAATGAGAAATATGTACTCGCTCCGTCCACTAATTTTTTACCCACTTTTCTTTTTGGATTGTTCACCAAATTTTTACCCATTCCCTTTTTGGAAATAAACACCACTCACAAACATATAAATGATTTTGGTTTGAGGGATTGTCTGAGATTGTCTTTATAATCTCAGGTAATCCCTTGATTGGTTTGAAGGATTGCACAAAACCATGATCCTAGATAGACTAAAACGACTTCGATCCAGAAAATTTGGTTCTAGCCCAAATATTCTGGTTCTAGTCTATCCATTTTTCGATAGTCGTTCTAATCCAATCCTAACTAATTCAATCCTACCCCGTAAACTAAATGACCATTTTATCCACTTTATCTACTTTTTCAACAAAATACTAATTTACATTAAATTTTGTGGATGAAGAGAGTATCATTTATCAAGCAAATATATAAGGGTTGAAAATTCACTCATTGCCTATTTTACTGTGACTTACTCAAAATGTTGCCTATTTATTAATATTTGACAATATTCTATATAAAACCTAGACCCCTTTTATACAATCCTGAAACATGAATTTTTTTGGACAATTGATATAATGTCACATTGATTGGGTTAAATTCGAATTCAATTATATGCATGCATCTAGATAATCCAGATTATTTCAGTGTATTGAAATTAAATATATAATGCTTTTTTTAATCGATTCAACCCACGTGTCTATATTCCGCGTGTATATTTTCCAGGCGCGGCATTTGAAATGCTATATATCAGTTGTAACCTAGCTAGCTCCCTAAACGCCACTATAAATTAAGCTGTCCTAAAAACTAGTCCAGCCGCACCAATTCTCCGATTTATTTCCAAATCCCGTTCCTTCATTTCGAAATGGCCAAACGCGTTAAATCCGAAGAAGCCTCGCTACCCGAGCCATTAATCCAATACATACAGTCTTTTCTGAGTGGCAAAGAAGCCGCTCAGACAACAGTCCTCTCCAAATCCTGGTACAAGGCCTGGTTAACTCGCCCCAACGTCGACTTCAATCAATCCGACTTCAGACAACTCATATTCGGTGACCCGGCAACCAACCCGTTTTCGATATATTCGAAGAAGACTCTGCAGAGGTACGCTGATTTAAACTTAAAAATCGAGAGTTTTAAGTTACGGATTAGCGGGTGGGAGAGGGCGGGTTTTTCTCTTGCTGACGTATTGATTTCGAAAGCAATTGAAATCGGAGCTGTCGATCTCCAATTTGAACTTTCTCCACCGACGCTGACGTGTACAATCCCACGTGGGGTGCTTGGATCCGAAACCCTGACCCGTTTATCTGTTACGGGTTGCAAAATTGAGGACGTGGAGGTACGTTGTTTGAGGCTTAAATCCCTTTATTTATGCCAAGTGTGGTTGGAAGAAGATATGATATGTGATGTGCTTTTGAAGTGTCCCTTGATAGAGGATTTATCGTTAATAGAATGCAAGTCTTTTTCAAAAATTCAGAATATACAAAATAATAATTTTGTAACCGGGAGAAGGAAAATGCTAGCATTGAGTTCTTTGGTTGAGTTGCATAAGTTGAGGCGTTTGTCTTTGGAGAAGGTGAAAATAAGTACATTTTTTTTCTCCGATTTTTCGTCTAGATTTCCTTGCCTTAAAAAATTGGATGTTCATTATTGCTTTGGGTACAAAGAAATACAGATTTATAGCCATTCGCTTGAGTTGATAAGCTTTGCTCAGAAATCGGTCCTGAAGGCCAGCTTTGATGCTCCCAGTTTACGTAAATTTAGTTTTGAGGGTAGAAGCGTGCTGCCTTCCCTAGCTTTTAATACAGTTTCAAGGGAATGGGAATCCGATATATCTATATATTGCAAAAGTCCTAGCTATTCATGGTTCCTTAACTTGAATAGAATGTTGACGAAATTAAGCTCGTCAACAATTTACCTCTCCATTGATTTTCAATGTGGGGAAAGGAGCTTTGATTTCACTGGAGAGATTGAAGTTTTGCCGGTAGTGCAGAATTTGACGCTGCATGCGTCGTGCAGAGTTTTTGACGCTCTTTTGGATGGTATTTTTTGGAGCTGTCGTCCTTTGTTCATAATCCTACACTGGTTGCCAGGATTAGTAGAGCAAGGAAACGAAGACTTGCTAGCGCTCCTTTTTAAGACACTTACACGAAAAGGACGTGAATTGCACCCGTATCTGTATGATCTCAAGGAAGTATGTGCCGTTAAAGAGAGTGTTGCAAAGTGTCGGCCTCTGCTCGAGTATGAACGAACCTTATGCTTCCAACTGCATTGGGAATTGGATTCTTTTGTATCCATATGATGATTTTTTTGTTTTTGTTGATTCATCCTGTTCCATCTTTTCTAGTGAAGTTCGATTCTTAATGTATTCCTATGTGTAACTTAGTCAGTATTAGTATGTAAAATTGTTCTATGTTTCAATTGCATATAATGGACGTATTTTATTTGTGTTACAATATAATATTCGAAAAATCATGCATAAGACCGTCTACAAAAAAAACACTGTTTTGCGACGGAATTAGCGACGGAAAATCCGTCGCAAACAGTGTTTTGCGACGGTATCTGCGACGGACACGTATCGGTCCCTAAAACAGCCGGGTCACACAGAATTTGCGACGGACAGTATTCCGTCGCAAATATTTCGGGTCAGACCCGTTCGGGTCAACAACATTTGCGACGGCCAAATTCCGTCGCAAATTACCGAGCCTATACAAAAAAAAAAGTGGCTCGCGTGGTTCGAGCCCGGGCACCCGAGGCGGCCGGGGCGGGCGCGGACCACTGGGCCAACCGGCCCATCTCTTTTTATATGCGGCCCACCTTCTATATTAGTCTTATTAGGCCTTGAACAATTAATCCATTTTTTGCGTCCAAGGGGAATCGAACACGGGACCTCTTGTGCAAGAGGTGGGGGCGCGCGCCACTAGGGCGCAAACTACTTTCGTTTATTTTTATGCAATTAATTGTATATGTATTCAAATTAAGTCATTTTTTTTTATAATTCACCAAATTAATTTCTTTTCGTATCTAAGTTGTTTATTAAAATATTTTGCCCAACTATTTTTTTTATTTTGTAAAATTATTTATTTCGACTCCCGCTTAAATTTATAATTCGTTCATTTGTACGCAATTAATTGTATATGTAACCAAATTGACTCATTTTTTTTTCTACAATTCACCAAATTAATTCATTTTCGTTTCTAACTTGTTTTTATAAATATTGGGGCCATTTAATTTTTATTATTTCTGTAAAATTATTTATTTCGACTCCCGCTTAAATTTATAATTCGTTCATTTGTACGCAATTAATTGTATATGTATCCAAATTGACTCGTTTTTTTTCTACAATTCACCAAATTAATTCATTTTCGTTTCTAAATTATTTTTATAAATATTGGGGCCATTTAATTTTTATTATTTCTGTAAAATTATTTATTTCGACTCCCGCTTAAATTTATAATTCGTTCATTTGTACGCAATTAATTGTATATGTATCCAAATTCACTCATTTTTTTTCTACAATTCACCAAATTAATTCATTTTAGTTTCTAACTTGTTTTTATAAATATTGGGGCCATTTAATTTTTATTATTTCTGTAAAATTATTTATTTCGACTCCCGCTTAAATTTATAATTCGTTCATTTGTACGCAATTAATTGTATATGTATCCAAATTGACTCATTTTTTTTTTCAAAATTCACCAAATTAATTCATCTAAGATCATGTATATGTTTGCTACAAGTAACTATGCTAATTAACACTGAATTAGTAATATCTTTGTTGAAATACTATTTGTAGCATCATTCCCGGTCACAGGGTTTCCGCCATTATTACAGAGATATTGAGGGATAATCTAGAGGAGAACGCAATGAAGTTCAAACTCGTCTCGTCGCAGCGGAAGCAGTACTACTTGGATGAGTTTCGGGTATATATATGCAAATATTTTTAACCAACTAATTGTTTATAAATATTTGCATATATATACCCAAAACCCATCCAAGTATTACTGCTTCCGCTGCGACGAGACGAGTTTGAACTTCATTGCGTTCTACTCTAAATTATCCCTCATTATCTCTGTAATAATGGCGGAAACCTTGTAACCGGGAATGTCTTTACCAAAAATTGTTCAAAAAGCATAAATAAATTGTTCAAAAAACATAAATAAATAGTTCAAAAAACATAAATAAATTGTTCTTCATCAGAATGATGGTTCACTGTTCCAGTGATCCACCAAACCATCCCATATCGATCGTCCGTCTGGTGCTCGACCCAACTCCACCCGATCCCCACGCTCCCACCGCTTCTTCAGGCCGTAGATAATATCTTTGTACCGTTCTTGCGCTTTCGCACAGAACAATTGGTACATAATACTATCGTTGGTAGGGTCCCAAACGCACCGCCTCTGCAAATAAATTAAAAATATAATATTAACGAATAAATTAAAAAACTAAAAGTTAAATTAAAATCATAATAAATAAATTTTTTATACCTTGAAGTCATCAAAGTACTCCATCCTCTTTTGCTCGGACACTTGACTCCACGAGTGGGCACCATACTCAAATTGTCCCATCCTAATGATTTGTGAGACGATTAAGCTAGTCTCATGGGCTGGAAGCAGTCTGTGACAACAAAATTAAAAAATCAAGTTAATTATATTAATATATATATAATTAAAAGTATACATAATTCATTAAAAAATACTTACTTGTTGTCGACTATGATGACAGTGAGAAAATTATCTTGACCTGGGTTCATCTGTAATAATTTAACAATTCAACTAATTCAATTATAAACTTAACAAAAATTAAACATGCTTTAAAATTAAATTAAAATTCGATCTACTAATTAAATTAGATCAACTAATTCAACTAAAATCAATTCATTTCTAATATAATTCAAACAATTCAACTAATTCAATTCTAAACTTAACAAAAATTAAACATGCTTTAAAATTAAATTAAAATTCGATCTACTAATTAAATTAGATCAACTAATTCAACTAAAATCAATTCATTTCTAATATACTTCAAACAATTCAACTAATTCAATTATAAACTTAACAAAAATTAAACATGCAAAATTAAATTAAATTAAAATTCGATCTACTAATTAAATTAGATCAACTAATTCAACTAAAATCAATTCATTTCTAATATAATTCAAACAATTCAACTAATTCAATTCTAAACTTAATTAACAAAAATTTAAAAATGATTTAAATTAAAATTCGATAAACTAATTCAACTAAAATCAATTCATTACTAATATAATTCAAACAATTCAACTAAAATCAATTCTCAACTAAAATCAATTCTCTAAACATGCTTTAAAATTAAATTTTAAACGGTAAAAATGAAGAAAACTTACGGTTTATTTGTAGAAAATGTCGAAACGAAAACTCGGTGGGGACGGACGCCTTCCTTTTCCCGACTTCTCCTTCATTTTCCTTTCGTTTTCCTCCACTTCTTCCTTTTTCTCGCAGGATCCGTCTGCTTCGCGAGGAGAGTATTTATAATTGTAAAAAAAATTGCGACGGACGCCTATCCGTCGCAAATTTCGCCTGTCAAAGACAAAACGACGTCGTTTTTACTGATTTGCGACGGCTTTTCCGTCGCAAATCAGTCAACGCACCGTTTCCCGAGAAGACGCGTAAAAACGGTTCGTACTTGCGACGGAAATTCCGTCGCAAAACAGTCAAAGGACCGTTTCCCGAAAGGTCGCGGATATAAATGTAAGATTTGCGACGGCTTTGGTCCGTCGCAAACTCAAAGTTAAAATTTGCGACGACCTTATCTGTCGCAAATCAGTCAAACGGGTCGCTTCATGAACGGTCACCTTTAAACGGGTATATTTTGCGACGGAATGGACCGTCGCAAACTCAAAGTTGAAATTTGCGACGACCTTCCGTCGCAAATGTAGTCGTTTCAAGACGAAGGCGGTGGGCCATAGTGTTTGCGACGGCTTTTCCGTCGCAAATTACAAAACTTTGCGACGGCCATCCTTAGTCGTCGCAAAATTTCATTTTTTTCGACGGCTTAGTAAAATCCGTCGCAAATTCACTGATTTGCGACGGATATTTGGCCGTCGCAAAATTTCCGTCGCTAATCTCCGTCTTTTTTGTAGTGTGATATATATGGTGACATTTAATACAAACTTCTATCATAACATGTGGAGTACTCATCTCTTAGATAAGACGTGATACGAAGACATTGAATATTTTTTTATCATATTATATATACAGGTGTAGTACTTCCCCAAAGTTGAATATGAGGTTAAAACTAGACTGGATACATATAGAGTACATCCATGGAGCACATCATAAAAAAAAGAAAAAAATTAAGAAATAAAAAAAGTTAAGAAAGCCCGAAAGATCTTAATAAAAAAATATGTCACAAATTTGAGAAGAAGTAAATTTCCGGTATAAAAGAAGAAGTAAATAATTAATTTTAAAAAAATCATAAAATTCGTCACAAATATGAGATGGAAAAAATAACTAAAAAAATTGTCGCAAATTTAAGACTGAATTAAATTTCGGCCGCAAAAATAAGTAGAAAAATTATAAAAATGTCACAAATTCCATAGTAAATTTGAAACGAGATTAAATTTCATCACAAAAATAAAGTAAAAATAAATAATTTTAGAAAATTTAAAATTTCATCAGAGATTCCATTGTAAATTTGAGACAGAATAAATTTTCATTGAAACTTTGCGAATTTGAACTATAACGACCTTTTTGTCAAAATCAGCACAGGTATGTTTTTAATAGCGACAAATTTTTAACGAAAAATTTTGTCGTTGCAAATCTTTTGTCGCTAAAACTGTATTTTTTTGTAGTGAGCTTCTATATTATTTTCCTCAGCAGTATTGCAAAGGTCCTAGCTATTCATGGTTCCTTAACTTGAATAAAATGTTGACGAATTTAAGCTCGTCAACAATTTACCTCTCCATTGATGTTCACTGTGGGGAAATGAACATTGATTTCACGGGAGAGATTGAAATTTTGCCAGTAGTGCAAAATTTGACGTTGCATGCGCGCGCAGAGTTTTTGTCGCTCTTTTAGATGATATATTTTGGAGTTGTCGTCTTATGTTCATAATCTTACACTTGTTGCCAGGATTAGTAGAGCAAGGAAACGAAGACTTGCTAGCCCTCCTTTTTAAGACTCCTACACGAGAAGGACATGAATGGAACCCGTATCTGTATATCTCAAGGAAGTATGCGCCGTTAAAGAGAGTGTTGCAAAGTGTTGGCCTCTGCTCGAGTATGAACGAACCTTATGCTCCTAACTGCATTGGGAATTGGATTCGTTTGCATCCATATGATGAATGTTTTGTTTTTGTTGATTCATTTTGTTACATGTTTCCTTGTGAAGTTAGAGTATGATTAGCTTTTGTGTTCTTAATGTATTCCAGGCTAAGTGTAACTTAATCAATTTTAGTATGTAGAATTGTTCAATGAATATTTGTTGTAATTGATTATTGTGGGAAAAAAATGACTTCCTCGCTGTTTCAATCTACTGGCATATGATTGATTCATACGCTTAATGTTTTATTTTTCATAGCATAAAATGGGGACGGATTTTTATTTGTGTTTATATTCAGAAAATTTTGCATATGACCATCTAGGTAAGATGTGATATGGTGATATTCAATACAAACTTTTATCATATTATACACGTGGAGTACTCGTTTCTTAGCTAAGATATGATACAGATACATTTAATACTTTTTATCATAATAGTTATATATTGCGTTGCACATTACTTATAAATAGTTAGTAAAATATAGTACGTAGTAAGATCTTTAAACTACGTGTCTCCGTTCATGCTTGCAATAAATTTGGAATCAAAAGTAAGATAAATTAAAAATAAATTGTCGTAATTGAATTTCAATAAAGTAAAACTTGCACCATAATAAGAATGCCACCAAAGACTAACGTCTCAAAATCATAAAAAAACATGGTATACTTTATTGTTGAACATGTACATTATGTCTTAAATTATGTCGAGTCAGTCTTTTTAAGAGTAAGAAGTGTGATCATTGTTCAAGCAGCGGATAGTCTTTCCTTCCTTTTGCAAAATGCAAATTTGGAATATTTTTTAGACTCATAATTTGCAGTTGATTTTGAGTGGAAAAACCTCGAACCTCGAACTACTACTACCCCTATTTGCTTAATCCTCAACAAATTGAACAATTTTTTGTCCAAATAGTCCGAGTACAAATTCTTGATGTGGAATTATTGAATGACAAAAGAACAAAACCTAATCAAAGGAGGGAGGGAGGGGGGGAGGGGGGGGCGAATCAATATAATAACTCACATCTAGAGAGCAGATGTAGAGAAACTTTTTCGAACACAAAATTAAACCCCGAGGTTTGGATAGAATCTTGAACCCTACCTTAGCAAGCAAGCTAAAAATAAAATCTCATTTTTATTCCAAATCTTGGACTATAAAGAATTGCTTATCAATCGAATTCAGTTTAATATCACATTGTAGACACTAAATAAAATACTTGAAAAGTGGGACAAAATCTGATATTAAAAAAATCATGCAAATAAGTTTTGTCTATCACATGGCATTATTAAAACATTTTGATATGAAAATCTTTTTGTCTTTCGAAAAAGCGCGGATGCAAAATTTGTCATTTTGATATAAATATTTTTATTCACATACAACTTGTGTTAATTACTCTGTGCCTTCAAGTTTAGTACTGAGCCACAAAAGTAAGCATATAAATTTTGATTTCTCTAAAAATAGAATTGAAACTCTATAGAACAAATACCTGGAAGTATTCATAGTGACAGTGTGGAGGTGAAAAAAGATAATTGATGCTCTAAAAAAGATATACCTAGGAGTATTTGTACTGAAATGTGTGGAGGTGAAAAAAGATAATTGATGCTCTAATGAATATATATCCGGGAGTATTCAAAGTGATAGGTGGAGGTGATTAAACATGAAACTCAAGAATTTAAAATTCTGCAATGCTGACAAGATGGAAAATCAGCAGTTATATCAAGGTATCAACAAATAAAATTGAAAAGATAAAGAAAAACAAATAGATAGATAACTTGTTCTACAGTAAAATAGACTGTGCGTAGTGTTGCAAAATAAGTGTAGAAAAAACCAGAAAAAAAAAACTAGACTACATTAACCGAAATCAAAGCAATCAGGGCAAGAAAATCGAATCTAAAGCACCCAATTTTTTTTACTCTTATTTTCTTGTTTTTATTTCTCTTTTTCGCTCATAAGACGTGTACTCCTAAGGCATCGACCACATGCCTTGTCCTATCCTTTTCTACTCATTCTCGGAATCTGAAAAGAATATGAATCATGTTTGTAAAATGTGTTGAATATTGGAAATCACCTTTATCACTGAAGATGGAGATGGAAAAGGGAAGATGGGTAATCTAATGAATAATAAATCTGTGTTATGTTAGGGATGGAGAAATAAAATTTGATAGAACTTTATGTCAAATCAAAATTGATGTTGAAATATTTTAATATTGTTAGTGAAATAATGATTAGGTGAGAGAAGAATAGGAGTGGTAATAAGAAAGAGTAGGAGAGATCATAAATTAAGGTGGAAAAACTAGGAGAGTGAGTGGGATAAAAGTGATGTGATTATATAAGATATGATGAAAATATGTGTAGGTGTATAATAGGGATAGATGGAGAATGAGATGTATGAATGGCCGTATCCCTAACCAACCACAATATCTCCATCCCTCTATTAATGCGGTGGAAATAGGGACTAACACGAAATGTAAACTAAAAAATAAAAATGCGAAGAAATATGCTTATAAATATAATCATCTTACCTAGATGTAATCAACTCGTCTTAATAAATGTTGCAACTTTTCTCTATCTGAACTTAAAAGATTAATATGGAGCCAAAAACTTAGTTAGATAATTACAAGAACACGCTGAAAATTTGCAGTAAGCTAAATAGCAGAAAACATCAAATATATAACTAAAGAAATATTCAAAAATCGAATTGTTGCTTCTTCTTCTCTCTCGTGTTCGAGTCAAGAGTCGTTGCGTTATACTTGATTAATTTTGCCTTCTTTCTGTGCCATCTGGATGAATGACGTGGATATTTGCATATAGGTGGATTGCGCTATAAGAGAGGAATGGATGGTGGATTGTGACTAGGTGATGCTGGAGGTGATGTGGATGCCAGTAATGAAATACTCCTAGAAGTCACTGAAAATCGTGTAGATGTTAGCGGATGTGGAGAAGGTGAAGGACCATTGAAAGGGCACACATTATCTTTTATTTGTAAAAAATTAAAATCTTTTTCTTGGAGAGATTATAGATGAGCCAGAGGTGAAACGGCCACGTCACAACCCCACTAAATTAAATTTTTTTTTTTTTTTGAAAGGTAATCAATTACAATAGTTTCCTAACATAATCAATTACAATAGTTCCTTCGACCACCGGGTACATGGCAATATCTTTTTCATCTCGCTGTAGACCGGAACCGCAATCACCACAAGAGGGGGACTACCCGAACCCGCAACTCCGAACCACAACCGCACTGCAGCCGGAACCGCAACCACCACAAGAGGGGAACACCACCCCACCACAATAGGGGAACAACCACCCCACCACAAGAGGGAAATAAATTCCCTCTCCGTGTCTCGAACCCAAGACCTCTGGGTCTTAGGTGGTGGCCTCAACCACTTGAGCTACCAACACTTGACACCCCACTAAATTAAATTTAAGAACTAATTAAATTGCAAATTTAATAAAAAGCTCAAATATTAGAAATTTCGAAAGATATAGTTTGGACTTTGGATATATTGTAAGTGTTTAAACCAACAGTATAAGAAAGGCAATGTTGCCCAAAATAGTTTTTCATCCTCTTATCACTTTTAATTAATAACGGATTCTTCTGTAAGACAGTATCACAATACTAACACTTTTAATAACAGATTACCAACACATTTTTCAACCGAAAATATTCCATTATTAATTTGTTAGTATGAAATTTGTCGATTTTAGTGCTTAATCTAGCAGCAGATTAAAAATGAAATTTTGACTAAATATTTTAACAACATAAAATTTCCGTTAAATAAAACAAAGAATTAGCAAAAGAAAATTTTGTTGGTAATTAATTTATTTTGAATAAAATAAATTGTTGCAATACAATTCGATCATTTATCTGTCCTACCTCTCCTGAAAACATTCTTCGGCGGCGTTCATAAAATCTTCCGTTGGTTGCATTCTCCGTCGTCTATTGGCGGCGTTCATGGGGGCATCGTCAGCGGCGCCCATTGGTAGTGCTGTGGTTTTTCACTTTAATAGGTCTCATCAATCATATATTCTATTTTTTGTATGCGTTGAGCTTAGAGCTGGCTCATGCTTGAATCGAAAAAATAAAAACATTTAATAGATGAAATTGACCTGCAAACTAGTGAGTTTATTAATTTTTATAGGGTAAATTCCGAATTTATTACATGACACAGGATATAACCACGTGAAACCATGGATAGCTTCTTACTCTAGATTGGACACTTGACAAAAGTAGAATTAGATATTCAATGCAAAATCATGGTGGAGGAGATTTTTATCTACAGTTTATGAATTGCATCTATAGTTTCAGGTAATGAGTATTACATTTCCATATTTTCGAAGTTAATTCGCAATGTCGGTAGATTTTAACTCTTAATAAGTTAGCTATGATGTGAACTTTTATAATTTGACAAACGAGATTAGCTTGTTATTTTATTTTTTTAATTTTCAATTTTTTATGGTAAACAATGAATAAACATAAATCAATAAGTTGTATAATAGTAATGTCTAATTAGGTAGTTGCTTAACTTGGAAGATGTTAATTCCAATATCGTGAACAACTATTGAATCCACCTCTCTAGTTTCCCAGAAAATAAACAGAGAAAACTGAATGTATCCTCCTATCATGTGTTGCTATTTGGGATTGTTCTTTATAGCTGTCGAATTTGCAATTCTGTTTCTTCCCTTTTATTATTCGATTTGATTTCTTTACCATTTATGTCATCAGATCGTCTATACAAGGAAAAATGAGGTGCTTTTTATTGCAAATTTGAGTGTTGATCCATCTGTTAAATTGGTTTTCTAGACATTTGGGGAAATTGTGTAGCTTTATGCCCTATTTGTTTAGGACTTGGATTGAGTCAAATGATAAATCTCTCATATAAATTGGCCTAATCATATATACATGAAATGATTATCATGAGCTTCTTCTTTATAGTTTTGCCAAATGAATATCAAGAAGAATTAATTATTCAAGTGACTGTTGTTGTACAATGAATGCTAATTGATTCTGCTTTAATTTATTTGTATGTATCCTCCTATCGTGTGTTGTTATTTAGGAAAGTAGTGGATCGGGTCTACGTATGCAGTAGTTGGGAGTTGGAAAACAATGGTGGTCCAGTCGAGTGTTAGGCTGTGTATGTATTATTATTGGTGAGATTGTTTTGGGGACATAGTGTTAGTCAAAGAGTTGCAGCTGCTGCTTCAGCTGTGCTTGAAAATCCCTGATGATTTTTTATTGTCTTCTGCAGTTTCATGTATTTTGATTTGATCCTTCTTGCAGGTTGATCCCTGATGATGGGATCACTCCTGATCACCGACCAACAAATGCGTGCATAAGGTTTGATTTCATCACTTTTGTCAGTGCAATCTAATTTAAATATGATGGTTTGTTTTTTGAAGGATCTTAATGAATTGGCACACTAGCATTTCTCCAATTTCCCTGAGGATCTTTCTTTTTCCCACTTTATTTCTCTTATTCTATTATCATCTCTGCGCATGCAACCTCCTTATAATTTTACATTTCACACCTCTCTTTTTCTAATATTCGCTCATCTATCACGGGTGCTTGCGTTGGCTTTCACTGCTCTTGAACGTCTTAACAAACAATCATTCCTGACTGAACTGGTACGAATGTTTTCTTTTATATATGCAGTATTGGGTTGCCATGGATTTTAGTGTCTCCATATATTCTTTCTGAAATATATCTTGTTTGACTTGTTTAATCAGAGCCCTAACAATTTTTAAATCTTAATCAATGATTAATTATTTAAGGGAAATCGCTTGCACACTTTCTACGTGCCCCTGTAGTCTGCTTTTATATATCTTGCTAGTTGCATCAAAAGCTTCATATGTTTCAGGTTATTATCAATATGTTCATTCACTTTATTTTCAATAAATGCCCTTATCAGTTAAATTTGTATTTTTCAATCCATTCACTTACCCCTCTTTCCTTACAATTTTTTCGCTCCAATCTATAAGGCTATTTTAATACCTCATTTTAATAAATGTGTGAAGATGAGAAGATCATTATAGCCAAACATGATTTTTTAATGATAATTGAATTCCTAGCACACAACTTCTGGTCACATTTGATTTAATGTGAAGTGAGAAGAACTATGGAACTTCACTTTAATTTCTACGAAATAACTTAAAATCCCTTCGAAGATGGCATATATATTCTTAAGTGCTGGGATAACATCTAAGTTTGAAATACAAAACATAATACATGTTTAAAATCTGCAAAACATTCTTGTGCAACATTATAGTACTCCATGATCTTTATAGTTCTATAAGGTACAACCAATTAAGAATACATCACCAAAACTATAGGTAGAAAGAACTAATCTCGTTCTAATTTTGTCCTTCCCTTTGCAGATTTAAAATCTTCTTCTAAGACATCAAAAATCAATTAATTTGGGCTCGTTGCATACTTCCATACGGATGATATATGTGGACGTCGAGCGCATTCAAGCTGAGGGTCAAGCCGAGGTCCAACAAGTATTGAACGAAGTTGTGGCGTGACAAAATACAAATGAAGGAGACTATACATATTCTAACGACCCGTTGCAATGCCTCGGATTCCAACTTACCAAGAGCCTCTTGATTGTGATGATTAGGATGAGTATGAGTTGGAATTGTGTTAGTATTAGGGTATGTTTTACATTAATTATATTTGAAATTATGACATATTGGTGGAGAAAAGAGATGAACTATTCAAAACTGTGGAATTTGAATATGAAGTTTATGTTATTATGAGTTTTTGGATTATGTTGGTTTTTAGTAATTTTATATTTATTGAATAGCAATATAACATATTTATTATTGGTACAAAAATATTAAAAAAAATTAAAAAACTGACGGATTACCAACAGAAATAATAGTTGTTAACTTTGTCCATTTGTATTGTCGGTTAAGATTCATTCGGGAAAAAAAAATTGAAGAGTAGATAGAGGGTGGGACAAAAACGGCAAACCAAAAAGTAAAAAGAGGGGGGCCGAAAATGGCAACACAAGAAATAAATAGAGGGCGGAAGGAGTAATTATTTTTTAGGTTTAACATATTTGCTTCGATCCTGTTGGGGCGCCGCGTTCTGTGTGTTTAAATGTTGTAATGAATGTTGTAACAAACACTACGACAATCTGAAAAATCATAATATAAAACGTGTATACAGCGGAAGACTAAAATACACTATTGCAAGATGGAACACTTTATAACACAAAGATGGAATACTTTTTAACACAAACTATATAAAATAGCTTGTGCCAGCCTTACGGCGAAACATTCACTATTACAAAAGTAGTGATACAAAAATTGTGTGAAGAGTAAAATCGTTCACAACGGAAACAAGACTCGATATCACATATCAAATCTAAATTGGCTAAGTGTATAATCTATCTATACACCGTCAAAGTTGATCTCCCTCTATATCGATGATCTCACTATCTATGGATATAAGTTCGATCACAAGCTATGCGTGAAAAACTATATTTCAAGGCATAACATAAATGTTGGAATAACTGCCCTATCACCTTTAAACTCAGGATCAACACTAGAGTAGGTGTACTCGTTTACTCCACACTTGGTACTGAAAGATTCGGCCTCTATTTATAGGCAGAAGTCTTCAATCCAAAATAACTTCTCTTTGTAACCGCTTCCATGATCTTCATGTTGTCCCACGTCTCTTTCTTTATTCCTCATGCTTCTTGATGCAACCGCCTGATCTAGACAGTTCTAAAATGTCCTGGATAAGTCTGGATCGTGTAGGTCCTTGTAGATCCTTGTAGATCCTTCTGGAACCCGTAACCGCTCATGTTGCTACCAATGTTATGCAACATCCACTGCAACATTGAGTATTCCAGAACCTTGTAGATCCTTCTAGATCTTCATCCTGCATGTTAAAATATCTAAGACAATATTTGATCATAAAGTGTTGGTTAATGAGAAGAAAGGGCAAATTCATGTTGTTTCAAAGTAAATAGTGAATACTTCACTACCAACAACATCAACAATCTCCCCCAATTTGACCTTTCTGCTACAACACACCTGATGTATATATTCGTTCAATATATAAGTCAGTGATGTATGTACAATAGAGATCAACATCGTATTGTACACTTATCTTTTCACCCTTGTGTAGCAAAACAGCCAAAAAACAAGATGATCAACTGTAAGTTGAACCACCAAAAACAAGATGAATTAACACTAAGTTAATTTCACCAAAACAGAATGAACATCATCATATATGCTCATCAAAATCAACAGAATGAGTAACATAATGTTTACCCATTCAAATTACAACTTCAAAGTAAAATTAACTGAAATAAATCCTAACAATTCTAATATAATAACCTAACAATTAATATAATATTGTCTTTTCAGAAAAATAAAAACATCCTATCATAGCAACAATAATTAAAAACATAAATCAGCCAAGAGTACTTAGAGGCAATCACAAAAGAGGAACTTGATATCACTGTATAAAATATACAGCTGCAGTTTCAAGCATCTTGCACTAAGCTTCCCCATAAATTGTGCTTCCTCCAGTCTCTAAGATACTCAGACTTTGGAAAAACAGTAAATAGTAAGCAGGATCATTCCCATGAGAGATATACACAACTCCCCCTCAGGTCATGATCACAAAATTCCCCTTACCAAAAAGAGCAGCACGCTCAACAGACAAGGCTGTAACATCAACAACAACATTATCTGCAACATTAACAGCAGAAACTTCTGGATCTAGTTCATTCGCATCAAGCACAGGTGCGTCACTTGGAGAATCACCACAAAAAACCAGCACCTGGTACTCCCCCTGTTGGAGCAGAAAGTGGAGACTCCTAGAGTGCCTTTTGCATCTCAAGATCAGATATTATAACCTGCAAAATAGTAATCTAGCCATCCTATACAATAAAATGACTTGATTAAAAGTTAGTCAAACAAATAAAAGTATGAAAACAAACACAAGAAAAATAAAAAAATGTTAGCCAAACAATGAAAAAGAAAAGCAAGAACCTTACTAAATAAAATAATACTATAAGTAACCAACCTATCTCAAGTAAGTAATGTACTCACTCTCAAAACTAAGTTTTCAGTATTTCAACAACACAACACTCAACCACCTTAAATAAAGAATAACAAGAGGTCGTTATTGTATCTAGTCCACACAAAAATATATAATCAGGATATGTGATGTGATCGTGAATATGGGATGAAAACCACCACATCCACTATCAATCCATGATCGTGGGTTTTGCAGAAATTAAATAACCGCCCATTAAAATTTAAAAATAAACACAATATATTGCTGAAATTAAATAACTACAGCATAGGTTTCAAAAAATAAAAGATATAAATAAAAACCTTTTCTTAGCTAGAAAAATTCGACTTAGAGAAAATCAAAACTGAACCAAGTAGATGTTGTTGTTAATGTTGGCACACACACTTCAACATATTATATGTTACAAATCAGCTTTCTTACACGCATCTTCACATTGATCCACCTTTTCAAAATAGTACATCGTAGTTGTTAGCTCCGTGTCCCATAGTTACTCAGTGGATTTGTGAATAAATTGATGTATTTCCAGTCACCTTTTGAAAAGAGTGCATCGTAGTAGCGAACTCAGTGCCCCATAGTTACTCAGTGACTAGAACATCTAAAAAGTGTATTTTTCATGCATTCAAGAAGTGTGTCCAGTATTACATAATCTTAGTTCAAAATTGTTTTCAAGAAGGAATTAAACTAACAAAGAAAAAGAAGAAATTTACAAATTTTATGAGAAAAGTCCTATGCTGTTACAAATGATACCACATCAGTAGCAACATCTGCAATTTTTCATTCAGACAATACAAAAATCAAGAGATTTCCTCACAAAAGTATGTCTTTCATTATCAAGGGCCTTAAAATATCCGCAAGTTATTTTTCAGTGGACATATACTCTAACTTCAAAATGTTTTTCTCTACAAGGTCTCTCATGAAATGAAGTTTAATACTTATATGCTTAGTAAGAGAGTGTTGTACATAATTTCTAAGATATTAATAGCACTTATATTATCACAAAAAAAATAGTAAGAAAATCACTCTCAAGTTCATAGTCATGGAACATTTTTCAGGTCTACTCTAATTTTGTTTCTAGTTTGAACTCCAGATGTAATTTCACCTATAATCTGATTTAATGGATGATTTTTCAAGATTCTGGAAGATGAAATTTTATCCGGTATGAGAGTACTCCCTACAAATTCTGATTTTTCTGGATATGTTGTATCGTATGTTATAACATTTGATGCAACATTTTTACTCTGATCAGAATTTACAGAAACTTTAGAAATTTCAATGAGATCAGAAACATCAGCCTTTTGAGCAATGTTCATCTCATATGTTTTCAAAATACTCACAAGTTCATTCTGACTTATAAGATCTATATTTGTATTCTCTTTTAAAGTATGTATCTTATCATCAAAACGTCTAGAAACTGAATGCAAAATTTTGTGTACTAACCTGGAATTGGAAATTGGCTCACCAAGTAAATTAGATTCATTTGCAATCTCACCGAGTCTCTGATTATAAGATGAAATGGTTTCATCTTCCTCTATCTTCAGATTTTTTAACTTGGTGTCAAGCATTCTAATCTTGGCTCTTCAAAAATTCTCAGATCCTACACAATGTTTCTCAAGTCTATCCCAAGCATCTTTTGCAGATACACAGTTAGATATGATTTTAAACAAGTTCACATCAAGTGATGTAAATATTGCATTTAATGCTTTGGAATTATAACTTGCAATTGTGATTTCTTCTAATGTCCAATCCAATTCACGTTTGACTTTCACCTCTCCTTCATCTGCTTGAACCCTTAGGGGTGTCCATCCATCCAGTATACTCCTCCATGCATGTGCATCAATAGTCTTAATGTACATCCGCATCTTTGGTTTCCATTCAGCATAATTCGTTCCATCAAGAACGGGAGGCCTACTAGATAAAATAAGTGGATATTCCATTGCAATTATGACACACTAAAACACAGGATCTAAACTTAGTATATCAAGTTTATGGCTCTGGTACCAATTGAAAGACCAAGTGGTATGATATCAGATTGCTCTGATACCAATTGTTGGGGCGCCGCGTTCTGTGTGTTTAAATATTGTAATGAATGTTGTAACAAACACTACGACAATCTGGAAAATCATAGTATAAAACGTGTATACAGCGGAAGACTAAAACACACTATTGCAAGATGGAACACTTTATAACACAAAGATGGAATACTTTTTAACACAAACTATATAAAATAGCTTGTGCCAGCCTTACGGCGAAACGTTCACTATTACAAAAGTAGTGATACAAAAATTGTGTGAAGAGTAAAATCGTTCACAACGGAAACAAGACTCGATATCACCTATCAAATCTAAATTGGCTAAGTGTATAATCTATCTATACACCGTCAAAGTTGATCTCCCTCTATATCGATGATCTCACTATCTATGGATATAAGTTCGATCACAAGCTATGCGTGAAAAACTCTATTTCAAGGCATAACATAAATGTTGGAATAACTGCCCTATCACCTTTAAACTCAGGATCAACACTAGAGTAGGTGTACTCGTTTACTCCACACTTGGTACTGAAAGATTCGGCCTCTATTTATAAGCAGAAGTCTTCAATCCAAAATAACTTCTCTTTGTAACCGCTTCCATGATCTTCATGTTGTCCCACGTCTCTTTCTTTATTCCTCATGCTTCTTGATGCAACCGCCTGATCTAGACAGTTCTAAAATGTCCTGGATAAGTCTGGATCGTGTAGGTCCTTGTAGATCCTTGTAGATCCTTCTGGAACCCGTAACCGCTCATGTTGCTACCAATGTTATGCAACATCCACTGCAACATTGAGTATTCCAGAACCTTGTAGATCCTTCTAGATCTTCATCCTGCATGTTAAAACATCTAAGACTGTTGGAGTTATACGTGAAAGTATGCTTTTACTTTGTATAACTCGTGTATCAAATACTTGTTTATGAGAATAATTCTTTTATCGCATTTGCTTTAGATATGATTGAATGTTGAATATTTATTGCAAACCGTTCAATATATAGTACGTGTTACATTGTAGTTAATGTGGTGATACCCGATCACGGAAGACGACATTAACAGTTTACTTGTAACTAAACGTACATTTTCACGGCCTAGGTGGAATTGAACAAACCACCGTGAAAGGTCGATGTGTAAGGCTCAGATTGGTCTGTCTTGACCAAGAGATTGCACTAGCACATTTAGTATGTGTTGAAGAGGTCCTACAGCGAGGAGAAATTCTTCTGTTCTGAAAGGTGAAGAATTAGACCTCAGTGGTTGTTGATTTCTTAATCTCCGTCACTTAAATAGGACCGTGTGTGCTTAGTAGTTACTGCTTTGATTCATGTTGGGTGAGAATCATTGTGACTTCGAACTTTGTGTCTTGGGCAGTAATATTAATCATACGACGGTTGCTAAGATTTAATACGGAGAAACGCGTGCGAGTACGGCTCGTGTGATTAGTCCCCTTGGTGGGCTCAGAAGTTTTATTGTACCAAATCTTGCAAGTGAAGAATTAGTTTCTTCGGTACGAATAATAATGTTGAGCTGTCTTTACTCCAAGGTGAAATATATTAATTAATTTAGAGCTATTCAGAAGCTCAATTAATTAATGGACTTGATAATCTTAAACGCGGGAAATAATAACCGGGAGCCCATATTATCGTAATATGGATTAAGATGGATAGTGCAATATTAATTTATTAGTGGTAATAATTAATATTAATGGGCTGAATTATATTGGGGCTCAATATTGAAATTCAGAAGCCCATTAGGAGGTCCAATCTTAATTCTCCTTAAGGCCCCTCAAGTAGCCCAATTAAGTAGCCCAATAATGATAAGGTGATTAAAATAAAAAGAAAATAAATATGCTGATTTTTCTTTATTAATTTCGAAAATTTAATGATTAGGGGAAATAAGATTTTGTTGATTTTCTTGGAAAGATATTATGGAAGATATGTATTCTAGGAATACAAGAATATCTCATATATTCAAGAAGATCCAAATCTTGGATTTCACCTATGATATTTTCGAAAATTACACCAATAGTGGAGGATGAGATTTTTGTGGAATATTTTATCTTGGAGAAAAGAATATATGAGATATATTCATGATTTCTTAGAGTCTAAGAAAAGATTTTTTCCAAGGCCCATATTCCTTAAGATTTTCGGCCACCTCCATCTATAAATAGGGGATGATTATTTCATCCCCAAGTACATAATTCCATGTGTTGGAAAAATCAAAAGCATAGATATTTTTCTTTTTCCTTAGTTTATTAAATTACTTGAAAGCATCTCCCACCGGTGATCAAGTAAGGCGAAAGGGAAATACTTGAGAAGGTTTTTGGGTTGATAAAGCGAGATCGTGATTGTCCCGTTTATTCAAAGGCCAATTCTACAAGAGGTACGTTAATCGCATATTTAATTGTTTATTCCGCTTAATTAAACATGTGAAATTAATTCAACATGCATGATGATAATTAGTTGTTGGAATTATTATTTGAATTAATTAGGATTAATTCATGATAGTAATAATTGTATTTAAATTCGTATTTAAAATTCATCCCGAATAGATTCCGGGCACCCCACTATTTTCCCAACAACTGGTATCAGAGCCACGGTTTCGGGCTCTGAATTTTAAATTGGAATTTAAATTATTGAACATTAAATTTGAAATTGGATAGTAGAATTGTTAGATCTTTTTTGCAGGTATCCAATTGTCATGGTTTTTAATGTTGTTAATTTCATGCGTGTGAATTAATTTGGTTTTTAATTCGATTCGTTCGAATTCGTTTTTCTCGTGAGAAAATCCACGAGTAGATTAGTTGTTTTTATTTTGATTCGATCATTGTAATAGACTAGTCTAGATCTAGTATTTATTTTTTTTGTAAAAATAAATTGTAACCGGATCGTGACGAAGAACGAAGAATTAAAAACGGCGTACCCGGACGACGCATACATGCGTGGCGCGTGTATGGAGGTAAAATCATGCAAGGGGTGAAGAAAACAAGGACGAACGGCGAAAAAAACGGCGCACGGGGGTGCACGGCGCACACCGTGCGCAACGGGCGCACGGCGCCGCGCGCACGGCGCGCGCGCGCCTCGGCAGCGCCTCGGGCGCACCTCGGGTGCGCCTCGGGGCTGCGCTTCGGCGCGCCTCGGGCGCTTTTCCGGCGCTTCTCGGGCCGGGAAGCGCGCGGGCCCACTTCGTGGGCCGACGCGCGCTGTATCTCAGGCCGTGGAATTTTTTCGGTTCGTGTTTTTTTTCCGTGTGATTTTAAACGTCGTCCCGAACCCCAAACGATGCTGTTTTTGAAGAAGTGTTGCTGTTCGAGTGGGAGCACGTCGAGACGAACGTCGGAAAGCAACAAGGACGATTTTATCGCATCAAGACGTGAAGAAATTAAACCGTGACAATTGGATTCGAGTGCCCCAATGTGTTTAATTTTGTTTTGATGGATGTTTTATTTCGTGCACTTATTATTATTTGTTAATATGTGTTTGCATGAATTTAATTGTCCATGAAAAACCTTACTTTCGAAAATTACTAAGTATGTTTTTATAATCCAATTTTATTCCGGATATTAAAATTGGATTATTTTGGCCTCCATAATTTATTTATTTGTGAAGTTCTTTTGGAATACATTTCCCCCTCGGATCGGCCAAAAGAACGGATTTCACATGAATAAATTCCGAAAGGATGATTGTGGATTATTACTAGTGGCGGTATTGACCCTCACCACGAGTGGCTTGCTCAAAGCGAAATAATAATCCTGTATTTAATTATGGTTATTCCTTAGGCATAGGAAATTGATATTAACTTACTCCCCTCGGAGTCCCTGTCAGTTTCTATGTGGTCAAAGTGGGAGCCAACTATTAATTTTGAATTAAGGATTTGTAACTTTTTAAGTTTGTAATCCGCTTGAATGTGTTTAAATGTATAGACCACCCCTCGTGGCGCATTTAAATTGTTTCGAGATGTTGGCTGATGCATGATTATATTGTTTTAAGGTTTCAATATAATTGATGTGATCAAATTTATGTGATAAGTTCGTATTTTTCTAGATATTGATATGAATGTATGTTTTATTCTCAATTCATCATGTCGCAACCTTTTAATCCACTGTTTAGTATACTTAAAGATAACAAACTTGTTGGTGAGAACTATGTTGATTGGAAACGTAATATAAACATGGTCCTTCCTGCGCAAGAACACTATTGGATATTTAGCGTTGACGTACCCAAGAAACCTAATGATAAGTCAAGTAATGGGGAAAAGGCGATATTCGATGATTGGAAGCATTCCAATGAGCACATGAAGCGCATCATCTTGACATTTATGTCTGAGGATTTGAGGCGCATTCATGAAGGCATTGAAGCGGCTGTTGACATCATGAATAGCCTTGAAGAGATGTTTCAACATCAGAACCCCATGGCGAATCTGTTCACCATTCGTGAGAAGCTCACGAAGGAAATGGTGAAGGGAACACCCGTAAGGGATCATGTTCTCAATTTTAGGCGCGAGTTTGAGAAACTCGAGTTTCTTGGTGCCGGACAAAGTGAAGAAAGTCAAATCGATTCCATACTCCTAAAGCTATCGAGTAGTTTTGATGGGTTCTTTTGGGAATACGTGTTATCTGAACACAAGTTCACTTTAGATACCCTGCTCAAAGCTCTGATAACGGTAGAGTCATACTTGGGGAGTAAGGACGAGGCTTTGGTGATCAAGAACCTTTTCTCGAAATCTAGGCCAATGGAAGGTAAGATTGAGAAGGAGGTAGTTGATTGGAACCAAACCAGTAGACTCACTTTGGGAGGCAAGAAAAGAGCTTTCAAGCCGTACGGCGTGAGGATACCCGGTAAGAGTAAGTGCTTCAATTGCGGGGAAAGAGGACATTGGAGGTCTACCTGTTCTAAGCCTAAGAAGACGGTAAAGAAAGGTAAGTCTCATGCTTTAGTCGTTGAAACATATGTTGCGGCGTATGCTGCCCACGTTTGGGTAGTGGATACCGGGGCAACTGATCATATTTGTTTCACTCTTCAGGGGTTTCAGCTAACCCGGCGACTTAGCAAGAATGAGATCACCATCACTTTAGGCGATGCTACGAGAGTGGCAGCCGAAGCAGTGGGAGTCGTGCACCTATCTTTTGAAGATAGAGTTTTAATTTTAAGAGATGTTTTATACGTTCCGAACTTTAGAAAGAATTTAATTTCGGTTTCTAAGTTGTTTTTTGATGGATATTCAGTTACTTTTAATAAAGTTGTTACTGTTTCTTTTAAGAATGATATTATCTGTCATGGAACATTGGTAAACAATCTCTATACGATTAAGTGTGCACACCACTCAAATAATGAATCTAATAACACGTCGATCATTTCGAGCAATAAAAGAAAGCATTCTTCGGAGATGAACGAAACACTTCTATGGCATCTTAGACTAGGTCATATTAATCTAAAGAGGATAGAGAGATTGGTGAAAGACGGATCCTTGGAATCGCTCCAAGTCGAGCCGTTTCCAACTTGTGAATCCTGTTTAGAGGGTAAGATGACCAAGAGGGCATTTGGAGCCAAGGGGAATAGAGCCACGGAAGTGTTAGAACTCGTTCATACCGATGTGTGTGGTCCAATGACGATCAAAGCGAGAATGGGGTATGAGTATTTCGTTACCTTCATTGACGATTACTCAAGATATGGGTACATTTACCTTATGCGGCACAAGTCTGAAACTTTTGAAAAGTTTAAAGAGTTTAAGGCCGAAGCCGAGAAACATAGGGAAAAGAGTATCAAGTTTCTACGATCAGATCGTGGAGGCGAATACCTCAGCGATGAATTCTTGAACTACCTATCGGACGAAGGGATTGTATCCCAGTTAACCGCACCGGGAACCCCTCAACAGAACGGTGTGGCGGAACGAAGGAACCGGACTCTTTTAGAGATGGTCAGATCCATGATGAGTTATTCGGATTTACCCAAGTCGTTTTGGGGTAATGCCTTGGAAACGGCGGCTTATATTCTAAACTTGGTGCCATCCAAATCGGTTCCTAAAACCCCAATGGAATTGTGGACCGGGCGCAAGCCCAGTCTAAGACATTTGCGGATTTGGGGTTGTCCGGCATACGTGCTAGACAAGGAAGCCGGTAAGTTGGATCCACGTTCGGAATTAAGGCTGTTTATAGGATACCCGGCCGGAACGAAAGGGTGCATGTTCTATAGTCCCAAGGATCAAAAGACCGTGATTAGTACACACTTTAAATTCTTGGAGGAAGACTATATGAACAATCGGAAGCCTAAAAGTGAAATTACCTTAGAAGAATTGAGAGGTCAAACCTCAATACCAAGTATACAAGATGATGTACCACACGTCACATCTTCACAACTGGAACCCCGTCGTAGTGGGAGGGTTCCTAGACAACCCGAGAGATTCATGGGGATAGGAGAATCTTCGGATTTAGTTCCCGGTGTTGAATCAGACCCATGGACGTACGATGAGGCAATCCAAGACAAAGACGCGGAGTCATGGCAAACGGCAATGGAAGCCGAGATGGGTTCTATGGATCATAATCAAGTGTGGGAGTTGGTCGAGCCACCCAGTGGGGTAGAACCCATTGGATGCAAGTGGGTGTACAAGAGGAAAAGAGGACCGGACGGAAGGGTTGAAACCTTCAAAGCAAGGCTTGTGGCCAAAGGGTATACTCAGAAAGAAGGGATCGATTATGAGGAAACCTTTTCGCCTGTAGCTATGCTTAAGTCCATCCGTATTCTCTTGTCGATCGCTGCGCACCTAGATTACGAGATCTGGCAAATGGATGTCAAGACGGCTTTCCTTAACGGAAGTCTTGACGGCATAGATATCTATATGCAACAGCCCAAAGGTTTCATTGAAAAAGGCCAAGAGAATCTCGTATGCAAGCTCAAGAGATCCATTTATGGACTTAAGCAAGCATCGCGTACTTGGAACCAGTGTTTTGATCAAGTGATAAAGTCTTATGGGTTTGATCAAAACGAGTTCGAAAGTTGTGTGTACAAGAAGCGTGACGGAACTACGGTGGTATTCTTAGTATTATACGTAGACGATATTCTGCTCATTGGAAACAATGTAAAGGTATTGTCAGACGTAAAGGTATGGCTGTCAAAACAATTTGATATGAAGGACTTAGGGGAAGCCGGTCACATCCTTGGGATCAAAATCACTCGCGATCGCAAGAAAAGGATGTTGGGCTTATCGCAAGCTTCATACATTGACACTGTTTTGAAGCGTTTCAGCATGCAAGATTCCAAGAAAGGTTTTATACCTTTTAGGCACGGAATCCATCTATCGAAAGAAATGAGCCCTAAGACACAAGCGGAGATAGATGACATGAAAGGTGTTCCGTACGCTTCGGCGGTAGGAAGCCTTATGTATGCAATGTTGTGTACGAGACCGGATATCTGCTTTGCCGTAGGCATGGTGGCAAGATATCAAAGTAATCCCGGGAAAGACCATTAGACTGCAGTAAAGTGCATCTTGAGGTATCTGAAAAGAACTCGGGAGCGGATGCTGATTTACCAGTCGAATAGTCTAGTTCCCGTAGGATACACGGACTCGGATTTCCAATCAGACATAGACTCAAGAAAGTCAACCTCGGGTAGTGTGTTTTGCATGGGAGGAGGAGCCATTTCATGGAGAAGCGTTAAGCAGAAATGCATCGCCGATTCGACCATGGAAGCCGAGTATGTAGCTGCTTGTGAAGCAGCGAAAGAGGCAGTTTGGCTCAAGAACTTCTTAGTGGACTTGGACGTAGTTCCGAATTTGCCCGACAAGATAACTGTCTTTTGTGACAATGCCGGAGCAGTTGCAAATTCAAGGGAACCGAGAGCCCACAAGGCCAGCAAACACATTGAAAGAAAACACCATCTTATGCGAGAAATCGTTAAGAGAGGAGATAAAGAGGTGGCAAAGATAAACGTCGGAGGACAACCTAGTATATCCATTCACAAAGGGTCTGCCTCTGAGTACATTCGAGAGACATGTGGATGGAATGGGAGTCAAGACTATTGCCAATCTGCTTTAAGTATAAGTGGGAGGAATTATTAGGTTAGTGTAGGTTGACATGAGATGTCACGTAGAGCTACTACACTAAGACATGCGTGATGTATACTAAAAGCAGACTTTAAGTATAAGTGGGAGATTGTTGGAGTTATACGTGAAAGTATGCTTTTACTTTGTATAACTCGTGTATCAAACACTTGTTTATGAGAATAATTCTTTTATCGCATTTGCTTTAGATATGATTGAATGTTGAATATTTATTGCAAACCGTTCAATATATAGTACGTGTTACATTGTAGTTAATGTGGTGATACCCGATCACGGAAGACGACATTAACAGTTTACTTGTAACTAAACGTACATTTTCACGGCCTAGGTGGAATTGAACAAACCACCGTGAAAGGTCGATGTGTAAGGCTCAGATTGGTCTGTCTTGACCAAGAGATTGCACTAGCACATTTAGTATGTGTTGAAGAGGTCCTACAGCGAGGAGAAATTCTTCTGTTCTGAAAGGTGAAGAATTAGACCTCAGTGGTTGTTGATTTCTTAATCTCCGTCACTTAAATAGGACCGTGTGTGCTTAGTAGTTACTGCTTTGATTCATGTTGGGTGAGAATCATTGTGACTTCGAACTTTGTGTCTTGGGCAGTAATATTAATCATACGACGGTTGCTAAGATTTAATACGGAGAAACGCGTGCGAGTACGGCTCGTGTGATTAGTCCCCTTGGTGGGCTCAGAAGTTTTATTGTACCAAATCTTGCAAGTGAAGAATTAGTTTCTTCGGTACGAATAATAATGTTGAGCTGTCTTTACTCCAAGGTGAAATATATTAATTAATTTAGAGCTATTCAGAAGCTCAATTAATTAATGGACTTGATAATCTTAAACGCGGGAAATAATAACCGGGAGCCCATATTATCGTAATATGGATTAAGATGGATAGTGCAATATTAATTTATTAGTGGTAATAATTAATATTAATGGGCTGAATTATATTGGGGCTCAATATTGAAATTCAGAAGCCCATTAGGAGGTCCAATCTTAATTCTCCTTAAGGCCCCTCAAGTAGCCCAATTAAGTAGCCCAATAATGATAAGGTGATTAAAATAAAAAGAAAATAAATATGCTGATTTTTCTTTATTAATTTCGAAAATTTAATGATTAGGGGAAATAAGATTTTGTTGATTTTCTTGGAAAGATATTATGGAAGATATGTATTCTAGGAATACAAGAATATCTCATATATTCAAGAAGATCCAAATCTTGGATTTCACCTATGATATTTTCGAAAATTACACCAATAGTGGAGGATGAGATTTTTGTGGAATATTTTATCTTGGAGAAAAGAATATATGAGATATATTCAAGATTTCTTAGAGTCTAAGAAAAGATTTTTTCCAAGGCCCATATTCCTTAAGATTTTCGGCCACCTCCATCTATAAATAGGGGATGATTATTTCATCCCCAAGTACATAATTCCATGTGTTGGAAAAATCAAAAGCATAGATATTTTTCTTTTTCCTTAGTTTATTAAATTACTTGAAAGCATCTCCCACCGGTGATCAAGTAAGGCGAAAGGAAAATACTTGAGAAGGTTTTTGGGTTGATAAAGCGAGATCGTGATTGTCCCGTTTATTCAAAGGCCAATTCTACAAGAGGTACGTTAATCACATATTTAATTGTTTATTCCGCTTAATTAAATATGTGAAATTAATTCAACATGCATGATGATAATTAGTTGTTGGAATTATTATTTGAATTAATTAGGATTAATTCATGATAGTAATAATTGTATTTAAATTCGTATTTAAAATTCATCCCGAATAGATTCCGGGCACCCCACTATTTTCCCAACAACAACATTTGATCATAAAGTGTTGGTTAATGAGAAGAAAGGGCAAATTCATATTGTTTCAAAGTAAATAGTGAATACTTCACTACCAACAACATCAACAGATCCCCCTTTTAGTTCTCCACCTCCAAATTTTTTTCATCAAACTCTACGTCTCCCCCTATATATGCCAATATTCTCATTGCTTAAAATAATATGTAGCCTTTAAAACTTTGATGAGAAAAAAGTTATTTGGTCCACTTATCAAGTGTCCGATTTTGGTCCCAAAATTTTTTACTCTTCGATTTTGGTCCCATAACTCTTAAGATTTGTCCAATTTTATTCCCATTTCGGACAAAAATAAAAAAGTGATGCCCTTTTTTTTATCATGCACAACCCACATTCAGGCCAAATTTGGGGCTTTCTGACACCTTCACGATTTGGTCGAAAAAAAAAGGTTTTTTCCTAATCAGTTTTTCTATGGTCAAATTTGGGGCATTGCAATTTTTTATCAGTTTTTTTTCATATCACTAATATGTGACTGGAAACATTGGGAGGGGGGGGAGGGGGGGGGGGGGGGGGGGGGAGAACCTACATCTTGGGGGAGGGGTGGGATTAGGGCTTGATTGTCTGGAAAAAATGAACAACGCAGGTTGCAGGGGTTGGGGAAGAATAATATATTTATTTTAGTTTTTAATTTCTTTTAGTTTGATTTAATTTAGTTTTAGTTTATTTTTATTTTTAGCAGTTTATTTAGAGGAGTGGAATAAAAAAAAGTCACTTGACAGCCATGTCAGTGAGGTGAACGGAAACCTCTCAATTCCATCGGCATGTAAGTCACCCGTCATAAGAAACTATGTCGTTTTTTAATTTTTGGCAAAAACAGGACAAAAACTGGACAAACCCTAGGAGTTACAGGACAAAAATTGAAGAGTTAAAATTTTTGGGACTAAAATTGGACAATCGATAAGTTGTGGGACCAATTTTTTTTCTCGGCGAGAATGGGACCATAATTGGACAAAACCTAAAAGTTATGGGACTAAAATTGAAGAGTTAAAATTTTTAGGACCAAAATTAGACACTCGATAGGTTATGGGACGAAAAAACATTTATTTTCAAACTTTAATTATAGCACTTGAAGAAATACTCAACACCTCAAATCAAATTCAAGGTCAATAATTAATATCTTACCCTTCTTACAAATGGTTTGAACTAAAAAGATGAAAGACAAAATATTTTTAACCTAAATTTATGTGAACTCTAAATTAGTCAAATCACTATTATACATGTATACTATCACTATTTAAAAAATCAAGTATATGGTTAAACAATGATAGTTGATGTTGGAATTCAATAAAAATGGGGGTTAGAACTATTGGAGAAATCGGGGTGCTCGGATCTATTCGGGATGAAATTTAAATACAAATTTAAATCCAATTATTACCAGCATGAATTAATCATAAATTAATTCAAATAATAATTTAATCCAACAACAAAACTCATGCATATGAATATTATCACGTAAAAATTTTACGGCGGAAAACTAAGAATTTTACGTGAACACATACCTTTTGAAGCGACATCCAACTGAGAAGACCAGACAAGCGTAACGGTCCTATCAACCGTAAAAGTCTTCTCAAGTAGTCCCTCTTCGCCTTATTCGTTCGCCGGTGGGAAGCGCTCACGAACAATTTAATAATATAAGGGAGGAAGAAAATATTTATTGCTTTCGATTTTTTCAACTAATAGAACACGTAAAATGTAAACTAGAGATGAAATAATCATCCCCTATATATAGGGATCGGGTGGCAAATTTTATGGCTTAGGAATAGGGAGGAAAAATCATTTTCTTGGCCACCAAGAAATCTTGAATATATCTCATATATTATTTTTTCCATAATAAAATATTCCACAAAAGTCTAGCCATCCTAATGGGATAGAATTTTTTTTTACATCCCATAACTTTTTACCATTTCCAAAAACATCCCAAAAAGTTAATTTCTTCAATTACGTCCCAATTTTTAGCTAAGTGTACAAGTTACATTCCAAAAAAATTAATTTCTCCAATTACGTCCCAATTTTTGGCTAAGTATGCGATTTACGTCCCAAAAAAGTTATTTTCTCCAATTACGTCCCAATTTTTGGCCATGTGTATAGTTTATGTATCAAAGTTGTCGGAATTGACAAACCACAGTCATTTTACCTCATCTGCAGCGCACATACTCGTTAAGTTTAGGTTTTTTTTGACAAAATGCTTGTGGATATTAAATTTATTTTTGAATTATTTTTTGGCAGGTGGGGTAGGTAGCGGTGAGGAAAAGGACGGTGTTTTATTTCGAGGAGTTGGTGAGATATGGGGGGACTTTTAAAAAAAATTATATATTTTTTAATTTTACTTTAAATTAGTAGATATTTTTTTATTTTGTTTTGTTAATTTTTAAAGAGTTATTACTTTCAATATATGATGTGTCCATATTCTTCAATTTTATTGGCTACATACTATAGTCAACACGTCACACAAGTCCACTAAAATATATTTATCGAAAATCCACAAATTTACTGAGCATGTGTGCGACACATGAGGTAAAACAACTGTGTTTTGTTAATTATGGCAATATTGACGCGTAAATTGTAAACTTAGCCAAAAATTGAAATGTAATTGGAGAAATTAACTTTTTATTAGATGTAAATTATACACTTAACCAACAATTAGGACGTTATTGGAGAAATTAACTTTTTGGGAAGTAATTTGTACACTCGCCAAAATTTGGGACGTAATTGGAGAAATTAACTTTTTTGGGACGTTTTCAGAAAAAGTAAAAAGTTATGGGACGTAAAAAATCTATCCCCCTCCTAATATATGATGATTTTCGAATTTTAGGAAGATAAAATATTAGATTTGGATCTTCTTGAATTTATGAGATAGTCTTGTATTCCAAGAATACATATCTTTGACTAGGCGTGAAATTGTAATGATTTATGGCTCGATTTGCCCGTGTTTTGAGTCAATCGAGTACTCTTTTCATAAACTAATGAATTTGCCTCTTTGATGCTCATATATGGATAGAGGGCGAAAAATGGAGTTCGTAGGACTTTGAATCGACTCAAATGGATGCCCGGATGAGAAGATATTGAAGAAATACGAAAAGTATTAGTTAGAGCAAGCAAAAGTGTCACTTGGAGGTGCTCAAGAAAGAGAACTCGAGCACCTAGTGCTCAAGCAATGGAGTTCTAGCGCTATTGATGTTCTGGAAGAAGAGAGCACTCGAGCAACACTCACTCGAGCACTTAGTGCTTGAGCACTCGAGTGGGGCGCTCGAGTGAGAGTTAGTCGAGCGCCTAGTGCTCGAGTAAGCGCTCTACCTGAGCATTTTTGCATACGATTTCGAACCATGACATTTTTAAAAGGTCCGTGCCTACATATATATCATCCCAAGCATGTTTGTTGGACACCACTTCATACTTAGAGATAGATTTTGATAGAGAGGAGCTTGGGAGAGTTTAGCAAGAGGTTTTGAACGTGTAATCGATGTGTTTGATCTTACGAATTCTTAGATTAGAGATTTATTTCGTTATTTCTTTCTTCAAAAATTGATACTATTGAACCTAGTTTCCATTATTTAGTGAGATTCATTTTGAGACTTCGATTCATTGTTAACCCTAGTTTATGTTCTTGAGTTCTTCCTTTAAATTCACCATGTTTATGTTTTTCATTCGTTTTATAGCTTTCGTTATCGTAATCACCATGTTAGGCTAGAACCCTTGCATGCTTAGGGTAGGATGAACTCGTAGAAGTAGGACGTTGGTACGTAATTAGGATAACTCATGATGTTTAGTTTTGATTCTCTTAATTATTGAATTCTTAAAATAAACCCTAGAACTATCTTGAAAATGAGTACGAAAATTGTTAGAGAGAAGACAACTGTATCACTCTTTAATAACGAATAGGCTTAACGAGAGGGTTATAGAAGAGGTTTATCATTTACTAGTTTATCTAGGGAGGACGACCGCATCACTTCAGTTAAATTAGGGTCTCAATAATTAAGCACGATCCATATAACTTGATTAGTGGATTAGTGAAGTAGGTTGATTTGACGAAGTATTAGGTTTAATTCTTGAGCTTTTAGTCTTTCAATCTTGTGCTAGATTAGGAAAGTTGATTGCCTAGTTTTAGTACATTTAGGATTATTACTTGCACATCACGATTAGTACATTTATGATGTTAAAGAGTTGAATAAGAAGAGTGATAAAAGAGATCAAGAACTCCAAAGGAGAGACATGGATCTTAATAGAGCTCAGCTAGAGAACAATAGACGGTTCACTTCTATAGAGTACCAGATCAGCCAGATTCATAAAAAAGAAATTAGATGAAAATTTCGCTAAGTTTCTTGATGTCTTTAAAAAGTGGCATATTAACATTCATTTTTATGATGTTTTGGAACATATGCCTAATTATGCCAAGTTTCTAAATGACTTGATAGCTAAAAGGTGGAGAGTAGATGGGCCTGAGCTTGTGTACTTGAACCATGAGGTGGGTGCTATGGTGCACATAGCACTTCCTCCCAAGTTGAAGGATCCCGGTAGCTTATCATCTTATCCGATATCGGGAACGAGATCAAGAAGTGAGCATTGTGTGATCTTGGGGCTAGCATTAATTTGATGCCTCTATCGTTGTTCAAGAAGTTGGATGGGGGTAAACTTCAACCCACGATGATGACTCTCTACCTTGCCGATATGTCTATCATTAGACCTCAAGGAATGGTGGAGCATGTTCTAGTGACGGTGGAGATTCACGTTTTCACGCCGACTTCGTGGTACTCGATATGGAGGAAGATGAGTATGTACCCCTTATTTTGGGAAGACCATTCTGAGCTACGGCCGTAATGGTGTTAGATGTGGCGAATGGGAAGATCACGGTAAAGGTAGATGATCAAGAGGTGAAAATTTTCCATTGATGCCATTGATCTTTGTGTTGAAGACACACCTCCTATCCCCAACCTTTCTTGCATACGTGATTATGTTAATCCTCCACTCAATGATTTACCCTTTGAGCAATATGATCTTGATTGTCTTGATAGGGATAAAGGAAAGGAGTTGAAGGATGAAGAATTTAAAAGGGTGGAGGTGGCCAAATTAGAGAAAAAAGAGGAGTTGATGTTAAGAAGACAAAATCCAAGAAGTGGGTACCTCCATGGAGAGCGAAAAAGAAAGTGAAACCACCGTCTGAGGTGAAGAAGGAGGATGAGAATCGAGCAAAAAAATAGACATATTCTCTTATGAGAATAAGGGAGGTAAATTTGAGTATCATATCCCATAAGCTCCTTTGAGCTCGGTCCGACATTAGGACCTTAAAAATAGAGCTGAATGAGAGGCAACCCATTTTTATTTTCTTTTGAGTGTTTTTAGTTGTTGGTGTTTTGTTTTGAGTCGTAAGTTCTAACCTCGTACTTGAGAGTTTTATTGTGTAGGTTTGCCTTGAGGGTAAAGGAAAGCCCAAGAAGTGGAGATTGAAGGGACCAATTCGAGACAAGGGAGTGTGCCAAGTTGTTAAGAGAAACTAAATTATTTGGATGAGGTAACCACCACCCCCAAACTAGACCGATTCACAAGGTCGAAGTTTGGGGGGTAGAGATTTTATATATTTTATGGTTACATTGCACAGACGCACACCCTCTCTTTGAGTTGAGTTTGGTTAGATATTGTGCCTTGGGATACTCCTTAAGCTGTTTTTATAGTGTGAACTAATTAGGTGCTACATATTCCATGTCTATCATGTCTCTTATGCTTGTTGATTGCTATCTTTGATTGTGAGTATGAGTTAGTGATTTGTGGAGTTAATTTAGAGTCTAAGTTGTGTGAGTGTAGGAGTTAGATTTGATTTGAGAGGGAACTCGTATACTTACGAATTTTCCTTTTGAATACTTGTGTGGTAAAAAGTGAGAATTCACTAGGACTAGCATGGATGTGAAAACTGTGAGATTTGAGCCTTAAAGAGATTAAAATTCATTAAATTGATCTCATTGATTGTGTCTAGTTTGAAATATCGAAAGTGATTTTAGGCTGTCTTTGATTTGTTGAGTCACTTAGCCAAATTTTCCCTACTAATGACATTTATCCCTTGTTAACCTGTTTGAGCCTGAGCCTATTTATTTTCTAGCACATTTGAACTTAACCAAATTCTTAAACTCTTTTGTCCAAATTTGAGTGGAGAGTAGGAAAAGTTGTGAATGAGAAAAGGGATCGAGTTGAGTTGAGGTAGGAGAATTATTAATGCTTGAGTGAATTTGAGAAGAAGGTGTAATGAGATTTTGAGTTGTGGGGAAGACCAATAATTTGAGAATGAGCAAAAGAAATATGAGCTCTTGTGTAGTGAAAAAGAAAAAAATGGGAGTGAAGTGATTAAAAAAGTGAAAAGAGTTGAAAAAAAATTTGAAGTGTTGAGAGTTATGGAATTGAAAGTGTATTGCATAAAGATGATTGAAGTATTCTGTTCCTCGTCTCGAAATATCGAAGTTTGATTTTCTATTCTCCATTCACTTGAGTCACTTATTCCATATAGTTACCCCACCTGTCCAAAGAGCCTACATTACAACCTTGCGAAAGTCCTTTCTGATTCGGCATGGATTCTAGAGTATGGTCGAAGTTGAGAGTGCTTACAAGCCTATGGCTACTGATATGTGTGATTGTTTGATTGAGTGGGTCCCTTAATATTGCTAAACACTTGTGAGGGAGTGAAACACATCGTCGAGAGCACATCCATGTTTGATTTTGGTGGTTCTTATTGTTTATGCATGAGTATGATGAAGGGGATGAGTTTGTATGTGGGTGGTCGATCTTTGAAGCTTGAGCTCAATTACTTGCATGATTTAGTTCTATGATTAATTCTTAACAATTTCACTTAACTTATTATTTCATTGCTTGAGGACAAGCAATATGTAAGTTTGGGGGGGTTGATTAGGCATGAAATTGTTATGATTTATGGCTCGATTTGTCCGTATTTTGAGTGAATTCGATGAGTATTTAGAGTTAATTGAGTACTATTTTCATAAACTAATGAATTGGCTTCTTTGATGCTCATAGATGGATAGAGGGCGAAAAATGGAGTTCGTAGGACTTTGAATCTGAAGGGTGTGCGTGAGTGTTTTTTCCAGAATGTTGTCAAAGGTGTTGAAACAAATACGACAACATACACAGGGAAGATTTTGAAAACATAATATAAAATTTTCAAACGGGATATCAAAACTTTATCATAGATTATTATTGAATAATCTATGATGCCTCATGGCGAAACTTCACTATAACGAGTAGTGATACAAAGACAAAGTAAAAACCAACTATAGGTATTTACATCAATATCATATACCCTAGGTATATAATCAAAAGCCTATAATTCTAAGAGTGTAAACCAAAGAACCTATTCAAAGGTCGAACTAAAACACTTCTAGAATTACAAAGGAGAGAATCGAAATAACTACATGTGTTATATGTAAAATAGAAAATCTCAAACTCTTCACTCCATAGTCATGCGTATGGTATTTATAGAAATCCATCTTTGCATGTGAACACATAAAATCATGGTTTCCCATGATGTAAAAACCGTCCAACTCTAAGCCTCCATGATCTTGATAACCGCCCATGTTGTAGCTTCAAATAACTCACTCTAAACTGCAACCGATTGACCTGGTAACCGCCACGTCTTCGTTTTGCATGTTTAGACATTAAAGACAACATTGAAACAAATGAAGTTAGTGTTAGTAGAAAGGGAGAGTTCTGATGTTGCGGAAAATGATGTAACATTCTGGACAACATTGACCTAACATCAACAATCTCCCCCAATTTGGTCTTTCTACTACAACACGCCTGATGTTATAAATATGCAATAAAATGTGTTAAGTCAGAAATACAACTAAACATCAAAACAAGATATTTAATTGCTAAAACCAAATTAAAGTAACCAAACTGGAATTAACATAAACAAACATTACTAAGCACAAACAGAGTGCTTAAAACGAACTACACAAACACGAAACAAACTAAGTGTTACCAGACTAGTCTAAACACAGAAATAAAAACTAACAGTTAGACTAACAAAAAAAATAGTGTTTGAAAAATCTATAGAGCTTTTGAATCTCAAGGTATGAATATGCGAAGTAGAGAGAGGATTGGACTGATCTTCATAAGTCAGCTGCATCTTCATGGTTTGCACGAACTCCCCCTATCTTCATTTTTCCTTGAATTCTATATTCTTTATTGGTTTCCACTTAGATCACCATAGTGTGTCTCTAGGTCTACATCATCATCTTTTTCGACAACAGGTTCAACAACTGGAACAACAACATCTTCATCAGCTGGAACTTCTTCAATTTGAACGCCACTGGTACTGGCACCACCATCAATTTCAACTCCCCCTGAGTTCACACCACCATCACCAGCATCAGGTCCTACTTCCCCTGTTGAAGTAGAAAACAACAACTCCCAGAAAGCCTTCTGGTTCTTTATATATTGAATGATTGACTGCATGTTTGTGAGGCTGTCTACAAGGTCTCAATTTGTTCAGTAATATAATTTGGAGTTAAGGAAACTGATGTGATTGTAGCATTGTGAGGAATTTTGACAGAAGTATTGCCAACATTCTCAGCGGCATTAGCGGTTTCCCGAGTTTTCTTCTCTTGATGTTCTTTAGTTGGTTCATTATAAGGTAAGTCAATGACTTTTGGCCCTGTGAGTAGCACACCGGATATTCCAAAGCTAGCTGTGAATCCACTGATAGTTTCTTCTCTTGGATTCCTTTCAAAGCTTTTATTTTCAAGCATCTTGTATATCAGACTTGGATAGCGCAACAATTCTTTCCTAGTAATATCACCAGTGTAAGATAACACATTATTAAAGATTGTTTTCCCTAAATTGAATTTCTTCAAGTGTCCAATCTTGTACATCAAAATGACTTGTTCTTTGGTTAGAACAGTAGTGTTGGAAGATGGCAACCAGTTGTACACCCATAATTTATGAAGAACTGAATACAGACTGGTCAACTTAGAACTACTCAATCTGTTTTCCCAAATCATAATCTGCTTACCAGTTAAGACTTTGATAACCTCATTTATGTCATCAACCGGATCTTCAATCATAGATCTAGTTCTCAGGAATAAATTGATTGATTTGGGTGTAAATCTGAGTTTAGCTCCTCTAAACCAAACAGTTCCATAATGCTTAGAATTTGTTTTACCCAAACTCTCTCTCAGATTTGCGTAAAATTCATAAATCCATTCCACAATATAGGGTGTAGAAAATTCAAGAGCATGCAACAGTGATCTTTCCCTAAAATATTCAACTAAATTTTGCTCTCTGAAGTCAGTCATTTTGACTACCTTCTCTCCCACAAGTATCCTAGTACAAATTTTCCTATACTTATCACTTTTCATATCATTATATTCTTCTTCTTCTTCAATAGAAGTGTGATCAAATAGTACCTTTGCATGGCATCAGAATCACTTGGAGAGGGATCACTGGATTCAGGTTCAGAAGTCTTCTCTTCTTCTTCTTTCTCCTGTTCCTGTTCAGATTCTTCAGATGTTGCCATAGGTGATAGCACATCTTCGGCAACAACAGGTTCTCTTTCAGCAACAGTAGGCATAGGAACAATTTTCTTTTTTGCCTTTCTTCTTTTTCTTACTTGTGCAATGGGCACATTCATCTCAGAATCAGAATCTAGCACTTGAGTGGGTCCAGATTGTACTTCTTCTGTTTCACCTACATTAGGACCTGTAGCTGTTTCTTTTGAGCTTTCATCTATCAGAATCGGCTTTGAAGAGTCCTCCTTCTTTCCCTTACCTTTTGTTTCAGCATAATCTACCTTTCTCCCCATGGTTATGTAAGATCTCCTTCTTTTTCCTCCTTTCTTTGACTGACTCGCTTTTCACTTTTTCCAAGCATTTCTAATTCTTTCTCCCAGACCTTCAATGTCATTTGATGATTCAGGTTGAGTTTCCAATGCTGGTTCAGCTTCAGTCCTTTGATCAACAGCTTCTGGTGTTTCTTGCCGAGGATTACACAATTTTTCAAGCTTAGAAAGATCTATCTCTTCATCACCAAGTAGTATTTTAGGATTTTGAGTTTTAAGTTTCAGAACTTGATAGGTAGCAGCGATTTGTTCAAATGGTGTTCCTAAACTGAAGTTAATGGAGATAGGATTAGGGTCAAGATAGTCAACCATATTTGTAGCAGGTTGAACAGAGGATGAAGGTACATCAGTTATGTCCTTCACAGAAATAGGGCTTGGAATCGAAGATAAGGGATTGACATTTTGAGAGATTGGTATTTCGAAAGAACCGATAGTAATCGAAGGGAATGTTGGCGGAGAGGCACCAACATTAGCAGCAACATTCTGGGAATCAGTTTTCGAGGCCATCGATGCTAGCAAGTTGAGAGGATTCTCAGATGTGGAAGAAGACACATGAAATTTGGGAGAATGAGGAGAAGATGGAAGGTTTCTTCGAGTTGACATTTTATCCTACAAAAGAATTTGAAAAAAATAAATTTGATTAAAAATTAATGAATAAAATATTAAGTAATTTTACACATATACGCATTTCATAGGCTGAAGAAGATGATACTAAATAATATTATGAATGATACTTGAGTATTCTATCAAAAATACCTTCAGGAATTCGTAGAACGATATAAGCTTATAAGTACTTAGAACTAGCATTGAAATAAGAGATCTTATATAGAAGAAAATATGGAAGTTATCACATATGCCCCACTTTGTGTCGTGCATTATGAGGTGGTTTTTGAGAACCTCCCCCATAAACTGTTTGAACGTGGTGTGAGAAGTTATGTGATATGAAAATATGAAGAGGAAATTATCTATATATTACCCACGATTTTTAGTTATGCTAAGACTGAATTCGAATAAATACTGTAGAATATTCCCTCAATATTTATTCTATTCAAAAATTGATTAATTCATATAAATCAATAAGTAATCCAAATTCTCAGGATGTTATTATTCTTGTTAGAACACATATCTCAACATTTCAATAACACAATCAACAATGAATTTTTTTATCAATCAAGCACTTTTATCATAAGATTTCACATTGATCCACCTTTTGAAAAGAGAACATCGTAGTTGCGAGCTCCGTGCCCCATAACTACTCAGTGGATTTATGAACAAATTGATACATATTAATCACCTTTTTAAAAGAGTACATCGTAGTAGCGAGCTTCGTGTCCCATAGTTACTCAGTGATTAAAGTATCTTATTTGTGATATATTTTTACAACTTCAATACATAATGATATGTGACATCAAAAATAACTTCATTTTCGAATTCAAACAACCATTAATAGGTACAAATCAACAAGAATTAAATAGAACAAATACTTAGAAAAATTTTACTGAGATTTTTCTAATGTTGTGAATATTGTTGAAACATACTTCACAACACAGTACTATTTTGTTCAGAGAGAGTATAAGCCAAGAGATTTTCTAAGTGAAGAAAACCTCTCAAAATCAAGAGCTTTAGTGAATATATCTGCAAGTTGTTTTTCAGTGGAGATATATTCTAATTTCACTATTTCTTTTTTAACAAGATCCCTAATAAAAAGATGTCTTATACTTATATGCTTTGTCAAAGAATGTTGTACAAGATTCATTGATATATTGATATCACTTGTTTTATCACAATATATAGTTAGTATATAAATGCTCAAACCATAGTCATCAAATATTTTCTTTAACCAAAGTAACTGAGTACAACAACTCCCTGTTGCGATGTATTCAGATTCAGCAGTGGATTGAGAAACACAGTTCTGTTTCCTACTGTGCCATGAAATAAGTTTGTTTCATATATAGAAACAACCTCCACTTGTACTCTTCCTATCATCACAGTCTCCGACCCAATCTGCATCACTATAGCCGATTAATGTACAATTAGTGTCCTTACCATACCAGATCCCTAGATCACAAGTTCCTGCAACATATTTAATTATCATTTTTACAGCATTCAGGTGTGATTCTTTAGGATTAGCCTGATATCTAGCACATAAACATACACTAAACATGATGTCTGGTCTACTTGAGGTTAAATAAAGTAAACTACCTATCATAGATATATATAGAGTTGGATCAACACATTGTCCTGAATTGTCCTTACACAACTTTTGTGTTGAACCCATAGGGGTTCTCATTGATTGTGCAGTTTCAAGTCCAAACCTCTTAACAAGATTCTTTGCATACTTTCTTTGTGAAAAGAATACACCATCTTTGTTTTGTTTAATCTGAAGACATAAGCAAAAATTTAAGTCTTCTACCATTGACATTTCGAAAGTGGTTGTCATTTCTTTTACAAAAAGATCAATCATTTTATCACTTGTTGAACCAAACACAATATCATCAACATAGATTTGGGCAATCATGATGTCATTTTCAGTTTGTTTGATAAATAAGGTTCTATCAGCCTCGCCTCTAATGAAACCAAAATTAACAAGAAAATATGTCAGCCTTCCATACTAAGCTCTAGGAGCTTGTTTAAGGCCATATAAAGCTTGGTTCCACATAGGCTTCTTCAATCAAAATTCCATTTAAAAAAATGGCTTTAACATCCATTTGATGTAACTTAATATCCAGAAAATAGGCAATGGCAAGTAGTAGTCTTATAGATTCAATTCTAGCAACTGGAGCAAAAGTTTCATCAAAATCAATTCCTTCTACTTGAGTGTAACCTTGAGCTACTAATCTAGCTTTGTTTCTAATAACATTACCAGATTCATCAGTTTTATTTTTTAAAATCCATTTAGTCCCTATAACATTTGTATGTTCTGGTCTAGGTACTAAAGTCCAAACATTATTTCTTTCAAACTGATTTAATTCATCATGCATGGCATTAATCCAGTTCTCATCTTTCAAAGCTTCAATCACATTTTTTGGCTCAATTAGGGAATGATAACACTCATAACTTACCTTGTTGCAGATGGAAGACATACATACTGTTCTTACCGGATTGCTTACAATACCCATTCTTCTTCTTGTCAGAACACCAGAATGTTTTTCTCCAATAATTTATTCTGCAGGATGATATTTGATTAGCCTGGTTGATGGAACTTTGTTGTACTCAAGTGAATTCCCAAGATATTCTGATTTTTCAGGTGTTGTTTTAGTTGTTGAAACATTTTGAACAACATAATTATTTTGACCGGAATCTGAAGAATTCACTGGTACATCAATAAGTCCAGTAACATAATCCTCAATGGTTGGACCTGCAAGACTAGCATTATCATCAATAACCACATTAATGGATTCTTGCACTGTATCAGTCCTTAATTATAGATTCTGCATGCTTTGCTATTTCTAGAATAACAAAGAAAGAATCCTTTATCACTTTTAGAGTCAAACTTGTGCAACTGTTCTCTATCATTTAGAATATAACAAACACAACCAAACACATGAAAATACTTAACATTTGATTTTTTGTTATTCAGCAATTCCTAAGAAGTTTTTGTGGTTCCTGATCTCAAATAGACTCTGTTAGAAATGTGACTTGCAGTGTTAAGAGCTTCAGCCCAAAATCTTTTTTAAAGATACTTTGATACTAGCATGACTCTAGTAATCTCTTGTAGAGTTCTATTCTTTCTTTCAGCAATACCATTTTGCTGTGGTGTTTTTGGAGAGGAAAATTCTTGTAGAATTCCTTTATCTTCACAGAATTTTGTAAAGTCACTATTTTCAAATTCTCTTCCATGATCAGACCTAATTTTCTTGATCTTTGAATTGAAAACATTTTTGAATTTCTTATACAGATTTTTAAACACAGAAAAGGTTTCAGATTTTTCCTTGAGAAATTCAATCTAAGTGTATCTTGAATAGTCATCAACCAAAATAAAAGAATATCGTTTTCCACCTATACTTTCAGTTTCCATTGGACCCATAAGATCCATATGAAGAAGTTCAAAACAATTTTGTGTAGAACAATGTGTCAACATCCTATGTGACATTCTTACTTGTTTACCTTTTTGGCAAGGACCACACAATTTTGACTTGTTCAGCTGTAATCTAGGAAGTCCATTTACAACACATGTCTTAATCAATTTCAATATATTCTGGTAATGTGTATGCCCAAGTTTTTTATGCCACAAAAAACTCTCATCAGCTTTCACATTATTACATGTTTTTTGGGTATCAATGACAGAACAATTATCCACAGATCAATGACCAACCACCAGACATTCACCTTTTTCATTTTTTAAAAAACATGAATCCTTATCAAAATCTACATGTAGGCCATCATCACATAATTGACTTATACTGATCAAGGTAGCAATCAATCCATCAACATGCAATACATTTGTCAGTTTTAGGAAACCTGGAACATTTAAAGTACCCTTACCAATGACTGTACTACGAGTACCACCTCCAAAAATCACATGACCATTGGCATGTAATCTATAATCAGTTAAAAAATTAAGATTGTCATTCATATGCCTAGAACTACCACTGTCAAAATACCAAGAACCGGTTGCATGAGCTTTTAATGAAGTACACACAACATTACAACTTTTAGACTTACTGACTCAATTAGTTTTTGAAACATGTTCTTTTAAATGAGGTGACGGATTTGGTGACACAAATTTAGCATTCAAATCTCTTTTCAATTTCCAACAGTAAGGTTTGATATGTCCCTTTTTATAGCAGTAGTGACATAAAAAATTAGTTGATTTTTCAAACAATTTATTTGCAGAGTCAAGAGTGTTCATTACAGAATCTGCTCCTGATTTTACAAATTTAATAGGTTCATCACTAGCTTTAGACTTTTCAGAAGAACCAACATAACCAAGACATTTTCTACCAGAATTACCAAGTACCAAAGCATTGTCCAGAATTTCAGTGCCTCTGGTAAATTTTTTGAAGTTCAGAGTTGAACCTCTAAGGTCTTCTTTCAGCTTTTCAAGCTCCAAGTATTTCTTTGTGAGACTTACTTCAAGCTTGGTTAAGGAATCTCTCAAATCAGGATTTTCTAAAGTCATTGACTTTAGAATTTGTGATTGAGATTCAATCTCCTTGATGTTCTTTTGACATAAGATGCACCTAGTTTTATCAAGTAAGGAAGTACCTGTCTCAACAAAAGAACTTGTAAAACAGCTCACATCTGAACTGTTATTATCAGATGTTTTGACCAATGATGGAACATTTGTGTCAACATCTGTATAATAGTCGTCCAAATGGTCATCAAGAGTATCATCATATATAAATCTAGCAGAGAAAACACGTTCTTCATTTTTTTTAGACTCATTTTCCTCTTCTGATTCATCACTCAAAGTAGCATTAAAGTTAAGTTTCTTCCTTAGTAAAGTGTTGGCACATTCATTTGCATAGTGACCAAAACCAGTACAGGCATTGCACATTACTGATTTCCTATATTCAGGATCATACCTAGGTTTGCTACTACTATTGCTGTTGGGAAAATAGGGGTGCCCGGAATCCATTCGGGATGAAATTTAAATACGAATTTAAATACAATTATTACTAGCATGAATTAATCCCAATTAATTCAAATAATAATTCCAACAACAAAATTAACATCATACATGTTTAATTAATTCACATAAAATCTAGGCGAAATAAACAAGAATTTTATGTGACTTACGTACCTCTTGTAGAATTGACCTTTGAATAAACGGGATAATTACGATCACGCTTTATCAACCCAAAAACCTTCTCAAGTATTTCCCTTTCGCCTTACTTGATCACCGGTGGGAGATGCTTTCAAGTAATTTAAATAACTAAGGAAAAAGAAAAATATATATGCTCTTGATTTTTCTAACACATAGAATTATGTACTTGGGGATGAAATAATCACCCCCTATTTATAAGTGAGAGGGGCCGAAAATATCATGTGGAATTGGGTTTGGAGAAAATCTTTTTTTTAGTCTCTAAGAAATCTTGAATATATCTCATATATTATTTTCTCCATAATAAAATATTCCATAAAAATCTCACTCTCCTTATAAAATAGTAATTTTAAAAAATTTCAAGAAGAATTCCCAAGATTTGGATCTTCTTGAATATATGAGATATTCTTGTATTCCATGAATACATATCTTCCATAATATCTTTCCAAGAAAATCAACAAAATCTCCTCTCTCATTGATCTCTAATTTTCGAAAAAAACAAGAAAAAATCAGCATCATATATTCTTTTTATTTTAATCACCTTATCATTATTGAGCTACTTAATGGGCTACTTGAGGGGCCTTTAAGGAGAATTAAGATTGGACCTCCTAATGGACTTCTGAATTTCAATATTGAGCCCAATATAATTCAATCCATTAATATTAATCATTACCACTAATAAATTAATATTGCACTATCCATCTTAATCCATATTACGATAATATGGGCTCCCGGTTATTATTTCCCGCATTTAAGATTATCAAGTCCATTAATTAATTAAACTTCTGAATAGCTCTAAATTAATTAATATATTTCACCTTGAAGTAAAGACAGCTCAACATTATTATCTGCACCGAATAAACTGATTCTTCACTTGTAAGATTTGGTACGATAAAACTTTTGAGCCCACCAAGGGGACTAATCATACGAGCCGTACTCACACGCGTTTCTCCGTATTAAATCTTAGCAACCGTCGTATGATTAATATTACTGCCCAAAGCACAAGGTTTGAAGTCACAATGATTCTCACCCAACATGAATCAAAGCAGTAACCATTAAGCACACACGGTCCTATTTAAGTGACAGAGATTAAGAAATAAACAACCACTGAGGTCTAATTCTTCATATTTCAGAACAGAAGAATGTATCCTCGTTGTAGGTCCTCTTCAACACATACTAAATGTGCTAGTGCAATCTCTTAGTCAAGACAGACCAATCTGAGACTTACACATCGACCTTTCACGGTGGATTGTTCAATTCCACCTAGGTCGTGAAAATGTACGTTTAGTTACAAGTAAACCGTTAATGTGATCTTCCGTGATCGGGTATCACCACATTAACTACAATGTAACAAGTACCATATATTTAACGATTTGCAATAGATATTCAACATTCAATCATAACTAAAGCAAATGTGATAAAAGAATTATTCTCATAAACAAGTGTTTGATACACGAGTTATACAAAGTAAAAGCATACTTTCACGTATAACTCCAACAATTGCATAATTTCCTGTTCTGATTAAATCTATTTCTTCTTTCAGGCATTTGTTGATTATTATTAATTTCTACTTTTGGTTTAATATTGCATTTTAACCTAATAGCTCTATTCTTTAAAAAATATTTAAACTGATTTGTTGGAAAAGCAATGTCCTCGAAATTATCATCACACAAATCAACACATTCAGAATCAGAATCAACTTCAGTTACAAATGAAGGTTTTTCAGTTTTAGAAGAAGTTTCTCCTTTGAAAACAGATACCTTTTTATCAGAGGAATCATTCTTTTGATCAAGATTCATTTCATAAGTTTTTAGAATACTTATCAATTCATTTTGACTCATAGTATCAGTATCCTTAGCTTCTTCTATAGCACATATTTTAGCATCAAAACGTTTTGGAACAGTTCTTAAAATTTTATGAACTAACCTGGTATTTGAAATTAGATCACCTAGAGAGTGAGATTCATTAGCAATCTCAGAAAGTCTCTCGTTATAAGCCAAGATAGTCTAATCTTCGCTCATCTTGAGGTTTTTGAATTTGGTACTAGCATTCGTAGTTTTGTTCTACGAACAATCTCAGATCCTTCACAATGCTCTTGGAAACGATCCCAAGCATCCTTTACATATATACAATTCGAAATTAATTTGAACATAGATACATCAAATGATGTAAAAATAGCATTCAAAGCTTTCGAATTGTAGCCGACCAAAGTTATTTCATCATTAGTCCAATCTAGTTCACGTTTGACTCGTGCTTCGTTATCTTCATCAGCTGGTGTTCTGGGTGGAGTCCATCCTGACAGTATATTCCTCCATGCTCATTCATCAAGTGATTTAATATACATTCGCATCTTTAGTTTCCAATATACACGATCCATCTAGAATCAGTGATTTTAAAGCGGGGGTAAGTGGATATTTCATTGCAAACAAAATTTACACACTTAAAGACACAGGATCTAACTTAGTATATCTAGTTATGGCTCTGGTGCCAATTGAAGGGTGTGCGTGAGTGTTTTTCCAGAATGTTGTCAAAGGTGTTGAAATAAATACGACAACATACACAGCGGAAGACATTGAAAAACAAAATATAAAATTTACAAACGGGATTTCAAAACTTTATCATAGATTATTATTGAATAATCTATGATGCCTCATGGCGAAACTTCACTATTGTTGTGACCATATTTATCACGAGAACATATACACCCCACTAATTTGTATGGCCATGGACAACTCCTCATACACCCATCGTAATGAGAAATACACCCAAATATGGATGATCAGAGAATTCAGAGTGAGAATCCATCCATGGAGCAGGTCGGCCACCCCGGGTTGATCATCCACATCTTTCATACACCCAAGTGGCTAGTAAATACACCCATTTTCGTAGTACCCGTAGAAAACCTGAAAGAGCTAGCAACAAAGGCTCCAAAATATTCCCGAATTGATAGGAATAAAATCGTCCAGGTGTCATGAGCCAAGGAATAACCGCGCCTTCAGTACCAATGAAGCTGCCAAAACCTCATTGGTTTGTACTCTGCTCCTGCAGACAACATAATACGAAGGACAGAGCACCGTTGGTGCAGACCCTAAATTCCCTTTTGTACCCTCATGTATATTATATATATAGAGCTATTAAGAGCTCCAAAAAATAAGTGAATATACACACAAAAAATCATTAAGCCCAGGGCCCAACAAACCCTGACAATCCCTCTCGCATTTATCGCTTTCTTACTTTCTGCAATCATTGATAGCTAATCATTAGAATATGATATCATTCATGGATTTTGGTGATCTCAGAGCTATTATTTGATGTTTTTGCCTATTTTTAGCCACATAAAATCCTCATTCACTCACGCTTATATTTAGGCAAACAACAACTATAACGAGTAGTGATACAAAGACAAAGTAAAAACCAACTATAGGAATTTACATCAAGATAATATACCCTAGGTATATAATCAAAAGCCTATAATTCTAAGAGTGTAAACCAAACAACCTATTCAAAGGTCGAACTAAAACACTTCTAGAATTACATGTAAAAATCATGGTTTCCCATGATGTAAGAACCGTCCAATACTAAGCCTCAAACTTTTCACTCTATAGTCATGCGTACGGTATTTATAGAAATCGATCCTTGCATGTGAACACAAAAAATCATGATTTCCCATGATGTAAGAACCGTCCAACACTAAGCCTCCATGATCTTGATAACCGTCCAACGTCTTCGTTCTGCATGTTTAGACATTAAAGATAACATTGAAACAAATAGAGTTAGTGTTAGTAGAAAGGGCGAATTCTGATGTTGCAGAAAATGATGTAACATTCTGGACAACATTGACCTAACATTAATAGAATCGACTCAAACGGATGCCCGGATGAGAAGATATTGAAAAAATACAAAAAGTATTATTTCGAGCAAGAAAAAGTGTCACTTGGAGGTGCTCAAGCAAGAGAACCCGAGCACCTAGTGCTCAAGCAATGGAGGTCGAGCGCTATTGAGGTTCTGGAAGAAGAGAGCACTCGAGCAACACTCACTCGAGGACTTAGTGCTCGAGCACTCGAGTGGGGCGCTCGAGTGAGAGTTAGTCGAGCGCCTAGCGCTCGAGTAAGCGCTCGACCTGAGCATTTTTGCATACGATTTCAGCCCATGATGTTTTTAAACGGCCCGTGCCTATATATATACCATCCCAAGCACGTGTTTGGACACCACTTCATACTTAGAGATTGATTTTTATAGAGAGGAGCTTTGGGGAGTTTAGCAAGAGGTTTTGAACGTGTAATCGAGTTTTTTTATCTTACGAATTCTTATATTAGAGATTTATTTCGTTATTTCTTTCTTCAAAAACTTGATACTATTGAACCTAGTTTCCGTTATTTAGTGAGATTTATTTTGAGACATCGATTCATTGTTAACCCTAGTTTATGTTCTTGAGTTCTTCCTTTAAATTCACCATATTTATGTTTTTCATCCGTTTTATAGCTTTCGTTATCGTAATCACCATGTTAGGCTATAACCCTTGCATGCTTAGGGTAGGATGAACTCGTAGAAGTAGGATGTTGGTACGTAATTAGGATAACTCGTGATGTTTAGTTTTAATTCTTTTAATTATTGAATTCTGAAAATAAACCCTAGAATTATCTTGGAATTGAGTACGAAAATTGTTAGAGAGAAGACAACTGTATCACTCTTTAATAATGAATAGGCTTAACGAGAGGGTTATAGAAGGGGTTTATCATCTACTGGTTTATCTAGGGAGGACGACCGCATCAACTTAGTTAAATTAGGGTCTCAATAATTAAGCACGGTCCATATAACTTTATTAGTGGATTAGTGAAGTAGGTTGATTTGACGAAGTATTAGGGTTAATTTTTGAGCTTTTAGTCTTTCAATCTTGTGCTAGATTAGGGAAGTTGATTGCCTAGTTTTAGTACACTTAGGATTATTACTTGCATATCACGATTATTTTAGTTATCGTACCAACTCCGTTAGTATACGTAGGAATTCCTATCTTGAGCATCATCATCCATATTTGAATCTTAAACCCAAGTCATCAGTTTAGTTTAATTATTTGCATTAATAGTAGTAGAATATAGAGTAGTTACTACAATTCTTAAATCCAGAACATCCATTCATATTAACTATGACACGTAGATCTCTAAGGCTCTATTCGCATATATACCTTCCTTTGGGTTCGATATACTTGGTCCATATACTTGCCACAGGGATCCTATACTCTTGTGGGGTAAGTACTAGTATAACTAGTATTTTGCGTTCAATTCAATCTTCCATAATATCTTTCCAAGAAAATTAACAAAAAAATTTCTCTCTTAAACCTAATTTTTTAAAATTATAAGACAAAATCAGCAATAATGTTTTTCTTTTATTTTAATCATCTTATCATTATTGGGCTACTTAATGGGCCTTTAGGAGAATTAAGATTGGACTTCCAATGGGCTTCTGAATTTCAATATTGAGCCCCAATATTATTCAGCCCATCAATATTAATTAATACCAATATCAAATTAATACTTCACTATCCATCTTAATCCATATTACGATAATATGGGCTCCCGTTTATCTTTTACCTCTAAATTAATTAATATCTTTTACCTTGGAATAAAGACAACTCAACATTACTATCCGTACTGGAGAAATAAATTCTCAACTTGCAAGATTTGGTATGATAAAACTTTTGGCCCACCAAGGGGACAAATCACACAAGTCGTACTCACACACGATTCTCCGTATTAAATCTTAGAAACCGCTGTATAATTAATATTACTGCCCAAAATATAAGGTTCGAAATCACGATGATTCTCACCCGACATGTATCAAAGCAATAACTATCAACCACACAAGGTTCTTTTTAAGTGACGGGGATTAAGAAATCAATAACCACAGAGGTCTTATTCTTCACATTTCAGAACAAAATAATTTATTCTCGCTGTAGGTCCTCTTCAACACATACTAAACGTGCTAGTGCAATCTCTTGGTCAAGACAGGCCAATCCGAGAACTACACATCAACCTTTCACGGCAGATTGTTCAATTCTACTTAGGTCATGAATTGTACGTTTAGTTACAAGGAACTGTCAATGTGATCTTCTGTGATCTGGTATCACCAAATTAACTACAATGTAACACATACTATATATTGAACGGGTTGCAATAAATATTTAACATTCATTCATATTCAAAGCAATAGTGATAAAAGAATTATTCTCATAAACAAGTGTTTAATACATGAGTTATACAAAGTAAAAACATACTTTCAAGTATAACTCCTACAAGAACGACCAATCTCGTATCTTGCAGAGGAGGGAAATCGAGTCTGTTGGATTCTACGTACAATCCGAGATCCTCATAGTCAAAACTCAATTACTAGTATTTCTTTACGAATTGATTCGTATTCCACAATATAAATGCCCTTTTGTTTGAGTATATGTATGATATATATGTTTGAAGAATTCACCATCTTTTGTATCTCTTTAGCATACACCTCCCTTTGCCAGTTTGGATATCTTTGCTTTCCTTCACTATAGCCTTACACTAGCTCTAAACTTGAGCCTCGATCATCCCCTTGTGCATTCCTCAGATATGACCTAATTCGTCATGCTTACTACTGTCTTGACATCTCCTCGCGAAAAATATTTGTCTCTTGCCATGTTAGTTTTCTTGAAAATAATTTTCCATCTACTAACTCTCCATTGCGAGCTCCGACCTCTCTAGGTGTCGTAACAACCCTACAGCATCATCATCCCCTTCCGGTACTTTATCTCCACCTACTTCGTCACTCGACCCTCTACTCCTTTGCCAGGCCTCTCGTACCCGCTGCCACTGTCGCTTCGCCCAGCACACGCCTAATGACCCTGCCATCACCTCGTCTTTGTATGTTTGTTCCTCCTTGATTTACTATGCAAGTTGACTCCCCTCTACACTCTCCTCCTCCACGTGTTCACAATGATCACCCTATAATCACTCGTGCTAAAAATAAAATATTTCGTTAAAAAATTCTTAACGCTCTTGCCACTCGTCATCCTATGCCATCTTCTATTGAGCCTACTTGTGTTTCTCAAGCCATCAAACATCCTGAATGGCGTGCTTCTATGGACCCTAAACTTAATGCCCTTTTCGAAAATCACACATGGGATCTAGTCTTTCCACCTCCTGATGTTAATATCATTGGTTGTAAATGGGTTTTCCGTGTCAAACGCAATCCCGATGGTTCAATTGCTAGGTACAAAGCTTGCCTTGTTGCAAAAGGTTTTCACCAACATCCAGGCATTAACTTTCATGACACTTTTAACCCTGTTATCAAGCCTACTACTATCCATATTTTCCTAAATCTGGCTCTCTCAAACTCCCGGTCCATCCAACAATTGGATGTGAACAATGCCATTTTGCAAGGCACCTTACCCGAGTCTGACAGGGTCTTTATGTCTCAACCTTCAGGCTTTCCTGATTCTAGCTTTCTCACTGTTGTTTGTCGCTTAAACAAGGCTATTAATTTATAAAGCACAGGCTGAAACAGGTGAAATCAAAGGGCATTATTTGAATGCTACTGCGGGTACATGCGAAGAAATGATCAAAAGGGCTGTATTTGCTAGAGAATTGGGAGTTCCTATCGTAATGCACGACTACTTAACAGGAGGATTCACTGCAAATACTAGCTTGTCTCATTATTGCCGAGATAATGGCTTACTTCTTCACATTCACCGTGCAATGCATGCAGTTATTGATAGATAGAAGAATCATGGTATACACTTTCGCGTACTAGCTAAAGCCTTAGCAAAGCTTTTGAAATTACTATTCCATCTTTGGGGGCGAGCTTCGATTCTCGCTATCGTTGACTTCAGGTGGTCAATTGTGCTGCGTCCAAACAAAGGCAGGATACCCTAGTCTTAAACAAGCTCCTCGGACCTGGTACATTGAACTAAAATCCTTTCTTCTATCTTACGAGTTTACAATGGCGCACTTGGATCCTTCCCTATTCCTATTCAAACAAGGATCGATCTCTCTCTTCTTCCTAGTTTATGATGATGATTTACTCATCACGGGTAATAATTATGATGCCATATCTGCTTTCATTTACGCTATTTCCGCTCGGTTCTCAATTTAAAATATTGGTGCCCTTCATTATTTCCTTGGTGTTGAGGTTATTCGATCATCCTCTGTTTCTAAGCCAACGTAAATACATCCATGATCTTCTTGAGCTCACAGACATACATAGTGTCAAGGAGGTCTCTTCTCATCTATCAACCTCTACGCCTCTCTGTCTTCACAATGGTTCGTCACTTACGGATGTCCGCCAGTATCGTAAAATTGTTGGGATACTTCAATATCTCTCACTCACTCGGCCTAACATTTCCTATGTTGTTGGGAAAGTGTCTCAATTCATGCACTGCCCGTTTAAAACCCACTTCTCTACAAACAAACTTGTCTTTCATTATGTTAAACATACAATTTTCCATGTTCTTCTTCTTCGTAGAGGTGTCCCACTCACACTCACTGCCTTTTCTGACTCTGATTGGGCAGTAATCAGGAAGATCATTCCTCCATTTCTGCTTATATTATTTAACTTGGTCGTTGTCCCATCTTCCGGTCTTTGAAAAAACAATGAGCAATTGCTAGGTCATCCACTGAAGCTGAATATCGGGCACTTGCCACATGTTCGATGGAGATACTTTGGGTTAAAAACTTACTCTCCTAGTTTCATCTCACACTTCTTTCTTCACCCACTATTTTTTGTGATAACCTTGTCATCACATATCTATGTGCCAATCCTGTCTTTCACTCTATAATGAAATACATTATCATTGACTATCACTTTGTTCGTAATCATATTACCACTGGTTCATTCACAGTCTCCTATGTCTCCACCCATGATCAACTTGCGAATATTCTCACTAAACCACTTTCTACCACTAAGTTTTTTATGTGTCGGTCCAAGATTGGAGTCTCCGATTGATCCTCCATCTTGCGAGGGCCTATTAGAGATATGATATTGGAAGAAGTTAAAGATCCTGATCATACCGAATCATCTTAAGATATCAATAAATCACAAGAATAATTCAAGAAATATTATTGTCCTTATTTAGCATATTTAATTATATTCTCTACACCTTGTATACATTTAGAAGATTTGAATGTATATACATTTCATGTAGAATAAGTTGTAGACGTGTATATATATACTTGTACAATGTAAATAATTCATTCAAGTCAATAAATAAAAGGTTTACTTTTGTACACTTTATCTATATATGAAAGCTTATCTCTCAATCAGTATGCTTTTATTCTGGGCAAAGTATAATATATATATAAAAATAGTTCATTATAAGCTTATCATAAAATAGTTTTAAAGTATCAAATATTTTGATCAAGATAATTTAAGTTAGTGGTACTATATAGTAATTGTTATAAATTTTTGAACTCAAATTAATGATACTCCTAATGAAATTTTTTGTACTAATTATCAAATAATACTTAAAAATAATTTCATGATTAACTTATTCATGAACTAATTTCATATAAAATTTACTCTTTATTTGGAGGCGAGGATAAGGGCCATGGAAAGAACTGTTGGATCAAACAGAGCACTGTAATAATTATGGAGGGGTAACTTCATAAGGGGTAAAAATAAAAAAAAACTTATATATATATATATATATATATATATATTATTTTCTTGTGTGAACTTAATTAAGGGTATCTTTGAAACTCTATCGTATAAAAGTGGCGTTAATTGATTTTTAAAGAGTAGTTTTAAAAGTGGAGAGTGTTTGTAAACAATTCTGTAAAGAATCTGTTGTAAGTCTAGAAGGTTTTATATGTCAAATCCAGAAGATTTGATGTGGACATTACTTATGGGCCAAGTAGCATTATAGGCTTTAGGGTTTTGATATTATATATATATCCATGTACTCAATATTGTAATACACATATGTACATACACAGAAATATAGTGGAAACTCCTGGCTTGGTACACCCCCAGATGTAGTCATTCATGATGAACTGGGTAAACAAATCGGTATTTCTTATTTGTGCTATTTATTTTACAACACGTTATCAGCATGAGTCTCTACCTGCAGTTAATCGGTATGAATCTCGATTTATTTTTCAATAGCATGATAATTAATTATTTGATTAAATTGTCATATCAATTTTTAGATCCTTATGTGCCATGAATTTATATATCTCTGTGCACTTAATTTATACATTGCATCTATATTATTGAACGGCCGTTCACATCGGCCACGCTCAAGCCTGGAAGTACCGAGTGAATGTCGTGCACCACCGTGCGCTGCGTGCCAGTGCCACCTCCAAGCGCGGCACACCACAGATGGTCGCATACCACAGTGCGCCGCCAGTGCCTTCACCTTTCACCACCGCGCGCCGAGCACCACACACCTCCCTGTTGCTCTGGTACCTCGCACCGTTGAGCGATGGTCGCAAGCCGCGCGCCGCCGCGCTGCCACGCAGTGATCGAGTGTGGAATTTTCTAAATAAACTATCTCTTGGAATTTACTAATCCATTTCATGTTGAGCTTTCTTTTGGACTCGATACCTGTATGGTTGCTCCACCCACTTGAGACGTGTCCAAGGCTGCCCGATGCTAGCCGAATCCATCAACAAATGTTTAGAAACCTTTATCGTAGGGTTCCGCCCTGGTTAAGGCTCATTTTCTTCTTTTATATTTCCAGCAATTAGGATTATTTGCCGCAAAATATGCTTGTGAATTATTTGATGTAGAAACTAGAATTTATGTGAAAAATCCTTGTGCGCCTATTATTATTTTTTCTGCTAATTTAATTCACCCAAACAATGCCCAATATTTTCGTATATAAATTTGCCTGAAGCAAACATGAGCGTTGATTAAAATTTGAACGTGAATAGTTGCTCCTACTTGTATACCTATTTGTGTGAATTAAATTTTCCCTTTAGTCCGCATATATTGTCTGGGTAGGCGACACCCAGTACCTGTGGGACCGTAAATCATGTTTGGGTAGGCGGCACCCAATATTTGCTCCTTTGTGATTGAGCATGTAAATTAAATCATATTTCTCCCTTGTTAATGAAAATTCAAATCGTATGTCTTACCATGTCCATTTAAAACATAGTGAAAAAAAATTTGGGTATTACTAAGAGAGAATTTACTGATCTTACTCTCGATGGTAATAACTACGTGACATGGTCCATAGTTGTTAAGATTCATCTAGCCTAATCCTAATTAAAGTGGAATCATTGATCATGGTCCCAAATCCATTGATGCCCAGAAAGCAAGAGTGTTGATTTATCCCAGGTACCACCTTAATCAGGACTTGAAATATGAGTACCTTACTGAGATGGACCCTAGTTTTTTATGGACATCCCAAAATGATTTTTTTTATATAATCCCTCGGGCACAATACGATTGACTGAATCTCCATTTTCAAGATTTAAATCTATAATGGAGTGCAATTCTACCTTGCATCGTATCTCAAATAAAATTATGTTAGCAACAATTTACTGAGGCCGAGTTGATACAGAAAATCTTATCAACATTCCATGCTAGTAACCTTGTACTCCAGCAGCAGTACACCTCTCACTCAGAGCTAATTTCTGCACTTTTAGTGGCAGAAAAACACAACCAACTCCTGATAAAAAATCACAATACTAGACTGGTTGACCCACGAGCAGTGCCTGAAGTACATGTTGTAGCTCAAGGGAGCCTGAGTGGGCGTAAGCGTGGAAGGAAAGAAATCCGCAAACCCAAGCACTTGATTGAGGCTTATTGAAAGATACAAAAGCACAACACAGGCATGGCCCCTCAGGGTGAATCTCACCATATCAGTCTGCCTGAAGCAGATTTTGACATAGACAACAATAATCTTTTTGAGCTTGGAGCTCGAACATTTTGGAGACAAAGAGTGATTTACATAAATGGACATTATTAGTATCCTGACTTAGGCTTTTAGATTCGTCTTGCTTCATTTGGGACAAATGTGATAAAAATTTGACCCCATCTTTGCCCAGAAGGCAGATGAACTGATGAAATTCTCCGATACCATCTCAATAAGATATCAATTGTTTATGGAAAATCCCTAAAGGATTATATTTATCGTATTTTATAAAAATCCCAGAAAGATTATATTCATTGCTGTTTAAAAAAATCCTTGAAGGATTATATTCATCGATAAAGTTTGAATAAAATCAATAGCAGAAAATATCGATAAATGAAAATCATGGCCAATGCCAAATAATTGTTGAGGTGGTTGAGATCGAGTACTCCCCATGCGAATCTCAACATACCAATTTGCCTGAAGCAAACATGAACATTGTCAGTGATATGATATTAAAGACTATGAGTTTGTCAAGATAAATAGTGTCATTATTTTTTTTATGCATGTTATGACTATATGCTTTGTCATGATTAATATTTGCAAAAATTATAACTCAATTACCGGATGTCTTTAACAACTCCAGCAGAGTTACTGAATCTCATATTTATATAAATAATCCCCGGTTAAAATTGATGTCCTTGAAGGACAAAATATTACATGCCAATGAATCTAAAGCACACCTGAAGCGTGGAAGACTTCAGTAACAAAACCCAACCTCCTGAAGAGTTGTAGATGTGGTCTTAAAATCAAATTTAGTTTCATACATATTATAGCATGAGCGGTTAGTCCATCTAAAATAATTTTGTGATATGTCGGATTTTGTCTAAGTTCATTAGTTATGACACGTCAAACCCTTTCGTAAATAAATTTATGGCTTGTACAAAGGGTGAACTTAAAGTACGGCCGAATCGTACCAAAGTTGGAATTAAATCTCCCATTTTTAGAATGGTTTCTTTGAGATATTTGTGGACTGATTATCCTAGTATTGGGTCCATTATGATAGTTAATGGTCATAATTAATGCTTTCACACGGTGGACTTATGTATGTTTTTTATCCACCTGCAATCACGCTTTTATCAAGCCTATTAAAACACTTTCTCATTTCCCAAATTATCAAATTAAATCCATTCGAATGGATAATGCCAGTGAGATCACATTGACTGCATTAAATGTTTAGTATATGGCATTGGAAAATTAACGTGAAGCATTAAGTCCCTATATGTCCACACCATAATGGTCTAGCGAATAGTTTGATGCATCATATTAGTAACTCAGCTGGACCGTTATTGCAAGAAATTCCAACTTAGCTACATGTTAGGAGCATGAAATTTACATGTAGCTACTCAAATTAAATCTGACAAACTGCATATCATTAGTACTCCCCTCTACAACTAGTTCACAGAAAATGATACATCATTTCCCACCTGCGAACATTCTATTGTGTAGTATGCATACGACCACAACACGTCAACAACCTGTTGGCTGACTGCATAATTGATGAAAAGTCAATTATCGGCATTAGGGGGAGATTAGAATATAGGAATTAAATGAATTCCAAGGAGTTCCCCCAAAGGAAACAAATCGAGATATTTTCCTTGAAGGAAAAAGACCAAGAAATTTTCCTGAAGGAAAAAGGTCCTCGATATTTAGACTCATGCACTAGTTAGACTGAACTTGAAGTTCAAAAGATAAGTAACTTGCATTGTATAGCAAGTAATTTGCCAGATGAGTTTACTGACCACAAAGGTGTAGAGGTCCAAATGAAAAATAAGTATACATGCCCCCACATGCCGGAAGTGTGAAGGACATATAAAAGAAACCTACTCACCTCAAACGAAAGCTAGCAAAACTGGTCAGTCAAACTTGAAATCTCCAGAAGAGATATATCCATAAGACTTGAAATCTCCAGAAGAGATCCGTCCTGAAGACGAAGAATCCTAGTAACAAAGCACGTGCACAAAATGATCTAATACTAGGATTGCAGACCGACCAGATCAAATACGTAAGAGATCAATAAATAAATACCGGAGAAAATAATATAAATTCGTTATCCACAACATATGTGTGTCCACAATTTCTCTTTCTAAAATCTAGATCCAGTACCTAAATTGAGTGTCCGAAGCACTTTGATTTGGGTGCAATAAGGAAGAAGCAAAAATATGGCAGAGCTAAACTCGCTAAAAACAAGGTTTGGTTCTATCATACTTACATTCTAAGAGTTATCTCTGTTGGATAGTGAGTGTTTACACGAAAACCAAATAAGGTAGTGAGTGAGATTAATAGCTTTAGGATTTTTCGCAAAAATCCATGGTTTTTACAGAGACCCATGATTGGTTGTGATCAAACATATTCTTCTGGTATGAACAAACAAAGTTCCGCTAATCACTGTCAGCTAAAATAAAATGCAGCTAATGTACCTTGTAAACTGCATATTTTATATGGTTATTATATACCAATATTTATATCCATGATGGATTTAAGATTCCCCAGAAGAGGAATTATGAAAACCGCAAAATGTTAGTACAAAACTGCGAAGGTCATTATATGATCCAAAAACAGACGGATCAAATATGGTACGATCGACTTAGTGAATTCCTCCCGAAGAAGGAATATACAAAAAATAAAGTTTTCCCTTGCGTATTTATAAAGAAATCGCGAAGTGGTTCTTGCATCATCTCCGTCCATGTTGATGAACTAAACATAATCGGAACATACATAGAGATTGAAGAAGTCAGTTATATCTTGAAAGCTGAATTCGAAATGAAAATCTTGGATAATACCAAGTATAGCCTCGAGCTGATTTAAGAATTTCCCTGAAGGAAAAATGAATTCAAGTACTTCCTTGAAGGAAAATTAAATTTAAGTATTTCTCCGAAGGAAAATTAATTCGAGCATTTCCCTGAAGGAAAAATGAATATGATATCTCCCTGAAGGACGAATGAATTTTATACACCAGTTAATCTACTTGAAAAGGTTATTTGAGAGATCCTACATGGATAAATCTCATCAACTTAGTACAACCATGGTAGTTCGATCCCTTGAAGTGGATAAGAACTCATTTAGGCCCAAAGAAGATATAGTGGATATTCTAGGACCGGAAGTTCCTATCTAAGCGCTACTTGGTGCATACCTTATATCACAAACTGCACAAGCCCGGACTTCGCATTTGCGATAAATTTTCTTGCGAGATATAGCGCTTCTCCCAGAAGAAGATATTGGAATGATGTTAAACACATTCTATGATATCTCAGACTGGTTATATCTTTCATTGTAATGATATTGTGATCTCATGGAGATCCATTAAACAATACATTCCCCACTGTAATCGATGAAGACAATGCAATTTGTGTTGCACAAATGAGCAACGGGTACGTTAAGAGGAACTTCACGAAACATATTTTCCCAAAATTCTTCTTCCCATACGAACTCCAAAGGAGTGACGAAATTACCATACAATAGGTACGATCTAGTGACAATCCAATAGATCTGTTCACTAAGTTCCTACCTACCTCTACTTTTGAAAAGTATGTTTATGGTATTTGGATGTGAAGACTTTGAAAGTTGTTGTCTTCAGGGGGAGAAGCAACCTCAAAATAAATTCTGAAGATTGGATCCGGAAGATCAATAGTTGCACTCCTCCCTCGCTAAACATTTTCCTGCTACATAGCATGTGGAGTTTTCTGACGAGACATATACGTCGCGTTGTAATGTCCAAGGGGGAGTTCTGTAAATCTAGAAGGTTTTATATGTCAAATCTAGAAGGTTTGATATAGACATTACTTATGGGCCAAGTAGCCTTATAGACTTTAGGGTTTTGATATTATATATACATATATATCTCTGTACTTGATATTGTAATATACACATGTACATACGCAGAAATATAGTGGAAACTATTGGCTTGGTACGCTCCAAGATGTAGTCATTCATGATGAACTGGGTAAACAAATCGGTGTTTCTTATTTGCGCTCTTTATTTTACAACATAATCATTTTCAAAAAATTCGAAACGAATTCTAAATTCTTAAATCAGCGATCACAAACAATTAGGAATTGTTCTTATTTTTCTAAAAAATATTTCTACTTACCCTGTATAGAACTTGTATACAACTAAATGTCAAATATATGACTTCGCAAGAAATCTAAATAGTTTTGCACATGATTGCATTTTCGTCTCATTATTTTAGTTCAAATAATAGCTCGCATCTCATCTAACTGTAGTTAAAACAATTTTTAATTGGTTTAAGATATTATTTTATTAGGCAAAAATTAATGTAAATTTAAAAGAAATCAAAGATCAAATTGTGGTTACATTTAAAAAAAAAGATCAAATTGTGGTTGGCATGATGGTACCTTTGATTTTCGGGATTTACACCAAATTCGTCCTCTATCTTTTCACCTTTATTCAGATGGTCCTCTATTTATTTGTTTTATCAATTTAGTCCTGTATTTTTTCAAGTTTCACCAAAATGGTCCTAATTTGGTGAAAAATGGCCCTAATTGATTTTTTGTATTTTATTTCAAGTTTTTTTTTATTTGGCGAAGATGGCCACCTAGCGTGCCACATTGAAAAAAAAACCACATCATAGGCTTTCACTAAAAAGATGGCATTTTATGCTTTATGCGTTTAATTAGGACCTAATTGGGAAAATGTGAATTGATACAGGACTAAATTGGCAAAGAAAATAAATATAGGACCAAAATGGTGAGGTTTTGTCTATTTTTAGGCCAATTAGGATCATTTTGGCGAAACTTGAATAGATACGGGACTAAATTGATAAAGCAAATAAATAGAGGACCATTTTGATAAAGATGGAAAGATAGAGAACGGATTTGGTTTAAATCCCAAAGGACGAGCAACAAAATTACAAACAAGTACATAAACCCTAAGTGGATTAATGCACGGAACGAGAGCGCACCAAGGAGTGTATTTCACACGGGGCAACTCGAACAACACTTTCGTATAAGGGTTATACATGAAAATCGCCCACGTTCCACTAGGGTGGTACGTAGGAAAAGCGGCGATCAACCAACCCTCCCGAATTAAACCAAAGTATCTTATTATTGTATGACAATTGTAAACCCTGTCGAGACCCTCCATGCGCTTCTTAGTTTTAAATGTTTGGCGGGAATTAGGATCGGATATCTTACATTTAAGACGTCGACGATTCCTCACCCACTCAAGATCGCATTGCCAAGGCACTTTCTTGTGTTTAATCACCCTATCTTTTGGTATATGAGCACGCCGCCAATTCTTGCAAACTGCACGAAACCGTATTACGTCCACAGCATCCGGAAGTTTCCCGAGGATGTACCCTACCAAATCTTGCGCAAGATCGCTCCACGGTGGTGCTCCTCTTGCCTCTTCATCTTTTGCTTTCACAATTTTCTTTATTGCGTTCCCCATGTAGAGATCACGCAACAACCCTTTTTTTTTATTTAAAACAAGGGAGAATTAAAAACATCTTTGGGTTCATGTGACTATATATAAAATTTACGGATATATTAATGTATCTTCCTTTTATATATAGTTTAGGAAAAAAAATATTACATTCGTACTGCCGTATATGATATATTCATTTTGTATATAGTTTAGGAAATATATTCTTTTTTATATGATGATCTTCCTTTTTTTTTTTATACTTAAAAGATATTCTCTCTTGTATTATAATTTACCATAGCTAGCAAAAACCGTTTCTATTTTTCGAATTAGCTAGGGCGCTATTATTGACTGGATCCGTTTTCCTAAATCCAATTTTTAAGTCGAGTCAGGCCCATAATCTGATGTGTTTCTATTTTAGAGATGGCAATATGGGCCCACGCCGTGGATACCCGTTGTGACACCCCGTAGAAAATATTTGATCCGAAATCAATAATCAAGCCCATAGAGTAGGTTTTATATGAAAATAGTTCAGGATAAGTTTATCATGAAACTATTTTAAATATTTGATCACAAGTATAAAAAAACTCACCCGGACAAGAAAATCAATAACATTACAATATAGTACCAATAACCCTGATATTTGATAGTCCTGAGGAAATTTTTGATACTCTTAATCATATATATTCGATACTTCAAAACATTTTCATGATAAATTTATTATGAACTATTTTCATATAAAATTTTGCTCTTCCTGAAATATCTCGTAAAATATCTTTTTTTGCATTTTAATTAGCAACGGGGAAAAATCTAAAGGAAGAAAAATGCAATACCAGACGGCCCAAACCCACCGTTTCTAACAAAAAACACCCCTTTCTATTTTCTAAATTAGACATCGCTAAAGCACTTCGTTACATATTAAAATGAGAAAATTCTTGCAAGATTATATTCATGAATATATATGGTGGCAATTCCCGTTTTTATGAATTTAATAATCACTACAAAAAACTCGTTGATTAGCGACAAAGATTTACGACTATATACATATCTGTCGCTAATCCAAGTCTTTTGCAATGGATTAGCGACAAGTGATGACCAATTGTCGTAAATGCTAAAGATTTGTGATGGAGAGGCACATCCGTCGCAAACTTTGATATTTTGCGACAAATAATACCATAGCAAAATAAAAACTGTCGGCCTTCATGTTTTCCGCCAATTTTGCGACGGAATGTCCGTTGTAAATTTTTTAGTTGAACGTTACGAAAGACTCTCCCATCGCAAAAATGACTAGCTTTATAAAATAAAAAGAATATAGTTGGTCACAACATTTTTTTAAACAAGTTAGAAAACAAAAGGAATTAATTTGATGAATTATGAAAAAAAAATGACTCAATTTGGATACATATACAATTAATTGCAAAAAAATAAACAAAGGAAGCTCGTGTACAAACGACGCGGACCTCTTCTACATGCACGAGATTGCGTTTTCGATTCCCCTTGGACGTGAATTTGGAACTAATTGTTCAAGGCCCAATAATGCTAATATGAAAGGTGGGTTGGTTAGTATAGTTTGAGGGCCTGTGGCCCAATGATTTGCGTCCGCCCCGGGTGCGGGGAGGTCTCGGGCTCGAACCATGCAGACCAATTTTTTGTTGTTGTTCCAAGCTCAAGTTTTGCGACGGATACGTGTCCGTCGTACATTTTTTTTCGAGGAAAATTAAATTACCAAATGAATTCCATTATTTACGATAAACACATTCTCATTGCAAATATTGACGATCCTACTGGATCTTGACCCGATTGAGTTGCGACAGATTCTGCCATCGCTAATTTGCGACGGACGTCAAAAATCTGTCGCAGACATTAACTACGACTGTTTTAATAACGGACACGTGTCCGTCGTAAATTTCCTTGTAACTAGTGTTTTGCGACAGAATATCCGTCACAAAAATCATCGTTAATCGGCATTTTTTTTAAGCGAATGCTTGATAGCTTTAACAAGAAAAATAGAGTTCAAGAGTGAAGGTGTTCAATATCATCCGGCAAAATAATAAAATATCATAGGACCCAGCAAAATAATGTACACCTAATTATATATGTTAGTACACTCTTCTTGAAAATTTGTTCTTTATTACTATTTTCTGTTGTATCGAGCACACACTACAAAAAAACATTCATTTGGAGAGGGCAATTAGTGAGGGGAGTGGAGCCCTCACTATTTGGAGAGGGCATTAGAGAGGGGAGCACAAAACGAGGGTATTAGAGAGGGGAGCACCCTCATCAAAATTAGAGAGGGCAGTTCACACTCACAAAACGCGCTGTCAGGATTAGCGAGGGCCTTCGCCCTCGTTAATTTTCAGGTCAAACATGACCGTTCTGCGCGTGTGTCAGCGCATGGGGGGCCGCGGAATCTCTGCATTTGGCGAGGGCTTTGACCCTCGCTAATTCCAACACATTTAACCCCCACCTACCCCATCTCAGCACAAATTCGAAACCCCTTTAACATTTTCCCATTTCCACATTCTGCTCAAAAACGAAAGAGGAGGAGAGGAGGAAAAAGAGAAGAAAGAAAAGGAGAAAAAAGTGGAGGAAGAAGAGGGGGTTGCAACTTCGCCGTCCGGTGTTCGTTCTCCGTTCACAAGTATATTTATACGGTTAGTTTTTTTTTTTTAATTAACTATTTAATTAGTATTAAGCTTGTTGAATTATTTATTTCAATATTGTTTAGTATTAGTATATTGATTAATTAGTATTAGTTGTGTAATTGTTTAGTATTAGTTGTTTATGTATTTATTATTAGTTTATTTAATTGTTTAGTATTAGTTGTGTAATTGTTTAGTATTAGTTGTCTTATTGTTTAGTATTAGTTGTCTTATTGTTTAGTATTAGTTGTCTTATTGTTTTGTATTAGTTTTTTAAATGTGTAGTGGTTTGTATATTGTGCGCATGCATATTTAGTATTAGTTGTGTAGTTATTTAGTATTAGTTGTTTATGTATATAGTATTAGTTTGTTTAATTATTAATTAGTTGTATATTTAGTATTATTTAACTTAATTTCTAGCTAATACGTCTAAACTCGTGGGTATTATTGCTTGTTTCCTAGCTTAATTTAGGGTAATTAGCTTTATTTATCTTATTTATGTGTAGTATTAGTTGTTTAATTAATTATTTAGCATGTTTATTTATCTTATTTGTGTATATATAGTATTAATTAGTTTAATTAATTACGTTGGAGTGGAGGGATGGATGTTGATGAATTGGTTGCTTGTTGTAGATATTAGTGCGTTCCGACTTAATTAATTTTAATTGATTATGTCGGAAATGGATGCACGTAGGATCTTGATTAATTGGGGAGCACGATAAAATGAAACGAAACTCTGCCGAAATTTTTAGGAATTATAAATTAATTAATTAATTAATGTTTTGGTTGGAATAAAATTATTAATTAGACTTTTGAATATTAATTAATTCGCATATGTAAAACAGGTTGATGATATGGATTATTCTAGCCGTTTTAGTTGGATGTATGGTCCAAGATCGATTAATGGTATTATATCTCCCGATTTTTACAACGGACTCCAGTCATTTATAGATTTCGCCATTAGTAATGGGATGAATATTGAGGGAAAGATTAGGTGTCCCTGCAACAAATTTAGATGTAGGAACAAGATGTATCATGAACCTGATTATGTGAGAGCACATTTGTATACAAATGGGTTCATGCCCAATTATTGTAATTGGATTGATCACGGTGAGGAAATATGGGGTCTATACGATGATCATGCGTCTACATCGACTTCACCGGGCCGCGGGTTGATAAGACATTTGGATCTAGCTCGTGCCACGACATGATGACAGATTTAACTTCTGGTCCCCACTTAAATGTGGATGATGAGCCCCCTAATGAGGAACCCCCTAATGAGCATGCTGCACATTTTTATAACATGCTTAATGCAGCGAATCAGGATATATTTCCTGGTTGCGAAACACACTCACATTGTTTTATAATATTTTATTATGTATTAATTAATAGCGCATGTGAGTGTTAATTATTATTATGAGTGTTATGATTATTTGTGAGTGTTTTATAATATTTTACTATATATGATAACATATATAACAAACAATTAAATTAAATGAGAGAAAGAAAAAAAATAAAGAAAACATAATATATGATAACATATATAACAAACAATTAAATTAAATGAGAGAAAGAAAAAAAATAAAGAAAACATAATATATGATACCATATATAACAAACAATTAAATTAAATGAGAGAAAGAAAAAAATAAAGAAAACATAATATATGATACCATATATAACAAACAAATAAATTAAATGAGAGAAAGAAAAAAAAAATAAAGAAAACATAATATATGATAACATATATAACAAACAATTAAATTAAATGAGAGAAAGAAAAAAATAAAGAAAACATAATATATGATACCATATATAACAAACAATTAAATTAAATGAGAGAAAGAAAAAAAATAAAGAAAACATAATATATAATATCATATATAACAAACAATTAAATTAAATGAGAGAAATAAAACATAATATATGATACCATATATAACAAATAATTAAATTAAATGAGAGAAACAAAAAAAACATACTATATGATACATATATTAATAAAAAGAAAAGATAAGCAATAACTTGTCTAGCCCAATCGGTTAGACGGGAACACATAAGGCCTCCACATACCGGGAGGTCGCGTGTTCGAATCTCATGGGGGGCGAAAATTCGCCTATAATGCTACAGTACCGCGGAATTGCGGTGTCCCAGTGGTGGGGGGGTGCTCGTGGTGCCCCAGTGTCGCGGGGTTCGAATCCGGGTGCCCACAAATTTTTTTTTTTGGAAAAAATTGGCGAGGGGTCTGCCCCCACCAAAATGGTCACCAAATTGGAGAGGGCCCCCTCGCCCTCGTTAATTTCAACAGAACCGAGGGAGTCAAACCTGCAACTTTAGAGAGGGCTTTAGAGAGGGCCCCGCCCTCACTAATTTGGAGAGGGCCCTAAGCCCTCTCTAAAAAGATGGTGTCAGAACCCTCTCTAAAGCCCTCTCTATTTAGAGAGGGCTCACTTTTGCCCTCACTAATATGCTAACGACCAGCACTTTGGAGAGGGCTAAAAACCCTCTCCAAAGCCCCCTCTAAAGCCCTTCCCCTCTCCAAAGCCCTCTCTAAACTCCTCTTCAAATTGAACATATTTTGTGGTGACAATTTCTGAGCAAGGGATTGACGTGGTGGAGTGGCCAGCCTTTTATTTTATTTACTTTTTGTTGATAAAGAATATTTATAATTGCTATTTGATAATAATATTCGAATGAATCTTGTCCCACATGAATTATACTAGAGAAACTGATGATATATTTGACTCAATTGAAAAAAAAACATCACGATTTGTAATACTTCAAGAAAATTGACATTTAAACACTTTTAATTAAAAAAACAACACTGACAGAATTACTATCACTAAAAGTCAATTTTTTTAGTATAAGAAAATTAATGCCAAAAGGAAAACTTATTGGGAAAAAAAAATGCAAAGAAGTAGATCGATCGTGTAATCCATCCAATCTATCAATAAAAAAATAAAAATAAAATTAATATATTCTCGTGCATAATATTGAATGAAAACCCTAATACAATATTCTCACATATTTTATATTTTAGATCCATTTGATATCCGGGCATTAATAATATATTTGGTTTGCTGCCACTATAAAATTTTGGGTTTGTATTTGATCTCATCTTTTTATATGTACACAAGAATAATTTACATTTTATCTTTTTAGTTGTATAATAACTTGCATGCGTAATTGTGAAAGGACAAACATAAAAAAAAAATTGAAAATATTCTAAATAATCTTTAACTAATGCTGCAAATATAATTTTGTGGATTAATTAAGTCTCACAATTACCACTCTGAACATCATTTAAAAACAATATAAATGAATATCATATCCATCTAAATTCCAAATATAGATTTTTTTTTAATTACACACGTAAGTAGTTATATTAGCATTAGTTTTAATTTGCCTAATAGACTTTGTCAATCTTGTTTTTGGATTTTAAAATACCATATTTTGGTTTTATTAGTGAATTTTGAATTTCCGACACATTGACAATTGAACTAAATGATGTGAAATTGATATGAAATTCTTCCTTTTATTTTTCATAACTCATTGATTTGAACTCATTTAGGAAAGACTATATTCAAAATCATTTTCGTCTGCTTGCCATTTTATATAACCCTAATTCAAAATCATTCTGTTGTATCGATTACACCATTAATTACTTTTTTCCCTTTTAATTGTTCGGTTTAGTTTTTTTTTTTTTTTCAATAAGTTTTCCTTTTGGCATTAATTTTCTTATGGGTCGTGATTTTTTTTTTCATTGGATCAAATATATCATCAGTTTCTCTAGTATAATTCCTGCGGGACGAGATTCATTCAATTATTATTATCGAATAGCAATAATATATATTCTTTATCTACTAAAAGAATCGACATAACAAAAAATCAATAAAATAAAAGGCTGGTCACTTCACGACTTCAATCACTTGTTCAGAGACTATGCTCGATACAACGGAAAATAGTAATTAAGAACAAATTTTCAAGAAGATTGTACTAACATAATTAGGTGTACAAAGTCTAATCAATACGAGGAGGCTGAATATAAAAGAATTCCTTTGGAACAAAGTCTGGGTAGCCAAATAACGGCATAACTAGCGTATCACTTCTCATCCAACTCATACTGGACCAATCGAAATCGAAATCGGAAATCAACTCATCGTCACTGTCGAGGTCAAATTCACATGACACCAAACTATCCCCGACGGTGTTAACTAACCATAACCCTTTATTAGGACCACCTAATCTATAGCTACCTTCACCGAGATCAAGTGATGTCCAAGATCCATCCGCTAAACCATATCTTCTCAAAATACCATCTCCAAAAAGACAAAAGAGTTGCTCGTTGATATATTTCATACCACAACACTCTACTTGCGTCGCACCAACAAATTCCATCCTCCATCCGTTCATCCACTCATTTATAGCAATGTAATTCTCAAAACGACCAGCATATACTAATTTAAAAGCTAAAACGAAAACCCTACGTGTAGTAATGCATGAGATGGTCGCACACCAAGGGCGGTAATTTATACGGGGCAATTCTAGGAACTCGTTTATATAAGGATTGTACATGAAAATCTTCCACTTTTCTCTATTATGTTTCCTAGGAGAACCGGCAATCAACCACCCCCCATCCGAACCAAAATGTCTCATTGCACGCAAATCGTAGTCCAGACCGTTGTGTTGCGACACGTGTTTCGTAGTTTTAAATTTTTGGCGGGTATTTTGATCGAATATCTTACATTTAAGAAGTTTACCCCCCACCCACTCGATATGGCAGTGCCAAAGGAGGTTCTCGTGTTTAATCATCCTATCTTTGGGAATATAAGCATGCCGCCAATTCTTGCAAACTGCACGGAACCGTATTACGTCCACAGGATCCGAAAGTTTCCCGAGGATGTACCCTACCAAATCTTGCTCGAGATCGCTCCACGGTGGTGGTGGTGTTTCTTCGTCTTTTGCTTTCACAATTTTCTTTATTACGTTTCCCATACGGAATTTTTTTTGTCTGCGCAATAGAAAGAATTAGTATTTCACTCTAGCTAGTAAAAAATCTAATAGAAACATTCTCATTATTAATGCACAATTAAAAGACACAATCGCCATAATAAGAATATGGAAAGCCTCTTCAATGGAAGATAACATTAAGTACAGAGGCTTATGTGATTGTTTGGAAAAAAAAAATCACTTCTACAATGTTTACAATCACTATTTTAAGCAATTAAAATTATTTTGCCAACGCAGCTTTACCTGTTTTTTAATTCTTTAAAATCAATTCTAGCAAAACTACCCCACAAATAACTACCCTATTATAAATGAAAGTAATTTTTCTTTTTCAAACACATTATTTCCAAAATCTAATTCAAATCATTTTATTTTCAAACACTAAAAACTTTTAATTTTACCACAAAAATTAATTAATATCACTTCTTCTTAGTAGAGTTTTAAAATACACCCTATATAAGCTCCACAAGCAGATTAAATATCTAACCAAAATAGTTTTACAGTTGTAACAAATTGCAGTTCAAATTTTGTATTACATTGCAAAAACAATGACAAATATTAATATCTATAAACCTGAAACTGATCCATATATATATATATTCAAAATAAAGTTTGAATAAACCCAATTACTGGCACGGTTTCAATGAAAGAATTCGCGTCAATTTTAATAAAAAAATTGAGTAATTCTTATATATTAATATTCATATGAACGGTAATATCATAGCTAGGGCCAGAATCCAGAACCAATAGTATATTTAAATTAACAATATCGATATTCCAAGAAAAATAAATTCACAAATTTACATACAATCCTAGTACTATCATAGATCGAAAATAAATTCATTAACATTCAAATAGAAATACTTAACTGAAGTCCAGCTTCAAACCTCAATGCAAGAGACCCAAAATCACCAACAACCCTTTTTTTCTTTTTAATTTAATTAGGACATACAATATTAGGTTTGCTTTGCCGCCACTATATATATAACTAGGGGATGGTACGTATGAGATCTCTTCCTTGTATAGTTTGCATATAATTTTGTAAATGTAAATCATCGAATGAAAATACATTGTGATTTACCATAATAAGTTGGACGCAACAAAAAAACCATTTTTGTCTTCCAAATTAGGGCTCTATTATACTACTTGTTACCCAATTAATGCCAAAAGGAAAACTTATTGTACGTATGTGATCTCTTCCTTGTATAGTTTGTATATAATGGTAAAGTGTAAATCATCAAATGAAAATACATTGTAATTAATCATACCAAATCTTGCTCAAGATCGCTCCATAACTTTTTTTTTTCCAACGTAATCTCAATTTTTTTTTTTTTGGCAACTTAATATATTCCATTATACAGGAGAGAATCATGAGATTTTTGGGTTCGTGTAATGTGCTTTTCTTAAATCCAATTTTCAAGCCTTTCGAGTCAGGCCCGCACCATGGATATCAGTTGAGGAACCCCATAGAAAATACTCGATTCGAAATCAAAAATCAAGCCCATAGAGTAGGTTTTATGTGAATACAGTTCATGATAAGTTTATCATGAAATTATTTTAGAGTTTTAAATATTTGATCAGAAGTATAAAAAAATCTCACCGGGTCAAAAAAACTCAATAACAATTACAATATAACTCTGATTTTTTAATCTCCTGGTTAGATATTTTATCATACCCTTAATTAAATATTCGATACTTAAAACAGTTTCATGATAAATTTATCACGAAGTATTTTCATATAAAACTTTGCCCTTCCTAAAATGTCTCGTAATATAATGTTTTTTGATCCAGCCATTATACTTGCATTTTAATTAGCACGTACGGGGAAAAATCTAAAGGAAGAAAAATGCAATATCAGGCGGTCAACCCCACAATTTCTAACCAAAAACACCACTTTCTATTTTCTATAAATTAGACATCGCTAAAGCACTTCGTTACATATTAAAATGAGAAAATTCTTGCATGATTTTATTTATGAGTATACATAGCAAATCCCGTTTTTACGAATTTAATAATTACTAAAAAAAACTTACTGATTAGCGACGAAAATTTACGACGTGATACATATTGGTTGCTAATCCAAGTGTTTTGCAACGGATTAGCGACGGATGATCACCAGTTGTCGTAAATACTAAAAATTTGCGATGGAGAGACACATCCATCGCGAACTTTGATATTTTGCGGCGGATACTACCATCGCAAAATAAGGGACCATTGACCTTCATGTTTTCCGCTAATTTTGCAACGCAATGTCCATCGTAAATTTCAAACTTGAACTTTACAACGCACTCTCCCGTTGCAAAATTGACCCGTTTTACAAAATAAAAATATATAGTTGGTCACAACATTTATTTACACAAATTAGAAAAGAAAATGAATTAATTTGATGAATTATGAAAAAAAAAGACTCAATTTGAATACACATACAATTAATTGCAAAAAATGAACAAGAGAAGCTCGTGTATAAACGGCATGCGCCTCTTCTACATGCACGAGAGGTTGTGTGTTTGATTCCACTTGGATGCGAATTTGAAATTAATTGTTTAAGGTCCAATAAGGCTAATATGAAAGGTGTGCTAGTTTGTATAGCTTTAGTGTATATGGCCAAATGGTTCGCGTCCGCCCCGGGTGCGTGGAGTTCTCGGGCTCGAATCACGCGGACCAATTTTCTTTTTATCCCAGGCACAAACGGGGAAAAAATTAAATTGCCAAATGAGTTCTATTATTTACGATGGACATTATAAATACGGACGCCAAAAATACATCGCAAACATTAGCTACGGATAATGTCCGTCACAAATTCCCGCACAAACAATGTTTTGCGATGAAATATCCGTCGCAAAAACCTTCGTTAGTTGCGGTATTTTTTTGTAGTGAATGCTTGATAGCTTTAACAAGAAAAATAGAATTCCAGAGTGAAGGTGTTCAATATCTTCTTGCAAAATAATAAAATATCCTAGAACCCGGCAAAATAATTACACCTAATTATGTTGGGATTTAAACCAAATCGGTCCTCTATCTTTTCACCTTTATCTAAATGGTCCTCTATCTATTTGCTTTATCAATTTAGTCCTGTATTTTTTCAAGTTTCACCAAAATGGTCCTAATTTGGTGAAAAATGGTCCTAATTGATTTTTTGTATTTTATTTCAATTTTTTTTTGGCAAATATGGCCACCTAACGTGCCACATTGAAAAAAAAAAACCACATCATAGGCTTCCACGGAAAACACTGGTGCACATGACTAAAAAGGTGGTATTTTATGCTTTATGTGTTAAATTAGGACCAAATTGGAGAAATGTGAATTGATACGGGACTAAATTGACAAAGAAAATAAATATAGGACCAAAACGGTGGGATTTTGTACATTTTTAGGCCAATTAGGACCATTTTGGCGAAACCAGAATAGATACAGGACTAAATTGATAAAGCAAATAAATAGAGGACCATTTTGATAAAGGTAAAAAGATACATGACGAATTTGATAAAGGTAAAAAGATACAATCATCACGATAAGATTCATTCATATACAAGGACGCACCCTTTATTAAGAGGGAGACAATGACTAAGAATATATTAAAGGGCAGTGCAATTCACCCACATACATATGCTTTGTTTACCCACCTTTTTTTTAAAAAGAAATATGTCTAATAAAAATAATAATATACTCCCTCCGTCCCGCTATAATGTTCTCCTTTTGCCATTTTGGTCCGTCCCACTATAAACTTCCTATACCTTATTTGGAAATCAAATAATATTATTATATTCATCTACTTTATTCATATTCACTCATTTAACCACATTCCACTTTATTCTCTTCTCTCTCCACCACATCATTTGTACTATATCTATATTTTTTTATCTATCTTAAATCTTGTGCCAAAAAGTAACAGGAACGTTATACCGGAACGGAGGGAGTATCCTTTATTAAAAGTAAAATTATATTTATCAAACACTCATACTTTCAACACCATCCCCAAAATCTCAGAATTCACACAAATTTTATATTCTTTCACACACAATTGCACCATTAAAGAAGAAAAAGAAAAAAAAAAGGTACAATCATAAAAGTTTAAATTATAGAGACGCAATTTAAATGATATTAAAATATTTTTGTTTATCTATAAATTGGTACACCATGAAAATAAAAGAAATTGTGGTATTTTTAAAATAGCAGGAAACGGTGATGATGGTGGTTCAATTAAAATAAAAAAATTGTTGATGTGCTAATTTTTTTAATTTCAAATTGATAGGTGTGTATATATAGTGAATGATGTAAATATTTTATTAAGGTTACAGTTGTAAATTTTAAGGTGGTGCATTAAGAAAAAAAAAAAGTAACATACATGATGAATTAGTTTAGTAGTGGGTGACTAAGGTATTATCGTGGGTTTTAATAGTCTTGCCCTATATTAGTTACTAATTGTTTTTATATAGTTTCGAGTTTTAATTAATTCTTAGTGGACTTTTAGGGCTTATACACTTAAAATACTTGTAGTAGTTTATTTTTCTATAAATAGGAGCCCCAGGATTATTGTGATGCAATTTATGTTGACAGAAATTATCGGGTAAATTGCACTTTTTGTTCAAAGAGAATGCGTGCGTGTATCAAAATGATTATTTTTTGACATTTTTAGTCCTGTAATTTTTTCCGACACTTTTGGTGCCAAGAAAATTATTGTCTTGGTTACAAAAGAATGAGTAAATTGTAGTTTTGGACCCAAGAGATTGGTCTTCAAATTACAATTTTAGTCCTGAAAAACAAATGAGACCAGAATTTCTAAAAAAATAAGAGTATGTATAGAGTGAAATTTGTTTATATATGAACCATTGAAGTGTATTAGTTGTTTTTACTAAGAGTATTAGTTGTTTTTACTGAAGAGTATTACAGGTTTACACTGAAAAGTTTTAGTTCATTTTCGCTGAACAACTAAGACTCTTTAGTGTAAATCGGTAATACATTTCACTAAATACAACTAATGCTCTTCAATGAAAACAACTAATACCTTTAAATGATTCATGTATAAACCAGTTTCACTCTATACTTTGTCAAAAATTAAATAATAATAAACTACCAAAAGTGTTTTGCAATTAAGAAAATAGACGAAAAGTGCAATATTCCCCTATATTTGGATATGAAACTTTTCACAGTTTGCAAGACATGTCAAATGAAGATAACAATTTGTCCTGTGTGAATTGGACAGAGTTTCGTTGTTGGACCAAGGGTATTGCAAGCTGTAACAATGGCTTAATTGGTACCACGCAAAGAAAATCAAAATCAAAACAAAGTTATTTTAAACTATTCATTTATAATATTATTTGAAAATGAAAATCCTCACAATATATTCCCAGCAGACCCACAGTTCAACTAACATATATTCCTATAAATTATAAATGGTATATCCAGAAATACTCAAAGCTTGATAGGCTCCTCTCTCAATGTGAATTGGAAGCGAATTTGATTAGGAAAAAGCGGTACAAAGTTGTCTCTAAAAAGTTCCAGTATTATTTGAAAATGAAAATCCTCACAATATATTCCCCAGCAGACTAACACAAACGCCATACATCCACAGCTCAACACATATTCCTATAAATTAAAAATCGTATATCCAGAAATACTCAAAGCCTGATAGGCTCCTCTCTCCATCTCAATTGGAAGCGAATTACCTTAGGAATAAGCGGCCTCACTACAAACTTGCCTCTAAAAAGTTCCACAATAGTTACATTCTCTAGTTCATCGTTCATCATCAAGCAAATTTCTCTTACTCGTTGAACATTTCTATTGCGAATATTCTCCACGAAATCATCAGCATTTTCTCTTTGGTTTCTCACAGTAACATGTAATAGGGTTACAAAGTTAGGGCGACAGCACCGAAATACAGAATTTAAGGCCATAAACCAAGAAGAGCATGGTGCATGAATCGCCAAAGTCTCCACTGCAGCTTTAGTTAAGGCTTGAAAATCCAAGCTCTTCTCCACATTAGACCGAATACTTATGGTAAGATATTTAATTTTTGAGAAGCTCAAACATGTCAACAGTTTGTTTAAGTTGAGGAACCATGCAGCACTAGGTGAATCACATGTTACATATATATCAGACTCCCATGTTTCACTCTTGAAGCTTATGCACTTAATTAGTGAAAGATCTTGAATCTCTATTCCTTTGTAATTGTAGCCTGTGCAATTGCTAAGGAGTAACTTCTTCAAGCAAGGAAGATTGGTGAAAAACAAGTTATTGACATCCGATTCCTGTTCCGAGCGCTTGTGTAATAACGAGAACAATTGTAATTTCTCAATCAAAGGGCAGTTGGAAATTAGATTACCAATTATATCACCTTCAACCCATATGTTGTATAAACGGAGGGATTTAAGTTTCCGGCAACATACCTTTCCGTCTCGCCCTACATCTATTGTGCAACCACTTACACATAATCTGACAAGGGTTTCGGATCCTAGCACTTCAACTGGTAAAGTGAATGTTTCACTACAATAGCTAATTTCGAATTTCAGTTCCACCGCGTCCATGTTGATTGCTTTCACAATTAATTCTTTGGCAAGATTATAATTAAGATGTTTCAAATAATCAACACATAATCTGAAACTTTCAATCTTTAGATTCAAAGCTTCGTACCTCTGCAAAGTCTTCTTCACAAACACCCAAAGATGTCGAAAGTGACGATAGTCGAAATCTAGGTTGGGGCGGGTGGAGCAGGCGGCGTACCAAGATTTGGAGAGAATGCATGTTTGAGCAGCTTCTTCAGCATCAAGAAAATATTGTATGTGTTGAATCAACACTTCGGGGAGCGGAAACTCGGCGGCTTCTATTCTCCTGCGTTGATTCTCCATCGAAAACCCTAGAAACCAATTTGAAAGGGAATTTCGGAGTTTAAATTGGAAATTCGTCCACAGCCAACCATCCACGAATCTGGGCTAGTGGTATAATCGTAGTGGGTATAATTTTACCAAATAAGCCCAACTATACCTATATAATTTTTCTTGTGATGGTACCGATTTATATTTAATAATATTAAAAAAATTAATATGTTAGTAATCCAAAAAAATAATATTACTCCCTCCATCCCCTCTTAACTTTAATAGGTAGGGTGACAAATTTATTTAATAAATATTTCTTTATTAACTTTTTCAACAAATAAATGAAGAATATTTTGAATTAAGTGAAAACACATAAAGTTGTCCTTAAATTTATAGGACAATTTTTTTTGCCCAACTTTTTAAAAAAGATAGTTTTTGCCCCAAAAAGGTAGGCAAAACGGTTGGCAAATGGTTAGCACATAGGTCGACATGGTGCCAACCATTTTACCAACCTTTTTTGGGGCAATAAATATTTTTTCTAAAGAGTTGGGCAAAAAACAATTGTCCCATAAATTTTAGAGCTACTTTGCTTTCTTTCTTCAATTAAAGTAGGTAGTGTAAGAGTATTTTATTTCTATATTTTGGGTGTGAAGTTATTGTTGAAAATCTCAAAAAGAAAAATATAAAAATTATTAGGGAACGGGGGGAGTACTATGTATATTTTATGTACTATTATTAAATTGATTAATTACATTTAAAATTCTAAAAATTAAATTAAGTCATTTTAAAAAAAATTATTAGTCAAAGGATAAATTGAATTGTAATTTTTTTAAATAATATAAACTTTTAATATTTAATTAATGAATTCTTATTATCTTGAAAATTTAACGTACCAAAATTTTTATTATATGATTTTTTTTACTCTCAAAAATCTAATTTAATATGTCTTTTTCATATATAAGTGTTTTCAACATGTGATATTATGTTTTATTATATTTGAATATATTTATTATATAATATAATTATATTGTATTTTTTAATTTAGACGGCACCGCCGCGACACTCAGCTGCCAACTGAGGCCTATAAAATAAGTTCATGGATTCGTTGGCTAGACAAGACATCTAGATGTGAGAGAGACATAGGGAATTTTTAGAGTGAGAAGTGAATTTGGAAATGGTGGCTGAGAGATAGTTTGTTCTATAAAATCGTGTCCCCTTTTTTTTATAAGATCAAGAGAGAGTATACATTTGTAAGTACATTTGGCATTATGAATTTAGTTGGTTATATGGTTTGATGAGAATGTAATAACTGAAGCTGTTTTGAGAGTATACTTTTGTAAGTACATGTGGCATCATGAATTTACTTGGTTAGATGGTTTGATGAGAATGTAATAGAAGAAGTTGTTTTGTTACAAATTTTGTACAATATTTTTAATACCACTTTTTTGAGGAGTCACCAGACCGAATCCATACTCATTTTTATTCCTTTTTATAAATCAAGCATTCTCTAAATTTACAATTATAAGTTTAGACTCAAACTTATGTATCTCTATGTGGTTATTCCAAAAATTCCTCTAAATTTACAATTATAAGTTTAGACTCAAACTTATGTATCTCTATGTGGTTATTATATTCCAAAAATAATTTTGTACAATTGGATAAAACAAACTTGGTGTACTAGATATTAGACATTTCATACATTTTTTGTGGTCCTTCTAGGGGGCGTGTGGGTATTGTGTTATCTAATCTGCAATGAAATACACGGTGCAATTACCATATAGAGGATCCAAATCCTAATTTAAATGGGCTGATCACATATTATTGTTTGCATGGCATTTCATTTTTCAATTAAAACAAACTCATTGTTTTAGTTCTTTTTTTTTTTTTTTTTGACATATTGGCTTCTATCATTTTTTCTCTCTTAGTACTTCCACTACAAAAAAAAAAGAAAAAAAAAAGACATTTAGTAGCAGTAATTCTGTCATTAAAAATTCTCTAACTAAAAGTTTGTAGTGACAGAAAATCGTCTTTAGTGTCATTAAAGACGATTTTCGGTCACTACAAACTTTTAACTAGAAAAACAACAATAACAGAACATGATAAGATTACTCTAACTAAAAGTCTATTTTCTTGTAGTGTCCACTTCCACACTTCTTCATCAAACTCCATTTCTCTACTCAGTGACAATATTCTCATTGCTTCTACATTATATAATTTGTATCCTTTAGAGCTTTGATTATACTCCTTCCGTCCTTGAAAAATAGTCCGGCTTTTTTTAGCACGGTTTAATGCGATATGTCAGAGTGTAATACGGGATTTTCTTAGTTTTATTTTTTTAAAAATGATCATTAATGGAAAGTTTGTTTTGCATACTTTCCATAAATGATTTTTTTTTTTTAAAACGGACCAAAGAAAATTTTGTAATACCCTCCAACATATCGCATTAAACCACGTGTTAAAAATTATGAATTTAGATATTTTGAATTTAATAGAAAAAAAATTATATTTAATAGCAATATATTTATATTTAAATATCTAAATTCTTTGAAATAATTTACTAATTAACTTATAATTCGTAATGTATAATTTCAGTTTATATTTTAAAAATTGTAGTTAAAGTATTTTAAATTTTTTAATTTTTTGTTCTAATTTTTAGATTTTAGATAACTATTATTTGATTTTTTTTGTTCTAATTTATAGATTTTAGATAATTGTTATTTTATTAGTTTTTTTTAATATTTTTATTATTTGCGTTGATTTTATAAAAAAATTACATACAAAATATAGATATGTTTCTTCAAATTGTACGCACATATAAGTTTTTTACATTGTTTAAAAATTTATTTTTTATTTTTTTATTTATTCATATTCAATATACATATATTACAATTTATTTATTCATTTAATTATATGTTTAGTTAATATTTTATATTATTTCCAAAAGTCAATTTTTGTCAACTAATAGTTTCCATGCAAAAACTAACGGATGTGACCAAATTTGCTAAAAAAATGATCAATTTTGCACATAGGTACCAAATGTGTTTTGAATCAATTCTATTGGGCCCAAAAGTGCAATTAACCCTTTTTATAAATGAGTAGTCATTCAATTACCTCATTCTTTTGGGACTTAAACTCTAATTTATATATTATTTTGGAATAAAAAAATGAAAAAAAAAATACGGGACTTTTAGAGTAAAAATGAAAAAGGACCATTATAAAATAGGTCCATTCTCTTGAAACTAAAAAGTAAACTTAACTCATTTCTTTTAGTTGGTGTTTCAGAAAATAAGATATACTTGGGTGGGAATATTAAAGAAGTGTGTAATTTTATTGTTATGTTTTCTATACAAGGGTCAATATATTTTAGTTAAAAAATATATATATATAGCTAGAGTGTGATTGAGAAATATTAAAATATTTTAATTCATAAAAATAAATTATTAGCAATTTACCTAAAATATCACATCTTTAATTATATTTCCTCATTATTTTCAGTAAACAATAAAAAATAATCTCATTGTAATAAATAAAAAATATCCAAGAAATTAACCGTGCAATATGAGGTGGGTTGGACTTATTATTTTTCAGCTCCGTCTATATAAGGAGGGATATTTTAACAAGTTACACTCCCTGCATTTCAAATTCATTTCTCGATGGAAAACCCGGGAAGAATAGACGCGGGCGAGTTTCCGCTACCCGAAGTGTTGATTCAACGCATACAATATTTTCTGAAAGCTAAAGAAGCTGCTCAAACATGCATTCTCTCCAAATCTTGGTACGCCGCCTGCTCCACCCGCCCCAACCTAGATTTCGATCAACGTCACTTTCTAAAACAAGATGATGAGCGGTTTTGGGTATTGGCAAAGAACACTATGAAGAGGTACAAAGATTTGAATCTAAAGATGGAGAGTTTTAGGTTATGTGTTTATTATTTGAAACCTCCTAATTACAGCCTTGCTAAAGAATTAATTGTGAAAGCAATGAACATGGGTGCGGTGGAACTCAAATTCGAAATTAGCTATTGTAATGATATATTCACTTTACCAGTTGAAGTGCTTGGATCAGAAACCCTTGTCAGATTAAGTGTAAGTGGGTGCGAAATTGATGTAGGACCAGATAGAAAGTTATGTTGTCGGAAACTTAAATATCTATATTTAAATGAAATATTGGTAGAAGGTGATATACTTAGTGATCTAATTTCGAACTGCCACCAGATTGAGAAATTAACATTGGCCTCGTCTATAAGCAATCGATCTGATAATAATGGACTAGAATCGTACGTCAATAACTTGTTTTTCAGCAACATGTCGTCCAATTTTCCTTGCTTGAAGAAGCTTTACCTTAGCAATTGCATAGGCTTCAAATACAAAGGAATAGAGATTTCCGATCTTTCAATTAAGTGCAAAAGCTTCAATATTGAGGCAGTTTCGAGGAAATGGGAGTCTGATATATCTGTAACATATTATTCTCCTAGTTCTACGTGGTTCCTCAACTTAAACAAATTGTTGACATGTTTGAGCTTCTCAAAAATTAATCTTCGCATAAGTATTCGGTCTAATGTGGAGAAGAGCTTGGATTTTCAAGCCTTGACTAAAGCTGCACTGGAGAATTTGACAATTCATGCACCATTCTCTTCTTGGTTTATGGCCTTGGAATGTGTATTTCGGAGTTGTCGCCCTAAGTTTGTAACCCTATTTCATGTTACTGCGAGGAACCAAAGAGAAAATGTTGATGATTTCGTGGAGAATATTTGCAGGAGAAATGTTCAACGAGTAAGAGAAATTTGCTTGATGATGAACGATGAACTCGAGAATGTAATTAATATTGAATTTTTCAAAGAGAGTCTTGAAGTGAGGCCACTTTCTCCTCAGAAAATTCACTTGCAGTTGAGATGGAGAGAGATATACAATTTATAATTTATGGGATAGAGGAAACTAAATAGGCATTTGCATTAGTCTGCTGGTATTACAATGTGATTGATTTTCATTTAAAATATAAAACTAGAAATGATTGTGTTATTACAGTTTGATCTACATTCTATTTGAAATAATTTTACCCTATTCGACTATTCGTTTAATTTCATTGTTTTCTTAGGCTGCGTTTACTTTGGTGGTCGGGATTGTGTAGTTAAAAGTATATAGTAGATCATGACTAAGTTATCTCAAGATAAAACTTGTTTACTTTGGTAGATTTGTATTTGATTTAGGGAAATTACTTTTTTTGTCTGATAATTTTACCACTTTTTTATTTTAGTCCTGTAACTTCACCACTTTATGATTTTCGTCCTGTTGACTTTCATATTATAATTTTCGTCTTGTAACTTATATATATTTTTTATTTTGGTCCTACAACCTACTAACCCTTATAGGACTAAAATTTAAAAGCGATAAAGTTACAGGACTAAAATAAAATTTTGAAAGTAAGCAGGACGAAAATAAAAAAAGGCAAAGTTTCAGGACTAAAATCAAAATTTTAAAGTGAGCAGGATGGAAATCAAAATGAGGTAAAGTTACGGGATGAAAAAAATCATTTTTCCTTTGATTTAACATAGTAGATAATTGTTCACTTTTCAAGATATATACAAATAAAATTGTTTATTTACTAATATACCCTCTTGGATGAAAACTAATTATGGACCATGTTTCTGATAAAATATCGAATGAATATCTCCTTCTGATAAAACTATTTCAGCCCTAGTCATCATCTTCATGAACTCTTCAAAATTCACGCAACTGTCGCCATCAACGGAGACGATCATTTTTCTCACAAACTCCGGAGAACAGAGTGCAATTCAGTGGTGGAGATCTTACCGTTGTCGCTGCCGTCGTCCCTCCCACCCAAGTGGAAGGCCTTGATCTCGTTCAAATCGATGAATCCATCACCGTCGATATCCAACTCCGACATTATCTGCGACACCTTGTTGGCGGAAGTGGCGGAGCCGAGGCCATTGAGAATTAACTGGAGCTCGATCGAGGAGATCTTGTCATCGCCATTCGTGTCGAATTTGTTGAACACTTTCTCGACTTCTTCTTCTAGCTAGGGTCAGAGAGATTGTGACTTGATTTTGATTTTTCGCCATTGAAGGAGATTTTGAGAGAAGCGACTCTACTTTTTCTGTTGTTGACTGTTTTTGGTTAGAAAAGGGCTTTGAACTCGTTAATCTTTGAGGATAATTTGGTAATTTTAAGAGGTCGAAAACTCGAGCTTATTCTTATCCGCCCAAATTGAATGGATTAAAAATGGGATTTTAACAAGGGTTTGTACCGAGTCCCCCGGTTAACCCGGGTTGGTAGTCTTACAAAGTAAATGCTTGATAAAGCCCTACTATCCTCTAAATGAGCTTTATCTGCCCTAGTAAACACAACCTTAGAGGAGAAGTTTTGTTTTAAAATGGGGTTAATGGAACTGTTGGTCCCAAAAAAATGTGTCCACATCAAAATCATCATTTTTCAGCACTTTTAGTCCCGTAGTTTTTTGTTTACACTTTTGGTCCCAAGAGAATATGATATATTGTACTTTTGGTCACAAGAGAATGATAAATTGCAGTTTTAGTCCCAAGTGAATAGGAAAAAATGATCACTTTCGCACATAGATACCAAAAGTGTTTTGCACCCATTCTCTTTGGACTAAAAATGCAATTTTCCCTTTTAAAATGTTGTAATTCTATAGTGAGTTTATTTTAGAAATAATTACACTTTTGGTCCCAAGAGAATGCACCAATATCACTTTTTGGTACCTATGTGCGGAAATTCTCATATATTTTTTCGTAGTTTTGGTTGTTGGTGAACGAATCTAATCGTAAGGATTAGTGGCTGTTTTAATCCGTTTTTACGTCACCAATCAATAACGTGTCATTGATTACCACCGTAAATGGTAAATCGGGATGTGAATTTATTGGATTAATAAATTCGATAGTCGAAATTGAACTGATTTCGTATGTGTGGGCGTTTTAGGTGTATTTGTGTGTGTTTTGGAATTGTTTATGTATTTTAACTTTTTTTTAACTTGTATTTCACAGCTGGAGAACAACTATTTATAGAGACTAACAAGCATGAGGTGTCCAAGACTCTTGGTCTCCCTAGCCTGCATGCTTGACATGTGTCCCTTTGATCTTATCTAAGCTGAATCTTAACTACAAAGTCTTCTTTGGTCTTATCTCGGACTCATTGTTGTTCGCCTAGGTCGGCTTGATTGATCTTGTTGATTCTCCCACTGAAAGTTGTTCGCCTCTTGAGGTTGTACTTTGGAAGTTGTTCGCCTTATGGCTTTGTTTAGCTTGGCTTTGGGATCTTTGTCCTTTGTTCACTTGTACACACTTCCTTGGCTGTTTATTGTATCATAGTTTGACCAAGTTGTTCGTCATTGATGACTTCACAGTTGGCTCATTCTTGGTCTCGGGTCTTAATACTTGTTCGCCCATTAGTTGTTCGTCGGGGGAGTTGTTCGTCACTTTATACACCTCTCAGATTGGTAGATGCACCCCAACTTGATTTTCTTTGTTGATCACCCTTGATTTGAGGTTGGCTTTTCATAATCATTGATGTAGCTTTAATCCTTATTCGCCATTGATTAATTTATGTTCGCCTATCAACAATTGCCCCCTATCCTGGCTATATGTTGCCCCAGACGAGCAACTTTGTGGCGAGCAACTATAGTTAGGATATCAAAATGATGAGGGTTGGGGCGAACATCATTGGCTTGGGCGAGCAACATATGGTCTGTCGTTTCGTCTCCCCAAGGTCTGGGGGTTGTACGAAGATGACGTGGGCGGCATGGCTGTGCGCCGCTCACGCGCGAGCAATCCCGAGGCCACGCGCCCCTATATTTGCATGTAGGCCCTTCGATTTTTATACTTGGTCGGAAATTACCCCGTTTTCTTTCAACTGAGTCCCTGAACTTTCAGAAAATTATGCCCTGGACCCCGTTTTTGCTTGGGGTATAAATAGAAGGGTGAAACAAATATTTCCCACTTCTTCCTCTCTTGCTACAGTGCTCCGGTGATTCTTCCTCCTCCGGCGATTCCAAGCTTCTCCGGCGTCTGTTCTTCCAGTGTTTGGCCTCAAATCTCTGAAGCAAGGTAGTTATCCTCTTGTTTCTTTTCTTTTTTCTCTTTTTCGTCCTCGGAAATTCCCATTGCCGCCGTGTGGAAATTAGCGTCGTCGTCTTCTCCGGGAATCGCCGCCGTCTGCAAGTGGTGTCGCTGCCGTCTGCTTTCTTCTATCTTTCTTCCATGTCTTCACATTCGAGCAACAAATCTGAGGAAACCCTTGATCCCCTCTTTCCCGTTGTGGCACATCAAGATCAACCTCCTTTTGAGATTTCCTCGGCATCGAACCCCCACGTGGACTCGGTTGTTCGATCGGTGGAAGATACTGGTGCCCGCCCGTCAGAGAGATCCGGGAGGGAGTTGGTTGCTATCGCGAGCAGGAATTCGCAGGAAAGCTCCTCGTCCGGCTCTGAATCCGAGAAAGATCCGTTTTTTTACGAACTCACTCCCGAGTTCTTAGAGAGTATTGAATTCCCGTCCCCCAAAATGTTGGAGAATGAAATTCCAGTAGGAGTTGCTCGACCCTTCGAATGGCGAGCATATGTCGAGGAGCATGCGAACAGTTTTGCTCGCCCAGATAGACAAATAATGGACTTAATAAAAACTGACTTTCAGGCGAGCAAGATCAAGAGTGTTGTTCGCGAGGATGAGTTGGACTCAATCCGGGAGACCTACAAGATTCCCTATGATATTCACATGTGGGCTCCCCGAAAGAGAGAGAGAGCTGATCGCCCACCTCCCGGATGCACCGCGATCAACATTGACACGCTGATTGCTGGTCTAAAGTTGCCTCTACCCCCAGTTGTTGGGCGCTTCCTCGAGGCGACCAATCTTGCTATTACACAGATCACACCAATAGGGTGGATGAATCTGCTCGGCGCCATGGGTTTATTTGCCCTAGAGGGATACGTTGATCGCCTTACTGCGGAGGAAATCAACTATCTCATGACGATCACCAGATGTCCCATTGGTGAAGAAGGCTACTACTACCTCAAGGCCAGAACCGGACTTAAGATGGTAGAAGGGGTGCCGAACAAGATCAGAGATTGGAAACAACACTTTTTCTTCATAGGGGGTGATTGGCGAGCATCTTCTGGTCCACACGGTGGCATTGGGCGAATAAACTCTCCCGCAGCTTACGGAATAATTAAGCGTAAGTTTATCTTTGCTCGCCATCGAAATGTGTTGTTCTAATTTAACTTTTATTGTTTGCTCGCAGGTCCTCGATTGCTCAAGTGGAACTCGGAAGAAGAAGAGATTGGGGACGAGTTCCTGTTCACCTCCTGTTTGGTCGGCTTGCGCAACAGAGCGGACAGGACCATCCAATACCTAAGCGACGAGAAGCGTCAAAGAGCTGCTCGTTTGCTTACTTATCCCCATCACTTGGAAGCACAGATTGAAGTGCCTCCTGGTATATAAAAAATTTCTAACTCCAAAAACCAACTATAACTTGCTCGTCTAACTCATTTTTTCCTCTTTTTTTTTTTTTTTTAGCCGAGCAAGTCACTGTTGCTGTTCCACCTTGTTTTGCTCTCCTCGAACATAGGGTTTTTGAGATGGCGCCTCCGAAAGGCCGAAAAAGGAAGGGGGGCCCGCCTTCCAAAGTACTGGGAATGACGAACAAGGCTGAAGGAGCCAAAGTTCCTCGGTCTGCGGCACCCGCCTGCCATGCTCGGCCAGTTCCCCCGATTTCTCCTCCTCAAGGGGGAAAACGTTTAAAGAAGGCGGACGGGACTCCGCTGGCCCAAGATGTTGCCGGTGGTGGCAAAGGGAAGGAGAAGGTGGGCCACAGTCATCCCCGTCCAGAGGGGGATGCTGTTCGTCGCTCAATTGAGCCTGTAGAAAGAACAGGCAAAGCGAGCAAGGATTCTACTTCTGGCCGCGGGCCCGAGGATCTCACCCATCTGGGTTGGGATGAGCAAAAATTCAAAGAGTAAGTCCACATTAGCTTCTGCCGAGCAAGTTCCATCATCATCTTTTATTATTTTTTCTAAGTATCCTTTCATTTCTTGTTCGCAGATATCGTGCTGACGATTATCCCGGTCGAGCAAGTGTTGTACATCAGTACGCTTGCTCGAAGACTCCGTTAACATAAGGGAGATTCCTGGCGAGCACGCTCGCAGGGCGACGGAGTTGGTCGCTCGAGCTTGGACGCGTCCTCTAGATAAGGCCGTTTTTCAACAGGGGTTGGCGGACAATCTTCACCTCTCAATGATGCTCGTCGCCAATGGCCTTGTCACTGCCCAAAGGGCAATTGCCCAAGTTGCCAAGCAAGAAGAATCTGCTCGTCACTATGCCAGCACTGCTCGGCAACTTACTGAAGAGAAGGATGGCCTGGTCGGCCAATACGAGGTTAAGATTGCTCGTCTCAACAACCAGATCAATGTTTACATTGATGCTGAGCATAAACGCCTTAAAGAAATTCAAAGCCTGTCCAAAGAGCTGAAGGACAAGGAGGTCTTGCTCGGCGAGGGGGAAAAGAAATTGACTGCGGCTGAGCAAGAGATTGTCGAGCTTAAAGCTGAAAATGCTCGCCTTAGGGAGGCGGAAGCCAACCTCTTCACCCGCGAGCAACTTGAAGAGGAGGTTCAAGCTCGAACTGCTCCCATTTCCAACCTTGGATATATCTGCGCTTATGCGGACAGCATCCGCACGGCCGATGCCTATGACTTCAAGGATTTGGTTGAAGAAATGAGCAAGGATCTAAATGAATTCATAGAGCATTATCCACCGCCGAAATTCAGTTGGCGGATCTGGCCGTACTAGGGGTTAAGCTTGACAAACTTGACCCCAGTATCTCCATCACTCATCCTCCTCCTCCAGTTGACGAAGGCGAACAAGAGGAAGAGGTTGCCGCCGCTGTCGAGCAAAGTGCCAAAGAGGCTGAGGATAAGGCTGCCGAAGACTTGGCTCGAGATATGATTGTCGAACCTCCCGCCGAGCAGGCTCAAGATCCTCCCCCTGCCAAGCAACAATAGTTCTTAGGACAGCTTTTTTCTTTTCTTCTTTTTTGTAATAGTTGTTTGTTCTTTTTTTGTAGTACTTGTGGCTACTTTCAGCTTGTACTATCTTTTGGGCTTAAAGCCTTTTGATTAATGGAATGTCTTTCTCATGTTCGCTCATCTTCTTATATGTTAATTGCCTTTACATTTTCATGAAATACTTTTGCAATTATAACATATTGTATTGGGCTTTGTTCGCTTTTTGAACTTTGCCTTTGATGGAATAGGGTTTAGCCTTAGGTTCTGCTCATCTTAAAAGACGAACAACCTTTGAATGACTTTGGTCCTTAAATGGACTGGTACCTCGAGCTTTGGACTTTTCTTTTGTTGACGAACAACTACTGTATTTACATTTTGAACAAATTACAAGTGTTATAAGACTGTTCATCACTAACATATACAATATGACGAACAACTTTGAACACAAACTAAAAACTTGCTCGCTTATAGATTTTTGCCGAGCAACTCTATTCAAAAATAAAAGACGCAGCACAAGACTATACAATGTGGCGAGCAACTTTTTAATCTATACTTAGCCAAATTTTCAAAAAATTATGCAAGTTTTTGATCCTTTCCACTTACTTGCTTGATTCACTTCATTTGACACACTTGCCCCTAAGATAATTGTTCGCCCATTTATTGATAGTACTTCTTGAGATGTACGGCATTCCAGGAGTATGAGGCCGGCTTGCCTTCCATATCTTCGAGATCGTATACGCCATTTACGAATTTTTCCGTTATACGATATGGGCCCTCCCAAGTTGGTCTCAGTACTCCTGAAGGTTGGGCGAGCAGTTTTCTTAGAACCAAATCTCCAACTCTGAATTCCTGGACTTTTACACGGGAATTATAATAACGCTCCGCTCTTTGCTTGTATGTTGCATTTTTTAACTCAGCATTGAGTCTTTTTTCTTCGAGCAAATCCATTTCAGCACTTAGAGCAGAATTGTTTGCTTGTTCATCAAAGTTGGTCGTCCTAATCGTACTGGTCCTTAACTCAATAGGTATTACTGCTTCTATTCCGAAAGCCATAGCAAAGGGTGTTTCTCCGGTGCTAGACCTGGGAGAAACTCTGTATGCCCACAAGACTTCCGGGAGTTCGATAGACCAACCACTTTTGCTCTCCGCCAGTCTTACTTTTAATGTATGCTTGATTATCTTGTTCACAGCTTCAACTTGTCCGTTTGACTGGGGATGATAAGGTGTGGAGTAATGCTTTTTGATCCCCCACTTCGCACAGAATTCTCTCAACTCTTGTCCATCAAACTGTGGACCATTGTCTGTCACAATTGCCTGTGGAACTCCAAAACGACAGACAATGTTCTTCCAGATAAAGTTGATCATCTTCTGCTGCGTGATGTTCACCATGGCCTCTGCTTCTGCCCATTTAGTGTAATAATCGACTGCCACAACGGCAAATCGAACATTTCCGACTCCAGCCGGGAAAGGACCGATGATGTCCATCCCCCATCTTGCAAAAGGCCATGGGCTGTAAACTGACACAAGCTCTTGGGCCGGGGTATGAATATTCGGGGCAAAAATCTGACACTGATGGCAAGTTTTTGCTTTCTTGATCGCATCCTGACGTAATGTCGGCCAATAATATCCTTGCCTGATGGTTTTGTACGCCAAGGCTTGCCCCCCAGTGTGATTTCCACATACTCCGGCGTGAATTTCTTCGAGGACTGCTCGTCCTTGCCCCCTAGGCAAACACTTGAGAAGTGGGACTGATATTCCCCTTTTGTAAAGCTGTTCTCCCACCAGAGTATATCTGGCGGCTCGCTTCACTAGCTTGGCAGCTTCAAAAGGGTTGTTTGGTTTTTCCCCCATTTCTCAAGTATTTGACTATATTTGTTCTCCAGTCGTCCTCATCGGCAGTTTGATCGTCAAATTGGTTGACATTATAGCTTACTGTTGATGGATCATTCATCTTTGTAATTATAATGTCTGCCAACTCTGCTGGCCCTTCACTTGTTGCTAGTCGAGCCAGAGCATCTGCCTGAGTGTTGCTTGTCCGTGGGATTTGTTCGATGAAGACTTGATCTAACATGGACATAAGGTGATCAACAATCTGTTGATAACCAATCATATGATCATCTCTCGCCTCGTATTCACCTCGGACTTGGTTCACAATCAGTTGTGAGTCTCCGAAGATTTGTAACCGTCTAACACCTACGGCAAGGGATAGGTGAAGACCAGCAATGAGAGCTTCATACTCTGCTTCGTTGTTGGTTGCCATAAAACCGAATTTGATTGCCGAGGTGAATACTTGTCTTTCAGGACTAATTAGTACCACTCCTGCACCTGACGCCATATTTGTCGAGGATCCATCAACATAGAGATGCCAGGGGTGATCTAGTCCTCTCGTCGGATCTGGTGGGAAAGTTAGTTCGACTATAAAGTCGGCTAATGCTTGCCCTTTGATCGCTGTTCGAGGAGCATAGGTCACCCCAAATTGGCTAATCTCTAGTGACCATTTTAATAGACGACCAGCTGTGTCGGGGCGATGGAGGATTTGTCTGAGCGGGAAAGTTGTTAGTACTTCGACTTGATGATCGAAAAAATATGGTCTTAACTTTCGCACACTCATGACCAGGGCATACGCCAATTTCTCAGTTGGGGAGTATTTGATCTCTGCTTCATGCAAGGCTTGGCTGACGTAGTATATAGGTTGGTGGAATTTGCCGTCTTCGCGCACCAGAACAGAGCTGATGGCAACTTCTAATGCGGCTAAGTATAGGAATAACTTCTCTCCTGGGACTGGTTTTGATAGGATTTTAACATCTCCCAGGTAGTCTTTGAGTTGATCAAAGGCCCTTTGACAGTTGTTAGTCCATGAGAAGCTTCCTTTTCTGATGGCCTCAAAGAATGGACGGCATTTGTCCCCCGATCTGGATATGAACCGATTCAAAGCTGCTAGGCATCCTGTGAGTCTTTGCACCTCTTTTACTGATCGTGGAGGTGGCATATCCATAATGGCTTTAACTTTTGCTGGGTTGGCCTCAATTCCCCGCTGGCTAACAAGATGTCCCAAGAATTTCCCCGAATGGACACCAAAGCTGCTCTTCTTCGGATTTAGCTTCATGTTATAATGCCGAAGAATCTCGAACACTTGGGTCAAATGCTGGAGATGATCTCCTCTCCTGGGGCTTTTGACCACGATGTCGTCTACATAGACTTCCACCGTGTCTCCGATTTGTTGGTCAAACATCTTGTTCACCAGCCTTTTATAAGTTGCCCCGGCATTGATGAGGCCGAAGGGCATTCTCTTCCAGCACAGCAAGTTTTTGTTGGTGTAAAAAGATGTGCTTTCTTGATCGTCAGGATGCATTGAGATTTGATGATACCCTGCAAAAGCATCCATGAATGTTAGCATTTCGTGACCCGCAGTGCTGTCCACCAATTGATCGATGTGCGGGAGAGGAAAGTTGTCCTTCGGGCATGCTGCATTCAGATCTGTAAAGTATATGCATAGCCTCCAGGTTCCGTTTGGCTTCCTCACCAGCATAGGGTTTGCTACCCATTGTGGACAAAGTGCTTGACGGATCAGATCATTGTCTAACAGCTTTTTAACTTCTTCATTCAACGCTTGATATTTGTCCGGGCCATACTTCCTTCGTTTTTGATGGACTGGCCTCTTGGCTTGATTAATGTTGAGCCTGTGGCAAGCATGCTTTGGATCTATCCCCACCATGTCTGCATGAGACCATGCAAAAACATCTAGATTCTTGAGGAGGAATTCTTTCATCCGGGATCTGTATGGCTCAGGGAGCTCAGATCCTATGTAAAGCTCAAGATCCTCGTTGTCAGGGTTAACTCTGAACGCCTCCAGTTCTTCGACTGGAGTTGCTCGTTATTTTTGTCCTTTCCAACGGGGATCAAGTATTGGCCCCTCAAGATTTGTATCATTTTCGATGTCCATGGGCTCTGCCCCCAGGCGGGGATCTAGATCATTCATCGGCTCTGATCCGTTGTTGTTAGCCAGTACCCGGCCCTCCAAGTTGCTTGATGAAGGTTGCTCGTCACCACCACTTCTTTGTTCGTCAGCTGGAAGTTCCTCAATGGTGGTGGTGAGTTGTTCGTCCAACACTTGCTCGTCCAAGTGTTGTTCGTCAGTGTCCATGTGGTCGTTCGTGTCCATCATATTCTCCAATACTGACGACTCATCGCCAGGACAGTTTGTGGTAGCTTCCATCACGGATACTTGAGTAAACTCTGCTTTTAATTGTAGGAGACACTCCCGAGCTCTTCTTTGGTCTCCTCTCACTGTGCCTGTCCCACTTGCTGTTGGAAATTTTATACAATAGTGGTAAGTGGAACATGCAGCTTTGAATTCATTTAAAAAGGGGCGACCAAGAAACCCGTTGTAAGTTGATTCCTGGTCTACGACCAGAAAATCAACCATTCGTGTAATCTTCTTTTCGGGTTCATTGGCCGTTACAAGTTGTACAGATAGTCTAATTTCCCCTACTGGAGTGGTTACAGCATTTCCGAAGCCTACAATTCTATGAGTTGTACTCTGAATGTAGCCCGAACAATCTTCCAGTTGGTCGAGCGTCTTCTTGAATATGATGTTGGTATAGGCTCCGGTGTCCACCAAAAGTCTGTGGACTCTTGTTCCCATAATTTTGACACAGACTACGAGCGCATCGTTATGTGGGGTCGAGATTCCTTCCAAATCTTCTTCGGTAAAGGTCAACTTTGCCGTTTGCATGATGGTTGGTTTGATCCCCATTTCCTGAACTTGGCCCATAGCTCGTAACTCTGCCTTCTTCTTTCTGTTCGACATTGGTGGACGTCCATCAGAACAACCTCCGGCAGAGCCGGAAGGCTCCATCATGAAAATATCCTCCAATGGGCGTGCAGCTGCAGCGGGAACTGGTCGTCCGGGGCGATTATTCCGTTGAGGCTGTTCGTCGCTTTCTTCCCCCGGGCTGCTTGATTAGGCGTGAAATTGTCATGATTCGTAGCTAGAAACGCCCTAATTTTGGTCGAGTTTATAGAGTATTTAGAGTCAATTGAGCATTATTTCTACACATTGATGAATTTGTTTCTTTGATGCTCATAGATGAATAGAGGACGAAAAACGGAGTTCGTAGGACTTTGAATCGACTCAAACGGATGCCCGGATGAGAATATATTGAAGAAATACGATTGGTATTAGTGCGGACGAGGAAAAGTATCATTTGGGAGGAGTTAGAAGTCACTCGAGTGACTAGGTCGAGCGCCCCCGCTCGAGCGCCTAAACGTACAGAAACTTTCTTGCGCTCGAGCAGCTCGAGCGCCCAAAACATACAGTGTGATATCAGCGCTCGACCAGCTCGAGCGGAACCGCTCGAGCGATTGTGTTATTCGAGCTACACTGCTCGAGCGGGACCGCTCGAGCGTTTTGCTCGAGCGCTCATGGATTTTTACCCCGGATGCGTATTTTCGGCCCATTAACTCCTGTTTCGACCCGGTGCCTATATATACCTCTTCCAAACATGTTTATAACATCAAGAACCCGATCATTAGAAATAATTTTAGACTTAGTTTTTGGAGAGGAAGGAGACGAGCAAGCATTATTTTACGTTTTGTTGAGGTTTTGCATATGAATTCTTAGTTTCTTTTCAATTCTTAGTTTCTTTTCATTAGTTCGTTACTTTGAACACGTTTAAATTTCATTTTTATCAATTCAAATTTCAGTTCTTCGTATTTATTTTCTTTTTAAACCCTAGTTCATGTTTCTTATTTTCTTCGTTCAATTTATAATGTTTATGTTCGTAGTTTCTTCTATTGCTTTTATGTTTGTTACAACCATGTCCGGCTAAAACCCTTGCATGCTTAGGTTAGGATGAACTCGTAGAAGTAGGATGTGGGTACGTAATTAGGGTAATTCGTGACGTTAGTTTTAATTCTCTTAATTAATGAATTCTTATAATTAATCTGAACTTTACTTTTGAATTTAGTACGAAAGTGTTAGAGAGAGGACGACCGCATCACTCAATAACAATTAGTAGTCTTAACGAGAAGGTTTAGGAAAGGTTAATTCATTTACCGGTTTAGCGAAGGAGGACGACCGCATCACCTTAGTTAAATTAGGGTCTCATTAATTGAGCACAATCCATTAACTTGTTAGTGGATTAGTGAAGTCGAGTGTTAGGGTAAAGTATTAGGGTTTAGAATCTTGAGCTTTCACCTTGCATTCTTATACTTAGCTTAATTCTTGTTTGTCACGATTACTTTGATTATGTACCTGCTCCGTTAGTATACGTAGGGATTCTTATCCTAAGCATCACCATCTCTCATTAGAACACAACCCTTAGTTAATTTAATTGCTTTAGTATTTTAGTTTACTTAGTTTATTTCAGTCTTTTAATTAATCTTTCAAAAACCCAAAAACATTACACTCATATTAACTACGACGCGTAGATCTTCAGGGATCTATTCGCATATACACCATCCCTTGGGTTCGATAATACTTGGTCCCTATACTTGCCCATACTACAGTGAACCCGTACTCTTGCGGGGTAGCTACTAGTAGAAGCTAGTGTAGTTTGCTTACAAGTCAATGGCGCCGTTGCCGGGGATGGCGTTGTATGCTTTTGAATAGGACTTGTAGATAGCTTAGTAGTTAGTAGTGGGTGATTTAATTTCTGTTTTTATTTTTATTTTTTTATCCATTCGGCAGTTGCGTTTTGATCCTTCTGCTAGTGTGTCAGGTTTATGAGAACACGCTCACAAGGCAATACGAGCGAAGAGAGAATACCGTTGGACCCTGAGACAATAGCCAGAAGGAACCGAGCTTACTTGAGAAGGATGAACGCTGCCGACTTAGGGAAGGAACCAATGGACATCAATAATGAGTTGGACGATGCTGCCAACGATTTCAATCAGGCAGTAGACCGAGTTGAAGGCACTGGAGTTAGTGGTAGCCAGAATCAAATTCCACTAGGGGATAGCCAGAGCCTAAACCCGGATACACGAAACGTAGGGAATCCAGCTCAGAACCTTGTCCATAACCCTCCTAACAACCCTGCTTACCCACAAAACCCAAATAACCCTTTTAACAACCCAGTATACCAACATTACCCATACCCACCTTATCCTTACCCACCATATCCATATCATCCACCCCCAGTCTACAACCAACCACCTGTTTACCAACCACCACCCCAACAAGTACCAGTACCTGCTGCTAATCCTCAACACGTTCCTCAGAACGTGGATCACAATATGGCTATTCGAGGGAGGTTTGCAGCGCAGCCACAACGGTACTATGATGGAGTGGCTTTGCCTCCTGTTGAGGCAAACAACTTCTCGATATCCCCGGGGATTTTAAAGCTGCTTACCGAGAATCAGTTCAAGGGGGTGATCGGGAAGGAGAATCCTCACACACATCTGAGGAGCTTTCTCATGATAGCCTCAACATTCAATTACAATGGCATGTCTGAAGATGCCAAGAGGCTTAGGCTGTTCCCATTCTCATTGACGGGAATAGCCAAGGAGTGGTACGATAATACGCTCCCGCGGGGAGGTATTACAACTTGGACCGAGCTCGAGCGTCTGTTCCTCGAGCGATTCTACCCTCCATCTAGGACGATCAAGCTAGAATTGAGATCTCGTCCTTTCGCCAGAAGTCTGGAGATGATGTACCTGCTCAGGGAGGTATTCACCTTGCATTCTTATACTTAGGTTAATTCTTGTTTGTCACGATTACTTTGATTATGTACCTGCTCCGTTAGTATACGTAGGGATTCTTATCCTAAGCATCACCATCTCTCATTAGAACACAACCCTTAGTTAATTTAATTGCTTTAGTATTTTTGTTTACTTAGTTTATTTCAGTCTTTTAATTAATCTTTCAAAAACCCAAAAACATTACACTCATATTAACTACGACGCGTAGATCTTCAGGGATCTATTCGCATATACACTATCCCTTGGGTTCGATAATACTTGTCCCTATACTTGCCCATACTACAGTGAACTCGTACTCTTGCGGGGTAGCTACTAGTAGAAGCTAGTGTAGTTTGCTTACAAGTCACTGCTCTCCCGGTCTCTCTTGCCAGGCTGTCTATTAACAAATTCGGAGAGCTTTCCCTCATCATAAAATCGCCAGAGTTGCTTGAGCAAATCTCTACACTCACTTGTAAAATGCCCCACGCTTTGATGGTAGGCACAGTACTTGTTGGGGTTGAGTTTGCCAGTATCCTGACGGATTTTTCGCGGAGGGGAGAGCAACTCCCTGCCTTTTACATTATCATAAACAGTGTCAACTGACACTGTTAGCACCTGGTTGAGCTTTTCTTTGAGTTCCGTCCCTTCGTTAAATGGTTTCATGTTCTTCGGGACTCTGTATCCTGTTCCACCAGGCTTTTTGTTGTTCTCCTTGGGGTCTACTTTGTTCTCCCCCAAGTTTGCTTCTAAGGCCTCATGCATGGAAACGAACACGCCGGCCTGATTTCTGAACTCGGCGTAATTCTTTGGGCACTTCAGACGTACCGCTTTCCATAATTCTGACCCTTTTTTCAGTCCTGCCATAACAGCGACAATTTTAGTGTCCTCGCTGACCGGTTCTCCTTCCAACAACACTTTATCGAATCTTTCCATGAATGCTCTGTCAGATTCATCATCATTTTGTCTTAAATCTGACAGTCGATGTTTCTGGGAAAGATACGAGCCAGCTGTTGAAAAGTGTGAAAGAAACTCCCGACCCAGTTGGGCAAACGAGTTGATTGATGCCGGTGGCATTGCTGAAAACCATTTGTGAACCCGGTCGCCCAACGTTAATGGAAAGTTCCGGCACTGGGTGGCGTCGCTGGCCCCCACGGAAACCATGTAGTCCGTATATTTGGTAAGGTGGACTCGAGGGTCTGCTAGGCCTTCATACTGGATGCTTGCCGGAAATTGAACCTTCTTTTGAATTGGGGCTTTTAAAATATGAGGGGCTAATGGGGATAATGGCATGCTGGTCGTCCCCATACCTCTCTGTTGGTCCAATTGCCCCTGCATGTTTTCCATTGCCCTTCTTAAACTGGCCAACTCATCCAAAGGTGCCCCCTGACTTGGAGGTTGTTCGGCGAACAAAGACGCATGCCTTTCTGTTCGTCGCAGTCCCTCACTCGGAGTGGGCTCCTCCTGGAGTTGCTTCCTAGGGTTGTTCGTCGCATTCGGCCCTAGGCGTCTGAAGGCGGACTGAGATAATCTTTCATGTACTGTTGGGCGAGGCTGTTCAAGAGTTGTTCGCCTATCACCTGCTCTCTGGCGAGCAGCTTCCATGACACGTTGCGGTTGACCAAGTCTGTCCTGGGCACTGGAACGAGTAGTCCCATGGCTTGACAAAGTTGTTCGCCCACGGGCAGACTCAGCCTGCTCTTCTCTTAGGTCAGCCATTTTAGCCTTGCCCTTGTCCCGCCTAACTTGAGCGATGTTCACCTCATTCTGTTCGCCCCTAACATTCTTAGCCCTCACAACCTCCAGAGACTTATCCCTAGGCCTTGCTTGGGAAGGTCTAGCTTGTTCTTGTTGTTTCTGGAGGGCTTGGAGAGCTGCTATGGTCTTAGCCAACTCGTTAGGGTTGTTCGCCAGAGCCTCCATTTCAGGCGGGAGGTTATGTGTTATGGCTGTATGCTGTGATCTGTTCGCGTGCTTAGGATCACGGTCTTGATGGTCTGCTGTTGAGGCCCGAGTAGGAGATGCTCTCCTTTACAGGCGTGATCCTTGTGTTTGTTTGGATTGAGGCATTCTAATATTGGATTAGTTTCTTAATTTCTGAATCTTCAAATTGTTATTGAAGAACACCAAGAACACCAAGAACACTTTTGCTTGTATCTTCAAGAATTTCTTGAGGATTTCTTTGAATCTTCAAGTTTCAGACTCGAAGTTCTTGAGTAATCACACTGAATCGGAGGTTCGATCCCTTCTTCTAGCGCCAAATTGTTGGTGAACGAATCTAATCGTAAGGATTAGTGGCTGTTTTAATCCGTTTTTACGTCACCAATCAATAACGTGTCATTGATTACCACCGTAAATGGTAAATCGGGATGTGAATTTATTGAACTGATTTTGTATATGTGGGCGTTTTAGGTGTATTTGTGTGTGTTTTGGAATTGTTTATGTATTTTAACTTTTTTTGAACTTGTATTTCACAGCTGGAGAACAACTATTTATAGAGACTAACAAGCATGAGGTGTCCAAGACTCTTGGTCTCCCTAGCCTGCATGCTTGACATGTGTCCCTTTGATCTTATCTAAGCTGAATCTTAACTACAAAGTCTTCTTTGGTCTTATCTCGGACTCATTGTTGTTCGCCTAGGTCGGCTTGATTTATCTTGTTGATTCTCCCACTGAAAGTTGTTCGCCTCTTGAGGTTGTACTTTGGAAGTTGTTCGCCTTATGGCTTTGTTTAGCTTGGCTTTGGGATCTTTGTCCTTTGTTCACTTGTACACACTTCCTTGGCTGTTTGTTGTATCATAGTTTGACCAAGTTGTTCGTCATTGATGACTTCACAGTTGGCTCATTCTTGGTCTCGGGTCTTAATACCTGTTCGCCCATTAGTTGTTCGTCGGGGGAGTTGTTCGTCACTTTATACACCTCTCAGATTGGTAGATGCACCCCAACTTGATTTTCTTTGTTGATCACCCTTGATTTGAGGTTGGCTTTTCATAATCATTGATGTAGCTTTAATCCTTATTCGCCATTGATTAATTTATGTTCGCCTATCAACATTGGTCTCATTCTTTAGTTTTAGGACAAAAATTGCAACTTTACCATATTCTTTTGAAATCAAAAGTGCAACTATTCTTTCTCTTCGGACCAAAAATACAATTCTTCTGGGACCTAAAGTGTCTAAAAAAAAACTATAGGACTTAAAATGTTGTAAACGGTACCATTTTGAAATTGATTCATTCTCTTGGGACCAAAAGTCTAATTTACCCGTTGAATTTTACGTATAATAATTTTGTTTCCTAGCTGGTTCGACTATCACTACTAAACTAATACACCCTCTGCTAAAATGAAATAGCACGAATTTTAATGAGAAAATTATTTATAAGTATTAAAATCTGTAAAGTCTAAATTTGAAGATGTATTGGTCTTTTCTACTATACTTAAGGAAGTTTAGCTTATTGTTCACGTGTATGTTGAAAAATATAATGAGATGCATGATTTTGGGTTTTTAGAATATATCACTCTCGCAAAAAAATTATTTATTATTCAACCCCACAATAGTCCCACAATATCTTTATTTTATCTACAGGAAAATATACTCTTTTGTCCTTTAATTTTCATCCTACTAACTTTTGAATCTTGAAAATCCCCCTGCATCTTTCAAAAATTTAATATTTTAGTCCTATAACTTGCTACTGCAGGTGACACCTCCGGTAACAGCTGATGTGGCATTTTTCTTTTTTCTTAATTGTATTATATGGTTGTTGTTGTTATTTTTCAATCTTTAAATCATTTTAACTAGTTATTAAATACATAAAAATTAATGAAAACAACAAATAGTTTAACGACCTTTCAACATAAAACTTAATAGTTTAGGGATCTACAGATGCATTTTGCCTAAAATTAATAATGAAGCAACCAAAAACTATTGAGGGGTCGCTTGTGTAACAACACTTCAATGGTAATGAGAATGAGATTCAAAATTAGTGTAATTATAATTGTTCGTGAGAACAAAATCACTACCTCCCTTCTAAATAAGGTAATCAGTACTTCATTTTGATTATCCTACTTTCTTCCTAAGATCAACCTCCGTAATCACTCTCATATTCCTCCACCAATAATCATTTGGTGTCTACTTCTATTCCAAAATTGGGACATTACACTAGCAATGAAGTCACTATTGGAACAATTCTTCCCCTGTTAGGAAAAATGCACACACACAATCACGAAAGACAGAAGAAAACTAAATTTGTTAACCCAGTTCGTCTTACGACTACGTCTGGGGGTGATGTCAAGCCAGAGTTTTTCAATATATTTTTCTGATACCGGATACAAGGTGAAAATATATATTTATATAGAAACGAGCTCTAACCCTAAAATCAGGATAGACTGGGCCGAAAAGATGGTCCAAATCATTCGGCTCGGGAGCCTTAGTGCACAGTTCATTCAAGCTCCATACTCCAACACCCCAACATATCATTTTTATTATGGGGTATAGATGAAAAAATATATTTTCATTCTCATTAACATTGGAAACTTTCTAACCAAGCATCCCATAAATAATATTTTTTATAAATAACTAATGTTATTTAAAAATATACATTAATAGTAACTAGAAGCAATAAATTTGATAACGCGACTTGGTGCTGTTGCAAAGGAAATGTAATAAATAGGGCATTTAACAAAGATACATATATGTTTTCCCATGGGCAGGGGCCATTCTCAATTTTATGAACTATAAGCCTTTGTTTACTTTGCTTGTCTAGATTGCGATGATTAAATTAAATAGTCGGACTTTTTTAGTTAAAAAAAAATCAACGGTTTACTTTACAAGATTTGTGTTGAGTTTAAAATATTGGGTAGTTGTTTACTTTCCAAGTTTTGATTTTAGATTCGATATAATTTTACTTTTATACCCCTCATTCTTATTACAACCAAAATTAGGAAACCCTACCTCGATTCTTCCCATCCAGCGGTGAAAGGACTCCCACCGCAAACTAGCCCGGATGGCTGTCTGTTCCGAGATCAAGCCACCCATCGTCGTACTTGACTCAATCTCTGAGAAATCTCATATTTCCGGTCAAAGTTGTTCGACAATAAGCCCTTCTTTTGCCGCATGATCGTTCGTCGCCTACCTGTTTCGATCTCGCCCTTCTTCAATTAATTGGAACAGCGAAACACGATTGAGAAAAAAAAAAACGTCATCACTAACAGCAGCTAATATATTATTGAGTTCGATTTGGGATTTATTGTTGGTTCCTAATAGTCTAAATTCTGTAATTTTTATTGATTCATGGAAAATTGACATCATTTGGCGTAACCTACTTTTTTAAATTTCATACCTATTTTCCCAACTATAAATTCAAGGTTGTTACCTGCGTTATTTTGCATTTAGTTGCTTCTTCGAAATTTTAATTCTTTTGTTTTAACTACAATTTGTAAAGCTATGTTGAAGTGTTTGTTAATTGGGTATTTCTTAATTTTTGTATCAGGCATCACCGACCGAAAATATATGTGGTGGTAAATAACAAAGAAAGAAGTGGCCAACTGCGAATTTCTGTATAACTAATAAGAATCCAGTGCGTTGATTTTCTTGTGTTTTTTAATTTTTTAGGACCATTTTGGTTATTTCGTACAATGTCTTGAGTAGCTGCTAATATTTGGAAATGTGGGAATGGACAGATGGTACTGGAGTTTAGTTGGTTTAGTAAGAATGATGAGTGATAGCGTTGAAAGTGGGGATGGTTGAGGCATATGTATCACTTTGAATGTTTTCCCACTCTCCCTGAAACAAAACACCTAGCCTTCCACCTGAAAATGTTAATTTTCTATAACATATTAATATACGTACATTGCATATGCACGTATATACATGCATATGTAGCTTAGCATATATCCAGATCATTGACATGAAACCAACACACACTAACCAACCTGAGAAAGACACTATGATTTCAAAACATATACTACCTATACAAAAGAGACACTATCGATAAAAAAAACAATGCTTTTAAAAACCGTTAAACTAAGTGTAAAAAATAGAGACTATACCTGCAGAACATCAGGATTTTTGAAAGATTTCTTTTTTCCCTTACCCAACTTGTCCCTCCGCGGCATTCTAACATTGGTCCCTGGCCCATTGTGGATATATTGAATCCCCACTACAAGAAATATGACATTTAGTGAGGAAAAAATTAATGAGAGTACAATAAACTCTCACTAAAATGTGATATCTACATGCTTTTAGCGAGGGTAGAAAAATACTCAGACTAAAAAACTTATTTTTTGTGAGAAATTTTTATTTACTGTCACTAAAGCCTAAAGGCATAATTTTTATTCAATTGTACTTTTTTAATCTGATTTTAGTTTAAGTACTTAAACTGAGAAATTTTTATTGTTGTTAAAAGAAAAAAAGAGTTAGAAATTTTTTAAGGACTTTTCTACCCCTTTCATCCCCAAAATTGTTCTTCTCCCCAGATGAAACCCTTCATCTTTCTCCGATTCGTTTTCCATCTATCTTCAATTTGGCAATTTCTAATCCATTCATCGATTGATTCGCAATCCATCTCTTCTTAATTCTAACTCAATTTTTTGTCGGCGTCGTCCCCTGCCACTTCCCATCGCCAGCGTCGTCCGCCTCGCGCCGTCCCCTGACACTTTGTATTGCCGGCATCGTCCACTTCGCATTGTCGTCGTAACCGTCCGACTATTCATTCCACAGTCCGCCTCGCGACGTCCTTGCCTTGCGCGGACGTATAGAAGATTTATTTAGGACTTAAATTTTATTTCTGGTTTTGTGTTTTGCTTATTCCTGTGCACAGACGAGGCTCCATCTCATAACCTCTAGGGTACTCCTTGTTGCTATTCCTAAAATCCTTTTCCAATTTAATTAATCATAGAAGCTTCCTTGGTTTACCGCCGTGTTCATCCTTCTTCTTCGTCCATGGCGTTGTTGGCGTCCACTGCTAAAGCTCTCCTGTTTCACTATCGCGCGCGTTCAGCCTTCGTCTTCGTCCGCCACATCAAAAAATTCATTTTCAGGTTAGGATTGTATTTAAAATCTCTCAAACTCTTTTGTTACTCCTCTAAATCCATCTTTATTATTGTTAAGGTTTTTTTATTTCGGTTATTATATGTCTACCTCCAAATCTAAACAAATCTAGGGCAAAAAAAATTTGTGTGGAAATTTAATTGTTGCTCTTAACTTTGAAATATAATGGTGCGAGATCAATTGTTGATATAGTATTAGTCAATTGTTGATATGGTATACTAATTTTCATTTAGGCTTCAAATGGCACCAGTTTAGGCTTTTATGACAAGAAGTATATGTTTAAGCATATGTAGCATATTTCATAGAAGGTTAATTTATTATCTATCTTTTTCTCTTAGGATATAAGATATTTCATTTGTCCAGTAGCTTTCACTTGATAATTAGTTATTACTTGGATGATAATTGAGAATAAAAGTTATTTGGTCCCATAACTTATCAAGTGTTCGATTTTGGTCCCAAAAATTTTGACTCTTCAATTTTGGTCCCGTAACTCCTAGGGATTGTCCATTTTTAGTCCCGTTTTCTTTAAAAATACAAAAATGGTGCCACTTTTTTGTCATGTTCAACTCACATTCTGCCTGAATTTGGGCCTTTACGGTACCCTCGAAGATGTGTCTGCAAAACGATATTTCTTTTTCGTTTTGTATTTTTTAATTATTTTTTCCATATCACTAATATGTGGTTGAAAAATGGACAAACCATAGGAGTTACGGGACCAAAATTGAAGAGTCAAATTTTTTGGGACTAAAAACGGACACTCGATAAGTTATGAGACCAAAAAGAAATTTCTCAGGAGAATGGGACCAAAATTAGGCAAACCGTAGAAGTTATGGGACCAAAATTGAAGAGTCAAAATTTTTGGGACCAAAATCGGACACTCGATAAGTTATGGGACCAAAAAACTTTTATTCTCGATGATAATTGGTGAGGTTTTGCATGTTATAGTGTTATATCTTGGTCTATTATGTCAAAATATATAACAATTTGAAAATTAGTGTGCTCTTGATTCTAAAGAGGCTGAAATCCAAGTAAGAACCTTATAAAATCACATGTTTACTTCTCTATTGTCTAGGCAAGAATTTAGTTACTAGGTTTCTTTTGCATAATGATGTTAAAGAGGCTGAAATTTCATGTAATAACCATATAAAACCATTATGTTAATTTTTTGCTTCTATGATGCAGGCTTTCGAGGGATTGTATGAAAATGCATAAAAAAATATTAAGTTGATGCTCAACTTGTGATCCTGACTGCTATTCATTATGTCAGCAGGCTTGTTGTTGATGCTGCAATGGCCTAAAAGATGCTCTGGAGGTTGATTTGTAAATTGATGAAAAAAATTAACTAATACATTTAAGGTTTATCTTCTTTTTATCGTCCATTTACTCACTCTGTTTGAATCCTTATAACTTTTTTTATTAGTGTTCCAGTTATACAAATGAATTTCATAGTAATATTTTATCATTGCAGATTGGGAACAAGGAAGATATTAATAAAATCAACAAATGAACAGATAAGGTATGATTAAATGAAATTTAATAGAGATGCGCCAAATCAGGACCTATATGTATATTAGTGATTTCATTCTGCAGCTATAACTTTAGAATACATTTGGACAAATACAGTAGCCATGCTTTGAAGAATCTGATAAAATTCATGTTTTATTTTCAGCTTTAAATGTTTAATTAGAAATACATAGTAATGGTTCTACTACTTGGACTTGGCACAAGACCTTGATCAAATATTAGTCGTTCTCTGGTGAACATGGTAAAAGGTAAAATCATCTCTTTGTTATTGTAGCTTCCAGACAGGTCCATTAATGAATATAACAATTTTCTAGAATTTAAACAAACTCAAGTTGCATGGGTCCTATGAAAAGTAATATATGCATCAACATCTTTTCGTGTTTTAAATTTTTTTGATGAAATAAAGTACAACCTTGAAAAAATAGTAAACTATTTAAAGTGTGTAACTTATAAAGTTCTTGAGAAAGTGGTGCTATCTTAATGAAATAAGAAATTGACAGTAGCTAACCAGTCATTACCTTATATCCCTTTGAATAGCTTATATTGCCAACAATTTCAATAATTTCTTTTATTATTCTACCAATTATGTATTTTCCTCATTTTTGCAAAAGAATGCTTTATTCTTTATTCGCTTAAAACTCGCCTTCTTGAACAGTTTTTGGCCTCTTTATGCTATACTTTCATAATCTCTACTTTTTTTAGCTTTACCTTGTAGAATGGAACACAAAATTGGTGTATATATGTAATACCCCGTCCCGTTTTATACCTTTTAATTTCCTAGGACCCTTATTTTATATCTATTATCTTTGTTTTTTTTTTATTTTATTATTTTGTGTGCTTTTGTGTAATTTAAATATATACCCTTTTTACAAATTTCTAAATTCGTAGAAAGAATAGAACCTTTCAAACGAATAAAGGACTACGAGAAATTAAATTTTCAAGTTTGAAATTAGGATTTCGATCCGTATAAATTATTGAGAATAACTCAAATACAATAAAATATTTATTAAGTTTTAAAACTGTATTAATTATTAAATCGGAGTTTAACTCGTGAGCCAAACGATCCCTAAACCGTATCAAGTGGGAACGAAAATATCTGAATTAAAGGGGTTAATTTCTGGCTACATAAATTACTTTCCTTTTTTAATTAAATTAATTAAAGTATTAAATCCATACCACATATTATTCCTTTCCTTTTTCTTTTAATTTTAATTAATTATATATCATATATTTTGTTTCCAAAAATCAGAATTTCCAAATTTCACAAAATCAGTTTCCAAAAATAAAATCACAACCCAGAACTCTTTTCTCTCTCCTCTCGCGTCTTCTTCCTCCTTTCCGCCTCCAACCGCCGTCGCCCCCTTCCCTCTCGCTCGCGCCGTGGTCCCAGCTCCGGTCGCCGCGCCTCCTCCTCCTCCCTGCTTCCGGCGACGAGCGCCGCCGTCTCCAGTCACCAGGACCGTCGTCGCGCCACCACGAATCAGCGACGCTCGCCGTCGCACAGCACGAAGCGCCGCTGCGCCTCCCCAGTCGCCGTGCGACGCCGCGTCGTACCGCCGCTAGCCCAGACGCGGCCGTCGCTGCTCCCTTCTCCGATCGACGCCATCGAGCGCCACCAGCCGCGAAGCTCCGCCCCTCGTCCCAGCCTCGCGCCGTCGCCTCACTCGCCCGGTTGCCGCCGTGCTCCGCCTCTTAGCGCCGGCGAACCACCGCGCCTCTCCTCTCCAAGCCGCTGCAAGCGCCGCCGCTCACCGCCCTCCGTCGCTCCTCCGCCGTCGCGCCGCCGTTGCGAGCATCACCGCTGACCTCCGTTCTTATTGAGTGAGTTTCGTGTTCAATTACTTTCGATTCTTTTTCCAGATTTCGAATTAACATCACCGTTCACTTTTTAATCTCACAAATTGTCTTTCTTTTCAAATTGATCATCTCTTTGCCTTTCTTCCTTTTCGATGAAGCTCGGTCGAAGCCGCTGCTGCCCGTTTATTCTCGAGGAAACCAAACTACGCCGTTAGGCTGTTCGATTCAATTTTCCTGGTTCTCAATCGACGCCGTTAGGCTGTCCAAAATAATCCGATGAATAACCGATTTCTTTTAGGACGCCGTTAGGCCGTTCGTTTACCACCCCGAACCGGACTCGTAAGAATTGCTACCTTTTTCTATTTCTCGTAATAGTGGATTAGGATTTTAGTTGAATCCTGTTGAGTCGTTGTAAGTTTTAAGATAATTGTTTTGAAGCCTGTGAGCTTATAGATGGATTTTGATGTTGTTGGTATTAATATTATTGAAATTGTTATTTAGTGTTAGTTGTTAGGCTTGGTAGTATTGGGTTTGTTGATTAATATTGTTGAATTAGTTGTTTAGTATTGTTGGTTTAGTTGTTTAGTATTGTTGGTTTAGCTGTTTAGTATTGTTGTTTTAGTTGGAGGGTATTAGTGAATGGATGAATTAGTTTGGTTTGGTTAGCTGTTGATACGGTGATGGAATTAATTGTTTAGTACTGAATTAGAGTTTTGGGAAAGGATAGAAAAGATAAAGATGTTTATATCCAAAATTAGTAACAAATGAAAATAGTATTATTCTATTGTTTTGAAAGTAGCACTATTCAACTTTAGAAGTATTATTAATATTAGAAAAGAAAAGTACTTTTTATAAACTTCTTAGAAAGTCTAAGTTTATTAATAAGTTTTAGAGAAAATGTACTTTTTTGTCCTTTAACTTTGTTTAATTTTGATTTTCGTCCTGTTAACTTTAGAATTTTGAATTTCGTCCTATAACTTGCAAAAAATAGTTTTTTCGTCCTATTAACTTTCGAATTTTGAATTTCGTCCTATAACTTACAAAAAATTGGTGCCACGTCAGATTTACCGGACAAAAAACATAAGTTTTTGTAAGTTATAGGACAAAAAAACACAAATATTTTGTAAGTTATAGGACGAAATCCAAAATTTCAAAGTTAATAGGACGAAAAACACAATTTTTGTAAGTTATAGGATGAATTTCAAAATTCCAAAGTTAACAGGACGAAAACCAAAATCAACCAAAGTTAAAGGACAAAAAAATGCATTTTCCCTAAGTTTTAATAAAGGGTTTTTATTTATAAAATATGATTAATTATATTCAAAGAATCCTTTTAAAATGAGGAATAGAATTCTTAAGAAAGAAAAACCTTTTCTTTAATTTTATTAATATTTTTCTAAGTAATTTCTTATTTTTCTAAGTAATTCCAAGATGAATTCTTATATTTTCTTCCTTAAAGGGCCTTTATTAAGGACACCCCTAAATTCAGTAAATACACCCCCTGTTACACCACTGCTTTCAGTAAATACACCCCCCAATTACACTACTGCTTTCAGTAAATACACCCCCCTGTTACACCACAGAAATTAGTAAATACACCCCCTAATACACCTCCTCTTAAAAAGGGGTGTACTTATCAAAAGATTGTTTTTGTAGTAATTGAAATAGTCATACCACAAGTATACTAGTAAATACACTCCCTCAATACACTCACCTTTCTAGAAGTGGTGTATTTACCAAAATAAGGTGTGACCCTTAAGCAAGTTCTTTTTGAGTTTATAAGACCACAACTCTCTCGATTCTCGTAACACAAACTCTCAAGTTTTCCTAAACGTTTTCAAAGGTCAACTTTTAATTAAATATCTTCCTACTAGGATTCGGTACTAGTTGGAACGCGCACGAGGTTTCCGACCATCTGTTTGTACATTATTCACGGGACCCGGAGTTAACAGGTGGGTGATGATCTGTTGATTGATCTGCTCATAATACGTTGTGCTGGTATACTCTGAACTCGACTAAATCAATCTAAAACAACTAATCCAACATAAATGTATCCCTATAATATAAATATTTGAAATACGTGATATATTTATATATGATACATATATCTATGGTTACTATTCTAATTAATAACCATTGCATGATTAAGGGCATTATCTGAGCATGAACCAATTTAGGTGTGAATTATGTGTATTCTCCCCATGTTTCGAAATGATAGTCTTTGTGAGGAAAATGAAAGTTGGTAATTATTCTTGCGGAATGACGCGTACGGCCATGAGTGACAATAAGTCAGATTCATGGTCGCTGGTAATTATTTTGTGGAATGACACGTACGGCCATGAGTGATAATAGATCAGATTCATGGTCGCTGATATTATTTGTGGTGACCATAAGTGATAATAATTATTCAGATTCATGGTCACATGATTTGTTGGTGAGAAATGGTTTGGGGGAGATTCACAATGTGTTGGAAATGATTTTGACAGATTAGTCCGTTACTTGAAAAATGACTTTGGGCTTTGCCGCTTACTGTGAATAAACTTGTGATATATCAATTATGTGAATGTGGAACCTGTCATGCCCAATTAATTATTACGTGGACTTGTTACTTTTGTAATATATGTTATTCATATTTATATGTCAACTACTTAAATAAATTATATATTTTTATTAATGAGTATAATTTAATATACTTCGGATTTACCAATCCCATGACGTTGCAAATCACCCATACGTGAGAATTCAAATCTCACGCCCCCTTTTTACAACCCTTGCAGATTATGAGTTCGTGGAGCAAGGACAGTAATAGAGACGACACGGAGTTCCCCACTTAAATAAAATGATACTATTGATAATAAGCTTTACATATGTGTGTGAGATATATTATAAATATTTGTATACTCATTTCTTCCGCTGCATAAAAACTCATCATCTCTCATTTCCGTTATATTTCCTTCAAAAATTTTATAGTTCGGAATTTTGATCACAATAACACTTCGAATCCGATATAATTAATATATTCTGGATTCGGGGCGTTACAATATATATGGGAACTGAATTACAGAGGTCTATATATTTTACATATGGAGGTTTGTGTGTCCACTGTCATCAACTTCATTAAATATCTTTGTGAAGTGATTTATTGATAATCTGGAAATGGTTTATTTTCTTTTGTCCCATATTGTACAATTATGGACTAAATTTTGTGAGGATGGTGTCATTTTTTCTCTTCAATTTGCTTTGCAACAAACTAAATATGATATTTAGTCTGATAACATTATCAACATGCCTTATTCAATAAAATATGAAGTTTATACATATTTTCTTTCTTATTGGCTTACTGCTGAAATTCACACAATAGGATGCATCATCTTCGTGCTTTATATGCAAGCAAGTAATTTAGTCATCATTTTCTACGCTGCTTCAGTACATTTTTTACTGCATTGAAATGTTGCAGGAACATTTGCTTCACAATGACTTGTAGGTAACTTCTTTGTTGATAAAAACTGATCAAGCTTGTGCTATGTTCAGCTCATCTGAGGTATGAACACAACTGATCAAGCTATAAAGGACTGTTGCAGTGCTATTAATTTTAATTTTAGATCAAGTTATAGAGTTTTTACAAGATCAACTGTAAATCATGGGTAACCCCATATATTATGATTTACTATTCTGCATTGAAATTAATTTTTGGTTTTCTGGAGTGGAGAGATGATCTGGAAGTGTTCACTATAAAAGCCATGGTAATTTATTGAATAATTGGATGGGAGTTCCACTACTTGAAGATTTAATTCAGGCAATGGAAGAAACATTATTAAAGCTGAAGAAGGTTTATTTCTTCCTTTTCTTTCTTTTCCTTGGGTTTAAGATGTTAGGTTTGATTAATTCATTGATTAAATTCTTTTGTCAGAGGCCCAAATAATAGAATTGCCTAGAGAGATCAAGAAAAAATTGTCAACGCGAAAGTAAGTATCTAGATTTGTTTTGTTTTAAACTTTTTGTATATTCCAAAGTGTATATCTGATTGAATTGGAATGTTAACAGAAGGAAGAGTAAGCCAATATAACCAAGAGCTAAGAAGGAAAAGAAGAAGAAAGATCCCAATGCGAAAAAGGGCCCTCCCTGCATTCTTCCTGCTAGTGTAATATCTAAGCATGCGAATCAATGAGTGATGAAGTATATGAAAAAAACTCTTAATTGTGTTCCACTAATTAATAAATCGAGAATTTTTCTATTTACTTGTGTTTGTGGTGTGATGGATAGGAAAAGAAGGAATACATTAAGAGCTGCAGAACTTGAAAGCAGAGTATGAAAAGGTTTTAGACTCAAATGAGGCTGATGATGAAGAGGTATGCTCCTTTTTGTGTATATAAATGGATCATCTTTTGTTGGCGTTGCATTGTCAACAATTTATTAGTTGTTTGTTCTTGTAAAATAGGCGCAAATGAACCATATGAATATGAGCAGGTTTGAGTAAAAAGAATTTTAGCATGGTTTTTATTGTTGCATTAGGTAGGCCAAATAATTGCAATGTTTTTCTTATATTCATGGTTTTTTTCTCGCTCATTTATGTTTTAACAGATGACAAAGCTTTATTGGTGGAACTGATTGGTGTTCAAGTTTTGAGGGAAACCAACAATTTGATAATGCTTTTGTTTTTGCTTTTTTGTTTTTTGATCGGAATAATGCTTTTGTTTTACTGGAGAGAAGTAGACAGAGAATGCTTTTGGATTGTAATTTAGATAGTCTTATAACATATTCTTGTCCTTGTAATTAGATTTACTACTTTTTGTTTGAATCACTTAGTAATTGTATTGTTTGTTTTATTGATGTTTGTAAATATACAATTTTTATTTTATTTAGCTTACGATGATTATATTAGTGATTAGTATTTTTCATAACCACAGTTTTTCAGTGATGGTAAATATTTGTATTAGTGACGAGAATTTTGGTCACTAAAGTGTTCGTTTAGTGAGGGTAAATATTTGTATTAGTGACAGGATTTCCCATCACTAAAGTTCTTTTAGTGACAGTAAGTTTACTCTAATTAAATAGTTATTAGTGACGGGACACTATTCCGTCACTATTGACTTTTAACTAGAGAAGCAGTAATTAGAGGCCATGACGGGAGATTTCCCGTCACTAAAAGTCATTAGTGAGAGCATTTCAACTTTTAGCCACAATTTTTCCTGTCACTAAAAATATTTTTTCTTGTAGTGCTCCATTGATAAGGGTTTTTCACTACCTTCCATATACATCTCCCGACTGTCACCCTTAGGATCTTTTTTTAGGTACCTACAAATGGATATCAAAATTCAATTATTCTCCATTTTATATTTAATTTAATAAAATAAAGTAGTAATAACAAAAAATTTCAACTTACAACGAAATTTGGTTTAATACAAATTTTGCCCTTTTTCTTCCTCCAAGTCCAATGGACAATCTTTGGATAATTTTTTGAATGATTTGTTTCATTCTTGAACCAATATATGAGCTATATCTTCGATGCATTCGTAAATCCATAACTATATAAGTAACACAATAAGTAACTAGAAGATATATTGAATGGTAATTTAAAAATACTGTAATATATTTACCTGCAACACCAACAGGTATTCAAACAAAGAATATCTCACTTTTTTCTCTTCGAATCCTTTCTCAAAAGAATACAATGTCATTTGGTACGTTAGGGGCACCCCTTGGGAAGTCATTTAACTCCCTTTCCTTTTCATTTTCAACTATACTCCAGGCAATCATCAAAAAATTACTCAAGTTAGTATGAAGATTATCCTTTCCGACCTTCCCTTTAAATTGGTTCTCAACTAGCATCTTCATGATTCCTTGTGAGATAGAAAACTTATTTGCCTCCACTGGAGGCAATGCTACTCCATCGTAATACTGTTGCGGCTGTGCCGCAAACCTTCCTCGGATTGCCATACCTTGCTCGAACTCTTGGTGCCTCTCTCTCTCTAAAATTTATCTCTATATATCAAGTGGTCTCCAAAAACGTGTTTGGAATGGATATATATAGGCAACGGGTCGATTCGGAAACTCATGGGCCGGAAAACGGGTCAAAAGACCAAGAATTGTGCATAATTGGGTGGTGGTCGAGCGGTGGCACTCGACCCCACACTTGCTCGAACGCTATGGCTTCCAGTGGCCGTTGGGCGCTCGAGCTGCCACTACTAGAGCGGTGGCGCTCGAGTGGCATTGCTCGAATGGTTCTGGCGGTCCAATGGTACCGCTCGAGCTCAAGTGCTCGAGCGGTTCTTGTGCTCGAATGGTGGCGATCGAGCTGGCCCAGCGTCCAATTTTCTCTGTATGTTTTGGCGCTCGAGCAAATGCCTTGCTCGAGCGGGGGCACTCGAGCTCAACCTGCTCGAGTGGCTCTCCTCTTCAACCAAGTGATACTTTTCTTTTCTCGAACTAATACTATTCGTATTTCTTCAATATCTTCTCATCCGGACATCCATTTGAGTCGATTCATAGTCCTACGAACTCTATTTTTCGCCCTCTATCCATCTATGAGCATCAAAGAGACAAATTCATCAATGTATGAAAATAATACTCAATTGACTCTAAATACTCATCATATTCACTCAAAACACGGGCAAAACGAGCTACAAATCATGACAATTTCACGCCAAATCAAAGTCGACTTGGACTTTGTGGCCAAGTGCGACATAAGCGATCAATTAGCGATTTGAGATAATATGATTAAGTTATTTGAATAGACACTTCATCATGTTCAAGGCTTAATCGGGTATTCGCGAATGAAAGAAAGATATCACAATAGCCTACAGTATTACAGGTAGTTGCAGATTTCATAGCAACGTACCTCGTATATTGAGAATATCTGATTTATTGTATAGGGTTCAATTAAGACCGTTAGTTTGACTAATCGCTCGATATACGAGGGTCTATGGGTCACACAACAGGTAATGACAATTTACCAATTATAGTTGTTTGATTAAATATTGTATTGGATATAATATTTAATTTATGGAGAATATAATAATTATATTTGGAATTAATTATTATTTTTATTATTTAATTAAATTAGATTTAATTAAATATGAAACCCCAATAATAATATTTGGAATATTATTATACAAGAATAAACGATATGGTAAAGATATTATTCGTAGGAACATATCTAGGGAAATATAATCCATAGAGATTATATTATGGGCTAGACCCGATATCTTGCTTATGAATTAAGCCAAGTTAATCCCTATAAATATGTGTCTTAAGGGAATTCCGAAAATACACAAGAAATATAATTTCTCCATAAAATCTCCGGTCGGAATTTTCCTAGCAAATTCGTCTCGAGATTCAACACTGGCATATCGGTGCGGGTTGGTCGAAAGTCGTTACGTGGATACCATAGTGGAGGATTCCGCGTACAAATCGCTGTAAGGATTTATACGTTATTATTTATCCTTTATATTTTATGTTATACAACTATATGCAGATTCGTTGTTGGTGAATCATTGTCTTCCGCTGCGCCGAACATGGTGTTCGTGCCTCCAAATCCCAACAGTGGTATCAGAGCTCTGGCTCTTGATTAATTGCATAATATGTTTTATCGTGACTAAATTGTTATGGGTGATTTGATACGTTATTCATTTAAATTTGCAGAATTTATTTTTGTTTTACTTAAATTGAATAAATCAATTCTTTTAATATTTTTTGAGAAATTAGATTTCTCTAAAAGTTGCACGAGTTCATGAGATAGCCACACTTTGACCAAGTATTCAAAAAAAAATAATTGTAAACCGGTACAGCAGTATTCAAAATAATATAATGTAATGATTGAAGATAATTTTATTATTATACTTGATAATATAAAATTCAAATCATTTTTATGAATTTTTTAAAAGGAATCCAGATCTCATTATAAATTCCATGTTTTTTTAATGAAAATTATGTTGGTTTTTAATTTATTTTTACATATTTTCATTATTCTGAAGATTATGTTGAAGGAAAATTGATCATTCTAAAGATTATGTTGAAGAAAAATTAATGAACATTGTTGAAATCATTTAGCGCGTTCTGTGAAATTCAATAATATTGAATTTAAACGTCATTTGGTAAAATTTATATTTCATTGGATGTATATCTATTTTTAATTTTTTTATTAAAACTGTAAATTTGTATGTCCATCTCTCTCTCTCTCTCTTTAGCACATACCAATGCCGAGTGCAATTTTTTTAAAATTATCCCTAATTATGAATATAAGTTTACTGGTGACACAGATCATCGTATATTTCATTCTACAAAAAAATGGTTTAAATTTGTTAGAAGTGTTGGATTGCTTAAAAATAATAAAATGATTTTTAAGAAGTATAATGGTATTGACTTCGGAGAAAGAATCATTTTTTATTTTTTGTGTACCAATTACATGTATAATTAATTTATTAAACGAAGTTATTTTTTTATCCTTTAGTTTGTATTGCACAATTTCAGTGACAATATAATATTTTTATTATTATATTGAAGATTTATTATTTTATGTGGATGCAAAGATTTTGAAACAATGACATGTTACATAAATTTTGTTGCGTTTCGTGATTTTTATTAAGATTTGAGGTACTTATTTTGGTTATATTTGTCTTAAATAATTTTTTTATTTAATTTTGTTTTTGGGCTTAATATTGTCACTAATATAAGGGTTAATTGCAGTAAAAAAATTGAACTTTATTATTAATTACACTATATCTTTTTTTAATTTAATACATACTATTTTTAAGTTTTGCAAGGTGCATCTGATAATTTATTAGCAACAATTAAATGACGTGGTTACACTATGTCACATAGAGTCCATGTAGACGCTAACAAATAAAATTATATTTAAAAAAAATAAAATAATGTCTTTAGAATACGTTTTTAACTTTAGAAACATAATTTAAAAAAAGTATTTAAAAGATGTTAATATTCATTTTTTTAAATAATTTTATTTGTTGGAGTGTAACTGGACACTTATGTGATATTTTCGACAACGACGCCATTTAATTCTTGCTAAAAAATTATCATATGTTACGAATTGCTAAACTTAAATAAAATGGTGCACTAAATTGCAAAGAAAAAAAAGATTATATTGTAATTTATAAAAACCATAATGATCGTGATTTTTTTGCAATTAATTAACCCTTAATATAAAGTTATTTTTTATTAGTTTAAAAATAATATTATTTTTGTTGTTATTATTTGAATATAATTGTGTTTTAATTAAAATTTGAATATTGAAATTATTAATCCTTATTAAAATTAAATATATTATACGGTGCAACTTTAGTCCACCGGATTAATCAATGCTTGGGTAGAGTACCGATTCATCAAAATATATATTATATGACACAATTATATTTATCAACTATTTTACTAAGTTCACACACCTAATTTATAATTTTAACTAAATATCTACTTTTAAAATTATAATTTTTATCCAACATATAGTACTTACATCCACATCCCTAAAAATTCTCACACACTAATTTCATTTAATTTTAGTACAACCACCAAACAAACCCACACTCACACTTTCCTGCTGCAGTGCTAAAAAACTTGATTAATGTCTTTGTACAATAGTGTTCATTAGACTTAGGGAATTACAATTGGGTGTGACTGAAACCAGAAAATCAATATAATTTCTCAAGTTTAAATTACAAATCGTCCCATAACTTGTAGACAAAATAAATTTAGTCTCCATATTTTTTCAGATTTAGTCTCAAATTATCTGACAAAGTTCAAATTTGGTCCCAAATCGGTCGGAAAAGACAATACGACGTCATTTTGAAGTCCGAAATTGGTGATTTTTTGCAAGGATGTTGATATGACGTCCATACCTACTAATTATATTTTATTTTCCTCTACTTTTAGGAATTTAGATACACATGATGTGTATTAAAATTGTAAATGAAAAGCAAAAAATCAAATATAAATAGCAGACGTAAACACCACATCAGCACCCTTGCCGGAGATCACCAATTTCAGACTCTAAAGTGACGTCGTTTGCTTTTTACCACCTATTTGGGACTAAATTTGTTTAAAAGCTTATTTCGGAACCAAATCTATTTTGTTAGAAAGTTATGGGATTAGGGATTCAATAAATCATTCATAAAGTTGAGAGAGAGTGGGGGAAATTGGATTTGGGATCCTTAACCTAATTTTCTCAAATTAAGAGAATTACGTTGTTGTTTTGGTGAATATACAAAACGCATGACCGATTAATTTTGTTTTAATTTATCCAAAAAATAATAATAATCTAAAAGTTAAGAATATGGATCTTCGCCGCTAGATCATCGTCCTCGCCCGGGTCTTGCTTGAAAATTTGGGTCCTCACAATTAGGGTTCAATTTCTTTGCAAATTGATCAACTTTTGAGTGTCTTTGTTTGCCATTTTTTTAATTAAAATAAACTCTAATCCTAAAAATTTTCCCAGAATTATTACTGTGTGAATGTGACGACATTTTTTAAGATTGTTTATGCTTGGAGTTAATTTGGGAATGAATTCCCGAAGGATTTGGAAATAAAAATGAATTACAGGTTTTTTTGAAGGGTTTGAATGATTTGGATGAAGAAGAAGAAGAAGATGAACATTAATCGGGGAATGAAATATGTAAAAAAATAAATGATAATTGTGGAGAAGAACCCGACCCGATCTTTTCTTTAATTTAAAAAGAAACATAATATCACATATTACAAAAAAAAAAAGATTTTGTATGGAGGTGACCAAAAAGGTAGCCTACTAATGTCGATAAAAGGATTTACAAGGTATTTTCAAACTTACAGGATAAAAATCAAAACGAATAATCGATCAAGACTAAATCAATTAGGTGTCAAGTTATGATATGTTCAAAACTTTAATCTTATTATATTGAAGGAAAATTAAAATCAGTGAATGTTGGTGAAGTTATTTAGTTTTGTGTGAAATACAATAATGTTTATTGAAATTGTAGATTTCATATTCTTTTCATCTTTTTTTTAGTATATACCAGTGTTTATGTATTTTTTAGAGAAGAATTATATCTTATTGTATTAAAGTATTTCAGAACTGAAGAATTGTCCCGAGTATATTGTGAATATAAGTATATTGGTGACACAAATCGTTACATACTTTGTCTCACTTAAACTTGATTATAAGTATTTTTCCTTGTTTGTTTCTCTTCGAGCGTCCAACCATTTTGAATTATTTTGAAATAGTTCAATTGTGAGCTACATAAAAGAATTTATAGGGTTATTTTTTAGATTGGACGGATAACCTGTAATCGGACATGTAGTTGAATTGTGTGAGATCATTTTATTGCGTGGAGCCTAATGTGTTCATAAATTGGAAAACATCGGCGACGTTGGACTCCATCAAACCGATCTATTAGGCTCTTAGAGAAAACTTGAAAAATAGAGAAGAAGACTATTAAATTCGGAACAAAGGAACTATCAACCATTAGAATCATAGAAGGATTTGCTCCCTTGGTTTGATTTCAATTAACAAGTATATAATGAATTTGTGTATTGTGGTTTGTTTTGACTAATTGTAATAGGTGTTTTTTTTCCGGATGATAACAAGGTTCTAAAAAATGAAGACCAAAACTATGTGTTTAATTTTATTATCAAATTATACTATGTATTCAACTGACCTTATGTGTTGCTTTGAAGTTACCCCATGTCTCTTCCCAATTATGCATTAGAAATTGTAATAAAATTTTGTTTGCTTATTATACAATGTATTGCGCTCAGTATGCAGTAGTTAATTTATACTTACTCTGTCATTTACAATCTGTCACATTTTATTCAATTCACACAAACCAACTTTTCATTTTCAAGTAAGATGTCTAGACACTTACACTTTTATTTATTAATCTTATTTATTACTCATTCAACCCCAAATGAATTTTCACAATTTTCTTATTTAAACGTTCCACACTAGTTTGCACACTAACTAAACAGAAAATATTAATTTGTTTACAAAAATATATACATATTTGTCCATAGGCCACTACAGTATCCATTTTCTGAATCCATGTGAAATTCCAAGTGTGCAAATACCCCTGGAACGGAGGGGATACAAAATGTTGATTAGTTCTGATATTTATTAGAGGCATTTGTAGAAAAGTAAGATGATAACAAATACATTGGTGTTAGTAAAGTGACAATTAGAAAGAGACATCATTTTGAATTAATTGAGATGTATAAAATGGAACAAAGGGAGTAGTATTGTTAATTAGTTGTATTTTTTCCATCACTTATTATCTGTATCATTTCATACATGTACAATTCAATTGTATTATTTATTAGTTTATAAAAAAACACATACACCCTTAATTTTTACAATTCTTTTTTGTCACAGGATGATTAGTTCTACTATTTAATAGGAATATATTATGAAAAATTCATATAAAGTGCATTGATATTCTTAAGAGTAACAATTAAAAATTAACACTATTTTGGATAAATTGATATAAATAAAAAGGTATGGAGGAAATAGCTTAATTTATATATAGTGATGAGTATGTACAACTTTTTTATCCATGTCTTTACATATACAATATAATTTATGTGTTGATTTGTTCATCAATTTTCAAAGTTTTGTAATTGAATGATAGATTATTAATGTGTTATTAACTTAATACTTATCAAGGTTAATTTTTGTAATTTTAATATATTTTTAACTCTAAGATCTTAAAGTTCGTCCAAATGCCTATTATGCACTTGTACTTGAATTATTTTTTTTTAAATTCAATTATTTTCTATTAGAATATGTTTTTAATAAAATATTGAAGTATTTTATATTATTAAATAGGGTTTGCGTGAGCTATACTTGGTGTATTGTTGATCATCTTTTGGGTTATAGTTAATGATTTTTATTTTATATATTATTGATTATTCATTAGACTATCATTTATTATTGTTTAAGTTAGTGTTGCTTATTAATTGTCTCTTAATGAATTATAAAAAAATAAAATATAAGTGTTTTTCATATTTTTGGAAGTTGAAATATTTTTTTAAATACAAGAGTATGTTACTTGATTGCATATTATAATTATTCTTTTTAAATTCAATTTTAGTTGTAGATGCTCTTAGTAACAAAAATCACGTATATTGGTAAAGATGTATTATTATAGTCTTGACTATTTTATTTTGTATTACTTTAAAATTACACGTATGTTTAAAGTAATAGTTATTTTTTGAAAAAAAAAAGGTTTCAATTGTCCATATATTTGTTGATTATATTAAAAATTTTGTTTTGTCGTTACAAATTTTTCCCGTTATATATATATGTTTAAATAATAAATTTTTTGATATGAATTATTATGATATAATTTATTTATAAGTTTAGATTTATTTAAAAATAATTAAATTGTAATTCTTTTAATAAAAAATAATAATTTTATTAATTTTTATAATAAAAATTTTGGAAAATCAATTCCTTCCGTGCGAAGCACGGGTAGGCAAAACACTAGTTGGTATAAATCACACTAAAAAATTTAATATATTTTTAAAATTCTTATTTGGTAAACATCATAGTTGGAGATTATACCAATAGTCCAGATTCGTATATGGTGGGTTGTGACCGAATTTCCAAGTTAAACTCCATAATCCGGTTTTTAGGGTTTTCGATGGAGAATCGGAGGAGAATAGAAGCCGCCGAGTTTCCGCTGTCTGATGTCTTGATTCAACACATACAGTCTTTTGTGGATGGTAAAGAAGCTTCTCAAACATCAATTCTCTCCAAATCTTGGTACGCCGCCTGCTCCACTCGCCCCAATCTTGATTTCGATTCACTTTATAAATGATGAAGGGTTTTGTGAATTTGCCAAGAAAACCGTACAAAGGTACGAAGATTTGGAACTAAGGATTCTGAGTTTCAGGGTACGAAGATTTGGAACTAAGGATTCTGAGTTTCAGGTTATGGGTGTCAAGTGTTTGGAGCTCTAATTAAATTCTGTCTTGCCGAAGAACTAATTGCGAAAGGGTGCCGTAGCTTTTAATTTTAGAAGCTATAGCAAAAAATTCTGTATACCACATGAGGCGCTAGGATCCGAAACCCTTATCAGATTGGGTGCAATATTGATCTAGGACCAGATACAAAGGTTAATTGCCGGGAACATAAATCCCTCACTTTAGACAGAATAAGGGTAGAAGAAGAAGGTGACTTAATTAGCGATCTAATTTCCAACTGCCACTTCATTGAGGAATTAACATTGGTTAAAACTTGTGGATTGGGATCAGTATAAGCTGAAATCTTTGTTTTTTTAGTCGTGTGGCTATTGATACCTCGTTTTTCAGTAATCTGTCGTCTAATTTTCCTTGCTTGAAGGATTTGACCCTTGCTAGTTGTAATGGCTACAATAGCAAAGAAATATGGCTTTGCAGTCGTTCACTTGAGTGTATAAGCTTCGATCAAGGGAACAGAGTACTGACGGTCAATTTTGATGTTCCAAGTATCCGTAAGTTTAATTTTTCAAGTTCGAGATGGCCTTCATTGTTGTTTAAACCCGCTTCGAGGGGAAGGGAGTCTGATATATCTTTATTGACATGTTGTTTTACTAGGACTGCATGGTTCCTTGAGCTAAAAAAATTCTTGACATGTTTGAGCTTGTCGAAAATTCCTTTATCCCTTGGTATTTGGTGTATTACAGTAAATAGAGTGGATTTTGGAGGTTTACCTAAAACTGCAGTGGAGAATTTGACGATAAATGTAGCACCTTCTATTTTTTTATTGTTTCAAAATATTTATTTTGGAGTTATTTTCCTAAGTTCATCACTCTTATAGTGGAATCTGAGGTGGGCACCCCAGAGCAACTGAGGGTGATTTTGTGGATATTCTTCGAGAAAAAAAAATGTAGAGGGAGAATAGGAAATGCTTGATGATGAACCTTGAGCTCGAAGAAGAAGATGTCGAACTCTTTGAAAAGAGTTTTGGAGAGAGAGAGCCTCTGCCAATGAAAATTCACTTACAGTTGAGGTGGAGAGGCGGCAAATTAAGCCTAAGTTGGTGTCGACTCGTTTCCTCACCAAGTTCATGGTAATCGTCTTGGCACCATGCTTGTTTAAGGTATCATATCAATCAATACTTTTATATAGCCAAAGCATAGGATGTTTATGTGGCAAAGGTGAAACCATTCTATTTCAAAATCTTTATTCTCTCATTTAGTCAAATATTTACTTTTGATCCAAGCCTTTTAATTTATACTTATAATCTTGATCGTTTATTTCATCAAAAAATTTCTATAAATTTCATAATAAATTGTATGATTTCAATCACATCTCAAACATTCAATTTTGTTGCAAACTTATCTCAAGCTATATTTTTATTACAGGCATCCTATCTTAATCTCCTATAAAGGAGATAATTTCTTCTGTTAATTTTGAATGTTCGTTTGCATCAGCTTTACCTATATACCTATCACTAACATTCAATTCATTAAGCCACGTCTAATTACATAGTGTTTTATGATCTTTTGTAAAAAAAAAAAATTCCCAGATTTTGTTGATGAATTCTGCAAGATCATCTAGGTTCGAATTCTTTTATTTTGGTTTCTACATTTTTTTATCCTTTTTAATGTTATTTTGGTTTTTTTTTTCTTCAGGTGAAGCCTTTGCTTTCATCCAATCCAGGTATTCTCATATATATATTAAGTTTTTCTGATGTTATTGTTTATTGGATGTATACTTCATTGTATAGTATATTAGTTTCTTGCAAATATATATTACACAATATAATAATGGAAGATGTGTGTTTATTTTTTCAATGCAGATTATGTTCATCCATCTACAAGTCATCACTATGATTATATATGTTCGGTAACTTTATAAATAAAATTTTGAATTTTGATTTACTTTTATTCATATAATCAGTATTATTTGATTTATGTAAACGATTTACTAGTATTCTCTCTTTTTAAAAAATTATGTATCTTTGGTTGCTATTTAGTGTATCTTTAGTTGCGATTTTGTGTATCTTGGTGGCAAATCAACGCGATTTCTTATTTCAATTTTCTTTTTTTTTTTCTTTTGATCTTGCAGTTTGAAAGCAACGTCATGGTTATGTCCTATGAACAAAGTGCTTTGGAAGGTTCTCAACCATGGCAAAAAATTATCAGCCTCCTTTATTTAATTATTTTACTGCTAATAGCATAATACCAACATTTTTCATTTATATTCAGTCACTATATTTTATTTGAAGATGAAAACAACCAGTTGGAGGGTAATAATTTCGAAGGTGCATGTTATTGTAATTAAATATTATATTTTAATGTTTATTTTGTTATGTTTAATCAAAATGTTCTTTAAATTAATTAATGAAAGTTAATTTTAATAAAATAAATTATTGTCCATGTAAATTTTAATTTTTAATCTAATCAATAATTCATAATTTCAAATTTGATTTACATATTGTAGGCATAAAACGTGTAATATTATATCTTTAAGAATTTGCGCTCAATTGTTCGATTTAATATCTTATGGCATTAGTATATTCACAAATTGGTACTATAATTTTTTTAAAGTCTTATCCAAATCATGTATAAGGAAGATTTTGCATATTAATATTTTAATTGTGATTTAATTGGTGGCTTAATTATTTCAATGGTTCCCTTTGATTATGGTATTGTTATTCATTTTTTATCATTCACAATATCCATTAAAAGAAAAACTTTATATATCATGAACTTACATGGGTTTTTCTTAGGTCAAACACCTTATCAAGTTGTCTGATATCAGGTACAGTCTATAATTGTGCCACGTGTCATCACACTGTATCACACTGGCCTGCTATCTATTGAGTTAAGTTTTTTTTTTTTTCATATTGATGATTACATATTAATTAAAAAAGATTTTGATCATAAATTAAAGAAGGATAAATTTGTAACTTAATAATTATAGATTTTTTAACTATTAAATTTAATATAATATGGAATAATATGACACAATTCGATAGTACTTGATGCAACTTGATAGACTCTCACATCTAGAAATTTTCGTTGAACTAGTGCAAAACTATATGATTTCTCGGATATTTCGTGTATAATTAATTATATTACATGGATAAGCCTAATTTAATCAAAGTAGTATTGTTCTAGAAGTTTATAATTAATTAAATAAAAACAAAGGGTGAAAATGATTCATACATGAATTATTGAATGATATTAATTGTTTTCACTAAAGAGTATTAGTTGTTTTCACTAAAAAAATATTAGTTGTTAATAGAAAACAAACTAGGGGTTTTCTACGGTCAGGAAGGTTTCGCTCTTCCTAACGTCAGTAAAGCCTTTAAATACCATTAAATCTTTGATCCAACGTGTAATTTTTTTTTCAAATGATTGCACTTTGCATTAGAGCGATTGCACTGTGCATATTGCAATCGCACTGTATCGTCATACTAATAAATTAAACTAATAAATATAAAATGACAAAAATATCCTTTTTAATTTAAAACATTAATCATATATCCCTATTAACATTTTATATTTAAATAACATACTTTTACACAAAATTCCTAAAACAGTCATTCTTTTTTTAAGGTCAATCAATCGTTTTACAATTAAGTAGATTTTATTTTTTTTAAAAAAAATTAATAAGAAAAGGGAAGAATGATGAAAAAATTCACCGGTGGCAGGAAGAGGTGCGCCGCCAGGGAAAGGACTAGGGAAAAATCAAATAGATCCATAAGTAATAGCGTGACAATATTATAATTTAAAGGGTTGTGAAATCATATAGTTTTGCACTAGTTCAACGATCTAATTGAAAATTGGAATCCACTGTAAACCCTAATTTAAGAACATGTAGAACAAGTCAAAATTCTTTTTTAGATAGATATGTTTAGTTGAAATTGAAATCTTCTGTAAACCCTAATTTTAAGAGCATATAGAACAAGTCAAACTTCTTCTTTAGATAGATGTGTTTAACCCAGATTCATCATGGCCAACTCCGAAGAACTCAAAGAATTAATATTATTTCATTCTGGAAAATCACATTGATATTAAACCTTCTTACTAGTGTTCATGAGATTTTTTTTCAAAGAACTGGATGTTTTTAATTAATTAAAGTGAAGCTCGATTATTTTAGTTTATTTATTATTAGTTTATCATAACATAGGAGGAGATTAAGTTCATAAATTTGTATAAAAATTTTGTTTAAAAAAAATTATAAGGAAATTTTAGTAATTATATATATATTTTCTAAAAAATTATTTATTTTGTCTCATTGCGAAGTTAGATCGCCCAAAGCGAAGCTATATGATGTGTCGAATTTTTATTGGATACCTAACGTCAGGAAGGGCGAACATCCTTCCTGACCGTAGAAAAGCCCAACAAACTAAGACTCCTCAGTTACTTTACAATTTATTGATGAGATGTCATATAATTTTGTATTGATATATTTATTTCTATAAAGTAATGTTTTTAATAAAAAAAAATATAAGCGAATTTTTTTAAGATCAACGGTTAATATCATTCACACATGTAAATTTTCATTTTGTAACCATCATTATTTATAATAGGGGCACTTGTTATTTACTACAATCCTATAAGCTTAAATGCACCATACAACATAAGAAATCCCATGGAACCAATTCATACATTTTGGTGGTCCCCACTATTAATTAAAACCACAAGCTCATACAATTTGATGGACCCATATTCAAAACCTGACACACTATATTGACTGAATGACACATTTTTGCTCAGTCTCTGAGGCAAAATTTTGACCAGTAATATTTGTTATTTTTGGGTGTTTATTAATTTTGAACATAAACATAAATTTTATGAACACAAGTATTGTAACGCCCCGAATCCAAAACACATAAAATATCTCAGATTCGAGGTGCCACTTGTGACTAAAATCCGAACTATAAAATTTTTGATATAAAAAGGGATAATAAAATTAGAGATGAGTTTTATGCAGCGGAAGAAATGAGTGTAATATTTAAATAAGTATCTCAGACACACACACACACACACACACACACACACATATATATATATATATATATATGAATATAAAGCTTAGTATTAACAGTAACATTTTATTTAAGCGGGGAACTCCGTGTCATCCCTATTACTGTCTTTGCTCCATGAAATCATAATCTGCAAGGGTTGTAAAAAATGGGGGGCGTGAGATTTTAATTCTCACGTATGGGTGATTTGCAACGTCATGGGATTGGTAAATCTGAAATATATTAAATTGTACTCATTAATAAAACATATCAATTTTTTTAAGCAGTTGACATATAAACACGAATATAATGTATTACATATGTAACAAGTTCACATAATAATTGGTTGGTCATAACTAGTTTCACATTCAAATAATTGATATATCACAAGTTGATTCACATTAAAGGGCAAAGTCCAAAACCATTTTCACGTATCGGCCCAATCTGCCAAAATCATTTTCCACATATTGTAAATCTCTTCCAAACCATTTATGTTCAATATCTTTTCTCATTCTACTAACCTTCCAATATCCATTCAAAATATATATATAAAGACAGTAAGTAATCAATGGCCACATTCCCAGTGCGCACGTAGGCAGCTGACCGGGAACAAGATTTAGTTTAAATCAACAGCCTTGATTCTGAGGGAGTCCACGACAGCTCCCCAGAGACCGGAATATAATCAACAACCTTGATTCCGAGGGCGTCCCAAATACAGCTCCCCAGAGGTTGGAATCTAATCTAAATCAACAACCTTTATTATGAGGGCGTCCACGACAGCTCCCTGGAGGTTGGAAATAAACAATAATTCTTCCTTCCTCTTTCACTTAAAACTAACATTTTCAAACAGTGGGAGAATTTACGTAATTCGTACTTAAGTTGGTTCATGCTCACATAATGCCCTTAGTCATGCAATGGTGATTGATTTATATAAAACAATAGACATCTTGTATCATATATAATTATATCACATAATCCAAACAGTTGTATAGTATGTGTACATTTATATTGGATAAGTTGTTTTTAGATTGATTTAGTCGAGTTCAGAGTATACCAGCATAACGTATTATTAGCAGATCAATCAACAGATCAATCACCCACCTCTTAACTTTATAGCTAAGTTACAACTGTCTTGAAATTCCTTTGGAAGATAACTCGCGTTGTAGAGACATCCCGAGAGTGATATACAAACAGAATGTCGGATCCCTCGTGCGTATTCCGATTAGCACAGAGTCCTAATATGAAATTATTTAATTAAAAGTTGACCTTTGAATTATAAGGAAAGCTTGAGAGTTTGTGTTACAAGAATCGAGGGGGTCGTTGTCTTTAGAAAACTATTGAAAGACTAAATTTCTCAAAAGGTCAATTGTTATTTGATAAGTACACCCCCTTTCAAGAGATGGTGTATTTACTAATTTCCTTGTGGTGTGTCTATTTGAATTTCAATAAAAATAATCTTCTAATATTCTAAGACTTTTATAACTAACAACTTTTATAAACTTAAAAGTATATCTACCTAATATTTTTCCCGAAAAATAATTAAAAGAAAAGGAAATTTTATTTAAATAATATTAATATAATGAAAAAATAGGTTTTTCTTCCTAAGATTTCTATTTCGTGTTTTAAAAGAACTCTTGAATATAATTTATATTTTATAAATAAAATTCCCTTTATTAAACTTATTAATAAACTTTGACTTTAAGAAGTTTGTATTATAAACTAAAAATGATACATAATTAAATTCTTAATTTCCTAATATTAATAATACTTCCAAAGTTGATTAGTGACACTTTTAGAAAATGAAAGAATTATATTAATTTCCCAAAATTACTATTTTCATTTGTTTACTAACTTTCGAACAGTGGCTCAGGGGAAGACGAATTTCCCTTTGTCACTAAGAACTTCAACCAACAATAATACTAACCAACTAAAACAGTACTACTAATCAGTTAATTCAATAATACCAAAAAATCTAGCCAATAGTACTAATCAACTAATTCAACAACAGCAAATCAAAACAGTAGGAATTCCAACAAAGTCCATCTACAAGCTCACAGACTCCAATCCAAAAACTAGTATTCTAAACTTACAAAGTCTCAACAGGTAATTGATCAATTCCTATCCAACTACTACGAGAATTAGAGAGAAGGTTAGCGATTCTTACGAGTCCCAATTTCGGCAGCCTAACGGCGTAGTTCGGAGACTCGTTGGGTAAATTCGAGCAGCCTGACGGCGTTGTTCGGTGATTCGGTAATTCATCGGATATTTCGGACAGCCTAACGGTTTAGTTTTAATTCTTCTAAAAATGGATGGGCAGCGTTTCGTCCTTCAAATTTCATCGGAAAGGTGACGGAGGCGAGCGTCTCAATTTGATATAAAAAGAAATGGAATTGAACCGTGAGTATTTCCTTTGAGAGAAATCAATCGAAGAAACACTGAAATTGAAAGAATTGAAAACAAGACTCACTTAGGGAGTAAAGGACGGACTGCGAGGCGGCGCTCGGCGGTTCTCGCGATGGAGAGAGAGAGAGAGAGTGAGAGAGAGAGAGAGAGAAATAGCGATGGGCGAAGAGGGAGGCGTCGTTGGCTTTCTTGCGACGGAGGAGGGGGCTGGGGCCTCGTGATTAGGCGTGAAATTGTCATGATTCGTCACTCGAATATCCTAATTTTGGCCGATTTTGTCAAGTATTTGAAGTCAATTGAGCATTATTTCTATACATTGATGAATTTGTCCCTTTAATGCTCGTAGGTGAATCGAGGGCGAAGAACGGAGTTCGTAGGATGCCCGGATAAGAAGATATCGAAGGAATACGATTGGTGTTAGTGTTGAAGAAGAAAAGTACTACTTGGTGAAAATTTGGGAGCATTCGAGTAAACCACTCGAGCACTAGCGCGCGAGCACGTTGCTCGAGCGCCCAAAACATACAGAAAAGTTCGAGCGCTCGAGCAGCTCGAGCGCCACCGATCGAGCGCCCTAAAACTTGCAGAAGAATTCCACCATTCGAGCAGCTCGAGCGCGAGCACTCGAGCACTTGTATCATTCGAGCTCCATGCTCGAGCGCGACCGCTCGAGCAGGCCTGCTCGAGCACCTTCATGTTTTGCGTTTTAAAAGGCGTTTTTCGGCCCACGAGTTCACGATTCGGCCCGTTACATATATATATTCGTCTCAAGCACGTTTTTGAACAGGACCAGACATCACTTGATATATTTAGACTTTTAGAGTTCGTTTTTTGGAGAGGAAGGAGAGAAGCAAGTTTGAAGTTTTCGTTTTTGAGGTTTTCATTACGAATTCAAATTAAGATCTTACTTTTGAGTTTCTTTTCTTTATATTTTTGTTCTTGAACACGATTAGACTTCTTTTCTTGAGTTAATTTCAGTTTATTCTTTATTTCGTTAAACCCTAGTTTATGTTTGATCTCTTCTTCGTCTTAATTATCATGTTCATGTTCGTTACTTATTTAATTTCTACTATTTACGTAAAACCTATGTCTAGCTAAAACCCTTGCATGCTTGGGGTAGGATGAACTCGTAGAAGTAGGTTGTGGGTACGTAATTAGGGTAACTTGTGACGTTAGATTTTAATTCTCTTGATTAATGAATTCTTAAAATTAATCTTAACTTGACTTTTGAATTTCGTTCGAAAAGTGTTAGAGAGAGGACGACCGTATCACTCTTTAACAACGAGTAGACTTAACTAGAGGGTTTAGAAAGGGTTAATTCATCTACCAGTTTAGCGAAGGAGGACGACCGCATCACCTTAGTTAAATTAGGGTCTCATTAATTAAGCACAATCTATTAACTTGTTAGTGGTTTAGTGAAGTCGAGTGTTAGGGTAAAGTATTAGGGTTTAGAATCTTGAGCTTTCACCTTGCATTCTTTTACTTAGGTTATTTCTTGCGCGTCACAATTATTTTGATTATGTACCTGCTCCGTTAGTATACGTAGGGATTCCTATCCTAAGCATCACCATCTCTTATTTGAAAATACACCTTCACTATGCCAGAAATGGCTTTCGACAACGGGAAAAAGACAACGGGGATCGGTTTTCACCGTTGTCTTAAGTGTTACGCCCGTGGTCTTAGGTATCCCCGTTGTCTTAAATCCAGGGTTCGCAACAAAAGACCACGGGGATAAGCCCCCATTGTCTTTTCCCGTGGTCTTAACTCAGGTCTCGCAAGATAAGACAACGAGTATTAATCCCCGTTGTCTTATCCCGTGGTCTTATATTTTTATTTAATTTTGTAATTTTTTATTTATTCAATTATTAAAGGGTATAAAAGGCCACACTTAGAAAAAAAATTCATCACATCCTCACTTCGTCCCTCACGTCATGTTCAGGCCGCACACCTCCCGTCCTTTAGGTTCGCTCAGCGCCACCACCGCCGCGCCGTCCGTTCGCTGAGCGCCGCCGCACCGTCCATTCGCCCGTCCTCCACTGTGAATTGCCTAGGTCGAATTTTTCCCAGGTAATTAAGCCCTAATGTTTGCCCTAGCCCTAATTTTGACAAATCTAAAATGTGAATTTAGTTTTAATTTCGTCTGTTTGAAATTCAGATCCGTTGTTTATAGATACGAGAGGTGAATCATCCATCCCCAACTGATAATCCTCCATTTCTTCCATTCCCAGAATGAACGCAGTAACAAAGAATTAAAAGTAAATTATGTAGGCTTAACTTTTAATCCGTCTCCGTTTTAATTTGGGGCACACTCCTGCAATTTGATCTGTCATTGGTGTAAAATAAAATATTTGCTGGTGTTTTTTTCTTGATTCTGCAATTATTTGAATCGTGATTATTTTTCAATGCTATCAATAGTGGGTGGGTGGATGAATGGTGGTGGTGGTTGAGGGGGTGGATGATGGTGGTTGCAGGTTTTATTTCAGTCATACTTTTAGGATGCTTTAACACTTTGAAAAGGGTTGATGCTAATTTGTGTTAATTAGTAAACCGTCTAAAACTGTTGCAAGAATTTGGCATAGATAGTTGGGGTGGGGGAGTAGTTTGTGAACTCTGGAGTGCAAAAAAATTAGAGTTTATGAGCATCATTTTTGCTGAATTGTCCTGTGTTGTAAATTATGAGAATCAGTTTTTTTTTTTTTTTGCACTTAAAAGTCAAATCAAATCATCTGTATCACTTTTTATGTTCTATTTTATCATTCAATAGTGTGAATAAACGACTGCAATTTAAGAACAATTAATGATTATGTATGTGTGGTAAAAATCTAGGCTGTTGAATATTTTGATAAGGCCTGAAAAATGGCCATATTTCAACTGCTTAAATTAGTCTTTCATGTTTTTGCTTGATAGTAGCTGGTAATGTAATACTCAATAGATATTTTCAATCACCATCTCTTTAATTTGTTTATAATATAATTAACATTGTCAATATGATCTATTTCCTGTGTGGAAGAAATCCAAGATGAACGGCCAAAATCATTTCGGGCAAAGCTCGAAGCCTACAGGAGGGCGGCCTGGGCCACATATGAGAGCAAGCCGATGTCGCATTGGATGCTCTTAGAGGCTCTTAACTCTAAGCAGTGGAGCAATGCCTACTGCATTCCCCAATCTCCGCACGCATGCTCTATTGAATGCATCGCTGTGGTGGCGCGAATTCGCGCACAACGGCGGTTATTGCCGGCTCATATCACTACGTTCTTTTATTTCTCTCACCGCCGTAGACTTCTATTCCTTTTCAATTTCTCTCTCTCTTAGCAGGTATTGACAGAAAATTGAAGAGGGTGTGCTGTTAGATGCAAAGCCGGTGGAAGAAATTTACTTGACAATTGGCAAAAAATACAATCAGTTAATTTTTCCATTTTCTCAGCTCATTGTTGGTATGAATGGATAGAGATGAAGTCTTGTGTTCAAATAATTTGCTTCTATACACTGTTATAATCAAATCTGTGTAGTTTTTTAATGGTGATAATATTCCTTAATTAGATGTTTATGTTATTGGGGAGCTGCTTATGAAATTTTGGATAGATGAAACACAATTTTAAAAAGAGAGTTTCTAAAGATGTTTTTGTTTATAAGAAAGTTTCAGTGAACGAGTAGATTATCTTATTTACTACCGACATTATATGTATAAGCATGTGGGGTTAGGATAGTCCCTGTACTTAGTTAGCAAAGTAAGACTTTGTTTTTAATCTCCCAGCAAAATTTCCCCCTCAATGCTTTCCATGCGTTGAGCATCTTTCTCTTAATTTTCTCAACAAATTGGAGGAAATTCCTTTGGGTATAGGAGACATACCACCACTCAAGTTCACTAAGGTGGCATCATGTAGCAAATCTTCTTTAGATTATGCCAAAAGGATAAAAAATGTGCACTCCTTTCGTGAAATTACGGAGGAAGTCTTTATTTTCTTAATTATGTGAAGCAAAAGTAATCTGATAATTTTTCTGCTGCTATTGTAATGCTTTTATTAATCAATTAACAAAGGAAGAAAGTTGTGTTGTAACTCCATCCCCATCCGGATGTGCACATCCCTAACACTCCCGCACGGATAAACTTTGAAAAATTTTATAAACACTCCCGCACGGATTAAGATGCAAATTGTTTACTTTTGATAATGTTTTCTGTTAAATTAATTGCCTGCAGTAAATAAATACCAAACAGTTAGTTGTGGGTTCATTTTAAGTTGTACAATTTTAAAGTAGTATCCATATAACCTTTAAGAATGCATTTATACACAATCTCTTGTAAATCGGAGCTCCAACGTGAGAATGATTGTGACTGCAGAAAAAGTCAGTAAAAAATTGGGCCAAAATTTGTGATGGAATCATCAGTGATACACTAATACAATAATGCAAGTTCAGTGATGCAAATTAATGTTTTGTACCTAAGTTTAGTACTCATTTCAATATAAATGAACCACTTCCAAGGCAAATAATTTGTTTTCATGCAGGTTACAGAAATTCATTGCTCAAGACGCTCAGTGAATTTCAACAAAATCAGAAAGGGGGGATGTTTATCAATTCTTGTTTCGTCCATAGCCAGATGTGGGGTACTGACACGTGGCATTCACCCACTTCTCCCAGAATCAACAATAAAGTTAGTATGGTTATCTAACTTTTAAATTTCTGGGTTTGATTTTTTTTTTTAAAGAAATATATTAAGTTGTGAGGAATTGCGATTTTTTGGAGATAATTTAGTTTCATTTGCTTAATTATTCTGACCCATTTTAAATTTGGTGTGAATTTTATTTTTAGATTTTAGTTTCTGTATATGAATTTGTCTCATATATCTAAGGGGTGATAGGTACTCTCGAATGGAAGCTTCTGTAGGAAACCCCATTTATTATAATTTATGATATTGCCCTGTAAAAATGTTTTTTTTAGCTTGGTTTGCTAGAGTGAACAAATGACCCGGAGGCCTTCGTTGTAAAAGGCTATGGTAATTCATTGAATTATCAGATGGGAGTTCCACTATTTGAAGATGTCATTCAGTCGATGGAGAAAGCTTTTAAAGCTAAAGACGGTATATTTCTTCCTCTTCTTTCTTTTTCTTGAGGCTTGTTTACTTTTCTTGATATGAATGACAGTTATAGGTTGTCATACGTCACTTATATTTAAGTGATTGATTCATCAAAGCAAGCACTGATATAGACGAAGAATGGCTATATCTTGACAGTATGAAAGTTGTCAATTAAGAGCTAGTACTTAGTAGTAACTGCATGTGCTAATTTATTTTGTTCTGTGTTTGTTTCTTTGCCTATAGTGTTTATCTAGTTTCCTCAGCATATTGCTCGTCTGGTGTATAAAACAAATTATCTCCTCTAGAAGTCCAAAAATACCATTTTAGTAGTTGCTAAAGGTGGGTGCCATTAGTAATTACCCTGAGAATATTCTAAAGTAAGTTGAAGTAATTTTTTGGCGAACTTATGATTTATTAGTTGTGAGATGCTGTTGCTGTAATGGAATCCTGGAAACCCGAGACTTAGTCCTTGACTAACTTATTTAAGACTTTCATAAACATGATTTTTGTTTAAAGCTTGAGCTCCAGTAATTATACATTGATCTAGCTTGCTCTTCAATATGGTTTTATTTTCTGATTTTTGATAAGAATAGTGTGGGATGAGTTTTGACAAACTTGTTCTTTATTCTTTGTTCTTATATTGCTAATTTTGATGTGGTGAATGGTTTTTTTTTTTTTTTTGTAGGAATGATGTGGCTTGGTATAGAAGGCGAAACATGGAAGGAGATACATTTAGAACTAGTGTTTAGGTTCTTGTATTTTTATAATATATTCACAAGTTACATTATCGAATTATAAATTGTTATATTATCAAAAAAATTGTTCTTGATATATTATAAAGTTTAATAATGTATTGAGTATTATTTTAATTAGAAGTTTATAATATAATTTTTTATTATCTTGTTATTAGTTAAAATTATGTATAATTTCCACTACAAAAAATGCATGGATTGAAGAGGGAATATAAAGAGGGAAAATAAACCCTCAACAATAGAGAGGGAGTACACGAGGGAAATTACTTGTCGAGTGATTGCACGAGGGGAAAATATCACTCGTACATGGCGAGGGATCAGACGAGGAAAGAGTGGGACCCACTCGATGTTCACGAGGGAAAATCCCTCGGCTGCAGTTCTGACATGCATGACATGCATCACGAGGGAATCAAACCCTCGAAAATTCAAAATGGTGCTTCTCGAGGGATACTTCCCTCGTCTGGTTCGACAGTAAGTTTGTCGAGGGACTTTTCCCTCGTCTGGTGGTGTGGCAGGGCGCAGGGTGGCAGGGCGTAGGCTGACAGCCTTTGACCGGTTTCAGGCTAGGCGAGGGAATTTCCCTCTTCATTCCCTCGTCCATGTACCATATTTTCCACTCCGAGAACCCCATTTCAGCCACATTTCTTCCAGGAAGCAAGAGAGGAGAAGGCAAGGAGAAGAGAAGGAGAAGGAGTTCCGGCTGCCACCACTGCTAGCTACTCCAAAAATACTCCTCCAATTGTAGAACGTATTGTACACATTATTGTGAACATTTCTACGGTAATTTTTTTAATTTTAATCGGTTAAATTATTTATTTGAATTTGCATGCAATTAGTGTAAATTATTCTCTCTATTTAGTGTAAATTATATATATTTAGTGTATTTATTATTACATTGTCATGTACAATTAGCTAGTTATAATTAGTGTAAATTACTAGTTATTTAGTGTAAATTTATATATATTTAGTGTATTTATTATTACATTGTCATGTAGAATTAACTAGTTATAATTAGTGTAAATTACTAGCTATTTAGTGTAAATTATATATATTTAGTGTATTTGTTATTACATTGTCATGTAGAATTAACTAACTATAATTATATATAGGACTAGTTTATTTTGATGAAATAATTAATGTACATATGTAGAATAATTTGATATTCCGGAGGGGTGTTGATATTTGTTTATAATTTGTTTGTTGTAGAATATATATATGTGCGCTCCGACTTGATTAATTATAATTAATTAAGTCGGAAATGGATGCAAGTAGCAATTTTGATTAATTGGGAATACGGAAAAACTAAACGAAACTCTGTCGAAATTTTTAAAAAATATTACTTAATTAATTAATATGAAAGAGATTGATATGGATTATTCAAGTCGTTTACGTTGGATGTATGGTCCAAGATCGATTAATGGCATGATAGCTCCTGAATTTATTAGTGGACTCGATTCATTCGTAGACTTCGCTACTAGTAACCCGAATTGGATGAATCGAGGAAAAATTAGGTGTCCCTGCAACAAATTTAGATGTCGGAACAAGACGTTTTAGTACCCCGATAATGTGAAAGCTCATTTGTATAGAAATGGTTTTATGCCAAATTATTACAATTGGGTTTTTCACGGTGAGGAAAATTGGGGTCAAATTCTACATCAATACAATGACCAGGCGTCGGCTTCTTACGGGCCGGTTGATGAGACAGCAGGATCTAGCTCATACCACGATATGATCACAGACTTAACTTTCGGTCCCCACTTTGGAAATGTGGATGACGAGCCGCCTGTTGAGGAACACCCTAATCAGTATGCTGCACAGTTTTATGATATGCTTCGTGCAGCTGATCGAGATTTGTATCCTGGGTGCGAATCGCACTCTCAACTGTCATTCAATGCCCGAATGCTGAACATTAAAACGGAAAACAGACTATCTGAAAGGGGTTATAATCAAATCGTTGACTTGGTTCGTGAGATCTGTCCTCCAGACAATTTGGTGCCCCGAAAGTTTTCAGATAGCAAACAGTTGATGGGTGAGATGGGACTTCCTGTGGAGAGGATTGACTGTTGTGCAGGGAATTGTATGTTATATTGGGGTGCGGACAACAATCTTGAATATTGTAAGTTTTGTGGTCGGCCACGGTTCAAACCCGCTAGACGCGATGTGAATGGTCGACTGAAAAAGAAGAGGGCTTTCAAGGAGATGTTCTACTTTCCCATCATCCCTAGACTGCAAAGATTGTATCAGTCCAATGCAACTGCGAAGGATATGACATGGCATGCAAGTTGTTCTAATAATGATCAGTCCGGTGTTATGCGTCACCCTGCAGACTCGCAGGCTTGGAAACACTTGGACTAGTCGTATCCTGAATTTGCATCAGAAATTCGAAACGTGAGGTTGGGATTGAGCACCGATGGTTTTCAGCCGTTTGGGCAGTCGGGAAAACAATACTCCTCATGGCCGGGATACTGACACCGTACAATCTACCGCCATGGATGTGCATGAAGGATCAATTCATGTTTCTTACAGTTCTGGTGCCTGGTCCAAAAAATCCAAAGGATAAATTGGATGTATTTTTACAACCATTGATCCGTGATTTGATAATTTTATGGGAATATGGAGTGGTAACGTACGATATTTCTACAAAACGGAATTTTTCGATGCGAGCTGCACTAATATGGACCATAAGTGACTTTCCAGCCTACTCGATGTTGTCTGGATGGAGCACATCTGGAAGGCTTGCTTGTCCGTATTGTGCAGAATACACGGATGCTTTCACTTTGAGGCTCAGTCGAAAGCAGTCGTGGTTTGACAACCATCGTAAGTTCTTACCCAGATATTATCCGTATCGAAGGAACAAGACTGCATTCAGAAAGAACAAAACAGTTGATGATGATCCACCGTCTATCCGTACAGGTGTTTCGATCCTTGAGGAAATTAATTGGATTGGATTTATGAAAGTTACGGAAGAGGGTGCTGATGCTCACAACAAAATTCTAGATGGGGGTTGGAAAAAGAAGAGCATTTTCGGGGATTTGCCGTACTGGAGTACCCTGTTGATCCGACACAATTTGGATGTGATGCACATCGAAAAAAATGTGTTTGACAATCTCTTCTACACGGTGATGAATGTGGAAGGAAAAACGAAGGACACAAATAAATCTAGGGATGAGCTCAATGAATACTGTCGTCGACCCTCGTTACAGAAATGTCCACATACGGGAAAGTACCCCAAAGCTGCTTATTCACTTGATAAGAGACAGAGAGATATTGTTTGCAAATGGGTAGATGAGTTGAAATTCCCTGATGATTATGTGTCCAACATGTCTCATTGTGTAGACTGGAGAAAATTGAAGATGTTTGGGATGAAGAGTCATGATTGTCACGTGTTTATGCAGAGACTGCTTCCAATTGCTTTCCGTGAATTACTGCCGGCCAACATTTGGAAAGCTATCACTGAAATTAGTTTGTTTTTCAAGGAGTTAACATCTAGGACTATTACAGTGGAAAAACATGACTCGCTTGGACCATGATATCCCAAACATCTTGTGCAAGTTGGAACGAATATTTCCACCCAGCTTCTTTAATTCAATGGAGCATCTACCTGTCCATCTTGCATATGAGGCAAAGATCGCTGGTCCAGTACAATACAGATGGATGTACCCATTTGAGAGGTAATCTATTAATTTACCTGTTTATTTTTAATATATAATCTCGTTTGGGAATTATAGTAGCTCATCCGTGGACCTTGAATTAGGTATCTTCACAATTTAAAGTTAAGTGTGGGTAACAAGGCACATGTGGAAGCTTCAATTGCAAATGCTTATTTAACAAAAGAAGCATCAATGTTGTGTTCCCATTATTTTGAGGATCATGTACTGACGAGGCGACACAATGTACCTCGCAATTTTACTGGTCGTGGAGTACCCGAAGCAGTGGAAGGTAATCTTTCGATATTTGTGCCTCCTAGTACACATCTTGGAAAAAAGGGTAAAAGATGGATTGTAGACTTGGAAAAGCAAGTTGCTCACACGTACGTGTTACTAAATTGCAATGAGGTCCAACCGTATATTGAGTAAGTTATCTACCTCTTAGTGGAAACTTAACATTTTTGCGATCTTCTAATTTGTGCCAATTGTATGTAGTGTATTTTTCGAGCAACTACTGCTTGTTCAACCGAATCTATCAGGTGCTGAGAAAGACAATGTGCTTCAAATGGAATTTGCATCGTGGTTTGAACAACTTGTAAGTGATATGTATAAGTAACTTTTTATTATTAATGTTTATATATAAAGTATGAACTTAATGGAATATATCGCAACTTATGTACATATAGGTGAGGAGAAATCGTATTCAGGATCAGTTTTTACGTGCTCTCGCTGGCGGTCCTAGCAGTAGTGCCACCACATACCCTGGGTATTACGTTAATGGTTTCAAATTTCACACACGAGATTATGGTGCCTCTAAAGCAACCATGAATAGTGGAGTTTGCATTAGAGGAACAAACTATGATTCCAATGAAAATAATTTCTATGGGATACTCGAGGAAGTAGTGGTTTTGGAATACCCTGGACTTACTGAAAAAGAAGTTGTCCTGTTCAAATGCCAGTGGTTTGATCCTACTGTACCGGGTGGAACAAGAATACATCCTGATTATAAACTCGTGGATATTAATCCAAGAGGTCGATACGGTCGTTATGATCTATTCGTACTAGCAAGTCAAGCTACACAAGTTTACTATTGCAAGTACCCCGGTGCATCTGTCCAACCGGGTCGAGAGTGGTGGGCAGTTTGCACAACCAAGGCACGATCCTTGTGGAAATGGATAGAAAGAGGGAACCAGAGCTTCCTCCATTTCAAGAGGACGATATAGTGTCCCAGATGAATGTGCGAATGGATGATGATCCTGTTGTTTTGGCTGATTTGGACGCTGCACTAATTGAGGTACAAAATGAAGAAGAGGAAGAAGATCAAGAAGACGACAGTGATGATGAGGATGATGATGACGAGGATGAAGATGATGATCAAGAAGATGAACATGATGATTATGATGACGATGATTGATATTGTTAATTGATTGGACCATTATTTGTTATGTATACATGTTACAATTTTATATTAATTATTGATGTGTTTATTATTTGTTATGTATACATGTTACAATTTTATATTAACTATTGATGTGTTCATTATTTGTTATGTATACATGTTATAGTTTTATATTAATTATTAATGTGTTTATTAAATGCTATTTATACAGATGGCTGGAGGTAGAAGTATTCGTAACCTTTTCGGTGGCCGGCAATCATCCTCTCGTACACCAGAGTCAGACCGTGAACCGGTACAACTCTTTTTAGTTGTTATATATAATATCTTATACACATGTTATAACTGTAATTATTAAATACAGATGGAAACCGTCTGAAGAAAATACGGGTCGTCGTAGGGATTGGAGATCGTCCTCTCAAACCGGAACAGTACCGGTTCCTGATTTGCAGAATCAGGAAGATGATCTAACTCAACACGGTGGAACATCTCCAGAAACGCTTGAGGACGACCCTGAGATTCAAGAAACTGCAGAAGAACTCACCAACCATGCATCTCGTCCTAACGTGCTACGCATCTACACGTATCACAATGTGTATGTTAAATATCACTTAGTCTTTTTTATTTGATTTTATTTGATTTTTAACATATACGCTTGAAACAACCTGTCTACAGATTGATGCCCTCGAATGCTGTTTCGAGGTTGATTCGAAATATAATGTCCCGTCGAATGGAGATGGGCGGGTTCACATATAAGTTGGTGTCAAAAGAAAGGAAGAATGAATGGTGGGAAACATTCATTTTGTTAATATTGTGTAGAATTATATTTATGTACTGAAATTGTGCTTAATTAAAATCAATATAATTGTATATATTTTCTTCAGAGGGAGACGTACTGGGATCCGAGGACGGAAAATACTGTGTTCATCAAAGAGTTGTTTATCCGGAGGTCTAGAGAACGATTTTCTGATCCGCTCAGTCTTTGGAAGAGGATCAATAGAAGGGAAGGGAAAATACCTCCGTGGGACATAAGATTCTGGAGTGCATTACTTCAGTACTGGCAATTGCCCGAGGTCATTGCCAAAAGCAACCAGTGCAGAGCAAACCGCTTGTCTGCGGCCGGAGGAAGAGGCCCCTCAAAACACAAAGGAGGGGCAAAAGGAGCCGCACAATGGACCCAGGAATACGTAAGTAATTTCTACACTACAACATATGGAGATTTTAATTACTTGATTACTCATATCTTTATTTTTTGGAATATAGGAGAAAAAATATAACCGTCTCCCAACTGAATGGGAAATTGTGCAACATTTCCACAACTGTGGTGAAGGGGAGTACACGTATGGAGGAATTGCTGACATAATTGTAAGTGTTTTACATTAACATTATAAATTCAATATAAATAACGCGTTTGTATACTTGAGATGATGTCAAAAAAATTGTATGTCTAGGACTCTGGGGAGGAACGAGTCTCGCAATTACCGCCTCCAGTAGACGACAATGAGCGCTTGAACCGACTAAGTCAAGTGTATGCTGAGACAGTGAGGCCAAACCACGGAAAAGTTAGGGGTCTCGGTCAAATGAAGACGATGCGTATACAATCTGGGCCAGACGGAACATCATCTGGCACACACATTGGCGGTTATGACCAAAGAGATATTGATCGTTTGCTGGCTGAGGAGCGCGCGTGATACGAAAGATTGCTGGCCGAGCAACAAAGGCAGCAAAATGAATTTGTGCGCCAAGAAGTACACAATCAGATGATGGCGTGGTTTCAAGGCCAACAGGGAAACCTACCTAGTGGTTTTTCCCAACCAGCTGGTGCATATCCTCCTTACCCAACTTATCCTTCTTATCCTCTCGCCCCTTCCGCATCTGCTTACGCCCCTTGTCCTCCTCCCGCCCCTTGTCCCTCGGTCGGTCCTTCTACTGGTGTTCCTCCCGTTCCTCCTACTGGTTTTCCTGCCGCTCCTTATCCTCAGGCCTCTGCTGCTCGTCCTCCCGCTTCCGGTCCTTCCCCGTCTCGTCGTAATTCCATTTCTCCAACTGGGTTTATAGACCTACTTGAAAGAGGTGCATATTCTAGTTACCCCCCGAGGGGTAATTATTCTGGAAATGAAAGAGGTGATGATGATGATGATGATGGTGAGAGTTAGGATGTCATAAATATTTGAACATGTTTTGGAACTATATTTGTTGGTCTGAAATTGTACTGTTTATTTGGATTTATATGTTTGGATATTTGAGCATGTGAGTTTGTTATTTTCATTATTATTGATTATTATTTATGAATATTGTTGAATATTAAATTTTTTATTGATTTTTAAAAAATAAAACGATCAATATAAGTGTATATGTGTACACATATTAGTAATTAGTGAATTTTTTTTAAAAAGTATGTATATTAAAATTTTATTGATTTTTTTAAAAATAAAACGATCAATATAAGTGTATATGTGTACACATATTAGTAATTAGTGAATTTTTTTTTTAAAAAGTATGTATTTTAAAATTTTATTGATTTAAAAAAAAATAAAACGATCAATATAAGTGTATATGTGTATATGTGTACACATATTAGTAAATAGTGAAAAAGAATTTAAAAGGTATTTATTTTAAAATTTTATTGATTTAAAAAAAAACGATCAATATATGTGTATATGTGTACACATATTAGTAAATAGTGAAAAAGAATTTAAAGAGTATTTATTTTAAAATTTTATTGATTTAAAAAAAAGATCAATATATGTGTATATGTGTACACATATTAGTAAATAGTGAAAAAGAATTTAAAAGGTATTTATTTTACAATTTTATAAAAAATATTTTAATATTATAAATAATAAAAATAATATATACAAGTAATAGTTTAATTTTATATGTAATAATAATTTTCAAATAAAGTATAAAAAACAATTAATATTGTATTATATTTAAAATATACAACAGAAAATATATGAAACATATATATTACACCCTAAAACATAACAACGAACTAGCTTTGCCCAAGCGGCACGGCGGAACACGCAAGGCCTCCGCATACGAGGAGGTCGCGTGTTCGAAACTCAAGGGGGGCGAAAATGAGTGTGAGGTGGGTGGTGGCCTAGCGGTTTTGCGTGGGGCTTTGGGTCTAGAGGTCGTGGGTTCGAAACCCACGAAAATACCTTTTTTAAGGATAAAGGTATACGCGAGGGATTTAGACGAGGGAATTACCCTCGCCACGTCAGCTGAGGGAAAATTCCCTGTCAACTTTGCGGCAGAGCTGTCAGTGGTTCTCGAGGGAAATTCCCTCGTCCGCTTTTCTCGAGGGCGGTCTTCCCTCGTTCATGGTGAGGGATTAGCCAAGGGTTTGCTTTCTCGAGGGAATCTTTCCCTCGCCTGGTCCCACAATAATTCCCTCTTCAAAACCCTCTTAATTTTCGAGGGAATTAATTTTCCCTCGTGTACCAAATGGCGACCAGCATTTTGAAGAGGGAAAATTTCCCTCTTCAGTGCCCTCTCAAAACCTAATTCCCTCTTCAAAACCCTCTTTATTTTAATATTTTTTTGTGGTGTTTGATATTGAAAAAAAACCCTACAACAACAGGTTAAATAGAAAGGACCACGGGTTTCCACCGTTGTAGAAGGAATTTACGACAACGGGGATTCCCCGTTGTCTTAATTGTTTTTCCACCGTTGTTGATGAGCTCGTTGTCGTAGCTCTAGACTTTTGACGATGGTGGACGCCCGTTGTCGTAAAACTTTAAGACAACGGGTTTAAGAATTTATAACAACGGTGAAAATTCGTTGTTGTAAGTGTTTAAGACAACGGTTTTATAAAATTTATGACAACGGGGAATCCCTGTTGTCTTAAGTGTTTAACACAACAGTGTAAAACCCGTTGTCAAAAGGCTGGAGCTACGACAACGAGCCCATCAACAACGGGGCAAAATGCCTACGACAACGGGGAATCCCCGTTGTTGTAGCCCTTTTCTGGCATAGTGCTTAGTTCTTAACTACGGCGGAGATGGTGCTAGACGTGGCAAATGGGAAGATTACATTTAAGGTTGATGATCAAGAAGTGAAGATTTCCCTATATGAAGCCATGAAGCACCCGAAGGAGGATGAGAGCTTGTATTGCATGGATGCAATTGATTCTAGTGTTAAAGACACACCTCCTATTCCTAATCCTCCTCATATTCATGAATTTTATAATCCTTCACTTGATAATTTAACCCATGAGCATTATGTTCTTGATTATGTCGATAGGGATAAAGTGAAGAAGTTGAAGGATGAAGAAGTGAAAAGTGTGGACGTGATCCAGTTGGAAAGGAAAGGAGGAGTTAAGAAGAAAAAGTCTCAATTCAAGAAACTGTTTGGTAAGACGCCTCCAGATAAAGGTGAGAAAGAGTTGAGACCCATAACACTTGGGGATGAGAAGGAAGGAAAAAGGTTCATGATGGGAGGGCATCAAGGAAAGACATGCAAGCACCACTCTTATAAGAGTAAGGGAGGTAAATTTGAGTATGATGTCCCATAAGCTCCTTTGAGCTCGGTCCGGCATGAGGACCTTAAAAATAGCGCTGAATGGGAGGCAACCCATTTTTTATTTTTATTTTCAGTACTTTTATGTTATTTGGGTGTTGTTTGTGAATCGTAAGTTTTAACCTCATACTTGAGAGTTTTATTTTGTAGGCTTGTCTCGAAGGAATAGAGGAGTCATGGAGTACTCAAAAGGGAGGAACTCAAGCAAGGAGTGTGCAACGTTGTAGAGAGAAACCGGATTGTTTGGTTGAGGTAACCCACAACCCCAAACTTAGACCTCTTCGCAAGGTCAAAGTTTGGGGGGGTGGAGTTTTTTTTATGTTTCTTGTTACATTGCACCGGAGCACCCCTTATCTTTGAGTGTGTTTGGTTATTTGGTGCTTTGAGATGCTCCTTGGGGTGATTTTGATCTGATTCGCTATTGCATATTTCATGCCTATCAATCATCTTATGCTTGTTGATTGCTATTCTTGAGCATGTTTGATGAGTAGAGTAGATTTGTGGATTTGAGTTATGGATTCTTTTGTGTGAGTGTTTGAGTTAGAGTTGATTTGAGAAAGAACTAGTATGTTTGCAAATTTTTCTTCTGAGTTCTTGTGTGATGAGAGTGAGAATTCACTAGGACTAGCATGGATGTGAAAGCCGGGAGATTTGAGCCTTATGAGATTTTGATATATGAATTAATCTCTTCGTTTGTGAGTGAATCGTCACCTTAGAGGATGCTAGAACTTGTGTGTGCTCTTGCTTCTTGATTGTGTCTAGTTTGATATGCCGAATAGGATCTTAGGCCATCTTTAATTTTATTGAGTCACTTGGCCAAAATTTTCCTTACCAATGACATTGAATCCCTTGTTAGCCCCTTTGAGCCTAAAGCCTATTTTATTTGCTAGCACATATGAACACTATTCCAATTCCTAAGCCTTTTTGTCCAAATTTGAGTGGAGAATAGGAAAGTGTGAATGTGAAAGGATCGAATTGAGTTGAAAAAGGAAAAGGTTGTTTGTTGAGTGAATATGAGAAGAAGGTGTGATGAAGTTATGATAAGTGGGAAAAAGAAAAAAAGTTGAGAATGAGCAAAAAAAAAAAAAAATGAGTTAATGTGTTTGTGCGAAAAAGAAAAAAAAAGTGAAGTGATTGAAAAAAAAAGTGAAAGAGTGAGAAAGGAAAAAAAATGAAGTGTTGAGAGAATTGGAATTGAAAGTATGTTGATTGAATATGTTTGAAGTAGTCTGTTCCGAATCTCGAAGTACCGAAGTCTGATTTTCTATTCTCCATTCACTTGAGTCACTTTACCATATTGATTCCCACCTGTCCAAAGAGCCTACATTACAACCTTGAGAAAAGTCCTTTTTGATTCGGCATTGATTTCTAGAGTATGGTCGGAGTTAAGAGTGCTTACAAGCCTATGGCTGCCAATTTGAGTGATTGATTGTTTGAGTGAGTCCCTTGACCATTGATATACACTTGTGAGGGAGCGAAACACATCGTTGAGTGCACATCCATGCTTGATCTTGGTGTTTCTTGTTATTGTTGCATGAGTATGATGAAGGAAAGTGAGTGAGTATACGTGTGATTGATCTTTGAAGCTCGAGTTCATTTGCTTGCATGATTGATTCTTTAACTCATTCCTAACAATTTCACTTGACTTGTTATTTCGTTGCTTGAGGACAAGCAACATGGTAAGTTTGGGGGGGTTGATTAAGCGTGAAATTGTCATGATTCGTCACTCGAAATATCCTAATTTTGGCCGATTTTGTCGAGTATTTGAAGTCAATTGAGCATTATTTTTATACATTGATGAATTTGTCTCTTTAATGCTCGTAGGTGAATCGAGGGTGAAGAACGGAGTTCGTAGGACTTTGAATCGACTCAAACGGATGCACGGATGAGAAGATATCGAAGGAATACGATTTGTATTAGTGTTGAAGAAGAAAAGTACTACTTGGTGAAAGTTTGGGAGCATTCGAGTAAACCACTCGAGCACTAGCGCTCGAGCACGTTGCTCGAGTGCCCAAAACATACAGAAAAGTTCGAGCGCTCGAGCAGCTCGAGCGCCACCGCTCGAGCGTGTAGCTCGAGCGCCCTAAAACTTGCAGAAGAATTCCACCATTCGAGCAGCTCGAGCGCGAGCGCTCGAGCACTTGTATCATTCGAGCTCCATGCTCGAGCGCGACCGCTCGAGCAGGCCTGCTCGAGCACCTTCATGTTTCGCGTTTTAAAAGGCGTTTTTCGGCCCACGAGTTCACGATTCGGCCCGTTACATATATATATTCGTCTCAAGCACGGTTTTGAACAGGACCAGACATCACTTGATAGATTTAGACTTTTAGAGTTCGTTTTTGGAGAGGAAAGAGAGAAGCAAGTTTGAAGTTTACGTTTTTGAGGTTTTCATTACGAATTCATATTAAGATCTTACTTTTGAGTTTCTTTTCTTTATATTTTTGTTCTTGAACACGATTAGACTTCTTTTCTTGAGTTAATTTCAGTTTATTCTTTATTTCGTTAAACCCTAGTTTATGTTTGATCTCTTCTTCGTCTTAATTATCATGTTCATGTTCGTTACTTATTTAATTGCTACTATTTACGTAAAACCTATGTCTAGCTAAAACCCTTGCATGCTTGGGGTAGGATGAACTCGTAGAAGTAGGTTGTGGGTACGTAATTAGGGTAACTTGTGACGTTAGGTTTTAATTCTCTTGATTAATGAATTCTTAAAATTAATCTTAACTTGACTTTTGAATTTCGTTCGAAAAGTGTTAGAGAGAGGACGACCGTATCACTCTTTAACGACAAGTGGACTTAACTAGAGGGTTTAGAAAGGGTTAATTCATCTACCAGTTTAGCGAAGGAGGTCGACCGCATCACCTTAGTTAAATTAGGGTCTCATTAATTAAGCACAATCTATTAACTTGTTAGTGGATTAGTGAAGTCGAGTATTAGGGTAAAGTATTAGGGTTTAGAATCTTGAGCTTTCACCTTGCATTCTTTTACTTAGGTTATTTCTTGCGCGTCACAGTTATTTTGATTATGTACCTGCTTCGTTAGTATACGTAGGGATTCCTATCCTAAGTATCACCATCTCTTATTTGAAAACACACCTTAGTTTATTCGTTTCTTTCATTCTTTAGTATAATTAGTTTATTTTAATCTTTTTATTAATCTTTAAAAAAACCCAAAAATATTACACTCATATTAGCTACGACGCGTAGATCTTCAGGGATCTGTTCGCATACACTCCATCTCGTGGGTTCGATATACTTGGTCATTATACTTACTCATACTACAGTGAACCCGTCCGCTTGCGGGGAAGCGACTAGTAGAAGTTTGTATATATCGCCTCAAGTCACCTCGCGAGGCGGCGACCGATTGGGGGACGAGCAGCGGCGCTGCTCGGCAGGAGAGGTAGCGTCACGATGGCTTCTGGAAGGGGCGACGGCAGCCGGCGACGAGATTGGAGGCAGTGGTGATCGGTGGCGAAGACGGCTGTGTTTTTTCCGAAACAAGGGCGAACGGCGGCGAAGTTTGGCAAGATACGGCGACTTTAATTGAGGCTGGGGAAGTGCGGCGCTTGCCCGATTGATGGAGGAGGGAGGCGTCACGAGGGCTGTGCGGCGGTGCTTGGTCGCCGGGAAGAGAAGGTGTGAGGCGGTGGTAGTTGTTTGTAGGGAGAGAGATGGATGCGTTTTCTGTGATTTGAGGAGAGAGAGAGATGAGATCAAAATTGGGTTGAGAGAGAGGAAATGAAATCTGGTTTGAAAGAAAACCCGTCTGCGGTTTTGGGAAATGGTTGGTTTTATAAACAAATATCTTTAATTAATTAATTAATTAAAAAAGGAAATAATTATATGGCTGAGATTAATTCTCAATTTAATTTAATTCAAAAAGGAAAGGTAAATTATGTGGTTAGAGATTATTCTCTTATTTCTTGATATTTTCGTTCCCAATTGATATGGTTTAAGTATCATTTGGTTCACGAGTTTAATCCCTATTTAATAATTAATACAGTTTTAAGATTCAAATAATATTTTATTGCATTTGAATTTTATTAATATATTTTTATCAATAAATTATACGGATCGAAATTCTTAATTTAAACTTTGAATATTTAATTTCTCGTAGTCCTTTATTCGTTTGAAAGATTCGGTTCCTTTCTTCGAATTTAGGAATTTATAATAGGGTATATATTTAAATCACACAATAGCACACAAAAATAATAAAATTAAAAGAAACAAAGATAATAATATAAAATAAGATTTCTAGGAATATAAAAGGTATAAAATGGGACGGGGTATTACAAGTATAAAATAATTTTTGAACATTGATATAAGTATTTGAAAATTCTAGCAAATTCAGATTCAAATTTAAGAACAATTCTTTCATTATTAATTTGAGAATTACATATAAAAGATTCCAAAAATACTACATATACAAAATTAGGCACAAACATCCCAGAAATTTATGAACATACTACGAAAAAAGATGTGCACAGGCGCACAAAAATTATGAACAAATGCCGGTAAATTGTGAACAGAAGGCGTTTTCGCATTTTTCTCCCAGAAACTTTCAATTCCTTTCATATTTTGATACCTGAAATCAACAACAACAAAAATTATAGAGCAATTGAAGAGAAAAATCCATCAACAAAACTTCACGATCAACCTTCAAAACTCAATTAATACCCCACCCTCCATTACACACTACCAACAAAGAACCAGTGATACTCTGCATTCCTAATACAACAAAGAACCAAAATACAACTACATCATCCATCAAAATAATTCCTCTACTAAAAATTATATCAACATTACACCAATTGTATATTGAGCCATGTATTTATACTCCTAGTTTTGATTAGATACACCACATGAAATAGACCACGCAATCATTCTTATACAGAAAAAATACCCTTAATGTTGTTTACACCAAAATGAATAAAATAATGTTATTGAAACTTCTCCGTACATAAGGAAGATAAGTCTCTGTATTTAAATATTTTTCATTCATATGAAATACAACTTATCGGTGATTATTTATTCTAATATTTTTCAACTCCGTGTTGAGTAAGTTACATAGAAAAGCCTCATGTAAAAACAGTTTGTCATAATTTAATTTGTTATTTGGTAATTAAATTCTATTAACCCTTTTTGACAATTTTTTGTTTGACAACATTTTAGTATGGAAATTCCTTAATTATTTAAAATAGTTGTATGTAATTCATATTTTTTAAGTGTTTTTTAATAAATAAATTTTCATAATGTCTTACTAATGCAGTGCACATGGGCGTATCCTTTCATGGCATTGGAGGGGCTTAACACCCACCACCCCCCTCCCCAAGTTTTTATAAAATTCCTACTATTATGCAATTTGTAGATGTATTTTTATTAGTTTAGCGATAATCTTCACAAATCCCCTATTATAATAATAGGGGTATTCTATGTTTATGTGTCGTCTTTAGATTATTTTCGCTTACGTGTCATCTTGTGGTCAGTTTCGTTTAGGTGGCATAATTGTGGAAGCTATACATGTTAATTCTTGAATCTTATGTGTCATATATGTGACATGAATCTTATATGTCATGTCATCTATGTGGTTTTATATAATAAGGAGTCTAATAAAAAATGTATCCATATGGATTAGAAGCCAACACATCATGAGTAATGTTTAATATGTTTAACGATTAAACTATGCTATGAATCTCTATAAAGTTAGAATTTAATTGTATTAATTTGAGTTTATAAAAGTATATTATAAATTACACTGTAACTGTGCCAATTATATTTTATTTTACTATATTTGAGGATATCATGATATAATTAAAAAAATCTTGACGTGTTGATAATTCAAACTAGTAACTTATGTATGTTTAAATCTATATATTATAACAAAATTGATTAATTAATTTTTTTTCTAATTATGTGAAATTTTAATGTTAAATTGAATTATTCTTATTGTCTCACTGTATTATTCTAAATTATTAATCATTTTTTAATTCTATCTATCTTAAATTTTTAAATTTAATTGATAAATTTTATTGTCTAGAAAACACGAAAAACCAAAATTATAGTTGAATATATTCATCATCCAATATAATTATATTATTTTACGGTAAATAAATTTATTTAAGTATATATAATACATATATAATTTATTTTTAGGGGAAATTGCATAAATGGTCCCATAAGAATTGGTCCTCATGAATTTGGTCCTATTTTAAGCGCAAATAGTCCCATACGATTTTTCGTCAAAATATAACAGATTAATGAGCACGAGGCCCACACGCGCATTAGTTTTCTGCCAAAAACTCGCGCGTATAATTCCCAACTTAAAAATAATTAATTTCCAACATCTTAAAACTCTAAGAACTAAAGTTGCAGAATCGCCTCCATACTTGCATTTTACCTTGAAATGATTGTTAATAGCAAAAGCTGGCCCATTTTCCTCCAAAAATCAAATTGAAAAGGTTTTTCCACCCAGTATTCCATAGAAAACAGTAAAATATTTAACGGATGAGACCTTTTCTGATAAAAATGGGACCAAAAAAGAACATGGGGCCAAATCTGTCAAGTACAAATTCTCATGGGACCATCCTTGCGATTTACCCTTTATTTTTATGAAAATCCCGCGTAATACGCGTGTTCTAATCTAGTTATTTGTGTAAAAGTTGGTAGGGCAAATAGCACATCTTTGGCCGTTTTATTTCTGGAGATATATGGTAAAATTCACCAACTCGTGTTTTCTGCAAATGTAGGGTATAATAGTGTAAATTGGTTTTGAAAGATTTTGTTTTTTCACATATCGTATTCTTAAATTACCTTATGTTTATTTAATTTGGATACACTTTAAATCCATTAGAATCCATTTTTAGATCACATTTTTGATCGAATTCGATTGCGTGATAAAATTAATCGGAATAATGTGAAATAATCTTACTAAGCCTTGTCAATATCCAAACTCCAAAGTCTATATATGCAATAATTTTTTTGGCAAAACTTGTGCTAGGCAATCGCATGATAAGATAGTTCACAAATTAGAAAAAATTAAATTTCATTTATTCAAAATGTTATTCATAAATATAATTCCATCCCACCGTAAGAAAATCACACTCAAAACCACTCCTAAGTAAAACATCAAGATGACCATTATTTAGATAAGCAAACGTCTTAAACAACAATTGGCTCGAGAGGCGAGTAAAGTGTTTTTTGTTTGTAGATTGTGCATAAAATTTCACTACCTTAATTATATTAAGACTGTACAAACATATTTTATATCTCTCTGTTTAAACAGAGTACGTCCAGTAGATTCTTTGCAAGAAAAATGTAGAGAGTGTAAGGAAAAATTGGATCAATCTACCGCTACATGATAAATTTATTATTTCAAATAATTATCTATTATATTTGTTAAATGAGTAAATAATGATGTAATGTGATAATAAATTATTCTTTTCTTATACTCAATGAACAATAAAATTGTAAAATTTATGATTGGTCATGAAAAAATTTTTATTCTAAAATTAAATTCTTTTAAAATAAGAATTTTGAAGTATTAACAAATAAGGCAAAAACTTGTATGAATTCGTCTTTTGAAATGAGACAACAAAAATTAACATCCAACCCTACTAAAGTGTTAATGAGTCAATGTCCTAGTTATATCAGTTCTTATTGTCTCATGCTATGAGACGATCTCATACCATACCTACTCAAAAATCTATAACCATAATATGAACTTGTAATGGCTTCGTTTAAAATGGCGAAAATAAACACACTTGATTCACTTTAACATACATCAATCGCTAGTTTCCAAAGATATGATTGCATGGTGTGAGAAACTGAATTTTTCAAAGTAGTGGGTGCTTATATAAGAGAACAATGAGTACATGTATAGTGAAATTGGTTCGTATAAGAATAATTGAAGGGTATTAATTTTTTCACTAAAGATTATTAATTGTTTACGATGAAAAATATTAGTTGTTTTTAATGAAGAGTCACTGAATAACTAATACTCTTCAATAATTCATGCACAAACCATTTTCACTATATACTTTGTCGAGAACAAGTTACAATAAGTACCAAAAATTTGCAGAAAACATGAGTTCAAAACAGCCTAAAGTACACTATTTTGCCTACCAATTTTTACGCAAATGATCTGATACCTTAAACAAGAGTGGTGCCTAGATGATTATCACAATGAAGTTGTTGAGGAAACAAGTCGAAACTTAGGCTCTGGCCCGGCTCCATCTCAACCGGAAGTGAATTTTCTTTGGCAAAGGTCCTCTCTCTTCAAAAAATTGGACATCTACTTCCTCGAGCTCAGGGTTCATCATCAAGCAAGTTTCCGTTAGTCCCTCTAAATTTCTCTCGCGAAGAATCTCCACGAAATCATTCTTCACTATCTCAAACTCATTTTCCAAGTTTAGAGTAATGAACTTAGGGCAACAACTCCAAAGTAAACATTCTAGAACCGTAAAACCAACCGAAGGTGGTGCATATATCGTCAAATTCTCAACTGGAGTTTCAGGTAAACCTTCGCCGCAATATATCCCCACTCTTCGCCGCAATAGACCAAAAACCAAGGGAAAGAGAAATTTTTGACAAGCTTAAACATGTTAACAATTTTTTCAGCTCGAGGAACCAAGCAATACTACGAGAACCACTTGGTAAAATAGATATATCAGATTCCCATTCCCTAGAAGTGGTTTTAAGGGACAATGAAGGCCAGCTTGAACCTGAAAATTTAAACTTACGAATGCTAGGAACATCAAAATCGGCAATAAATTCTTGAAATTCTTCCTTAAAGCATATGCACTCTAGTGAAGGACTAGAAAGTTGTATTCCTTTGTATTCGTAACCCAAGCAATGTACAATGCTCAAATCCTTCAAGCAAGGAAAATTAGCGGACAGGTTACTGAAAAACAAGGTGTCAACCTCCACATGACCCAAAAACAAAGATTTCAGATTGCTGGATCTCACTCCATAAGTAGAAAAATAATAATCCTGGATAGTAACAAAGTTCAATGTTAATTTTTGGACGCTCGAAATTAGATTGCAAATTATAGCATCTTGTAGAGATATCACTACAAAAAAAAAATATTGCCTACCGAAATTGCAAATACAGAAAAATTTGTAGCGGAGATTAACTACGAATTGCCTACAAAAATTTCTAATTGTATAGGCATCTTCCTTCCCCGCCTACTTACGGAAATTCTGTAGGCAAATTGGTAAAATTTTGTAGGCAAATGACTTGTAAGTAATTATACGTGGGGATTTTATTTCGTAGGCAAATTGTTTTTAGGTTGAGAAATGTAGAAGCTTTTATAATTAGAAAATTTCATAGGCAAATCGTAGGCAATTCTTACTACGAAACTTTTTTTGTTGGAAAATTTTTTTAGCCAATTCTAATTTTGTAGGCAATATTTTTTTTTAGTGTATACTGATTAAAGTGTGGGATTTAAGTGCAACATACCTTGCTTCTATCTTGCGCATAATATAATCTAAGAAGGATTTCATATCCAAGCACCTCACGTGGTAAAGCGCTATATTCAAAATTGAAATCTAGCACACCCATTTTGATTGCTTTCACGAATAATTCTTGAGCGAGATTGGAATCATGCCAGTATTTCACCCATAACCTGAAACTCTCAATCTTAAGGTTGGAGGCTTCGTACCTTTGCATAGTCTTCTTTGCATATTCCCAAAACTGTTGATCTTCTCCAATTCCAAAGTGACGTTGATCGAATTCTAGGTTGGGGCGCGTGGACCACGCGCTGTACCAGGATTTGGAGAGCATTGAAGTTTGGGCAGATTGTTTAGCATCAAGAAAGGATTGTATGTATTGAATCAACAGTTCGGGTAGCGGAAACCCAGTGGCGTCGATCCCCCATCTCAAAACACTAGAATCAAATTTGAAAGGGGTTTGTGGAGTATATAACTTGGAAACGGAATTCGTCGAGCAATGGGCTTAAAATTATATGTTGGTGGGTCAATTTATGGGGCTTAAAATGAATATGCTTTTCAATTGTTTATCCAAATAATTGTCAAATAATTATACAACGAGATTTTATATGTAAACTTTTATCAATAAATTTTTTAAATTCTTTCGGTATGCTTTCTTCCTATCAAATAGTCAATGAACAATAAAAAATGCAAAATTTGTAATTCATCATAAAAGAATCTTTCTTTAACCATATCCTAAAAAAAAATCTTTTTTTAACCATATCATTCACTAAATTGTAGGCTTGACCCAAAAAAACGTGGCTCTATAAGTTACGGGAGTTAATGTGCTACAGAATTGGCATTTTCATAAAATAATTACACCCTCCGTTCAATTTTATCTCCAGGTATATATGTATACTCTATTTTTCAGCATGCATCTGAGGGGGCAGGGACTTCCTTCTTTCCATATGTAGGCCGGTGATAGGAGGCACTGCCTTAAGGCGATAGAGGACAGTTGCTTATGTATTAGTGGATCGTAGGTGGTAGGCACAGACAGCTTGGCTAATACGTACTCCTGCTACAACAGATCATGATAAGTCTATTTCACAGCATCATCCTCCCGCACAGATTTCGATGGTCCCTGCTCTTCGGCACCAGCAAAGAGGTAAGAAAATTCCTCCAAAAATTCGAAAGAAATTAGAAAAAAAAGAGTGGAATGCTTTTGTTGCTGATCTTAAGGAGTATGATTGTGAAACTAAAGCCGCTAAAATTCTGGAATTCGGGAAAAAGGTGGGATTCGTTGATTCAAGTTCAGATGATGGCGTTCTCAAAGCCATTGCTGAAGTTGAATCAAAATCCTGATTTGCCTTTGCATCTTTGTTGGGTGAGTATTTATTTTTTGAATGCGGATCCTCAGTTACAATGTTAGGGGTTTGGGCAGCAGTGTCAAGCGAAATGATATTAAGGAGATTATCACCAAGCATAAAATTGAAGTCTGCTTCATTCAGGAAACGAAATTGGAAAAAATTGATGATGCTGTGTGTAGAGGTATTTGGGGCACTAAAAAATCCGGTTGGGTTTCTAGGCCTGCGGTGGGAAGGTCTGGTGGAATCGCTACATTTTGGGATGCAGATTCCTTACAATGTTCCAGCTCCTTGCATGCGAATGGTCTTCTTGTGGTTAATGCTGTCCGATCCAGTGACTTAGCTGACTTATGTCTTATCAATGTTTACTCGCCTTGTTTTTTTCGTGAGAAAAAAGATCTTTGGGGAATGATTGAATTGGTCATTGAGCAGAATAGAGATAAACTTATCTGTCTAGCAGGGGATTTCAATGCTGTTAGAGAGCCTTCTGAAAGAGTTGGAAGAAGTGAAAGCACAAACATAAGAGAAATGGCCGAATTTGATAAATTCATCAAAACCTCGAACCTTTTCGATCTCCCTCTATCTGGAAGAAATTTCACTTGGTACAAACCTGATGGAACGCGCAAGAGCAAACTAGATAAAGTTTTGCTGAATGAGGAATGGCTTTCTGTTCATAGTGAAGTTCGACTATTGGGCCTTCCAAGATCTGTCTCCGACCACTGCCCGATCATCCTTGAGGATGGTGTGTTGGACTGGGGCCCAAAGCCCTTTCGATTCTTTAATGCTTGGCTCCGACACCCATCCTTCAATCAGGGGCGTATCCTTGTAGGAGGGTGCAGGGGCTCCCAAAAGATTTTTTTTTTTACTATTATATATGGCATAATTATTTTTATATTTAATTTTACTATTATTTTTCTTTGTTTTAATTATAATATGTTATGTTAGAAAGTAGAAACCAGAATCGTCCTATTAGAAGGCCTATATTTATTTAATTCATCTTCAATTTCAGCCCAATTGCCCAAAGTCCATCTTCCTTTTATTTTGCAGCCCAGCCCAAATTAATTCCTTTTAATTTTGCAGCCCAAAGCCCATCTTAATTCCTTTTAATTTTGCAGCCCATATTACCATATATACAATACTTGTCATCAAGAAAGAAAGAAACAGAAGAGTCCCGCAGAAGGCAGAAGCTAAGCTAGCAGCAGTAGGCGCACATTCAAATTTCTACCTCTCTCAAAAATTCGACCAGTACAACTCAAATTTGTATGAACATTTTCTATTCGCTCGTGTTATTAAATGGTGTCTAACATCTCCTTATTTTGTAATGTTGAATATTGAGTATGAAATGTGTTGGATTTAAAAAAAAATAAAAAATTACTCAGCCCCCCCATGAAAAATAGGCTAGCTCTGCCCCTGCCTTCAATGATTTCATCACTTCCTCATGGCATAATTTGCAAATTGAGGGTTGGAGTTGTTTCGTTATAAAGGAAAAATTCAAAATTCTCAAGGCTGGTATTCGTGATTGGAACAAGGAGGTATTTGGGAACCTTGATACAAAGATTGAAAAAAACAAGAGAGAACTCTTAAATTTCGATTTGGTAGATGACACTTTTGGCTTGGAGGATGATGAAATTAGTAAAAGGAGATCCATTATGCATGATATTTTTCAAGATTGTCATCTTAGGCAGAGCATCTTGTGGCAGAAATCTAGAGCCCAATGGATTATGGAGGGAGATGCAAATACCAGTTTTTTTCACAGATATTTGAACATCAGAAGAAGAGCGAATGATCTTGCCCAAATCAACATCAATGGTACCTGGTTTTCTTCTGTTTCTAGCACAAAAGATGCAATTTTCTCTTATTTTCAGAACCATTTTAAGCCCAGAAGTACGGCCCGGCCTGCTTTGGATCTTAACTTTGCAAGGAAAAAAGTCAGCCTTGAAGATAATCGCATGTTAGTTAGTCCATTCGCTGATGAAGAAATAAGAGATGCAGTATGGAGTTGTGATTCCTCGAAAAGCCCTGGCCCGGACGGGTTCTCCTTTGCTTTCATCAAAGAGTATTGGCATCTTTTGCAGGCTGATTTTCGCAAGCTCTTCACCGAATTCCATGAGAACGGAAAATTCGTGAGAGGGTTTAATCCCTCCTTCATCACTCTTGTCCCGAAAAAACAGAATGCCTCTAAAATTGGGGACTATAGACCTATCTCTATGATTAATGGTGCATACAAGATTGTGGCCAAGGTCCTCGCTCGGAGACTCAGCAAGGTCGTGGGAAGTATTATTTCGGAGAACCAAACAACTTTTATCCAAGGAAACAAATTCTTGATGGAGTCCTAGTGCTAAATAAAATTATTGATGAGGCAAAGAAATCTAGTGATGAGAGGATCCTATTCAAGATCGACTTTGCCAAGGCTTTCGATTCTGTGGATTGGGCATTTCTTGATATTATGATGGAGAGGCTGGGGTTCAACCCCAGATGGCGGGGTTGGATTATGGAGTGTGTTTCTACAGCTTCCGCTTCGGTTCTTGTTAATGGAAGCCCTACAAAAGAATTCAAGCTTGAACGTGGTTTGAGACCGGGCGATCCACTTTCACCTCTTCCGTTTCTTATTGCTGCAGAAGCCTTGAGCACAATGCTTTCAAAGGCCACTGAGAGTGGTCTTTTTGACGCTGTTTCTATTGGGCGTGAAAACATTCAGGTGTCACACCTTCAATATGCAGATGACACTATTCTAATTGGACAAGCTTCTGTTAAGAACATATGGGCTCTAAAATGTCTTCTGGTCAATTTTGAAGTGCTTTCAGGTCTTCAAGTTAATTATTCAAAGTGTAGTCTTTTTGGTGTTAATGTGGATGGTGATATTTTGAAGGAAATGGCGTTGGTTCTTGGTTATGAGGTTGGAAAGCTTCCAATGACTTATTTGGGAATTCAGATTGGCATTAATCAAAGAAACTCCATTGCTTGGTTGGGGGTAATTCAAAAGATGAGAAACAAGTTGCAGGCTTGGGGAAATAGAAAATTATCATTTGGCGGAAGGATTACTCTGCTCAATTCAGTCTTAACTTCGCTACCTATTTATTATTTGTCCTTTTACCGTTTACCTAAAAAAACCTTGAGAGAGCTCACGAAACTGCAACGAGATTTCCTTTGGGGGGAGGTGTGTGTGAAAATAAAACTCCATGGGTTTCTTGGAGTGATGTTTGTAAGCCAAAAATTCTTGGCGGACTCGGTGTAAAAAATCTTGATTTATTTAACAAGTCCCTTCTTGGTAAGTGGGCTTGGAGGATTCGAGTTGAACCCGAGTCTCTTTGGGTAAGGATTCTCGTTTCCAAGTATGGGGTGTCTTCAAACTCTTATTTTTGGGAAAGGGGGAATAATAGAAATTGTGTTTCGGGATGGTCACTGAGTTATTTTTTTCGGAAAATCAATCTTCTTAGTTTAGATCTAGTCTAGTCAAGAAATTGGGGTGTGGTTCATCTACTAGTTTTTGGAAGGATATTTGGGTTGGGGATTCACGTTTGCTGTCTTTATTTCCTAGACTTTTTTTTCTCTATATTAATAAAGATAGTAAGGTTGGGGACTTGGGAATGTGGGTGAATGGTGTTTGGGTATGGAAATTTGATTGGAGGCGTTCTCCTTTTTCATGGGAACAGGAGTTAGTGGATAACTTGCTTTCTTTGTTAAGTTGCGTAAAATTGCATTAAAGGGTAAATGATTCTTGGAGTTGGAAGATCACAAGTGATGGCGCATACTCAACTGCAAGTGCCTATTCAGTACAAGTGTCGCTCATTCCTGCATGCGCTACATTAGATGAAATTACCTATGGTGCATTTCCAAAAATCTGGAATGCGTCTGTCCCGTCTAAAATGTCGAGCTTAGCTTGGAAGATCCTGAGGGAGAGACTTCCCACACGTGATGGATTTAAAAGGAGGAAAATTTTGGGTGCTGAAGAAGATACTAGTTGTGTTCTTTGTGGAACGGCTAAAGAGAGTACCCGTCATCTTTTCTTCGAGTGCTTCTTCTCGTTTCAAATATGGTCCTGCTGCTACAGTTGACTGAACTGCCCCTCTGCGTTTCCTAACAACCCTGATGCACATTTCTTACAGTTTAGGAATGTGTTTGGTCGTCGACAGAAGAAGAACACCTTAGAATGCCTATGGATCTGTGTCCTTTGGTTTATTTGGAAAGAAAGGAACTCAAGAATATTTGAGAATGAAGAGATAAGTTGGGAGAAAGTGTTCGAGAAAATAAGAATAAAAACCTGGTGCCTTCTTTCGCTTAAGAATAGGAGCCTTCATAATTTTTCATTTCATGATTGGAGCCATAATCCTAGATTATGTTGTTTGTTATAGTGTTGTGGAATGTTTGAGCCTTGTGTTATCCTCTTTTCTTTAGGATTGTAAGCTTGACATTTGAGTACTTCTGGTACTCCTTTAATAATATTCTCTTTTTCCGACCACAAAAAAAAAATCATATCCAGCATAAGACAACTAGATTTAACTCAATTTACTAAGTATGGAGGTATACAGGTGGAATTACTTACATAGAGATCTTATTTAGAACACATGCTAGCTCTAACGCCCCTGCCCCATCACTAAACATTGGCTTATTTTGCTCCTGCAGGCGTTGTAGAAGATTGAAAGGCCAAGGAAGAAGAGAAGAGTGGATGATGTTTTCTCGGGAAAGAAGGACCCTCATGATAAAGTTGCAAACTGAAGAGGGAAAGCCCCAATCAGGACCTTGAAGACCGAAACTAAGCCCTTTTCCTTTTAGTAAACATGACTAACTTTATTGGATAGATCAAAATGGAAAATAGGACTAGTAAAATTTGATGGATGGTGTATAATTTTTCAAAGACTGAGTCTCTTGTGCACCAAGTGCATGGTGCAACTAGGCACAAGAATAACCCATTTTTTCATATGGTTCGCACTATGTAATACATATGTATAGCATAATTTTGAGCCATGTATCAAACTTTACCTAGTGGTGCAGCGGCATGTGTCATATATTACTATATCATGTGTTTTAGGGAAAAGGGTCAAATAGACCCCTCAATTTAGGGCCCGCTTGGTTAGAGGTATTGATTATAGGGTAATGGGAATGATTCCATTAGTAGTGCTTGATACTATCACTACATGGCAATAAAATTGAAAATGAGTTATAATTTACCTATCAAATGGCTCCTCATTCATTACCCTCTATTTTAATGACTCATCAATCACTTTAATTTTCATTACCCTATAATCATCACCCCCAACCAAGCGGGCCTTTATATGTGAGGATCAAATAAACCCTTCAACTATTTACACTACAAGAAAATTAGCTTAAAATGACATTTAATTGTGCATTGATAGATTATCTATAACTACATTTGACCTATTCCCACACTTATGGCTAATGTCCTGTAAACTAATGTAGCAATAGATACAAGGCTATCACTACACTTATCAATGTACTAAAAGGTGACCAATAACTACATATATTTTTACAATCATTATTTTTATGACACAAGGAAGTGTCGCAACACACACATTTTTAAATAATTTATTGCTTTCATAAACTCTTTTTTTTTTATATTATTATGAAAACTAATTGTTGACCTAACAAATACAATAGTTGCACAATTAATAATATTAGTAATATATATAAAATTGGGTAAATTAGTAATTATTTCTATTTTCTTCCTAAAAAATAATTGAATCAATAGAAATATATATTAAAGATTAATGTGAGCTATGTGTACACGCACTGTCTTACATTCAAAAACTAAGAGAAAATTCTCAATTCCCAATAACATCGAATTTCATAAAAATACATTATCCCATCATTCTAATATTCACAGAAGACGCCTTTACAAAAACTTTAAGATTACTTGCTCTGGGATAACATATAATCATGTCCAAGCACTGCCTCAAGTAGTGCAACACACAATGCATGGTTCTTGGAAATAAAACTTCAATCTTGGCCTTTCGCTTTCCATTACCTCAAAAAATTGGCAGCTTTGAAAATTTACTAAGCTATCATTTTCAACAGTGACTTTTTCAGGGACTTGAACCTGAAATAATTATTACACAACTTTAGTTTTCACTGTTATTCAATAGAGATAAGGAAGCAACTATATGAAGAAATAATATACACACTTGGATAACATACAATTAATGGACTTCATTTGGAATGCTACCACAAACGTCTATGATAGAATTATAACAATAACAGGTGATATTTTACTGAGTAGATAAATTTTATACACTAAGATAATCATTAAAACATTCTACTATCTCAAGAGCTAAAGACAATAAATTCAGGTTTTAATTAATGTAACTAAATTACAAGAATAAGGACATAGTGAGATAAGACTTTATGCATCAAGTTCAAGCCATTGTTATCCAGCCTAAAGACATCTCTAAAGAGAGGACCCTATAAAATTGAAAAATCATGAAAAATGTAAGCAAGAGATTAAAAGAAGTTTTACATGTCTCATCAAGGACAATCAGGCCAATATATCTGCTATCAAATATAAAATTCTTACATATCATATACCAGACAAGACCCTTACCAAGAGGCGAAGTTGGGAAAATCATAAGTATCAACAAGCAAGTTATAGGACTTAATATGCCAAAATGTGAATCGTTTTATTGGAATTTGGAACTAGCAAGTTACATGATTTATTATACAAACAAGTTGTCATATCACCATCTCAACAAAACTATTTCGATAATCAAAAGACATTGTGCTTCTTCTCACAACCAAATAACTACTGGAGTAATTAAAGATCCTAAACTAGAAGACTCTCAATAGGAAAACTAAAAACACATGGAAAGATCATTACCACAATATAAGCATCGGAAAATTGTGACCTGGGAAAATCGTCAAATCTGTTCTGCTTTAATCAGATCAAGTTGCCCAATTTGGAATGACTCCACTAAAAGAAGCTTGAACGCAGCTATGTAACCTCAACTAAAGCAAGAACCTTTATCCTACAACACAATAAAATAGATTGAAACCCCATCATATATTTAGAAAAACATCATTTAATTTATAGAACATGTAACCTGGAAGACAATAGAAAGAATCATAGAAATTGTATATAATAAATTAAATAAAGAGGAAATGATAAATCAACAATCTTCATCAACTGTTCAACAGGATTTCTGGAAAATTTGCACTTTCTCCTACACAAAAACTAAAATTTTAGAGCGGATGTCAATAAAACTCGTCTGAAATGCTGAAAATCCTATGACAGGAGCAAATACAAAGAAAAATACCTTATACTCCAGCAATCACTCTACGAAAATAAGAATTTGTTTCTGAAATATCAAATAAGATGTAAAAGATTAATACTTAGTCATAAGAAGTAGCATGAAAGTTGTTCATTTGATTGAAATGATCACAAGTAGAACCTGGGTTTCCATCTCCATTCATGTGATTAGCAAATGGTATTCATGGTCAGCAATAGAAGACCAAATAAAATAAAATCAAAATAAAATGTATTTATGATTATTCAAAAGTCATCCGAAAATGTAATCCCTAAAAAAAAGATTAGAATGTAAAGCAGGAAGGAAATGAGAGGCATTATTTAATTTTTTAATACAAATAACATTAAAGCTCTTAGCTCTCCGAGGACAAAAGAAGTCTTCATCAATCAAAACAAACCACCAAAAATATCAAGTAATTGGCATTGAATAGAAAACAGACAAATTACAAGATAACACCCACAAAAATATACAAATTCACAATGCTGGGAAATATAATATTGATAGATTTCCATGTCCTAATTAAACTAATCCGCTGTGGTTATAAGGGTGAAAACCAAAAAAGCTTAAATCATGGATGACGCAAACTATTTCATTTAAGGCCAACTCACATGCATTTCTTTTATTAGAAAATGGAATGAGAAATACTCTCAACCCCAAAACAGATAAGATTCCAATGCTTGGGTATTTGGTATTAGGAATTCATAATAGGTCCTAGAATTTCTCATAAGCATATGTGCAATGAATCTTTGGTAATATACATCCTCATGGTGCCTCAATATTATGGTCATATTAAATACTACAAGTTACAGCTGTAACGCCCCGTTTCCAGAACGCAAGCCCTTGTGGCTTGAAACACTCCGAACTCGGGTTGTCACTTAGTAACCGAAAAGTTGAGCTTAAATTTTTCTTTTTAAAATAAAGGATAAATGTATATGAAATATTTTTGCAGCGGAAGATAACGAATAAACATAACATATATAAAACAAGTCTTTATTATAATACAGTGTGTTGTAGATAGGAGTATAAGGTGCATACAATATTCATCGAGTAATCTTTAAAGTGTTTGTTACTCGGCATCATAATAATAAAATAAAAGCATTGTCAAGTTTAGCTAAGCATAATTAAGTAGGTTTATATATATATATATATAGCATCATATTATATTGGGAAACTCGGTGTCATTACTGCAGCTCCAACCCCTCTTCTTCATAACCTGAAAAGAATTGATTTTGGGGTGTGAGATAAAAAAATCTCAGTGGATAACCTGTACGCTCTTACACAGATTGGCATGATCCTGAAATAGTTGAAATATATTACCCCAACCCGGTTTAAGTATTATTGTTTGGTTTATGTATCTTTTAACATCTTGCTTGTAATTCCGTACTAGAAAACTTACGTTAGTCGTACACTTTGGAGTACGCTAAGGCAGTATTGCCCCCTTGGACGGTTTTATGCTCGTGCTAGACAACTTACGTTAGTCGTACACTTTGGAGTACGCTAAGGCAGTATTGTCCCCTTGGACGAGACTTCTTATAAATCTTATATTAGTGTAACTTGTTCGAGATATATATTTGATTAGTTTGCTTCAGAAATATACCAACAATCCATATAACATTATCGGCTAATACAGATAGTGTCACCCACCTCTTAACTTTTTAAAGAAAAGCTACAAACTTCTTGAATAGTTATCGGACTTAGGACAAGTAAGCATGTCCGAGCTCTGACTTGGGCAGCACTTCACCTAGCACGGTTTTCTTACATCTTTAGTGATCAATCGTTCTTTATTTAATATTCATATAAGTTTCTTTTGGTAACAAGTATTAATTTTATAAGCGTTCTTTCGTTCGGTTAAACTATTAAGGTTTTTAGTTCGCCTTTTAGTCCAAAGTCTTTTTATAAAAACTTTTACTTCTTTCAAAACTTATAAATATAGGCAGCTGATAACGAAGTTTAACAAGTTTAACGAGGGCAATAAACTTTATTCTTTTAATGGTTCTTTAGAGAGTAAATATTATTTTGACGATAAATTACTTATACTTTTATAAGTCTTAGCATGTTTGCAAATAAAACAAGTATTCAATCAAAACACATAATTAGCATGTATGTATTTAAATATGAAAATGACAACATCACACATTTAATTAATCCACAATAATTCATTAGAATAATTTATTCGCAAAAGATCGATTAAACAATTTAACTTAAAAATATTTTGAGATAATTACTAAAGTATGAAGATAATTAACATAATTGTGCATACAAATATGTAACAGCCTACATGATATTGTTTTTGGACTCAAACGGCGTGTTCGAATTAGGTTTTTCCGAAACCTTTCAATTTCAGTCCTTTAACTTTCCTATACTCTAACCATTTCGTTAAAAAAATATTTAAACCCTTTAATAAAACATGGGGACTTCCAGAATATCAGCTAAACATGCATATAGTAAAATTATGTTGTGATTTTTCAAGGAAGATATACCTAAACATGAATCCTATCGAAAATAGTAAAATAAAGCCTAGAAACGTTGCAATTGTTTACAAATATTTAGACACTTCTTAAAATCATAAATTCCGACATGGTAACACATAAATACATATAAAACATGAATATGACCTTTTGCAAAACTTAAAAGATTCTGTAAAAAGTTATATTTTCGTTTTTATGAAACAAGGACAGTGGTTTATTGCATTTTATCTCATTTTCGGACATCCATTTCTCCTAAGATATAAGACCTATAGATACCAATTTTTGTAGGCATAAACTACTCCATTCCAGGTTTAACATCATATTTTTAGTTTAATTTTATCATCGTTATAAGTCGGGGATAAACGGGCTCAAAGTAGCTAAGTCGATCACTTTCGAATCTTTATAAAACAGACTCACAGATTACTCCTGTTTCTGTCAAGTCTAAACAAAAATAGGAAAAACACATTTAGGGAGTTCTAAAAATTGTAAATTTCGTCATGGTGACTCTATTACAAGTTCTCTACAACATCAAATTCTTGCTTCTCGAAAAAGGATTAATTAAACATGTTTTTCAAGGCAAAAAATCACAAGGGTTCATTCTGTATACATGAATTTTAAAAATTGATTTCTCTTAGGGATCAATTCCAAAAATCATCAAATTTTAACAAGATACAGTATACTTCAGTCAGAATATGAATACCAAATTTCATAATTTTCTGTATAGTATAAATATGGGAATTGGGTCCGTGAATAGAGGTATTACAGTTTCAATCGATTCTGGACAGGGCATCTTTAGGATTTTATTTCTCTTTTGATTTAATTCTGATGACCAAGACATTTATACAGTCTGTAGTTTACTATCAATAGGTCATTTAGTAAAAATTTCAATAGGATTTCCATGATTATAAATATAAGATCAGAAATTAACAAATTATTCGTTCACAGAATCGATCAAAAAAATGCATCGATTTTCAATGGTCATATCTCCTTCGTCTTAAGTCAAAACACCACGAATTTTGGATGAATTCTAATTTACTTATATTTAATCAATCACAATTAATGTCATAATTTTCTGAGCAACGAAACATGAAAAACCAAAACAAAGAATTTAGTAATTAAACATATAGGGATGAACACAGGGGTAACCTTTGTAGTTTCCTTCTTAGATGGAGTCTTGGGCGAAATTTCTTGAAGAAAAACAGTTGATTTGAGTCCTAGAATTATGGATGAAGGTTTCTTGCTTTGTATAAGGATTTGAAGGACATTAATGGTGAAAAAAGAAAAGAGTACCGAGAGAGAAAGAGAAGAGGACGATGGAGAGAAATTGAAATATTTCCATGCTTTCCTTTGGTTTCGTACGTTCTTATCCGATGCATACATATATATAGAAGAATGATGAGAGATGGCTGAGAATGAGGTGAAAAAAAAGTTGGACGTGGTTTACTTATTGACCAAGTAAAATAGGTAATTAGTTTAGGATTAATTTTTAAAAGTAATTCTTAGATATTTTAACTATTCACACTATATTTTTATTATCACTCGTATTTACTACACCCATTTCATGTAAACCGTATTATTTAATCACGAAGGAGTCGTATTTTAAAGATACGAAAAATATCATAAATATTGACTATTTTAAACGATCGTATTTATACATCGTATTAATTATTTCATACGTGTTAGTTTTCTCGTATTTATTTTAAGTGTTTCGTTTGGCTATTTTTGGATATCGTAAAATTATTCAGACATGATAAGATTTTCATCGCCGTCATTTATTACTATATTTTTTTAACACGCAAAACTTCTGTTTGAAAAACACTCTTTAATTTTAAGGCCTCGTATTTTCTCCTATCTAGAAAAAGAATATCTTTTAACCTTAAAATTTTATTCTTAAGTGCTAGGAGTGCTCCTGGCTCAGAATGCTCGTCCGTTACCTGAAAGTGAACTTGAAAACATATATTGCTCATAAAAAATACATGAAACATTTAATCACATAATTATTTCTTATAATTTTTTGGGTCAGGGTATTACATCCTACCCCCCTTAAAAAGAATTTCATCCCCGAAATTCACTTACTTAAGATATTGCGGGTATTTTGCTAAGATTTCATCCTCTCTTTCCCAGGTTGTTTCCTCTTTACCATGTCTACTCCATTGTATTAATACCAAAGGTATTTCTCGATCTCTTAAAGTATGTATCTTCCTTCCTAGAATAGTTATTGGCATTTCCTCATAAGTTAGGTCGCGGCTTATTTCTAAGTCCTTGTAACTTATGACATGATCGCGGTCACCCAAGTATTTCCTGATAGACGAAACATGAAAAACGTTGTGTACTTGGGATAGGTCGGGTGGTAGCGCCAAACGGTACCACACTTCCAACTTTATCTAAGATATCAAAGGGTCCAATGTAACGAGGCTTTAACTTTCCTTGCTTTCCGAATCGTACCAATCCTTTCATAGGTGAAACCTTGAGAAAAACATTCTCGCCAACTTCAAAATGTAAATCATTTCTCCGAACATCGGCATAAGATTTTTGATGATCTTGTGCCGTCTTGATCCTTTCCTTAATTTTTGAAACAATTTTCACTGACCTCTCTACAAGTTCAGGTCCTAAAATCTTTCGGACTCCTACTTCATCCCAACAGATAGGTGACCTGCACCTCTTCCATAGAGTGCTTCGAACGGTTCCATTTGTATGGTGGCTTGGTAACTGTTGTTATACGCGAACTCAACTAAAGGAAGGTGTGTCTCCCAACTTCCTTCAAGATCTAACGCGCATGCTCTCAACATGTCCTCCAGGGTCTGAATGGTTCTTTCTGATTGTCCATATGTTTGTGGGTGGTATGCGGTGCTAAAATTCAGATTCGTTCCTAAGGCTTGTTGCAAACTCTTCCAAAATCGCGAAGTGAAACGAGGGTCTCTATCGGAGACTATCGAAACGGGTACTCCATGCAGCTTGACTATCTCTTCTATGTACAACTGTGCAAGCTTGTCCAAAGAATAAGTCATTCGAATAGGAATAAAATGGGCTGTCTTTGTGAGTCTATCCACGACTACCCAGATGGCGTCATGATTCCTTATCAGCTTTGGGAATCCTGTGACAAAATCCATGGTAATGTTTTCCCACTTCCACTCCGGCATTTCCAAAGGGTGTAACAATCCTGATGGGCGTTGGTGATCTGCTTTAACTTGTTGACACATTAAACACCTTTTGACAAAATGAGCTATTGCCCGTTTCATTCCTCTCCACCAAAAATTTTATCTTAGTCCTCGATACATCTTCGTCTCTCCGGGATGCACAGTGTATGGTGTATTGTGTGCTTCTTTGAGGATCTCGCTCCTTAACTCCTCGTCCTTTGGCACACAAATCCTATTCCCGAACATCAAGGTTCCATCATTTGCCACGATAAAATCCTTTATAGTTCCCTTCTCTACTTGCATTCGCATTCCTTCGAGGAATTTATCGCCCTTTTGTGCAACCATGATTCTCTCTTTCAAGGTCGGTTGTAGCGATAGTACATGGATTGTGGCTTCTGCACAACATCTGTTTGAAAATTTTAATCCCATCCGGGAGAAATCTTCAATTAGTGATTTTTGTGTGGTCGGCAAGGCACTGAGTTTCGCACTCTCTTTTCTGCTCAAAGCATCAGCTACCACATTCGCCTTTCCAGGGTGGTAGTGGATGGTGCAGTCGTAATCCTTTACCAATTCCAACCATCTTCTTTGACGCATGTTCAACTCCTTCTGGGTGAAAAAGTACTTCAAGTTCTTGTGGTCCGTGTAGATCTCACACTTCCCTCCATAAAGTTAGTGCCTCCAGATCTTTAGTGCGTGAACCACAACGGCTAACTCCAAATCGTGAGTTGGGTAGTTTTGCTAGTGTGTTTTAAGTTGTCTAGACGCGTATGCAATGACCTTACCATATTTCATAAGGACACATCCTAGTCCAGATAAGGATGCATCAGTGTAAATAACAAATCCCTCCGATCCATCGGGGATAGTTAACACTGGTGAAGAAGTTAATCTCTTCTTTAATTCTTGAAAGCTTTCCTCGCAAGTGGGCGTCGAAATGAACTTCTCAGATTTCTTTGTTAATTGAGTTAAAGCTTTAGCAATTCGTGAAAAGTCTTGTATGAATCTTCTGTAATAGCCTGCTAATCCAAGGAAACTCCGAATTTCGTTGACATTAGTCGGTGTTTTCCAATCGACGATGGCCTCCAACTTCGTCGGGTCCTTTTCAATTCCTTTCCCTGAGATTATGTGTCCTAAAAACATAACTCGATCAATCCAAAATTCACACTTGCTGAATTTGGCATACAACTTTTCACGTTTCATTGTCTCTAAGACTGTTCGGAGATGCTCTTCGTGTTGTTTCTCATCCTTCGAGTACACGAGTATGTCATCGATGAACACGATGACAAATTGGTCCAAGAATGGGTGGAACACTCTATTCATCAAATCCATAACGATTGCTGGCGCATTTGTCACTCCAAAGGGCATCACCGTGAATTCGTAATGTCCATAACGAGTCCTGAAAGCTGTCTTAGGAATATCACTTCCTTTCACTTTCAGTTGGTGATAACCAGACCTCAAATCAATTTTTGAGAACACAGTTGCATTCTTTAATTGATCGAACAAGTCCTCGATTCGGGGAAGGGGGTACTTGTTCTTTATTGTTAACTGGTTTAACCCTCGATAGTCGATACACATTCGAAATGATCCGTCCTTCTTTTTCACGAACAAGACAGGTGCTCCCCAAGGAGACACACTTGGTCTGATGAACTTCTTTTCAACAGGTCTTGTAGTTGCTCCTTCAATTCTTGCAATTCCTTTGGCGCCATTCTGTACGGTGTCTTGGATACCGGTGCCGTACCAGGTATCAAGTCGATTGAAAACTCTACTTGACGGTCGGGAGGTATCCCGGATAGCTCCTCTGGAAATACGTCACGATAGTTCCTCACAATTGGCACGCCAGTTGGTGAATCTTTCTCCTTTGGTTGTGTAGAAACACTGACTAAGTACCCTTGGCACTCTCCTTTCCGCAACAGTTTTGCAGCTTTAATCGCAGAGATCACTCGCACTCCCGTCTTAGCTTTTATTCCATTAAAAGTGTAACGTTGATCGTCTTTTGTTTCAAAATCTATCTCTCGATCTGCACATCTTATTACAGCTTTGTTCTTAGTAAGCCAATCTATTCCTAAAATTATGTCAAAGTTTCTCATCTTAAGTACGTGAAGGTCAGTTTCTACATGGTGTCCATTCAAAACTAAGCTTAAACCCTTTACGCGAGTATCGATCCTCGTGGTACTACCAGATGGAACACTCACACTCAATGTTCCACCCTTTGTAACTTCTACACCTAACTTTTCCTTAAAGTCTTCAGATATAAAGGAGTGGGATGCTCCTGTGTCAAATAACACGTATGCAGATGTTTCGAGTACTAGTAACGTACCTGCCAGAGTTTCATGTTGTTCATATTGTTCATGTTGTTCGGGCCCTTCTCCATCCCTCTCAACATCAAGGATAGCATGTACTTGGGCTTGTCCCCTTTGCCCTTGGATGGGTGCATTCCTTCTCGGAGGTCCCGGTAGGTAGTTATTCCCTCTAGGTGGCTGCTTAGGCTGGTAGTTCCGTATTTGTTGTTGGTTCTGATTGTTTGTCATTTGTGGTCGATTATTTGGTGCCTTGGGGCAATCTTAAATTTTATGTCCCGGTTGGTGACATCGGTAGCAGGTCACAGTCCCTCTTAGGCATGTTCCCGGGTGCCTTCTTCCACAGTTCTGGCAGAGTGGGATTTGCTTAGTCCCAACTGGGGTGATGAAATTTTTTCCTCTCTGGGGTGGGTTTGGATTTCTCCGAAAGTTAGGTTGCCAGTTTCGATTCACAGATAAAGCAGTAGGGGTTGCTTTGAATTCCAGACCTAATCCAATCGATACAATCAGTGCTCGGTCGAATACCTCATTGTAATTGGGAAGTTTTAACCCAGATACAATCCCTCCTATTTCAGGCCTCAAACCCCTTTCGAATCTCCTTGCCTTCTTTGAATCGATTTCCACCAGATGGGTAGCGTATCGTGCTAGCTGATTAAACTTCCTCTCATATTCAGATACAGAGAGTGTTCCTTGGCGGAGATTGATGAACTCTTGTTCCTTCTGGTCACGCAACGCCTGTGGAAAATACCTTTTCATTACAGCCTGCTTAAAGTCTTCCCAAAGTAGATCCTGTCTTTCTCTAGCGTCCAAGGTACGTTCATAAGATTCCCACCATTGGGCAGCATCCTCTGCCAACTGGAATTGAGCACATGATATCTTTTGGGCATCAGACAAGGTCATGTGCCGGTAGATCCTTTCAAGTCCGGCAATCAATTCCTCGGTTACTACGGGTCCTTCCTTCCCGTTAAATCGAGGTGGGTGCATGCGTCGAAACTATTCGACAAAGTCGTTGACTCGAAAAGGTGGTGGTGGAGGCATAGGCGCCTGCGCCGTCATTTGGCGGTGCTTGTCTTACATCTTCTTCTTGGGGTTCACGGGTCCTATTACGGTTGATACGTGCCCTAGTCTTAGGTGCCATCTAAAAGAAGGATCTGAAAAAGAAGAATATATTATATGTCATATAGGTGAGATACAAACTTCAAAAACAGAACCTAATATCATAATTAACAAGGCACTAGCACCAATTATGCATTTGGAGTAAATCATTGGCAATCCACTGTCGCGACTCAGTGTCACAATGACGACCTCGACAATTGTAAATTAGGGAACTAGGAACACATGCAATTAAGCGATAATAAGTAAAAATAACAGGTAGAATAGTACATATTCATATCGAGATATAAGTGAAAATATATGTATATATATGGCATCAATAAAGTTTCGGAGAATATATCCCCTTACAACATATATATAATTGGAAAATAAACATCTATATTATGCTTCTAGTGCTACGCATCCTCACATTGATACGGACTGCGAGCGGCAAAAGGTTATGGTTAGGCTTGGTTATGGCTATGGCCTAGTACAAAAAGTAGGCCGAACATCTGACTATTATACCTGTCAGGAAACTATCGGGCTAACTATACTAAAGTGAACAAGGTCGATCTAAAGTCCTGGCAGGCGGCTGGGTCCTTCCTTACTGGCACTGGGTGGTATATCAATATCAGGGACTACCCCATCCTCTCCATCATCCGATGGTGCTCCAGTAACTGAGTGAGTATATCCTCATGTGTCTGACACCTCATCAGGAAAAGGTCCCTCGGGTGGTGACTTGAAGCGATTTTACTAACTTCTACTAGTCGCTTACCCGCAAGCGGACGGGTTCACTGTAGTAAGAGTAAGTATAATGACCAAGTAGTATCGAACCCAAGGGATGGTGTATATGCGAATAGATCCCTGAAGATCTACGCGTCGTAGTTAATATGAGTGTATGTTTTTGGATTTTTTAGAAAGATTAATTAAAACTAAAATAAACTAATTAAACTAAAATACTAAAGCAGACGAATTCACTCAGGGTTGGATTCAAATAAGAGATGGTGATGCTTAGGATAGGAATTCCTACGTATACTAACAGAGCAAGTACGTAATCAAAATAACTGTGACACACAAGAATTAACCTAAGTCTAAGAATGCAAGGTGAAAGCTCAAGATTCTAAACCCTAATACTTTACCCTAACAAACGACCTCACTAATCCACTAACAAGTTAATAGACCGTGCTTAATTAATGAGACCCTAATTTAACTATTGGTGATGCGGTCGTCCTCCATAGCTAAACTGGCAAGTGAATTAACCTTTTCTAAACCCTCTTGTTAAGACTACTAATTGTTATCGAGTGATGCGGTCGTCCTCTCTCTAACACTTTCGTACGAAATTCAAAGGTAGAGTTAAGATTAATTATATGAATTCATTAATTAAGAGAATTAAAACTAACGTCACAAATTACCCTAATTACGTACCCACATCCTACTTCTACGAGTTCATCCTACCCTAAGCATGCAAGGGTTTTAGCCGGACATGGTTTTACCAAAAATAAAAGCAATAGAAGAAACAACGAACATAAACATAATGAATTGAACGAAGAAAATAAGAAACATGAACTAGGGTTTTAAAAGAAAATAATTCTAAGAACTGAAATTTAATTAACTAAAACGACGTTCAAAGCGTTTAAAGTAATCAAACTAATGAAAAGAAACTAAGAAACGAAAAGAAACTAAGAATTCGTATGAAAAACCTCAACAACGTAAAAGTAAAGCTTGCTCGTTCTTCTCCTCTTCCTCTCTCTAAAAACTAAGTCTAAAGTGATTTCTAAAAGTCGGGGCATCCTTCAAAACGTGTTTGGAAGAGGTATATATAGGCACGGGTCGAAACGGGAGTTAATGGGCCGAAAAAAACGCATCCGGAGGCCAAAATATGGAAGTGCTCGGGCAAAAACACGCTCGAGCGGCCCCATTCGAGCATATAGGTCGAATGAAACAGGTGCTCGAGCGCTCCCGCTCGAGCTGGTCGAGCGGCGAAACTTTTCTGCCATTTTTCGGTCATTCGAGCAATACGCTCGAGCGCTGGCGCTCGAGCTGCTCGAGCGGTCTTCGGCTGCTGTGCACTTGTTCGTAAAATCTTCATATCTCCTCAACCGGGAGTCCGTTTTGGCCGATTCAAAGTCCTACGAACTCCTCTTTTCGCCCTCTATCCATCTATGAAAACCAAAGAGACAAATTAATAAGTTTATAAAAATGATACTCATTTGACTCCAAACACTAATCGAAAACACTCAAAACATGAGCAAATCGGGCACCAAAACATAACAATTTCACGCCTAATCAACCCCCCCAAACTTACCATGTTGCTTGCCCTCAAGCAACGAAATAATAAGTCAAGTGAAATTGTTAGGAATGAGTCAACGAATCAAATCATGCAAGCAAATGAACTCGAGCTTCAAAGATCAATCACACGTATACTCACTCACCTTCCTTCATCATACTCATGCAACAACAACAAGACCCACCAAGATCATTCATGGATGTGCACTCAACGATGTGTTTCACTCCCTCACAAGTGTATATCAATGATAAAGGACTCACTCAACAATCAATCACACATATCGGCAGCCATAGGCTTGTAAGCACTCTCAACTCCGACCATACTCAAGAAATCAATGCCGAATCAAAAAGGACTTTTCTCAAGGTTGTAATGTAGGCTCTTTGGACAGGTGGGATAACAATATAAGGTAAAGTGACTAAAGTGAATGGAGAATAGAAAATCAAACTTTGGCACTTCGAGATTAGGAACAGACTACTTCAAGCATTTTCAATCAACACCCTTTCAACTCCATACTCTCAACACTTCAAATTTTTTCTTTCTCACTCTTTCACTTTTTTTTTTCAATCACTTTTTTTTTTCTCTTTTTTTTTTCGCACAAACACATGAACTCATTTTTTTCTTTTTGCTCATTCTCAATTTTCTTTCTCTTTTTCCCACATCTCAAAACTTCATCACACCTTCTTCCCATATTCACTCAACAAACAACATTTTCCTTTTTCAACTCAATTCACTCCCTTCATATTCACACTTTCCTATTCTCCACTCAAATTGGGACAAAAAGGCTTAGGAATTGAAATAGTGTTCATATGTGCTAGCAAATAAAATAGGCTTTAGGCTCAAAGGGGCTAACAAGGGATCAATGTCATTGGTAAGGAAAATTTTGGCTAAGTGACTCAATAAAATCAAAGATGGCCTAAGATCACATTCGGCATTTCAAACTAGACACAATCAAGAAGCAAGAGCACACACAAGTTCTGGCATCCTCTAAGGTGACGATTCACTCACAAACGAAGAGATTAAATCATGCATTTAAATCTCGTAAGGCTCAACTCTCACGGCTTTCACATCCATGCTAGTCCTAGTGCATTCTCACTCTCATCACACAAGTACTCAAAAGAAAAATTAACAAGCATACAAGTTCTTTCTCAAATCAGCTCAAACTCAAACACTCACACAAAAGAATTTCTAACTCACTCTTACTACTCACTCTACTCATCAAATCATACTCAAAGATAGCAATCAACAAGCATAAGATGATTGATAGGCATGAAATATGCAATAGCGAGTCAAATCAAAATCACCCCAAGGAGTATCTCAACAAACAAATAATCAATCAAACTCAACTCAAAGATAAGGGCGTGCATGCATGTGCAATGTAACATAAAACAAATAAAAAACTCCACCCCCCCCAAACTTCGACCTTGCTAGAGGTCTAAGTTTGGGGTTGTGGGTTACCTCAACCAAATAATTCAATTTCTCTCAATAGCTTTGCACATTCCCTTGTCTCAAGTTGGTTCCTTCAATCTCCACTTCTTTGATACCTTTACTCCTTTAGAGACAAGCCTACAAGCAACTTACTCAAATACGAGGTTAAACATACGACTCAACAACATCCTAGTAACATAAAAGGAAAATAACTAAAAACACTCAAAAGCAAATAAAAAATGGGTTGTCTCCCATTCAGCGCTATTTTTAAGGTCCTCATGCCGGACCTAGCTCAAAGGAGCTTATGGGACATCATACTCAAATTTACCTCCCTTACTCTCATAAGAATGGTGTTTGAACTCCTTTCCTTGATGCCCTTCCATCATGAGTTCCTTTGCTTCCTCCCCCACCTCAAGTGGTATAGGTCTCAACTCCTTCTCACCTTTATCTGGAGGAGTCTTACCAAACAATTTCTTGAGTTTGGACTTTTTCTTCTTAACTCCTCCTTTCCCTTCTAACTGGACCACATCCACTTTCTTTACCTCTTCATCCTTCAACTTCCTCACTTTATCCCTATCAACATAATCCAGAACATAATGCTCATGGGTTAAGTAATTGAGTGAAGGATTATAAAATTCATGAATATGAGAAGGATTAGGGATAGAAGGCGTGTCTTCAACACGAGGATCAATTGCATCCATGCAATACAAGCTCTCATCCTCCTTCGGGTGCTTCATGGCTTCATATAGGGAGATCTTCACTTCTTGATCATCAACCTTCAACGTGATCTTCTCATTCGCCACGTCTAGCACCATCCCCGCCGTAGCTAAGAACGGTCTTCCCAAGATCAGGGGCACGTGCTCATCTTCCTCCATCTCTAGCACTACGAAGTCGGCTGGAAAAATGTGATCTCCAACTCTCACTAGAACGTCTTCAACAACACCTTGAGGTCGAGTAATAGACCGATCGGCAAGCTGGAGCGTCATCATTGTGGGTTGAAGTTCACCACCTTCCAACTTCTTGAAAAGCGACAACGGCATCAGATTTATGCTCGCCCCGAGGTCGCACAACGCTCCCTTCTTGATCCCGTTCCCAATGTCACAAAGAATGGTGAAGCTCCCGGGATCCTTCAGCTTCGGTGGAAGCGCCTTGTGCACTAATGCACTCACCTCGTGGTTCAGCTGCACCAACTTCGGCTCATCCACTCGCCGCCTTTTCGCAATCAAGTCCTTCAGAAACTTTGCATAATGCGGCATCTGTTCCAAAGCATCATAAAAAGGAATGTTAATGTGAAGTTGTTTAAAAACATCAAGAAATTTTGCAAATTTTTCATCAAGCTTCTTTTTCATGAAGCGCTGTGGATATGGGACGGGTATCACAGATTTGGGTACCCCCCATTCATCTCTTTCTGTTTCTTTCACTTTATCCCTTGCTTCATTTGCCTTTTTCCACTTAGGAACTCTCTCTATCTCCTCAAAGTCTTTCCCCTTCTGGGACTCATCCATATCTTTATGCTTCTCAATCCCTTCACTTTCAATCCCCTTCTCAACTTGAGGCGTCTCAGAATCAGCAGGCATCTGAGGACCTTCATAGTTGGTTCCACTTCTAAGCTGGATCGCCTTGCAATGCTCTTTCGGGTTCCCCTCCAACATTCTATTCACTGACTTTGCAATCTGGCTCATCTGGAACTCTAAAGAAGTGAACCTTCGATTGTTCTCTTGTTGAGTTCTAGTCCACTCAACATTCATCTTTTGGAGCTCTTGATCACGTTGATCACCCTTCTTATGCAACTCCTTCACATCGTACTCCAAGGATGACAATCTCTTGCTACCTTCCTCCACCTTCTGAAGGATCGCTCTCAACATCTCCTCGGTTGATGCACCGCCTTCTCCACCAGGAGGTTTAGACCCCGTATCAACACCTGCAGGAACAGTAACACCAGCTTTTGGGTTAGCATAAGAAAAGTTCTCATTTTTCCTCCATGTGTTTTGAGGAGGTTGCTGGCCTCCTTGAACTCCTTGTGTGTTCCTCCATTGATTTTGAAGTGGCTGAGGACCTGGAGGTACAAATGGTTGACCATAAGAAGGTCTTCCATACTGATTTCCACCTTGGTAGCCATTCTGGTTATAATACGGACCTCCCATGTAATTGGCTACCTCTTGCTGTCCACTGGGCTGGTCTACTCTCTCATTCTCTACTGCATGCTCTCCAACCAAACTCTTCCCCAACTCGAGGTTGTGGATTTTCTCCATCATGGCCATCAATAGCCTTCTCGTTCCTTCTCCCTCTTCAACCTGATGCGCTCTCTGAAAATCTGCATCTCCACTCCAAGCACCGGCATTCGTGACAATGTTGTCCACGATCTCCCTACACTTATCTATGCCTTGATTCAGGAATGCTCCGCCCGCACAAGCGTCTAAATGGTCTTGCCCCGCCTTGTTGGCACCACTATAGAAGAACGCCATAATATCTCCCTCATTGTACCCGTGCTGCGGGCACTCAATCAGCATGTTTGAGTATCTCTCCCACGCTTGACGTAGGTCCTCTCCTTGCTTCTGCCGAAAGGATGAGATCTCAATTCTAGCCTTGATCGTCCTAGATGGAGGGTAGAATCGCTCGAGGAACAGACGCTCGAGCTCGGCCCAAGTGGTAATATCTCCCCGCGGGAGCGTTTTATCGTACCACTCCTTAGCTATTCCCGTCAATGAGAATGGGAACAGCCTAAGCCTCTTGGCATCTTCAGACATGCCATTATAATTAAATGTTGAGGCTATCATGAGAAAGCTCCTCAAGTGAGTGTGAGGGTTCTCCTTCCCGATCACCCCCTTGAACTGATTCTCGGTCAGCAGCTTTAAAATCCCCGGGGATATCGAGAAGTTGTTCGTCTCTACATGAGGTAAAGCCACTCCATCATAGTACCGCTGTGGCTGCGCTGCAAACCTCCCTCGAATAGCCATATTGTGATCTACGTTCTGAGGAACGTGTTGAGGATTAGCAGCTAGTACGGGTACTTGTTGGGGTGGTGGTTGGTAAACAGGTGGTTGGTTGTAGACAGGAGGTGGATGATATGGATATGGTGGGTAAGGATAAGGTGGGTATGGGTAATGTTGGTATACTGGGTTGTTAAAAGGGTTATTTGGGTTTTGTGGGTAAGCAGGGTTGTTATGAGGATTATGGACAAGGTTCTGAGCTGGATTCCCTACGTTTTGTGTATCCCGATTTAGGCTCTGGCTATCCCCTAATGGAATTTGATTCTGGCTACCACTAACTCCAGTGCCTTCAACTCGGTCTACTGCCTGATTGAAATCGTTGGCAGCATCGTCCAACTCATTATTGATATCCATTGGTTCCTTTCCTAAGTCGGCAGCGTTCATCATTCTCAAGAAGGCTCGGTTCCTTCTGGCTATTGTCTCAGGGTCCAACGGTATTCTCTCTTCGCTCGTATTGCCTTGTGAGCGTGTTTTCATAAGGATCAAAACGCAACTGCTGATTGAATAAAAAATAAAAATAAAAACAGAAATTAAATCACCCACTACTAACTACTAAGCTATCTACAAGTCCTATTCAAAAGGCATATAACGCCATCCCCGGCAACGGCGCCATTGACTTGAAGCGATTTTACTAACTTCTACTAGTCGCTTACCCGCAAGCGGACGGGTTCAATGTAGTAAGAGTAAGTATAATGACCAAGTAGTATCGAACCCAAGGGATGGTGTATATGCGAATAGATCCCTGAAGATCTACGCGTCGTAGTTAATATGAGTGTATGTTTTTGGATTTTTTAGAAAGATTAATTAAAACTAAAATAAACTAATTAAACTAAAATACTAAAGCAGACGAATTCACTCAGGGTTGGATTCAAATAAGAGATGGTGATGCTTAGGATAGGAATCACTACGTATACTAACAGAGCAGGTACATAATCAAAATAACTGTGACACACAAGAATTAACCTAAGTCTAAGAATGCAAGGTGAAAGCTCAAGATTCTAAACCCTAATACTTTACCCTAACAAACGACCTCACTAATCCACTAACAAGTTAATAGACCGTGCTTAATTAATGAGACCCTAATTTAACTATTGGTGATGCGGTCGTCCTCCATAGCTAAACTGGCAAGTGAATTAACCTTTTCTAAACCCTCTTGTTAAGACTACTAATTGTTATCGAGTGATGCGGTCGTCCTCTCTCTAACACTTTCGTACGAAATTCAAAGGTAGAGTTAAGATTAATTATATGAATTCATTAATTAAGAGAATTAAAACTAACATCACAAATTACCCTAATTACGTACCCACATCCTACTTATACGAGTTCATCCTACCCTAAGCATGCAAGGGTTTTAGCCGGACATGGTTTTAACAAAAATAAAAGCAATAGAAGAAACAACGAACATAAACATAATGAATTGAACGAAGAAAATAAGAAACATGAACTAGGGTTTTAAAAGAAAATAATTCTAAGAACTGAAATTTAATTAACTAAAACGACGTTCAAAGCGTTTAAAGTAATCAAGCTAATGAAAAGAAACTAAGAAACGAAAAGAAACTAAGAATTCGTATGAAAAACCTCAACAACGTAAAAGTAAAGCTTGTTCGTTCTTCTCCTCTTCCTCTCTCTAAAAACTAAGTCCAAAGTGATTTCTAAAAGTCGGGGCATCCTTCAAAACGTGTTTGGAAGAGGTATATATAGGCACGGGTCGAAACGGGAGTTAATGGGCCGAAAAAACGCATCCGGAGGCCAAAATATGGAAGTGCTCGAGCAAAAACACGCTCGAGCGGCCCCATTCGAGCATATAGGTCGAATGAAACAGGTGCTCGAGCGGCGAAACTTTTCTGCCATTTTTCGGTCATTCGAGCAATACGCTCGAGCGCTGGCGCTCGAGCTGCTCGAGCGGTCTTCGGCTGCTGTGCACTTGTTCGTAAAATCTTCATATCTCCTCAACCGGGAGTCCGTTTTGGCCGATTCAAAGTCCTACGAACTCCTCTTTTCGCCCTCTATCCATCTATGAAAACCAAAGAGACAAATTAATAAGTTTATAAAAATGATACTCATTTGACTCCAAACACTAATCGAAAACACTCAAAACATGAGCAAATCGGGCACCAAAACATAACAATTTCACGCCTAATCAGGTGGCTCCTCGGGGTCGTACTCTATAGGTCCAAATGGTAGGCCAGTTCCCTCCCAAAGGGTGACTGCCTCCTCACGGTCAGCACGTAGAGACTCATGCTCGGCAGTAGCTCTCTGTCTAGCAACGGTATACAGCTGCTGCTGCTGCAGAAGGCTCCTAGTGTATGAGTAATGCTTCCCTGGTGACTCTGAATGCTCTCCCGATGGCTGGCGATAAGTAAGTGGCACAGATGCGCCTCCTCATCATAAGACTCGGCACTAGCCTCGTGTCGATCTGCTGAAGCGGCCGCCTCCAATGATCGGCGGCGTGCTGAAGAAGCAGCAGTGATCCCCCTGATCACCTCATCCATGAACCCATCCAAATGGATATGGTTTCCCAGCTGGGAATCTATCACAGCTAGGCGGTCAAAGACCCCACGGGCAAGTGGAACCCACTCGGCATGAACACCCTCCCTAAAGAGTGTCATGATACTCCTCTGTCGAAGCGACTCCACAATAGGTACGAAACCGAGTAGCGTAAGCGGTTACGCTCTCTGACTCAAGCTGGGATATCGCTAAGTATCGAAGTCTAAATGCCATGCTCAGCAGCGGCTTCTAAAATCGGGTCTGAAAAGAAAAGGTTCTAGGGTCAGTATCATGGCTCATGGGTGGAAAGGGTGATATAGTTTCTATAAAGCGGAAAAACTTAAAAAAATCACGTAAGCAAATGGCACATAGCACTCGATCTTTCACTAATCGAGTAGGGTTTTCGCGTAATGTTCCTTTGGGTTCGTGTACTTATCATGTGACTTTCTTCCTCTTTCATAACATAATACATAAGTATTTTTCCTTTTCATAACTTATCATGAGTGATCTGATTCAACGTCCTTGTAACTTGTATAATTTCTTAAGTAGTGTAAATTATGATTCATAAGCAATTTTGGGTAATATGTTTTTGTTATCAACTTATAAATAAAATTCTTGTTAGTAACTTGTAAAGATAAACTTTTGTTACCTCGAGGTGTTTGGCTTGCTGCAGTAGTAGACATATTTTCCCACTAGTAACATATTTAATTTTTTTTTAATATATATATGACTTTTAAATAAATACCAAATAAATAAGTAAAATTATTTTAATTTGTATCATAATGAAAAAAAAAATATATTCTTTCGAAAAGATTTTTACAAAAAATATTTTACTTTTCTATAAAATAAGTTATTTTGGCCAACGATTTGAACCGGGCTCTGATACCACCTGTAACGCCCGTTTCCAGAACGCAAGCCCTTGTGGCTTGAAACACTCCGAACTCGGGTTGCCACTTAGTAACCGAAAAGTTGAGCTTAAATTTTTCTTTTTAAAATAAAGGATAAATGTATATGAAATATTTTTGCAGCGGAAGATTACGAATAAACATAACATATATAAAACAAGTCTTTACTATAATACAGTGTGTTGTAGATAGGAGTATAAGTTGCATACAATATTCATCGAGTAATCTTTAAAGTGTTTATTACTCGGCATCATAATAATAAAATAAAAGCATTGTCAAGTTTAGCTAAGCATAATTAAGTAGGTTTATATATATATATATATATATAGCATCATATTATATTGGGAAACTCGGTGTCATTACTGCAGCTCCAACCCCTCTTCTTCATAACCTGAAAAGAATTGATTTTGGGGTGTGAGATAAAAAAATCTCAGTGGATAACCTGTACGCTCTTACACAGATTGGCATGATCCTGAAATAGTTGAAATATATTACCCCAACCCGGTTTAAGAATTATTGTTTGGTTTATGTATCTTTTAACATCTTGCTTGCAATTCCGTACTAGACAACTTACGTTAGTCGTACACTTTGGAGTACGCTAAGGCAGTATTGCCCCCTTGGACGGTTTTATGCTCGTGCTAGACAACTTACGTTAGTCGTACACTTTGGAGTACGCTAAGGCAGTATTGTCCCCTTGGACGAGACTTCTTATAAATCTTATATTAGTGTAACTTGTTCGAGATATATATTTGATTAGTTTGCTTCAGAAATATACCAACAATCCATATAACATTATCGGCTAATACAGATAGTGTCACCCACCTCTTAACTTTTTAAAGAAAAGCTACAAACTTCTTGAATAGTTATCGGACTTAGGACAAGTAAGCACGTCCGAGCTCTGACTTGGGCAGCACTTCACCTAGCACGATTTTCTTACATCTTTAGTGATCAATCGTTCTTTATTTAATATTCATATAAGTTGCTTTTGGTAACAAGTATTAATTTTATAAGCGTTCTTTCGTTCGGTTAAACTATTATGGTTTTTAGTTCGCCTTTTAGTCCAAAGTCTTTTTATAAAAACTTTTACTTCTTTCAAAACTTATAAATATAGGCAGCTGATAACGAAGTTTAACAAGTTTAACGAGGGCAATAAACTTTATTCTTTTAATGGTTCTTTAGAGAGTAAATATTATTTTGACGATAAATTACTTATACTTTTATAAGTCTTAGCATGTTTGCAAATAAAACAAGTATTCAATCAAAACACATAATTAGCATGTATGTATTTAAATATGAAAATGACAACATCACACATTCAATTAATCCACAATAATTCATTAGAATAATTTATTCGCAAAAGATCGATTAAACAATTTAACTTAAAAATATTTTGAGATAATTACTAAAGCACGAAGATAATTAACATAATTGTGCATACAAATATGTAACAGCCTACATGATATTGTTTCTGGACTCAAACAGCCTGTTCGAATTAGGTTTTTCCGAAACCTTTCAATTTCAGTCCTTTAACTTTCCTATACTCTAACCATTTCGTTAAAAAAATATTTAAACCCTTTAATAAAACATGGGGACTTCCAGAATATCAGCTAAACATGCATATAGTAAAATTATGTTGTGATTTTTCAAGGAAGATATACCTAAACATGAATCCTATCGAAAATAGTAAAATAAAGCCTAGAAACGTCGCAATTGTTTATAATTATTTAGACACTTCTTAAAATCATAAATTCCGACATGGTAACACATAAATACATATAAAACATGAATATGACCTTTTGCAAAACTTAAAAGATTCTGTAAAAAGTTATATTTTCGTTTTTATGAAACAAGGACAGTGGTTTATTGCATTTTATCTCATTTTCGGACATCCATTTCTCCTAAGATATAAGACCTATAGATACCAATTTTTGTAGGCATAAACTACTCCATTCAAGGTTTAACATCATATTTTTAGTTTAATTTTATCATCGTTAGAAGTCGGGGATAAACGGGCTCAAAGTAGCTAAGTCGATCACTTTCGAATCTTTATAAAACAGACTCACAGATTACTCCTGTTTCTGTCAAGTCTAAACAAAAATAGGAAAAACACATTTAGGGAGTTCTAAAAATTGTAAATTTCGTCATGGTGACTCTATAACAAGTTCTCTACAACATCAAATTCTTACTTCTCGAAAAAGGATTAAGTAAACATGTTTTTCAAGGCAAAACATCACAAGGGTTCATTCTGGATACATGAAGTTTAAAAATCAATTTCTCTTAGGGATCAATTCCAAAAATCATCAAATTTTAACAAGATACAGTATACTTCAATCAGAATATGAATACCAAATTTCATAATTTTCTGTATAGTATAAATATGGGAATTGGGTCCGTGAATAGGGGTATTACAGTTTCAATCGATTCTGGACAGGGCATCTTTAGGATTTTATTTCTCTTTTGATTTAATTCTGATGACTAAGAAATTTATACAGTCTGTAGTTTTCTATCAATAGGTCATTTAGTAAAAATTTAAATAGGATTTCCATGATTATAAATATAAGATCAGAAATTAACAAATTATTCGTTCACAGAATCGATCAAAAAAATGCATCGACTTTCAAGGGTCATATCTCCTTCGTCTTAAGTCAAAAAACCACGAATTTTGGATGAATTCTAATTTACTTATATTTAATCAATCACAATTAATTTCATAATTTTCTGAGCAAAGAAACATGAAAAACCGAAACAAAGAATTTAGTAATTAAACATATAGGGATGAACACAGGGGTAACCTTTGTAGTTTCCTTCTTGGATGGAGTCTTGGGCGAAATTTCTTGATGAAAAACAGTTGATTTGAGTCCTAGAATTATGGATGAAGGTTTCTTGCTTTGTATAAGGATTTGAAGGACATTAATGGTGGAAAAAGAAAAGAGTACCGAGAGAGAAAGAGAAGAGGACGATGGAGAGAAATTGAAATATTTCCATGCTTTCCTTTGGTTTCGTACGTTCTTATCCGATGCATACATATATATAGAAGAATGATGAGAGATGGCTGAGAATGAGGTGAAAAAAGAGTTGGACGTGGTTTACTTATTGACCAAGTAAAATAGGTAATTAGTTTATGATTAATTTTTAAAAGTAATTCTTAGATATTTTAACTATTCACACTATATTTTAATTACCACTCGTATTTACTACACACATTTCATGTAAACCGTATTATTTAATCACGAAGGAGTCGTATTTTAAAGATACGAAAAATATCATAAATATTGACTATTTTAAACGATCGTATTTATACATCGTATTAATTATTTCATATGTGTTAGTTTTCTCGTATTTACTTTAAGTGCTTCGTTTGGCTATTTTTGGATATCGTAAAATTATTCAGACATGATAAGATTTTCATCGCCGTCATTTATTACTATATTTTTTTAACACGCAAAACTTCTGTTTGAAAAACACTCTTTAATTTTAAGGCCTCGTATTTTCTCCTATCTAGAAGAAGAATATCTTTTAACCTTAAAATTTTATTCTTAAGTGCTAGGAGTGCTCCTGGCTCAGAATGCTCGTCCGTTACCTGAAAGTGAACTTGAAAACATATATTGCTCATAAAAAAAATACATGAAACATTTAATCACATAATTATTTCTTATAATTTTTTGGGTCAAGGTATTACAACAGCAATATAAAAACACAACAAGGATGAAGTAGGAGTCTATATCTATATTTAACTTATAAAATTCAAGACTGAAAATGACAGACCATCTGTAGGCCGAGCCAAAGGTAGAGACAATTAAATCAAACACTTTTATCTTAAAGCAGCCAAGCACTGACAAATCCTTCATTACTTATTTCTACAAGATAGTTGGTTCTACTCCAAATTACCAAATTACTGATAATTCAATTAGGTAAAACCAAAGTACTAGAATTAGTTACCTGAGTCAGTGAAACCAGAGAAACTGAGGAGTCGAGAAGATTCATAACAACACAATCATAGTATCTGTCCATACAATATTTAAAGAAATATATCCTTTACAGTCATATATAATTCAGAAATGGACCAACAAAACATTTTATAAAGAAGAAATTATATTTTGTACCCTAATTTTTTTTGGAGATTTGGGGATAAACAAATATTAACCAAAATATAAACCCTAACAATAATAAAGATGCATTTCCAGGTATAAAAAGAGAGTGGGAGAGATTAAAACCACTGACCTGAAACAACTTGGGCGATTTCCCAAGAATGTTGAATACACAAACAAGAAGAATATTGTTGAACGCACGGTACAGTGGAGATTCAGTCGTAGATGAATAACGCCGACGTCTGGGTGAAAAATTGAATTAATTATAAATGAGCTTCAGCAGTGACCGATCGATCGATGGAAGAAGGATTTAGCCAAATGAATTGGAAGAGGATTCGGAGAACTGGTGTTTTGAGCCCGCCCTCAAGTTTTCCTTCTTTTTTTGAGCGCAGATTAATTTTGATCTCCCGGTTATTCTTATTTTGATTTTCGAGAGTTAAAATAAATTATATTATAATTATAAAATAAATTTGTAATTCTTAATACACTTGTTTAAAAGTCTTAATAGCATTGTATCGTGCCCATTTCGTGAGTAGTGTATTAACAGGTCATGGAATAGTGTAGTTTTAGGTTGTGGAAATTTAGTGTATTAATAGATTAATTTTTAATACATTTCTTTTGTAGTGTATTAAAATTAATGTAGTATTAGACATATTTTCTTGTAGTGTTATTTATATATATATTGATCAGTTGAAAGAAAAATTTATTTCCAAAGTCTCCACCAGACATAAGATATACCCGGGGATAGGAACACATCTTTGAGTTTACACTTAGATAATCACTCTAGGATTAGCTAAACAAGAAACTAGAGAACATTACAACAAATCACTTTCTTAACTATTAACCAGCTCCATTATCTTCCCTCGATTTCATCTGTAATACCCCGACCCAAAGTGGTAGGATAAATGTGTTTATTATTATGTTCATGCGTCTTTTCGATTTTAAATCCTTCGAATTAAAGGCTTCGTACTCTAGTTTAAAATTTTCAAACGACGGGCGAACAAACCGAACCGGAGACACTCCTAGCACTAAAAATACGAATCAAATAAATGGGAATAAGTTCAAAAATAAGTAAAATACAATCCAAATGAATAATATACACGTCCAAAAATCGGGTATAATTATCAAACGAAAATCCTAATTTTCGGGCCGCAAAATCAACACCGAAAAATACAGTTTCGACCAAACCGCGTCCCGTAACACTGGGGGCCACCAAAAGGCAGCCCCCAAGCCAAATTTCAGCCATTGACCATCTATGAGGGGAGGAGACTCCCTCCCCACTCATCTCATGCACATGTCTCCATCACTTGGGAACAAAAATTCAAGTAAGACCAAAACTCCCTTTCTTGATCTCTCATTTCTTACACCCTCCCATTTTAGTGTAACATCTTCTTCACATAGAAGACCACCCCCTCCCTTGTCTTGCATAAAAACACAAGACAAGAGAGAACCCCTCATTCCCCCACCAAACACATAATTTTCGGCCACCCCTCTCCCTTGGGGAGAAAACCCATATTCTCCCCATCTTCTTGAGGAAGAAGACCCACTTTCTCCATTCTAAGTTCATATATATCCAAAGGTTGAAGTTTCTAAGATCTTTCATGGGTAGAAAACCTTCAATTTCCTCTATTTTTCCTCATGAATCTTCTTTCCAAAAAAAAAAAAAAAAAAAAAACCTAAGTTCTAACTTATTTTTACATCTTCATCATAGGGCTCCAAGGAAAAGCTTTCCATCCAAAGAGTCATTCTTAACCTCAAAAGGAAGAGAACTTGAAGAGCTATAAGGCCCCCTAGCTTAACAAGAAAGAAACTACAAAGGTTTATCAACCAACAACACAAAACTCTAATATCTTATCTTTTGAGCATGTTTAGTGTTTTTCTTAGAAAGGCATGATACCTAGGTTTAAATTTCCTTTTGGATGCTCAAATATGTGTTAAGTAATGTGTTATTTGCTAGATATATGTTAGGGAAAGATTTATGGCATGATAAGTGTGGATGTGGAAGATATATGTGTGTGAGCATGTCTAGATGGGGAAGTTGACACTGATGGTGCTTTCTGGAACAAAACGATGTTCGTGAAACTTGTTATTTACGAATGTTGTTTACATATTTGGAAAGTAGGTCAAAGTAGCTTTCATTTTCCACTGGTCTCATGTGATTTGGAATTTTATTCAATAATCTATGAATTTTTAAAGAAAATGTGTCAATCTGCAACTACCTTCGTGTTTAGAAAGAATCTGGTACTAATCGGCAAGAGAATGTTTTTTTTAAAAATCATACTAAAATACTATGGCTTGTTAGCTACGTCTATGAATTTTTTCATGATTTTAGGAGTTGTCTAACTAATTTTACCAAAATATTCTTGTTAGTGGTGTACTGCTGTAAACCTACTGTGACACATGAAAAGTTTCTGCACTAGTTTTGAAAACGGACCAAAAACCCTATTTTAAACACACCAAATGCACAAGCACTATTTTTATGTGTGTTCTTCATTTCAAGTTGAAGTTACTGTATAAATTTTATGATTTTTGAATGTGTCTAAGTATTTTTGAAAAATACCCAAAGTTATAAGTAGGAGACCTAGAAGAACAAACTGCATCATTTTTCAACTTAGTGACTTGAAGTGTTAACTTTTGTTTAAATGTTCATACATGTCTTGCATGATAGAATAAGGACTTAGAACACATTAGTATCATGTGGATAGGAGTTTGGTAACAAATGTAAGACTAATGTTTTAACTCTTGGAAATTTGTTATTGTGTGTTTTAGTGAAAGCTTCGTTAAGACTACACTACAAGAAAAAAGAGGTTTTACAACGGTTCAAAAGCATTGTCTCTTTTAAAAAATACCCGATGTAGAAGATCACGTTGTAGTACGTGGGTATAAATAGACAACGGTCAACTAACCGTCGTATTTCCTCAATTACTACAACGGTTAAGAACAGTTGTGTATCACTAATCAAATATGTTGTTGTAGCTTAATAATTTCATAAATATTGTGATAGACGACAGTGCTCAACCGTTGTTGTTCTGTAATACATACAACGTCCTATAACCGTTGTCTTTCTTTAAAAAAGGAGTTGTCGTACCATATATTTAAAATAATTTCATGGAAAGACAATGGTTGCAAACTGTTGTCTGTTCATGTTAACTACATCGTTTTTCCACCGTTGTCTTTTCATTAAAATACGCATAAATATTTTATAAATTTATTGGATAGACAACAATTATAAACAATTGTATTTTTATATATACTACATCAGTTTTGAACCTTTGTCTTTCCTAAATATACATTATTTCATATCAATATGAACTATATTGTATTTTTTATATTTCAATAATCTAAATATATAATAAAACCTGTAATAAATTTTCAAGACAAAATTTAAGCAAAAATAACCATAATACCATCAACATTCATTCCAAGTACTACACAACCATTGTACAATACAAGTTCATAAAGGTGTTTCATACCATCAACAAAATACCATAAATATATTAGTTTATAAAAGTTTAAACTACTAATTAAATGAATGTTTTAACATTCATTTACAAAAATTTCAAACACCTTGTACATCTTTCTTCTGTCCCTTCCAGCAACATTCATGCACCCTTTTCGTAGCTCTCATCACTACATTGAAAAATGAAAAATATTTTAGCAAACAACTAAGCTAGCATAAATTCATAAGTTTACAAGAATATGTAAACAAACAGAAACATAATAACAAGATGTTTTATACAATCTAATCAATATGTAATTACATTCCAAAGTATCTTTCTTTATATCTTTCTTTGTTCTTCTTCTCCATTAATTATTTTTTTCAGATCATAGCGTTAGTTGTACAATTCAACAAAAGATAAAAAAAAAGACGAAATGATCCCAAGAAATACCTGTGTCAAAGGTGATAAACTGCGGGCTGCTGCCTCCTTCACGTTTCACTTATGCAACAGTGCATGATATTCTCAGCTCATTGAAAGACAGATAGTAATCTCCTTTGAAAAAATGCAAAGAATTCCAACTACTCCACATAGAAACTTAATTAATGATGTAACCTAAAGGTTTCTCCACCAAATATAGTTGTCAAAAATAGGCCATCAACCTTGAGAGCCAACCTACTCTCCGCAATAATCAGAATAAAGCAAATGATAACTAATTATTGGATGCAATATTCATCCTTGTAAAACTGTAAATGCTGAAAGAAAACTAATTTCAAAGAAAAACCAAGAGAAGTTCATTTGTACTGATAATAATAAAAGAGTATAAATTGCAAAAATTAGAAACTTGTATCTCAACTCTAGGGAAATCATTTGTCCAGTGACGTCCTAGGCAACTAGGTAGGGAAAAACATTACTTATACTAATAATCGAGCCCACATAAGATAAAGCCCATGACAACAGGATCGTTTGATACAATACTTATACTAAAATAAGATACTAAGGTAATTTGAATTAAAATGGAAGCAACTAAATTTGAATTAAATAATGTTTGGGCAAGTATTTACAAAATATGTAACATTGTATGAGATTTTATTATGTCGTGTGTATTTACTATATTTATACTACACAAGGAATGAATGAATGAAATAAAAATATGCCCGGCTAGTTGAATCATTTTTAGAATTTATTTATGTATATATTTTGAATAAATCAAAGAAAGGTTCTACTAAAAATATGACCCGTTTCTGATTTCAAATTAGTGTAATTTATCTACAACTCATAATTTGATAGATAATGAGACCAAGAATAATGGTGGTATCCTCATTCGATATGGTAGAAGAATCGCAAGAATACTGGAAGGAAATTTAGCAGAAAAAGATGAGTGCATGTCATACAATTGAAGATGGCAATGGCTGCACTTTATGCATCACTTTATGCCACCTATTCCCTTTTGCAGAAGACAGCCAACAACTCAGGTGATCATCCTAAAAGGACAAGAATGTCAAAGCTGGGAAATCAGGATTTACATAACTTCGTTAAAAGATAGTTCGTTTTTTATTAGGTCATTAAAAACGCGTGTTGAAAAGCCACACTTACAGATGAGTGTGCCAGATAGAATCTGCAAAAGGTGAGGAATATACAGGATGATATCTTCTGCTGTTTCCAGTTTCTCAGAGTGCAAGAAGAATTTCCAGCTAATCAAAAGATTACTGGAATTGTCAGAAAGAACCCGAGTGGAGATATAACTCGGAAACATCTCACATCGTGAAAATATCAAAGATATAAGCATATGATTTGCTTACATCCACAGAAATGGATTAGAAATCCTTCTTATATTCAAGGCCATGGCATTACGAATAGCTTGTAGCCTCTATGCTTTACCAAAACACATAAGATAGAAACAGAACGTGTTGGTACTTTTGGAAATGAGACCAAACAAGCCGTAAGCTCTCATGTGATAGTAGAATCACAAGAATAGAATAATATGATCATGCTCAAAGGAAATTTAGCTCAGCCACATACATGTTCAGCAGAAAAACCAAGTAATAGAAGTGCAGAGAAGTTGGACAAGATGTAGCAACAACCAGTAATCATAGTTTCCATTTGTATACCACTTGTACTGCCCAGTTGGATCGAATGCTCTCTTCTCCTTAGTGTGGCAGCAGAGTGGCAAACAAATGATTTGTTCCATATACTTGAACCACAACGAGTGACTCGTAGTTGCTACGCCACCACAAATGGAGCATGAAAGCATTAAAAAAATTTAAACAAATGAGATACCTGGTATATTCCATCTATGATTTCAGAAAAAAGAATCATAAAAAAAACACATCACAAGGCAATTTGCAAATCTCAAGCTTACACAAATTGGTACTTAATGAGAACATAAATCCGGCCCTGATATTTCTATTTTCAATCAAGTAACATATAACAAACAATTAAGAAATGATTGCCTAAATGAAAAATAAATTAGGGCTTAACTGATTCGGATAGGCGGTGGACGACTCGAGGCGGCGGACGGTTCGATTTGGCGGACCGGTGCGGGGGCAGCGATGAGTGCAATTAATGAAGGGGATCCAGTTTTGAGATGAATGTGTATTTATGGGAGAGCGCGAATTGATTAAGGAGGTAACGAGCTAGGGCACAGGCAAAGAAGAAATAGGAGCAGTTTGGCCGGAATGACGAAGAGCGGGGCTGCAGCGAAGAGGATGAACAATGACATGATGGTGGGGGCGGGGGAGGGCGGGTGACGGCAGGCGGCAGCCTGGAGGTGAAGACCTAGGGCACGCTGGCTACAAAAGGAATGAAAATGGGGGGAAAGTGAAATTTTTCAAGTCCCAACTCCAAAGGCATTGCGTGTATAGAGAAGAAAATCTTCTAAAAGTTTCATTTTAAGCATTATTATAATATTAACTATAGTGAATTAATATTATGAATTATATAAAAGAATTATATTAATTAGTATTATAATATGTAATACTACCTCCGTCCCCTAATAAATTTCACACTTTACTTTTTTAGATGTCCAAAAATAATTTGCACATCCTAAAAATAGATATAGAACACTCACACTATTCACTTTATTTCAAAATAATCTTTATTTATTGGTCCAAAACGTCAATAAACCAATTTTTCTTAAAGGTGTGTCATCTCACACATATGAAAATTAATAGAGGAGGGATGAAGTATAAGCATACTTAACAATTACAAAAAAAAAAATTCTAAGTTTTTTCCATAAGTGCGCGCTAGAAGATGTAATTGTTAATAAAGTGTCAATCCAAAAAAATAGAAGTGTTATTTCAAAGATATAATTGTAAAAGTGTCATTGCATATACATGTATTTGTAAAAGTGTTAATTGAATAATTTTAAAAGTGTCATTTCCAATGATAAATTGCTATTCTTATTTTTTTTAGGTGTATTTGTAAAAGTGTTACTTCAATTTACTAAAAGTGTCATTCCAAATAAATAAAGTGTTATTCCTACCAATTAAAAGTGTTTATTTTTAGAAGATAATAGTTTTTGTTTTAAAATTGTGGAAAGACAATACTTAAAAAACGTTGTCGTAAGAATTCATTGAAAAAAGATGTGCACATCTTTTTCATTTTACGAATTGGAAATACAACGGTGTATAACCGTTGTATATGCCCAGTTTTTCGGGCATTTAACAATGCGGAACTAACGATTAACTACAACGGTGTATAACCGTTGTATATTCCCGGTTTTTCGGGCATTAACAATGCGGAACTAACGACTAACTACAACGGTGTATAACCGTTGTATATGCCCTATTTTTCGGGCATTAACAATGCAGAACTACAACGGCTGACCATACCCGTCGTATATCATCAAATGTCTGATATGAAAGACAACGGTTATACTTTATGCAACACTCTTTTGACTTTATACAACGTTTTTTTCCCGAACCGTTGTCTATCCACTGTCGTAAAAGCTCATTTTTCTTGTAGTGCTAAAAGTAATACTCTTGCACTAAAAGAAACTAAAGTATTAATTATGTCAAAAGTCCTTTAGGACCAACGTGTTACGTATAAGAATGCAAGAAAACTTGTATAAATAGATAATGAACTAAAACATGGATAATAATTCGTGCTAAGTTGAGTGCGGTTCGTTTGTGAGTTCGGAAGTCTCGCTGTCCCCAACTTTTACGAAAAGCTCCTTGAAAGGTGGGTGGTTCATATCTGTATTGCCTGGAAATTATGTGCAAATTGGTGTGCTTTCTTGTTGAAATTATACATGTGATTTCTCAGTGCTATGCATCGCAGGGTATATTGAAATTAAGATATATCCACAGGATATGTTGAAATTAAGACATATCTGTAGAGTATGTTGAAATGAAGACTGCTCATAGGGTATGTTGAAATTAAGACTGTCCATAGGCATTGATGAAATAGTCGTGCCAAATTGTGTTACGTTCGGAAGGATAGGTGTAATAGATACTCGAATTATACCGGTTTTGCATAATTGCGTACAGATCACCCATACTGAGAATTCAAATCTCATCCCCTGCTTTTACAAATATTTTCAGGTACTGATGCGGAGGAATGTGAGCAGCTGTAGTGCAGACCTCCCCACCACTGTCTAAAACTCATAACCGTCTTAATATTTATGTCTTATTCGGGATGAATGTACTTTAAGTCGGGCGACTACTTTTTTCACGCTCGATGCTTTTGACTAGGAACTTATCGTATTTGTGCAACTATTTAGACTTGGTGTGTTAGATTATTCAAATGACTATTTAGGGCTTGCATGCTTAGAAGTTAAACCCCGCTGCAAAATTTGTCAATCGGTCGAATCGTGTAATTAGTTATTTCATAAACTTGAGTAAAGTATTTGTTTTAAAAAAAAATGGCCCAGTTTTCTTATATTACTAAATGACGGCTCGATCTGAAGCGTTAAAGCTAAGGGAGGCTACGCTCCGGATTCGGGGCGTTACATCATCCATCACCCAGTCCGGAATAATCTCATTGTTTTCAAAGATAAGCTTGTTCCTAGAAGTCCACCATGCTCAAACCACACATTCTCAAATAGTTACCGCAATTAGTTTTCCCTTTTTCCATAGGAATAAGCCCGAAAAAAGGAAAAAAAGTGATCTGTGACTTTGTTGGGATGTGCAATCGGAACTTGGAGCCATTGCAAGATATTGTTCCAAACACTAGCAGCAAACGAACATGTAGTGAAAAAGTGATTAGCTGTCTCTTCTTCCTCTCCATAGGGCACCTCATTTAATCGCCTCTCGCAAGCAAACCTCTCCTAGCAAGGTTCCATCTGGTGGGTAGACGATCATGAAGTAATTTCCATGCCATTGCAGTGACTTTAGCATGAGCTATTTTACTCCAAACATCAACAAACTCTTCTCTACTACCGTGCTCCCAGTCTAACTCCGCCTGTTGAGAACTCAAAAACTTATAGGCTGATTTTGTTGTGTACACTCCCCCCGTATTGAGCGACCACGACCATGTATCCTCCTCATTTTTTTTTCAACCTGCAAGAATATAGATGCAATAAAAAATTATTAACATGATTCACTTCCCTCTCCAACAAATTCCTTCGCCAGGCACACTTCGACGCCCAACTCCCCCCCCCCCCCCCCCCCAATGTTTTTAATGAAACAATACTTGTTACTACTTAGCTGAAACAATCTAGGATACTGAACTCTAAGAAATAAATTACCCAACCAAATACCATGCCAAAAACTAGTATTTCCTCCACCCCCCACCATCTTAACCAAGTGACCTAAAAACCACCCGTCACCTCCTCCATCTCCTAATTGAACCACCTCCTTCCACCATTTTGATCTTATAACCGCCCCTGCCCCTGAAATTAACCCTCCATCTCTCACTTCCAACCGGCCGTGAATTGAAGAGATAACCCTTGCCCATAAACCCATCCGTTCTACTAAATATCTCCATATCCACTTCCCCATAAGCGCCATATTAAAGCAACCCAAAGCCCTAACTCCCAAGCCCCCATCGATTTAGCACAACAATTTTTTTTCCATTTGAACCAAGCAATCTTCCTTTCTCCTACTCTTCCCCCCAAAGAAAATTACGAAATAAAGAATTTAAATCACATAGGGTCAAATACTTAAACACTTATTCTTTATATTTAAACACTTATTTTTTTTAATTGAGGTCAAATATGCCCCTCATCTTACAAAACCAAAGAGACAAACCCTTTTTATCATTTAAAATAAACAATTGATTTTGATCATATGCATATAATTAAATTGTTATTAAGTTTTTAGAAATTCAATTTTCTCCAAACTTATCCAGCAACATGATTATCATCCCTGATTCAAACGGCTAGTATATCAAAATCTGTACGATTTTAATAAAAACATTTGTAATTTCCCTGTTTTTTTTATAAAACCCAGGTCCCATAAAGTGATTTTAAATTTGACTTTTTTATAAAAACAATTAAGATATATCTATTTATATTTAGTTTTAAATTTTTAGTGCAACATTTAAACATTTACATCATTTTTTTTGTTTGAAAATTTTATTTTTTTGTACTAAAATACTATATCCAAACCCTGTACATATATTTTTTAGATTAAAGTATTATATTTTTTGGTTTAAAAATAATTATTTTTCATCACTACAAAAAAAACAATGTTTTGCGACGGAATTAGCGACGGAAAATCCGTCGCAAACAGTGTTTTGCAACGGTATCTGCGACGGACACGTATCTGTCCCTAAAACAGCCGTAGCTAATTTTTGCGACGGATTTTGCCTTCCGTCGCAAATTAACGACGGACAAATCCGTCGCAAAATCGGCGGGTCAGACCCGGCCGGGTCACACAGAATTTGCGACGGACAGTATTCCGTCGCAAATATTTCGGGTCAGACCCGTTCGGGTCAACAACATTTGCGACGGCCACATTCCGTCGCAAATGTTTATATATATTTTTTTAATTTTTTTCTGTTATAATTTGCGACGGGTTGTTTTCCGTCGCAAAATTCAATATTTGCGACGGAATTTGGCCGTCGCAAATTACCGAGCCTATACAAAAAAAAAGTGGCTCGCGTGGTTCGAGCCCGGGCACCCGAGGCGGGCGCGGACCACTGGGCCAACCGGCCCATCTCTTTTTATATGCGGCCCACCTTCTATATTAGTCTTATTAGGCCTTAAACAATTAATCCATTTTTTGCGTCCAAGGGGAATCGAATACGGGACCTCTTGTGCAAGAGGAGGGGGCGCGCGCCACTAGGGCACAAGCTACTTTCATTTATTTTTATGCAATTAATTGTGTTGGTCCCGTTTTCTTTCATAAATAAGGACAATATGGGAAATTAGGAGAAATTTTTGTTTTAACACTGATGTTATGCAAGTCAGTAAAGCAATAAAGAACACAACAATGTAAAGTGGTTCGGAGGCTCAAGCTCCTACATCCATTGCCTGATTTAACAGGAAATCCACTACCCGGGATCCTTGTTTTTAACGTGCCAAGGTGCACTCACAACTGGACTCACACCCCTCCGCGGAGCTGCCTCTCGAACTGGCCTCACATCCCTCTTCACTCAGGGACTGCCTCTCCTCACCTCACTGCAACACCTAACACTATTCTGGAAAGGGTTTAGTTTGGTTTGGTTCTCTCCAACTAGGTGAGGTTTTCCCTTACATGGTTTTAGCCTCTGAGCTAAGGTTGGGAAAATCTCTCTAAGCTTAGGATGTATATGATGAGCTCGAGTATACAAACTGGAACACTCAAATATGACTATGAAGAACTCAGGTCAGTGTTCTTGATGGAGATGGTGCCTCCTTATGCCTCCCTTGAAACGCACCACTCTCACACCACCAGCTCCCGCACTTGCACACTTACAAATGAAGCTTGAGTTTGTATTTATAGTGTGGATTTGAATGTTACCGTTGGAGAGAGTAACATTCAAATCCAGACTATCTCTGGAGTGAAATTCTCCTTTTCAGTAAAGTATGGCCTTTGTCAGCTTTTGTCAGATTCGTTGCCTTGACTTGATTAGTCCACGTGGACTGAGTCCAACGGCTCTTTTCTTCAGGGTACTTGATTAGGGTAGTCCTGACTTCAGGCGACTTGTCTTCAGCTGACTTGTAATCCTCTCAGGATACCTTTCTTCAGTAGACTTGAAGTCTTCCTTCAGTAGACTTGAAGTCCACTCAGGGGAGTTGACATAAGGCTATTTGTCAAGCTTCCCAGCCTCAGTAACCTGACTCCTTCAGGTCCTACTAGGCACAGCACTGATCCTCTTGATCAGGCTCTTCACTGAGTAGTCCACTGACCAGCTTAGAATAGTCAGGTTTATACTCAGTGGGACTTCCTTCAGGCTTCTCTTCAGGTTCAGGTCTTCTGACATGGCTTCAGTCGTTCTCCTTGATGTCATCTTGACTTCCTCAGGCTCTATCAGTGAGTTCCCCCTCACTGAGTTCCCCCTCAGTAGAGTTCCCCCTTCAGCTGAGTTCCTCTCAGTAGAGTTCCCCCTCACTGAGTTCTTCCTCCACTGATAACCTGTTCTACTGAGAAACAAACTAGCCTGTCCTGAAACTAAAAGATACTATCCTGACTGCTTTCAAACCTATTACAAGTCGTTTTGGAAAATCATCAAAACTAAATATCCCAACAATTTCCCCCTTTTTGATGATTCCAAAACTTCTAACAAAAAGATTTTCTATTACAAGAATGAGGTCAGAGCACATGTAATAGTTTGAAACATGCAAAAATTCCCATAGTTTTTAAAACATTTATGATCTGCTCGGTTGACCAATTTTCTTAACAAAACTAGATCAGTGGTCATGTGAACAACCCGCTCTGATACCAATTGTTGGTCCCGTTTTCTTTCATAAATAAGGACAATATGGGAAATTAGGAGAAATTTTTGTTTTAACACTGATGTTATGCAAGTCAGTAAAGCAATAAAGAACACAACAATGTAAAGTGGTTCGGAGGCTCAAGCTCCTACATCCACTGCCTGATTTAACAGGAAATCCACTACCCGGGATTCTTGTTTTTAACGTGCCAAGGTGCACTCACAACTGGACTCACACCCCTCCGCGGAGCTGCCTCTCGAACTGGCCTCACATCCCTCTTCACTCAGGGACTGCCTCTCCTCACCTCACTGCAACACCTAACACTATTCTGGAAAGGGTTTAGTTTGGTTTGGTTCTCTCCAACTAGGTGAGGTTTTCCCTTACATGGTTTTAGCCTCTGAGCTAAGGTTGGGAAAATCTCTCTAAGCTTAGGATGTATATGATGAGCTCGAGTATACAAACTGGAACACTCAAATATGACTATGAAGAACTCAGGTCAGTGTTCTTGATGGAGATGGTGCCTCCTTATGCCTCCCTTGAAACGCACCACTCTCACACCACCAGCTCCCGCACTTGCACACTTACAAATGAAGCTTGAGTTTGTATTTATAGTGTGGATTTGAATGTTACCGTTGGAGAGAGTAACATTCAAATCCAGACTATCTCTGGAGTGAAATTCTCCTTTTCAGTAAAGTATGGCCTTTGTCAGCTTTTGTCAGATTCGTTGCCTTGACTTGATTAGTCCACGTGGACTGAGTCCAACGGCTCTTTTCTTCAGGGTACTTGATCAGGGTAGTCCTGACTTCAGGCGACTTGTCTTCAGCTGACTTGTAATCCTCTCAGGATACCTTTCTTCAGTAGACTTGAAGTCTTCCTTCAGTAGACTTGAAGTCCACTCAGGGGAGTTGACATAAGGCTATTTGTCAAGCTTCCCAGCCTCAGTAACCTGACTCCTTCAGGTCCTACTAGGCACAGCACTGATCCTCTTGATCAGGCTCTTCACTGAGTAGTCCACTGACCAGCTTAGAATAGTCAGGTTTATACTCAGTGGGACTTCCTTCAGGCTTCTCTTCAGGTTCAGGTCTTCTGACATGGCTTCAGTCGTTCTCCTTGATGTCATCTTGACTTCCTCAGGCTCTATCAGTGAGTTCCCCCTCACTGAGTTCCCCCTCAGTAGAGTTCCCCCTTCAGCTGAGTTCCTCTCAGTAGAGTTCCCCCTCACTGAGTTCTTCCTCCACTGATAACCTGTTCTACTGAGAAACAAACTAGCCTGTCCTGAAACTAAAAGATACTATCCTGACTGCTTTCAAACCTATTACAAGTCGTTTTGGAAAATCATCAAAACTAAATATCCCAACAAATTGTATATGTATTCAAATTAAGTCATTTTTTTTTATAATTCACCAAATTAATTTCTTTTCGTATCTAAGTTGTTTATTAAAATATTTTGCCCAACTATTTTTTTTATTTTGTAAAATTATTTATTTCGACTCCCGCTTAAATTTATAATTTGTTCATTTATACGCAATTAATTGTATATGTATCCAAATTGACTCATTTTTTTTTCTACAATTCACCAAATTAATTCATTTTCGTTTCTAACTTGTTTTTATAAATATTGGGGCCATTTAATTTTTATTATTTCTGTAAAATTATTTATTTCGACTCCCGCTTAAATTTATAATTCGTTCATTTGTACGCAATTAATTGTATATGTATCCAAATTGACTCGGTTTTTTTTTCTACAATTCACCAAATTAATTCATTTTCGTTTCTAAATTATTTTTATAAATATTGGGGCCATTTAATTTTTATTATTTCTGTAAAATTATTTATTTCGACTCCCGCTTAAATTTATAATTCGTTCATTTGTACGCAATTAATTGTATATGTATCCAAATTGACTCATTTTTTTTTCTACAATTCACCAAATTAAATCATTTTCGTTTCTAACTTGTTTTTATAAATATTGGGGCCATTTAATTTTTATTATTTCTGTAAAATTATTTATTTCGACTCCCGCTTAAATTTATAATTCGTTCATTTGTACGCAATTAATTGTATATGTATCCAAATTCACTCTTTTTTTTTTTCAAAATTCACCAAATTAATCCATCTAAGATCATGTATATGTTTGCTACAAGTAATTATGCTAATTAACACTGAATTAGTAATATCTTTGTTGAAATACTATTTGTAGCATCATTCCCAGTCACAAGGTTTCCGCCATTATTACAGAGATATTGAGGGATAATCTAGAGGAGAACAAAATGAAGTTCAAACTCGTCTCGTCGCAGCGGAAGCAGTACTACTTGGATGAGTTTCGGGTATATATATGCAAATATTTTTAACCAACTAATTGTTTATAAATATTTGCATATATATACCCAAAACCCATCCAAGTATTACTGCTTCCGCTGCGACGAGACGAGTTTGAACTTCATTGCGTTCTACTCTAAATTATCCCTCATTATCTCTGTAATAATGGCGAAAACCTTGTAACCGGGAATGTCTTTACCAAAAATTGTTCAAAAAACATAAATAAATTTTTCAAAAAACATAAATAAATTGTTCTTCATCAGAATGATGGTTCACTGTTCCAGTGATCCACCAAACCATCCCATATCGATCGTCCGTCTGGTGCTCGACCCAACTCCACCCAATCCCCACGCTCCCACCGCTTCTTCAGGCCGTAGATAATATCTTTGTACCGTTCTTGCGCTTTCGCACAGAACAATTGGTACATAATACTATCGTTGGCAGGGTCCCAAACGCACCGCCTCTGCAAATAAATAAAAAATAGAATATTAACGAATAAATTAAAAAATTAAAAGTTAAATTAAAATCATAATAAATAAATTTTTTATACCTTGAAGTCATCAAAGTACTTCATCCTCTTTTGCTCGGACACTTGACTCCACGAGTGGGCACCATACTCAAATTGTCTCATCCTAATGATTTGTGAGACGATTAAGCTAGTCTCAAGGGCTGGAAGCAGTCTGTGACAACAAAATTAAAAAATCAAGTTAATTATATTAATATATATATAATTAAAAGTATACATAATTCATTAAAAAATACTTACTTGTTGTCGACTATGATGACAGTGAGAAAATTATCTTGACCTGGGTTCATCTGTAATAATTTAACAATTCAACTAATTCAATTATAAACTTAACAAAAATTAAACATGCTTTAAAATTAAATTAAAATTCGATCTACTAATTAAATTAGATCAACTAATTCAACTAAAATCAATTCATTTCTAATATAATTCAAACAATTCAACTAATTCAATTCTAAACTAAACAAAAATTAAACATTCTTTAAAATTAAATTAAAATTCGATCTACTAATTAAATTAGATCAACTAATTCAACTAAAATCAATTCATTTCTAATATAATTCAAACAATTCAACTAATTCAATTCTAAACTTACCAAAAATTAAACATGCTTTAAAATTAAATTAAAATTCGATCTACTAATTAAATTAGATCAACTAATTCAACTAAAATCAATTCATTTCTAATATAATTCAAACAATTCAACTAATTCAATTCTAAACTTAACAAAAATTAAACATGCTTTAAAATTAAATTAAAATTCGATCTACTAATTAAATTAGATCAACTAATTCAACTAAAATCAATTCATTTCTAATATAATTCAAACAATTCAACTAATTCAATTCTAAACTTAACAAAAATTAAACATGCTTTAAAATTAAATTAAAATTCGATCTACTAATTAAATTAGATCAACTAATTCAACTAAAATCAATTCATTTCTAATATAATTCAAACAATTCAACTAATTCAATTCTAAACTTAACAAAAATTAAACATGCTTTAAAATTAAATTAAAATTCGATCTACTAATTAAATTAGATCAACTAATTCAACTAAAATCAATTCATTTCTAATATAATTCAAACAATTCAACTAATTCAATTCTAAACTTAACAAAAATTAAACATGCTTTAAAATTAAATTAAAATTCGATCTACTAATTAAATTAGATCAACTAATTCAACTAAAATCAATTCATTTCTAATATAATTCAAACAATTCAACTAATTCAATTCTAAACTTAACAAACATTAAACATGCTTTAAAATTAAATTAAAATTCGATCTACTAATTAAATTAGATCAACTAATTCAACTAAAATCAATTCATTTCTAATATAATTCAAACAATTCAACTAATTCAATTATAAACTTAACAAAAATTAAACATGCAAAATTAAATTAAATTAAAATTCGATCTACTAATTAAATTAGATCAACTAATTCAACTAAAATCAATTCATTTCTAATATAATTCAAACAATTCAACTAATTCAATTCTAAACTTAATTAACAAAAATTTAAAAATGATTTAAATTAAAATTCGATAAACTAATTCAACTAAAATCAATTCATTACTAATATAATTCAAACAATTCAACTAAAATCAATTCTCAACTAAAATCAATTCTCTAAACATGCTTTAAAATTAAATTTTAAACGGTAAAAATTAATAAAACTTACGGTTTATTTGTAGAAAATGTCGAAACGAAAACTCGGTGGGGACGGACGCCTTCCTTTTCCCGACTTCTCCTTCCTTTTCCTTTCGTTTTCCTCCACTTCTTCCTTTTTCTCGTAGGATTCGTCTGCTTCGCGAGGAGAGTATTTATAATTGTAAAAAAATTTGCGACGGACGCCTATCCGTCGCAAATTTCGCCTGTCAAAGACAAAACGACGTCGTTTTTACTGATTTTCGACGGTTTTTCCGTTGCAAATCAGTCAACGCACCGTTTCCCGAGAAGACGCGTAAAAACGGTTCGTACTTGCGACGGAAATTCCGTCGCAAAACAATCAAAGGACCGTTTCCCGAAAGGTCGCGGATATAAATGTAAGATTTGCGACGGCTTTGGTCCGTCGCAAACTCAAAGTTAAAATTTGCGACGGCCTTATCTGTCGCAAATCAGTCAAACGGGTCGCTTCATGAACGGTCACCTTTAAACGGGTATATTTTGCGACGGAATGGACCGTCGCAAACTCAAAGTTGAAATTTGCGACGACCCTTCCGTCGCAAATGTAGTCGTTTAAAGACGAAGGCGGTGGGCCATAGTATTTGCGACGACTTTTCCGTCGCAAATTACAAAACTTTGCGACGGCCATCCTTAGTCGTCGCAAAATTTCATTTTTTTCGACGGCTTAGTAAAATCTCCGTCGCAAAATTTCCGTCGCTAATCTCCATCTTTTTTGTAGTGCATTTTAATTTGATAAAAGGGTTTGAGTTTTTGGATTTAGTAAGATGAAGGTTGTTGGGATATTTAGTTTTGATGATTTTCCAAAACGACTCGTAATAGGTTTGAAAGCAGTCAGGATAGTATCTTTTAGTTTCAGGACAGGCTAGTTTGTTTCTCAGTAGAACAGGTTATCAGTGGAGGAAGAACTCAGTGAGGGGGAACTCTACTGAGAGGAACTCAGCTGAAGAGGGAACTCTACTGAGGGGGAACTCAGTGAGGGGGAACTCACTGATAGAGCCTGAGGAAGTCAAGATGACATCAAGGAGAACGACTGAAGCCATGTCAGAAGACCTGAACCTGAAGAGAAGCCTGAAGGAAGTCCCACTGAGTATAAACCTGACTATTCTAAGCTGGTCAGTGGACTACTCAGTGAAGAGCCTGATCAAGAGGATCAGTGCTGTGCCTAGTAGGACCTGAAGGAGTCAGGTTACTGAGGCTGGGAAGCTTGACAAATAGCCTTATGTCAACTCCCCTGAGTGGACTTCAAGTCTACTGAAGGAAGACTTCAAGTCTACTGAAGAAAGGTATCCTGAGAGGATTACAAGTCAGCTGAAGACAAGTCGCCTGAAGTCAGGACTACCCTGATCAAGTACCCTGAAGAAAAGAGCCGTTGGACTCAGTCCACGTGGACTAATCAAGTCAAGGCAACGAATCTGACAAAAGCTGACAAAGGCCATACTTTACTGAAAAGGAGAATTTCACTCCAGAGATAGTCTGGATTTGAATGTTACTCTCTCCAACGGTAACATTCAAATCCACACTATAAATACAAACTCAAGCTTCATTTGTAAGTGTGCAAGTGCGGGAGCTGGTGGTGTGAGAGTGGTGCGTTTCAAGGGAGGCATAAGGAGGCACCATCTCCATCAAGAACACTGACCTGAGTTCTTCATAGTCATATTTGAGTGTTCCAGTTTGTATACTCGAGCTCATCATATACATCCTAAGCTTAGAGAGATTTTCCCAACCTTAGCTCAGAGGCTAAAACCATGTAAGGGAAAACCTCACCTAGTTGGAGAGAACCAAACCAAACTAAACCCTTTCCAGAATAGTGTTAGGTGTTGCAGTGAGGTGAGGAGAGGCAGTCCCTGAGTGAAGAGGGATGTGAGGCCAGTTCGAGAGGCAGCTCCGCGGAGGGGTGTGAGTCCAGTTGTGAGTGCACCTTGGCACGTTAAAAACAAGAATCCCGGGTAGTGGATTTCCTGTTAAATCAGGCAGTGGATGTAGGAGCTTGAGCCTCCGAACCACTTTACATTGTTGTGTTCTTTATTGCTTTACTGACTTGCATAACATCAGTGTTAAAACAAAAATTTCTCCTAATTTCCCATATTGTCCTTATTTATGAAAGAAAACGGGACCAACAAAGGTCATATTTGACCTCAATTAAAAAGAATAAGAGTTTAGACGTAAAAAAAAAGTAGTTGAGGGGCTTATTTCAGCCCCAAGGATAAATTGAGAGGCTTATTTGACCCTTTTCCCTGTGTTTTATTTGGTTGTGTGTTGGTCCCTAATAACAACATATTAAAAAAAATTATCTGCTATTCTTTCATAACAGACTTTAAGTAAAAAGTTTTACTCTAGTAATAACTGAAAAGTTACACAAGTTTTAATTTAATAGAAAAGTTACACAAGCTTTAACTGAAAAGTTTCACTAATTTAAGTGATTCATTACACCAGCTTTAACTGAAAAGTTACACTAGAAATAACTGAAAAGTTACACTAGTTTTAAGTGTAATATTACACCAGATTTAACTGAAAAATTATATTATATAAAGTTGAAATGTTACATAGACTTCAATAGAAAATTTACAATGTTGAGGAAATTAATTGGATTGGATTTATGAAAGTTACGGAAGAAGGTGCTGATGTTCACAACAAAATTTTAGATGGGGGTTGGAAGAAGAAGGACATTTTATGGGATTTGCCGTACTGGAGTACCCTGTTGATCCGATACAATTTGGATGTGATGCACATCGAAAAAATTGTGTTTGATAATCAATTTTACACGGTGATGAATTTGGAAGGGAAAACGAAAGACACAAATAAATCAAGGGATGAGCTCAATGAATACTGTTGTCGACCCACGTTGCAGAAATGTCCACATACGGGAAAGTACCCCAAAGCTGCTTATGCACTTGATAAGAGGCAGATTATATATTGTTTGCAAGTGGGTAGATGAGTTAAAATTCCCTGATGATTATGTGTCCAACATGAATCGTTGCGTAGACTGGAGCAAATTGAAGATGTTTGGGATGAAGAGTCATGATTGTCATGTGTTTATGCAGAGACTGCTTCCAATTGCTTTCCGTGAATTACTGCCGGCCAACATTTGGAAAGCTATCACTGAAATTAGTTTGTTTTTCAAGGTGTTAACATCTAGGACCATTACAGTGGAAAACATGACTCGGTTGGACCATGCATCTTGTGCAATTTGGAACGAATATTTCCACCCAACTTCTTTAATTCAATGGAGCATCTACCTTTCCATCTTGCATATGAGGCAAAGATCGCTGATCCAGTATAATACAGATGGATGTACCCATTTGAGAGGTAATCTATTAATTTACCTATTTATTTTTAATATAATTTTGTTCGAGAATTACAGTAGCTCATCCGTGGACCTTGAATTAGGTATCTTCACAATTTAAAGTTAAGTGTGGGTAACCAGGCGCATGTGGAAGCTTCAATTGCAAATGCTTATTTAACAAAAGAAGCATCAATGTTTTGTTCCCATTATTTTGAGGACCATGTGTTGATGAGGCAACACAATTTACCTTGCAATTTCAGCGGTCGTGAAGTACCCGAAGCAGTGGAAGGTAATCTTTCGATTTTTGTGCCTCCTGGTACACATCTTGGAAAGAAGGGTAAAAGATGGATGACTTGAACCGAAAATACTTACTTTCTACTAGTAGTTTCCCCACAAAAATATGGGTTCACTGTAGTATGGGCAAGTATAGGGACCAAGTATTATCGAACCCAAGGGAAGCTGAGTATGCGAATAGATCCCTGAAGATCTACGCGTCGTAGTTAATATGAGTGTATGTTTTTGGATTTTGTAAGAAATAAAATCTAAGCTATAATACTCTACTAAGGCAAAAGAAAGAATTAAATTAATTATCTAAAGTTTGTTTTCAAATATGAGATGGTGATGCTCAGGATAGGAATTCCTACGTATACTAACGGAGCAGGTACATAATCAAGATAACCGTGACGCGCAAGAAATAACCTAAGTAAAAGATTGTAAGATGAAAGCTCAAGAATTCAAACCCTAATACTTTATCCTAACAATCGACTTCACTAATCCACTAACAAGTTAATAGATTGTGCTTAATTAACGAGACCCTAATTTAACTAAGGTGATGCGGTCGTCCTCCCTAGATAAACCGGTAGATTAATTAACCCATTCTAAACCCTCTCATTAAGTCTACTAGTTGTTAAAGAGTGATAAGATCGTCCTCTCTCGAACACTTTTCAAATAAAATTCAAAGGAAAAGTTAAGATTGATTTTAAGAATTCATTAATTAAGAGAATTAAAACTAAACGTCACGAATTACCCTAATTACGTACCCACATCCTACTTCTACGAGTTCATCCTACCCCAAGCATGCAAGGGTTTTAGCTAGACATGATTTTTACGGAAACAAAAACAATCGAAGAAATAACGAACATGAACATAATAATTTTAACTAAGAAATTATCAAACAAAAACAATCTAAGAACTGAAATTAAATTAATAAAACGAAGTCTCGAGTATTCAAGAACAAAGAACTAAAGGAACGAAACTAAAAATCAAAACCGAACTATGAATTCATAAGTAAAACCTCGAATACGTAAATATAATACCCCGTCCCGTTTTATACCTTTTATTTTGCTAAGAAACCTTAATTATATAATTTTATATTATTATTATCCTTGTTTCTTTAATTTTATTATTTTGTGTGCTAACGTGTAATTTAAATATATACTCTATTTTCAAATTCCCAAGTTCGAAGAAAGAAATCGAATATTTCAAACGGATAAGGGATTACGAGAAATTAATTATTCAAAGTCTTAAATTTTGTTTTCGATCCGTTTAATTTATTGAGAATAATTAAAATACTTTAAAATATTATTTGAGTTTTAAAACTGTATTAATTCTCAAGTCGGAATTTAACTCGTGAACCAAACGTTCCCTAAACCGTATCAATTGGGAACGAAAATATCCGAATTAAAGGGGGTTAATCCTAAACCACATAAATTACTTTTCTTTTTGAATTAAAAATATTAATTAATAAATCTTACCCACATATTTTTTCCTTTCCATTAAAATTAATTAACTAATTAAAATAATTTTTTCTTTATAAAATAAATCGTGACCCTTTCCATTTTTCAGCAACAAACACGTACATAATTCCCAAAATTCACTCATACCTCTCTCTCTCTCTCTCATAAATCAAAAACGCGTTTTCCTCTTCCTCTCTCTCACACATACGCGTCTTCTTCCTCCTTCCTCCTTCCTCGATCGGCGGCCACCACCATCTTCCCAACCTCCTCTGTTCGCCGCCGTCCATCTCGCTCCAGCCGAACGCCGTCGCACGGAAGCCACGATGCCGCCCCTGTTCCGAACCGGCGACCACCAACGGCCGCCGCCTCATCCGCATCGCAGCGACACCCGTCGCCGTCAAACGCCACCAGCCACGACCCCGTCGCACCACGCCTCGCGCCGTCGTCCCAGCGTCGCACCGCCTCTTCGCTCCGCCCTTCGCCGTCACGACGGAAATCGCCAGCGACGCCGCCTCCTCTCTCCTCCTCACACCAGGTCCGATTTCCAGAAGGCGGACGCCGCTCCCTCCTCTTTTATTTCCAGTAAGTATTTAAAAAGCCCCCTTTCAATCTCTTTCAACAAATTAATTCCGATCGCACCGTAACCCGTTTTCCCTTTTATTTCCGATCAAGATGATGTTGTTTTGGTTAAATTCTTATTAAATGAAGTTAGAGGGACACTGGTTGTGTTCGAAAAGTAATAGAAATTCTGGTTTGTTGAATAAAACTCCCTACCGTTTATTTCATTCGAAAACAGTAGGATTGAACTTTGTATTGATGGTGTTTTTGGAATTGTTGAGTTAGTATTTTGAATTAGCAGTTTGGTATTTTTGTTCTAGTGGTTTAGTATCCTTGTTTTAGCTGTTTGGTATTATTTGGAATTAGTTGCTGGACTCTTTTCTATTTTGTTGAACGATGAGAGAAAGGAACTGTTAAGTTTGGTCATTTGAGACATGGGAACTCTGTTTTGGTTATTGGACTGATGTGGGTTGAGAATGGTAACTATAGATGGACTAATTTTATTACCTGCCTTCTGTTTGGTTGCATTGGTTAATTAATTTGGGATAAGGAATTAATTTGGTTGAAATTAAATTAATTGGTATCTTGCAGTTCCTTTTGAAAAGGAAAATACTGTTGGGTTTTAAAATTGATATTTTGTCGTATTAGTTGAAATGAGAAAAGAGAACAAAAAGAATATATGTTTATATCCAATTTTAGTAACAAATGAAAAAGGGTATTTTTGGGGAAATAGTATTATTCTTTATTTTGAAAGTGTTACTAATTAATTTTAAAAGTATTACTAATAATAGAAAGAAAAATTATATTATATATGCTATTTTAATATGTATTAATTCAAGCCTTTCTAAAATCAAATAAGATTTATAAAGGGATTCTTATTTATAAAATATAAATTATATTCAAAATTCTTTTAAATTAAGAAATGATAATTTTAGAAAGTAAAATATTAAATTGGACTTTTATTATATTATTAATAATTAAATAAATTTCTTATTTAATTTCTCTTCAAGAAAATAATTATGGATATATCTTTAAAAATATAAAGGGCTTTTATAAAATCTTAGGGTAGTAGAATATTATTTTGTATATAGAATTTGTAATGGTCATACAACATGATACACCCCAATACACTACCCTTTTTGAAAGTGGTGTATTTACCAAGTTAGTGTATGTTTTTAAGTATGTCTTTTCAGCAAGTTTTCAAGACAACAACTTCCTCGTTTCGTAACACATACTTCTAGGCCTTTTCAATAATTCAAGGGCCAACTTTTAATCAAATGATTTCGTACTAGGACTCTGTGCTAATCGGAATACGCACGAGGGGTCTGTTAACGTATCACTCTCGGGACCCGGAGTAAACAGGTGGGTGATGATCTATTAATTGATCTGCTTATAATACGTTGTGCTGGTATACTCTGAACTCGACCAAATAAATCTAAAACAACTAATCCAACATAAATGTATCCCTACAATATAAATATTCGAATTACGTGATATACTTATATATGATACAATATATCTATTGTTTTATTTAAATCGAGCACCATTGCATGATAAAGGGCATTATGTGAGCATGAATTTATACAAGTACGAATTATGTGAATTCTTCCCACAATTTGAAATGACAGTTTTTATGAGAAAGAGGAAAGCGGGTAATTATTGACTAGTTTTGTTTGTGGATTGACACGTACGGCCATGAGTGATAATAGGTCAGATTCATGGTCGCTGATATTATTTTTGGTGACCATGAGTGATAATAATAAATCAGATTCATGGTCACATGAATGGATGAATTGTTGGTGAGAAATGGTTTGGGGGAGATTTACTATATGTGAAAAATGATTTTTCGCAGATTAGGCCGTTATTTGAAAATGGTTTTGGGCTTTGCCCCTTAATGTGAATCAACTTGTGATATATCAATTATGTGAACGTGAAACCTGTTATGCCCAATTAATTATTACGTGAACTTGTCACTTCTGTGATATATGTTATTCTTATCTATATGTCAACTGCTTAAATAAATTATATATTTTCTCAATGAGTATAATTTAATATATTTCGGATTTACCAATCCCATGACGTTGCAAATCACCCATACGTGAGAATTCAAATCTCACGCCCCCTTTTTACAACCCTTGCGGATTATGATTTCGTGGAGCAAGGACAGTAATAGAGACGACACGGAGTTCCCCACTTAAATAAAATGTTACTGTTAATACTAAACTTATTATTCATAGATATACATGCATGAGATACTTATTAAAATTATTCTACTCATTTCTTCCGCTGCATAATACTCATCTCTGATTTGATTATCCATTTTTATATCAAAAATTTTATAGTTCGTATTTTAGTTACAAGTGGCACCTCGAATCTGAGATATTTATGTGTTTTGGATTCGGGGCGTTACAGTAAAACTAACGCTTGCTCATCTCTTCTCCTCTTTCTCTCTCCAAAAACTAACTCTAAAAGTGATGTGGTATCAAATGGTGTCTAAAAATGTGTTCGGGACGAGTATATATAAGCGTCGGGCCGAATCGGGAACTCATGGGAAAAACGAATCCGGAAGCAAAAACATGGAAGTGCTCGAGCAGCACCCGCTAGAGCGGGGGCGCTCGAGCTGTGTAGCTCGAATGAAGTAGGGGCTCGAGTGGTAGTGCTCGAGCTAGTCGAGTGGCCGATTTGTTCTGTAAGTTTTTGGGCGCTCGAGCAACATGCTCGAGCGGTGGCGCTCGAGTGGTCGAATTTCTCTGTACAATTTTGGCGCTCGAGCATGTTGGTGCTCGAGTAGCTCGAATGGCAAAAGTTCTCTGGAAGATTTTGGCGCTCGAGCAACATACTCGAGCGGTGGTGCTCGAGTTACTCCACTCGAGTGACTCTCCTTCATCTTCAACTGATACTTTTCTTCTTGCGCACTAGTACCATTCGTATCTCTTCGATATCTTCTCATTCGGGCATCCGTTTGAGTCGATTCAAAGTCCTACGAACTCCATTTTTCGCCCTCGATTCACTTATGAGCATCAAAGAGTTAAATTCATCAATGTGTAGAAATAATACTCAATTGACTCTAAATTCTCAACAAATTCGACCAAAACTAGGGCATTTTTAGCTATAAATCATGACAATTTCACGCCTAATCAAACCCCCCACACTTACCATATTTCTTGTCCTCAAGCAATGAAATAATAAGTCAAGTGAAATTGTTAGGAATGAGTCAAAGAATTAAATCATGCAAGTAAATGAAACCGAGCTTCAAAGATCAATCACACATATACTAACTCACCTCCCTACATCATACTCATGCAATAACAACAAGAAACACCAAGATCAAACCTGGATGTGCACTCAACGATGTGTTTCACTCCCTCACAAGTGTATAACAATAATAAGAGACTCACTCACTCAATCAATCAATCAATCACATATATCAGTAGACATAGGCTAGTAAGCACTCTCAACTCCGACCATACTCTAGAAATCAATGCCGAATCAAAAAGGACATTTCTCAAGGTGGTAATGTAGGCTCTTTGGACAGGTGGGATAACAATATTGGGCAAGTGACTTAATTGAATGGAGAATAGAAAATCAAATTTTAGTACTACGAGATTAGGAACAGAATACTTCAAACATTTTCAATCAACACACTTTCAATTCCAATACTCTCAACACTTCAATTTTTTTTTCTAACTCACTTCACTTTTTTTTTCTCTTCTTTTTCACACAACTCACATGAGCTCATTTTTTCTTTTGCTCATTCTCAAATTCTTTTGTTCTTTCCCACAACTCATATTCTTCATCACACCCTTCTTTTATCACAACTCAACCATCATAATTCCCTTCTCATCTCAGCTCAATCACTCCAACATTCACAACTTTTCCTATTCTCCACTCAAATTGGGACAAAAAGAGTTTAAGAATTTGGATTAGTTTAAAATGTGCTAGCAAATAAAATAGGCTAAGGCTCAAACAGGCTAACAAGGGATAAATGTCATTGGTAGGGAAAATTTTGGCTAAGTGACTCAATCAAATCAAAGATGGCCTAAGATCACATTCGGCATATCAAACTAGACACAATCAAGAAGTGAGAGTACACACAAGTTCTAGAATCCTCTAAGGTGACGACTCACTCACAAACAAAGAGATCAATCCTTGTATCTTAATCTCAAAAGGCTCAAAACTCACGGCTTTCACATCCATGCTAGTCCTAGTGAATTCTCACTCTCATCACACAAGTACTCAAAAGGAAAACTCGTAAGCATACTAGTTCTCTCTCAAATCAACTCTAACTCATACACTCACACAATAAAATTCCTAACTCAACCTCACAATTTAACTCTACTCACCAAGTCATACTCAAGAATCATCAATAAGCAAGTGATAAGAGTTAATAAGCGTAAAATAAATCAATCATCACATTAATCAATAACAAATCGTACCCCAACAGTTTTAAAATACTTCCAATACAATCCCATAATTCAACCAAACACTCAAACATTCAGCTCACCAATCATCATCAAAGAAAAATAGAAAACAAAAGACAGAAAAGAAAAATGCAAGAGTAAGGAAAGCGGGGGAAATCTCCATCATCAATGATCAGGAGGAGGTGGTGGAGGGAAGTAGTGAGGATGATCGGCTCCCAAATGAAACACGAAGAGTGACTCCATCCATCGGTGCATGTCGGAAAACTGGTCCTCCATCCGAGCCGATCTAGTGTCCATCCTCTCTTGCGCCTCTTGCATGTACGTCATGTCCGTCTGGAGTGTCTGAATCTGGTTTCCCATCTTTGTTCATTCGGCATACGTAGGGTACCACTGCCCGGGCGACTGCACACCTGGTGACTCTACCTCCATCTCTTGCGTTTCTTCACCCGCTGCTCCTCCCTCGTCATGTCCCCTTCGTACTCTTGCTCCTCCTCTTCTTGCAAGTCTCCCACTCCGCTCGAACCGGCACCACTTGTGCTTTCTCCTCTGTTCCTCTTCACGGACCTAGTCTCCCGGAGTCCTAGGCTATCCACTTCTACCGTGTACTTAGCACCTATAGCAAGGTGCTGCTCTCCATTCATCCTGATGTTCTGTTTATTCTTTCCCTTCAGAGTCACGAGCTTCTCGTTCGGCAGAGGAAAGAGATCATCTTCCTTGTATCTGATGCAGTAGCTTCCCATCCATTGCTCGAACATTAAGGTGTTTTTCAGCTGGTCGAACCCCAAATCCATGCCAGGGCAGGGACCCGAACAAGGCTCGAATCCCAGACTCCTCACAAACACTGAAATCAATCCCCCTCCCTGAACTTTCGAGGTCTTAGCACCAAGCTTGAACGGGGCCTCGTAACGGTGCTTCAAGAAATCCCTACCAAAATCATGCTCCTTGGTGTACAACAGACACCAAATCCCATATAACTCCTTACTCGTCACTGTTCCCGTCTCCGAGCGAGCATAGATGGTGTTTTCTAAGATCCTCTCCAAGTAGCGAATCACCGGGTTCCTGATTACTGAGGCTCGTGCGTTCTGCCACTTGTACTCTCCGGCCATGCCACCAGTGATCTCATTCCAAAATGAATTTGCATGATAAGACTTTGACACACGGTTGGGCCTCGATAAGGCTGGAAGCCCAAGTGCAAGGTTGACAGCTCCAACCTCGCAATGCTGCCACTCGTTCCGGTACTTGAACTTGAAGGAATTTTCATCCTTCTTCTCTATAGTGGCAAGGAACTGCTCCACCAAATCGGCATTTGTTTCCATGGTCAGCAGTAGCTCGAAGAATTTCGTCATGTTGTTCCTCGTGAAAATTCTCCAGATTTCACCCTCAATTCTAATATCTCGTATGAAACTAACAACGGGCCTCCGAGTCTTCTCCACTTTCCCGGTTATCAAACTCCACCGGTAGGCTATATAGCGCCAACTCTCCTCATAGTCCAAGTTACCCCACCTCGAGGGCAGCAGACCCTTTCGTCTAAGCTCACTGGTGACCTCTTCCAACTCAACAATACACAAGATTTTGTCCTCATTTTTCTTTGGAGCCATAGTACCTAAGAAAAACACAACAATGTATTTCAAAACCATTCATGACATTCAATTCAATTCCAATAATCTCAAGTAGTTATCAATTCCAATTCATTCAACATTCAATCTCAACTTAAGTTCGTCAAGTTCAATCCTTATGCTTTCATACCAAAGTGCTCAAGTAGTTTTCAAACAATTCATCCATCTCAAATTAAAATTGCCCACACTAAGTCTATCATAAAGTAAAATCACAAGAATAATGTAATTTACATGCTCAAGACTCAATTCATACTCATTCATGCTCAATACAATCTCAATTCACAGAAATTTCTTCTCAACAAGCAAAACCCATATCCTTTTCTCAAATTCCCTCTTTCTCACTATATAAATTCACCCATTCTACTCATGCAATTTCGAAATTGAAAGCAAAACAAGCAAACCCATAGCATATAATCATCATTCAACAACAAGGAATCGAGAATCAACAAGCTATGCAAAAATCCCCAAAATTTTCGAAATGTTCATGAACCCTAGTTCTCATGCTCAATTCATGCCAAATTTAAGCCTAAACTACGAATTGAATGAAAAGAGTTAGAGATTACATACCTTGTTGGAGGATTGAAGAAGATTCGTGAAGAAAATGAACGAATTGTGAGCAAACGAGTGAAAAGCGTATGAAATCGCCCCTAATCACCCCTATTTATGTGTGTAAGTGTGTGTAAAAGTGAGGGAGAATGGTATTTATAGAGTGGCTCAAAATAGGGCTGAAACCCGTGAAGCGCTCGAGCAAACCCGCTCGAGCGGATGCGCTCGAGCATAACAGGTTGAACGGAACAAGGGCTCGAGCGCTAGCACTCGAGCTGCTCGAGTGGCGAAAAATTTCTGGACAAATCAGGCATTCGAGCAACATGCTCAAGCGGAGGCGCTCGAGCTATGTCACTCGAGCAGTTCCTCCCTTCAACCTTAAACAATGACGTCCAAAACTCAAAATTTTCATACGAACCAAGCTCGAAACAATCATCAAACTCATCAAAACTTGAACTAACCTGAGAACTCCTCGATTTAAGCCAGGTCGCTCATTCGATCGAGGAGTTGGGGTCTCTTCCAAACGTGCAAATCACCAAGCCAATTCAAGTCGAACTTATGCACTCACACTTAATTCGATCCAACTACCCTCATGCATCGATATTTTCGAAAAAATTTTGACCAGATTTTCATTAGAATTTCATGTACGAACTCGAAGTACGAATACACACCCCCCCAAACTTTGTTCTTGCTACGCAGTAATAAAGTTTGAAAAGAATGAGTACGTACGAGTAAGTACACTAAATTCTCACGAACTTAAATCACTATCAATGCAAAGTAATGAACGAAAAAAAACACATCACCCCCCAAACTTCGACTTCGCAAAGAGGTCTATGTTTGGGGTTGTGTTTACCTCAAACTCCAACAATCGAATGCTCCACTACTCGACATCTCAACATCGTTATGAATTGCTTCACCTTAAGCTCACTTACTCGAATCAAGCACCACGAAACAAGCCTACACCAAAAAAAAATTCTCTACAAAAGAGGTTAACACCCACGATTCACAAAACGACAAAATGAACAAAACACATAAAAACAAGTAAAAATGGGTTGCCTCCCATTTAGCGCTAGTTTTAAGGTCCAATGCCGGACCGAGCTCGAAGGAGCTCACAGGACTTGAGAATCTAAAATACCTCCCTTATTCTCATAAGAGAAGTTGAAGAATTTCTTTACTCGATGCCCGTTCACCATGAATCTATGTCCATCCTCCTTCTCGACTTCAAAGAATCCACTCTTATGAACTTCCCTGACAACATACGGCCCGTTCCACTTGGACTTGAGCTTTCCACCAAACAACTTCATCCTCGAATTGAATACGAGGACTTGATCACCCACTTTGAACTCTTTTTTCCTCAATCGAGCATCATGCCACTTCTTGGTCTTCTCCTTGAAAATTCGGGCATTCTCATAGGCACCATCTCGAAACTCCTCCAACTCATGCAATTGGAGTAATCTCATCTCACCAACCAAGGCACTATCAAAATTCAGCTTTTTAATCGCCCAATATGCCTTGTGCTCCAACTCCACGGACAAGTGACATGCCTTTCCAAAAACCAATTGGTAAGGAGACATACCAAGAGGAGTTTTGAAGGCTGTCCTATACGCCCAAAGTGCATCATCAAGCTTCATTGCCTAATCCTTCCTACTAATGCTCACCGTCTTTTCAAGGATCTCCTTGATTTGACGATTCGATACCTCTGCAAGACCGTTAAATTGAGGATGATAAGCAGTAGAGACTCGATGACTTACCTCATATTTTGACAGCAACTTCTCCATCCACTTGTTCACAAAGCGACTCCCCCCGTCACTAATCAAAGCTCTTGGGACTCCATATCTAGCAAAAATGTTCTTCCTCAAGAACTCAATCACCACTCGGGCGTCATTCACTCTAGTAGGGACAACTTCAATCCACTCCGAGACATAATCGATGCACACGAGAATGTACAAGAACCATTTGCTAGGAGGAAATGGACCCATGAAATCAATCCCTCATACATCAAATACCTCGACTTCCATGAACACGTGCAGTGGCATCTCGTCCCTCTTAGTAATAGAGCCAAATCGTTGGCACTTATCACACCTCTTAACCCATTCCATGCAATCTTTCAAGAGAGTTGGCCAATAAAAACCAGATTGAAGCACCTTTCTCCCGGTCTTCTCTCCACCCAAATGTCCTCCACATGGCAAGGCGTGACAATGCCTTATGATATCACTTCACTCCTCCTCTGGCACACACCTTCTCAACACATGATCAATCCCTCTTTTGAACAAGTATGGATCGTCCCAAATAAATTCCCAAACTTTCTTCAAAAATGTCTTCCGGTGCACCGAGTCCATCTCCGTTGGTAACTCTCCACTTGCTAAATAATTATACATGTCATTTAAAGCCCTACCAATTGCGGCTTGACAGTCGCAATGTACCATTATAGTAGGTACGGGTTTATCCCAACATGGAATATCCTCGAGGAAATTTCGAAGCCACTCTGCTTCTTCACCAGCTATATCCAACGCTATGAATTCTGATTCCATGGTGGATCGGGCTATGCATGTTTGCTTAGTCGATCTCCAGGACACAACCGCTTCTCCTATAGTGAATACAATTCCACTAGTGGAGAATGACTCTTTAGTGTCTCAGATCCAATTAGCATCGCAGTACCCTTCAAGTACATCAAGATACCTAGTGTACTGTAGCCCAAAGTCGAGAGTATACTTTAAGTACCTCAAGACTCTCCTAAGTGCATTCCAATGCTCATTGCTTGTGAATCTACTAAGTTTATTCACCGCACATGTTATATCGGGATGCGTACAATTCGAAATGTACATTATGTTACCGATAACTCTAGCATATTCTTGTTGAGCTACAGGACTACCTCTGTTTTTGCTCAAATGCACACTCATGTCCAATGGGGACTTTGCAGGTGGATCATCAAAGGCATTTAACTTCTTTAGCACTTTCTCTACATAGTGAGATTGTGTTAAAGATATGCCATTTGATGTCATGCTGATCTTGATTCCTAGAATCACGTCAGCAACACCCAAATCATTCATGACAAAGTTTCGACTTAACATGCATTTCATACTAATGAGTAAATCATGATCATTACTCATAATGAGCATGTCATCAACGTATAGTCACAATATGATAAATCCTTTCGGTGTACTTTTCACGTACACACATTTGTCACACTCATTAATACGAAAGCCATTTGATAACATGGTGCTATCAAATTTCAAATGCCATTGTTTTGGAGCTTGCCTAAGTCCATACAACGACCTCACTAGTTTGCACACCTTTTTCTCATTTCCAGGTGCTACAAACCCCTCTGGTTGATCCATATATATATATCTGTATCCATTTCACCATTGAGAAATGCAGTTTTAACATCCATTTGGTGAATTTCGAGATTGTGCAAAGCAGCAATCGCGATTAGCAGCCTAATGGAAGTAATCCTCGTTACAAGTGAATAGGTATTAAAGAACTCGTACCCTTTGATTTGTTTGAACCCTTTGGCCACTAAGCGGGCTTTGTATTTTTCAACCGACCCATCCGCTTTATACTTTCTTTTAAGGATCCATTTACATCCTAAGGGCTTGCAACCTTGTGGGAGATCAACCAACTCCCACGTGTGGTTTTGCATGATAGAGTCGATTTCACTGTTAATCGCCTCTTGCCAGAGCGGAGCGTCTGGCCTAGATAGAGCATCTTTGATAGTCCTCGGTTCCTCTTCCAACACGTAAGTGATGAAATTGGGACCAAAGGTTTTAACTATCTTAGCTCTCTTACTACGTCGTAACTCGCCACTATCTTGAGTGGACGGACCAACATCCTCATCAACTTCCTCATTTCGAGGTCTTTTAGTTGATACCTCATCTTCCTTGGTCTTGCAAGGAAAGATATTTTCGAAAAACACAGCGTTTCTCGATTCTATATAAGAGCCTTCTGTCATATCGGGAACTTCTGATTTGTGAATCAGAAACCGATAGGCACTACTATTCAGTGCATACCCAACAAATATGCAATCAACCATTTTAGGGCCGATTTTAACTTGTTTAGGTAGAGGTACTTCAACCTTTGCTAAACATCCCCACACTTTGAGGTATTTATACGATGGTTTCCGCCCCTTCCATAATTCATAAGGAGTCGAATCTTTACTCTTATGTGGAATTTTGTTCAAAATGTGGTTGGCCGATAGAATGGCTTCCCCCCACAAGTTTTGCGGTAAACCGGAGCTAATAAGCATAACATTCATCATCTCTTTGAGTGTTCGGTTCTTTCGTTCCGCAACACCGTTAGATTGAGGTGAGTAAGGAGCAGTAGTTTGATGTATGATTCCGAATTCGAAGCATATCTTCTCAAAAGGTGCTACATACTCTCCTCCTCTATCACTACGAACCATTTTGATTCGTCTATTCAACTGGTTTTCCACTTCACTTTTGTACAGTTTAAAAGCGTCTAACGCTTCATCCTTACTGTGCAAAAGGTAAACATGGCAAAACCCCGTACTATCATCTATGAAAGTGATGAAGTACTTCTTCCCACCTCTAGTTTGAACAAATTTTAAGTCACACACATCAGTGTGAATTAATTCAAGAGGTTCTGAGTTCCTTTCAACCGAAGGGAAAGACAACTTTGTCATCTTAGCTTCTACACAAAATTTGCATTTGTTATTTAAATCGATATTCTTTATATCTAGTAAATTTAAACTTACTAGTCGTTTTATCTATTTAATATTTACATGTCCCAATCTGCAGTGCCATAAATCTGAAAACTCAGCGATATAAGAAGAAGTAGAAGCTTCTTTATTCATAACAGATTTCCCCTTGGGGTGTACAACTATGACACTCATCTTAAACAGACCATCGTGGACATATCCATGACCTAGATACACTGAGAACTTGCTAAGAACAACCCTATTAGACTCAAATATAAGTTTAAAATTATTCTTCACTAGTGCAGAGCCGGAGATGAGGTTCTTGCGAATGTCCGGGACATGCAGGACATCTCTCAGTGTGATATTCTTCTCACTGGTCAACTTTAGAACAACGTTGCCAACCCTAGCCACCTCAGACGTGACTTGATTCCCCATGTGTAGCTTTCTCCCATTGGCTGGCTCATAGGTCGAGAAAGCATTCCTGTCAGAACAGACATGACAGGTAGCCCCTGTATCAATGAACCACTCATTTGGGTTGCCCACGAGGTTCACTTCAGTGGTCACCGCAGCAAGGTCCTATTCAGTGAACTCCCTTTCAATCACGTTCGCATTGGACTACTTGCCCTTGCCTTTGTCATCTTTCTTCGGGGCCTTGCAGAATCTTGCAATGTGGTTTAGCTTTCCACAGTTGTAACAATCACCGGTAAATTTGGGTCGAGTTACAACTGGTTGTTTGCCTTTGTCGGAATTTGGCCTCTTGCGCTTCTTTGATTCCATCAAATTCGCTTTGGCCTCTTCCTGACCTTTGTTCCTTTCCAGCCCACCCTCGCGAATCTGAAGTTTGCCTATGACCTCTTGCAAGGTCATACTCTTCTTCTTCTGCTTCAAGTGGCTTTGAAACTCCTTCCAGCTTGGAGGTAGTTTCTCAATTACTGCAGCGGCTTGGAAAGCGTCTGGCAGTATCATTCCTTCTGCAGCAATGTCATGCAGAATCAACTAGAATTCTTGAACTTGTTCAACGACAGACTTCGAGTCCACCATCTTGAAGTTCAAGAACTTCCCAACCAAGTACTTCTTAGTACCGGTATCCTCGGCCACATATTTGGCCTCCAAGGAATTCCACATTTCCTTAGCCGTTTTGCACTTCTGGTTGATACTGTACAAAGCATCTGCCAGACCACTCAGAATGTAATTCTGAGCATAGAAGTCGTGTTCCCACCAGCGGGCACGAACTTCCTCATTCTGCGCATCGTTCTCAACGACCGCAGGCGGGTCCTTAGTAAGGAACCTCGCCAACCTCAAGGTGGTCAGAAAGAACAGCATACACTGTTGCCACCTCTTGAAGTTTTTACCCGAAAACTTTTCGGGTCTCTCACTTTGGACCACAAAAGGTCTCGAATTGTCAAAGGGGAAAGGGCCCACCACAGAGGGATTAGAAGTTTGCCCAAAATGGACAGTTACAGGGGGAATGGGGGGAGTGGTGCCCTGGGGAGTGGGGTTACCAGGAGGAACAACAGTGTTTCCCTGGTTAGCAGACTCCGAATTGTTATTTCCGTCAGTCATTTTGAAAACAAAAATTTTTTATCTTGCGATTGTTGTTGAAAAGTTAAGGACTGCAGAAATAATAATTCAATAGAAAAAAGGAAAAAGAAAAATTACAACTCGATCGATAAACGTATTACACAGAAAAGAAGAAAAAGACAGCAGCTTGTGACGAGTCGAGGAAGCCCTCTTCCCGCAAGACAAAATTTCCCCGGTAGTGCTCTTCGGTCTTGGAAATTTGCCCCCAAAGGTAAAACGTCACTATCGTCTCCAAGAGTGTAGCACCACAGGTCTTGAAGATGCGGCGAACAAAACGAGTGCTTCGAACTGGACTGGCTCTTAAGACTCTATATGCAGAGAGACAGAGGGAGAGGAGAAGATTTCTGAATGCGTGGCCAGACAAATGCATGAGGACGCTATTTATAGGCGAACCTCCACTCAATGCAGAAGGAAAAACTGCGTGGGCATTAAATGCGGATGCGTTTTCGTTGGTGGCAAGTTGACCCAGAACGCATTTCCTTAAATCACGCTGGTAACGTCCCACGAATTTAGAACACATGATTTATGTGCTCTTATGAAGTATCTGACGATCCGGTTGACCTCTCTAACTGGGTGGGTCCTGAACCGAATCGACCCAAAATCTGTGGACCCGATATCCTAATTTTTGTTCTCCAAAAAATTAGATACCCACTGGGCCCAAGGCCCAAAGTCCACCCAAAGTCCAATTGCCAAGACCAAGACCAAGGGCGCGCGCGCGCGTGTGGCAACTTTGATTGACTAGCAATCAACTATAATTTATTATACTTCATTATTCCCATACTAATATCATGTATATTAGTATTCTAAAATTCCAATGTGAGATGAATTAAATAACTCATTTAATTCCCAAAATTAGGCGTTGTACCTTTCGACTTCCGATTCAATTTCCCAGTCACCGAAAATCGGTTTTGCGAGTATGAATACACCATTCTCATCTACTCCGAGAGTAGAACGCTCATGTAACAATTAATTTCCGAGAAATTAAATTCAACACCCAAAATTAATTGGTCAACTATTAAAGTCTCAAATAAACTTTAATACCAATTAATTATAAAATAATACCACCAACCAATATTCTCTAACATATGGATCATATTTTTTTCCCTTTCAATTAATGAACAACATGAATAAGAGTGTTAAAAAGACAAACATTCCCACCCTTGGCCTTATAAAATCTGCATGATCATAAATCAAGCCCTTAAACAATTGTTCATAAGATGAAAGAACCACAACTACAAGATTGCACTTATATAGAAGATGATCATCTCATTTAATGGTTTTAGAGTTTTAGTGGAATATATGATGGAACATGAAAAGTTAAACAGAGGAAATTGAATTTCAAGGCTCAAAATCAGCAAATTATTACCAAGAAATTTCACATAATTAGCTTTAAATTTGGAAACATCAAAGTTAATTCTATCCCATTTTCCAAAGTATCTAATCATAAAGATTATAACTGTCAAAACATTCTATGCAGTAACAATTTCTCAAATTGAAAGAAGAATCACACTTGATAACAACAAAAACAGCACAACCAGCTATATCCAGAAAACCAGCAAATTGAAAGCAAAATCAGCTATAGGAGCCATGTATAGCAACAGATTCATAGATGGTAAAGCACACAAAAAATATCCTCTCCATCATAAACCTTGCCCTTCATCCATCATTAAATTAATTTGATGAATTGTTCACTTCCACTGATAGACAGATTACTATAATGAAAAATGATATGGATTTACACATACCCACGCATTAGTATAAAATTCTAAATAAAAACCATATTTCAATTATGATTGTGAAAAGTAAAAACTATATATTAACGAATAGAAGAGAGACTCGTATCAAGTGATTATAGTATGCTTTGTCCCCATCTCAAATGGAAGCGAATTTCGTCGATCACTCCAAATCGGGTTTGTTGGTTTTCTGCTCACTCCAGTTAGATCGAAACGACCATTATAAGAAAATGACTATGCCTTGGTGTTTGCATTTGTCCATTCCTCTGCTCTAGTAAAAAGATGATAAACATCAGCTGAATACCTGTAATGTGATAGCTATCAGTATATGTGTAGAATCCAATAGATTTGGTCAGTATAAACACAATCTCCAATCTAATATTTAAGTTAAATGGAATTATATCAAGATTTTAGATGGCAAAGAGGCTTGTGATGTTTATATCACCAATTTATAGTCAGAAAACCTGTAGTCCCTTTTCCAGTTCAGATTTGGTGTTGATTGAACATCAAAGTTAATGTATATACAACATATTATGGAGAGAAACTCAATATATGAACTCATATTAATTCCCAAATACTGCATTATATATTAAAAATTGGTAAAACTCTTACATGACAGAAATGAACAAAGAGAGACTTGTATCATTCGGGTATAGCAGGCACCTGTCCCCATCTCAAACGTATGCGAACTCTCTCTTCGGCTCCTGGAATTATCAAAGAATCCGACGAGAGAGGTCGCCATGCAGAAACAGCAGCATCAAATAATTCCCAAATTACTTCCCCTAAATCACATGGGCCGCACGTATTTTGATTTGCACTGCTGCAGATTAAACTTGCTTGGTTCATCAACCTATGGTAACCAACCTCTTTAAAACTTCTGTTTTTACTTTCTTCATAAAGAAAGAGGCCAGACATGCCTTGAGCTATGAACACCGGGTGACAGCATCGAAGCAATGTACCAAAAAAGGTAGGACACACTGAAGAAGGATCATGAACAGTCAGATTTTCCACTATAGGTTTAGGTAAACCTTGAAAATTTCCAAGATTCTCAAAGCTCTGAGAAAATATTTTAAGTTTGAGCCAAACTTTTGACTGGCCCAAATTTGTCAAAAGTTTATTCAAATTGAGGAACCATGTATCGCTTTGAGTAGAGACGCACGTAATAGATATATCAGACTCCCAATTATTTCTACCCGTTGTAAACGACAGAGAAGGAACGTTTATGCCTGAAAATTTCAAAATACGAATCTTTGGAACATCAAACTTCACCCTCAGCATCTGCATCTTACTCCGCCGAGAAATATTTATGAACTCAAGCGAAGGGCTGGAGATTCGTATTCCATTAAAGCCATCACAATCAAGACAAATCCTTGAGGCAAGGAAATTTAGATGAGAAGTCATCGAAAAACGAGTTGTGAATATCGATCCCATTCAAATATATGCACTTCAGCTTATTAAATGCGTATGGAATAAACGGATCCAACGACAACATTTCAATCGAATAAGCAGCAGCAAAATGAAACTCTGCTCTATGCAAGACTTGGCAACTAGACAAGGACAAATTCTCAATCAATGGACACCTAGAAATTATATCCCAAAATATATCACCGTCTAGGTACACACCGACTAAACTGAGAGATTTAAGTCCAAAACATGTAACCTCTCCATCCCCTAGATCAATTTTGCACCCATTCACAGACAATCTGGTAAGGTTTTCAGATCCCAACACCTCGTGTGTTAAACAAAATAATCTATTTTCGTTTAGAAATGTAATATCAAGATCAATAGCACCCATTTTAATGGCATTGATAATCACTTCCTTGGCAGCAATAAAATTATCATAAGAGGAATACGAATCATACATTACTATTAAAGATATAGTTAGTTAGTTAGAAAAGAAGTTTTTCTCTAATTAAGTTTGTTAGAGAGAAGTTACAAAGTTAGTTATGAGGAAGTTAAGGTTATAAATACCCTTCAACTCTTCACATTGTAAACACTTTAAATTCATTTACTTTTGATATGGAAAATACTTCTTTACTTCAAAAGTATTACTCTTAGCTCAATATGGTATCAGATTAAGCCTAGGTTTTCTTTCCATTCTTTCTGCCTTTGATCGTGCTCCTCCATCGCGATTCTCTCTTCTTGATCGCATTCTTAGGTCGCTATCTCATCCTTTACTTTTACTTGGTCTATCCAAGCTTTGGATTCAGAATCCGTCATATTCCCAATTCGATTTCTCAAAGTCGATTTCTCAAAGTCGATTCCTAATAATCCGTCATATTCCCAATTCGATTTCTCAAATCGATTCCTCGAAATGGCAGAAATCAACCTTCCAGTGGCGACTCCGTCCCTAAATCCGGCGGTTAATCCTCTATCTCCGTTGGCGCTTCACCATAACGACAATCCGGCAGTTTCAATCGTCCTCGATCCATTGGTGGGGGCTAATTTCGTTTCATGGAGCCACTCCATCAAAAGGGCGCTCAGCGTGAAGAATAAACTACCACTGATTGATGGTACTCTCTCTATCCCTAATGAAATTGATTGTGAAATCTATGCGGCTTGGATTAGGGCTAATGATTTGGTACTAAACTGGATTCTTAACTCAATTTCTCCTGACATTAAGCGTTCTTTAGAATATTTCACTAGTGCTAGAGACGTTTGGCTTGAAATCAATGCTAGATACTCTAGGTCTGACCTTACTAGAGTTTTTCATTTGAAGAAATCGTTCTGCACAATTACTCAAAACTCTCAGTCCTTGGTTTCGTATTTCAATTCTTTCAAAACCCTTTGGGATGAATATCAAAACTATAGGTCTATCTTGAAATGTAATTGTGGAACTTGTACCTGTGATCTATCTTCGAAACAGGCAACTATTAATGAACAGGATGTTGTAATGCAACTCCTAATAGGTTTAGATGATTCCTATTCAGTCCTAAGGAGTCAGTTCTTGATGCAATCCCCTTTCCCACCCTTAGCAAAGGTCTATTCAATTCTGCTCCAAGAAGAAGCACAAAAAGCCCTTACCAAACCTATTCCTATTTCTACTGATTCTGTAGTAATGCTAGCTAAGAACTATAATTCCAAATCTTTTAAAGATAGGAAGAAACCTCTAGTTTGTGACCATTGTGGATTCAATGGACACATTAAGGATAAATGCTTTCAACTCATTGGATATCCCCCTGGGTGGAAGGGTCCAAAAGCCCCTAGAAACAAGAATGACTCTGCTGCCAATGCTTCAATAAATGAGCAACCTAGCATTGACTCTGTGAAATATACCTCAAATGATACTAACCCTTTGTTCAATCAAGAGTTGTTTGAACAGTTTCTGGCTTTTACAAAGAAACAGAATACCTGCACTGATCAAACTGATCATTCAGCAGCAATGGCTCAAGTAACACATGCCACCACAGGTATATATCCTTTTCATTCTTCTCTTAATGCTCAAGTTCAAACATATGATGATATGATTTGGATTATAGACACTGGTGCAACAGATCATATGACCTGTGATTTATCTGTTTTTCATGATCCTCCTAGGCCTTCTAATGTGAAAATTAGCCTACCTACTGGTGCTATAGCCATTGCAACCTTTATAGGAAATATAGTGGTTAATGGTAGCTTAACATTGCATGATGTCTTATATGTCCCTGAGTTCACATATAATCTGTTATCTGTTTCTCACTTAACAAATAACTCAAATTGTGTTGTGAGTTATCAATCTTCTCATTGTCTTATACAGGACAAGACATCAAGGAATGTGATTGGTTTTGCTAGCCAAGAAAATGGCCTTTATCATCTTACTATGACAAAGAAAAAGTCTAGTTGTAATAGCATACATACAAACTGCTCAAATAGTTGTATTTCTGACTGCAATACCTGTGATATTTGGCATACTAGACTAGGACATGCTTCCTATAAAGTCTTGTTACAAATTCCTTCAATAAATGTAAAGCCAGATTCCTCCATGAATAAAATCTGTGAAATTTGTCCTTTAGCAAAACAAAGAAAGAAGCCTTTTTCTCTTAGCAATTCTGTATCTCCTTCTATTTTTCATCTAATACACTGTGACATTTGGGGCCCTTTTGGTACAGAAACTAGAAATGGCCATAAGTTCTTCTTAACAATTGTAGATGACCTTAGTAGGTGTACTTGGATTTATCTTATGAAACAAAAATCAGAAGTACAACTTGCTATTGAAAACTTCAGAAACATGGTTTTTACTCAATTTGGTACCTCCATTAAAATTCTAAGAAGTGATAATGGAACAGAATTCTTACTAAAAGAATTTTATCACAAAAATGGAATTATACATCAAACATCCTGTGTAGAAACACCACAACAAAATGGCATAGTAGAAAGAAAGCACCAACATCTTTTGCAGGTAGCAAGATCTCTCTTATTTCAATCTTGTTTGCCACTGAAGTTTTGGGGTGATTGCATACTTTCAGCAGCACACATCATTAACAGACTCCCCTCTATTGTCTTACAAGGTAAATCTCTTTTTCAAGTATTACATAATAAAGTACCTGATTATGGTTATTTCAAGAATTTTGGATGTCTTTGCTTTGCTAGTACACTTTCTGTAAAAAGACACAAATTTCATCCAAGAGCAACATAATGTGTTTTTATTGGTTATCCTTTTGGTGTAAAAGGTTATAAGTTACTTGACCTAAACTCTGGAAATGTTTTCATTTCAAGAAATGTTGAATTTCATGAACACATCTATCCCTTGAGAGATAAGAAAGAATCTGATGAATATATAGATAAGCTTTTTCAAAAGACAAACTCTGATAACTTGTCTATTGAACCAGAAGATGACTCTGCACCAATTGACATTTCTTATCAACATAATGAATTAGTTGATGAACTAAATGAAATTTCTAACTCTGAAATTCCAGATCCTCACATAGAACAAACTGAAACTAGAAAATCTACTAGAACAAGACATCCACCTGCTTATCTAGATGTCTACAACACTACTTTACCAGCTTCACTTAGTCACTCTAAAGCATCTACCTCTGAAACTAATACTGGAAAACAGTATCCTATTGCTAATTTCTTAGCAACAAATAAGCTTTCAAACTCTTACAAGTCTTTTACTGCTTCTATATCCCAAATCACAGAACCAAAGACCTACAAACAGGCTATTAAAGATAAAAACTGGTCTGAAGCAATGAGAAAAGAACTAGATTCTTTAGAAAAGACAAACACCTGGACTTTAGTCCCTTTACCTGAAAACAAACACTGTATAGGCTGTAAATGGGTGTATAAAGTAAAGTACAAAGCTGATGGATCTATAGAAAGATACAAAGCAAGACTTGTTGCAAAAGGTTACACTCAAGAAGAGGGGATTGATTATTTAGACACTTTTTCCCCAGTTTCAAAAATCACAACTGTTAGAATCTTACTTGCTATAGCTGTTTCTAAAGATTGGCATATTCATCAATTAGATGTAAACAATGCTTTCTTACATGGTGACTTAGTGGAAGAAATTTACATGCTTCCTCCACAAGGATATTGTGAATCAAATGATAACAGGGTGTGCAGGTTAAACAAGAGTCTATATGGACTAAAGCAAGCCTCAAGACAATGGTACACCAAACTTACTGAATCTTTGATCTCTTTTGGTTATACTCAATCACAGGCTGATATTGCTTTATTCACTAAATCTGATGGCAATTTATTTACTGTTTTATCTTGCTATGTTGATGACATAATATTAACTGGTAACTCTCTTGAAGAAATACAGAAAGTAAAGGATCATCTTCATGCTCAATTTACTATTAAAGATTTAGGTAAATTAAAGTATATATTAGGCATAGAGGTTGCAAGAAATGAGAAAGGAATGCAACTTTGTCAAAAAAAATATACTTTAGATTTACTTAATGACAGTGGTTATTTAGGGAGTAAACCTTGTTTCAGTCCTATGGACAGCAAACAATTGTTTACTTCACAAGATGCACCTTTACTTGACAACTCACAAGAATATAGAAGAATAGTAGGAAAGTTGTTATATTTAACTATAACAAGGCCTGACATTTCCTATGCTGTTGAATGTCTAACTCAATTTATGAGCAAACCTAACACAAGTCATTTAGCTGCTGTACACAGATTGCTTAGATATCTAAAGACAAATCCAGGAGGTGGTATCTTTTATCCAGCTTCAAACACATTCCAGCTCCATGCTTTCAGTGATGCTGATTGGGCAAGGTGTGAGCTGACCAGAAAGAGCATAACAGGCTACACTATATACTTGGGGAATTCTCTTATATCTTGGAAATCCAAGAAGCAAAATACAGTCAGTAGAAGCTCTACAGAGGCAGAATATAGAGCACTTGCCACCACAACTTGTGAAGTCCAATGGATTCTTTACATACTCAAGGACTTGAAGATCCCACATCAACAACCTGCTACCATGTACACAGATAGCAAGTCAGCCTACTGTCTTGCCCATAATCCAGTCTTCCATGAAAAGACAAAACACATTGAAGTGGACCAACATTTTACAAGACACAAAATACAACAAGGAGTGATCAAACTAGTACAAGTCCCTTCTTTGGAAAATCTTGCAGACATCATGACAAAACCCTTGGGAGGTGAGCCCTACAACAACATGAAGATGAAGCTAGGGATCTTGGACATACATTCCCCAAAATCTCAAGCTTCCCAAACAAAGACCTCAACACAAGATGACACAAAATGATACCTTCTCATCATCATCATCATCATTTTGAGGGGGGGTATTAAAGATATAGTTAGTTAGTTAGAAAAGAAGTTTTTCTCTAATTAAGTTTGTTATAGAGAAGTTACAAAGTTAGTTATGAGGAAGTTAAGGTTATAAATACCCTTCAACTCTTCACATTGTAAACACTTTGAATTCATTTACTTTTGATATGGAAAATACTTCTTTACTTCAAAAGTATTACTCTTAGCTCAATAATTACTAATCTTAAACTCGCAATCTTTAGGTTTGCATTCTCATACCTTTGTACAGTCTTCTTCATGAATCCCCAAAACCTGATGCCGTCTTCATGAATGTAAACATGAGGATCTTCTAAGAAGTAGTTTTGATCGAAATCGAGGATGGGGCAGGTTAACCAGGCGTTGTACCAAGATTTGGAAAGGTTTGTTGTCCGAGCAGCTTCCTTCCCATTTAGAAAAGATTGGATGTGTTGAATAATGGCTTCGGGTAATTGTACGTCTGCTTCAATTATATTTTCCTTTGCCATTGGATGGAAACTCAGAATTGATCTTCGTCCCTTTAGCTTCTCACTTACGCTCTACATAATAATGACCAAGATAATATTAATACTGATACAAGTAACTGAAATAAAACCAATCCGCGTTTCCGTGGGGATTTGATGGATTCATTTATGTTTATCTAAAACTACCGTTAAATTACGCTGATGCCTAGAGAGCGCACGTTATATAAATTTGAAATTCAAATTCCGAATTACTTAATATCAGGCCATTACAATTTTTTTTTCGGAGTTTTGTTAGGACATATCAATAAAGAAAGTATGCAATGTGAGATGAAGTAGGAATGGCAAAACGGCCCGCCCCGAGGTCGCCCCGCCCTGCCCCGCCCCGGTTGGGCCAGGTCCGACCCGCCCCGTCCTGAAAATGGGGCAAGTCCGCCCCGCCCCGCACGTGGGGCAGATCGGGTATTGGTATGTATATTGCCCTGCCCCGCCCTGCCCTGCCCCGCAATCTATTTAATAAATACATATAAATATATCTCTATTAAATATTATATATATATATATATATATAAAGGTCTCTCATAAATATATCAACAAACGTGCATATTAATTATTGACTCAATTGATTCAATTTTATCATTCAAATGAACATAATCACATCCATAAATTAATATATTTTTATTAATATATATTAAACCCTAAGCTTACAATTAATTATGACATGCACATATATATTTTGTTAAATTTGGACTCGTAAGTATCTTGAATTTGTTGATTAGACTTATTGTCATTTTTTACTTGAGATTGTGATGAATTTGTAGTTTCATTGTTATGTTTATTGTATAATTTAATTGTGAATTTAATTTTATAATATACATGTGTTTATATTTTAATATATATATATTTTTCTTGAGATAAGAATGGGGCGGGGCGGACCTGCCCCGTGCAGGGCGGGCATGGTGCACAAAATGCCGCCCCGCAGTGGGGCACGGGGCGGGGCAGGTCGACTGGGGATAGGCGCGGGGCGGGTCTGGGTACTTAGGTACCCGCCCTGCCCCGCCCCATTGCCATCCCTAAGATGAAGGGAGTAGTGTATATATATAATGAGATTATTGACTTTATTATTAATTCTGATAAAAAAAATGAGTTTATTATTAATTCTGATAAAAAATTTCTTTGTAATTAATTCTGATAAATATGAGTTTATTATTATATTACTCCCTCCGTCCCGGTCTAAGCGTCCCATTTCTTTTGGTTGAATGGTTTAAGAAAGTGTATTTGTTTATTAATAAATGGTGGAAAAGTAATGAATAGTGTTGAAAAGTAATGAATAGTGTTTAATAAAGTAATGAATAGTGTTGAAAAGTGGATTGAATGAGTGGCATTTTTGTTAATATTGTGTGAATTTGAAGGTTAAAGTTTATATGTAGTAGAGTGTTGCCTTTTCCATTTATGGAATGAGACACTTAGTGTGGGACAACAAAAAAAGGAAAGTAGGACACTTAGAGTGGGACGGAGGAAGTACTTAATAATAGCAATTAGTATTGAGAATGAAAAAAAAAAATTCATTAAACTACTCTGAAGGGTGTGCGTGAGTGTTTTTCCAGAATGTTGTCGAATGTGTTAAAACATAAAAGACAACATACACAGCGGAAGACTTTGAAAACTAGAAAATAAAATTTGCAAACGGGATATCAAAACTTTTTCATAGATTATAAAATAATCTATGATGCCTCATGATGAAACTCCACTATAACGAGTAGTGATACAATGACAAAGTAAAAACCAACTATAGGAATTTACATTAAGACCATATACTCTAGATATACAATTAAAAGCCTAGAATTCTAATCGTGTAAAACAAATAACCTTGTTAATTAGGGTTATGAAATGCATACAATGCATGCAGCCATGCATACGACTAAATTCACTCTACGGTTGTAACAAACAAGTGCAGAAAAGAAGTTAGGAAAGGTTGTTAGATATTGACAGTTAGTTTGGTAGATAGAGTTAGTTATAACAAACTATAGAATATTCTACACACTCACACATTACACACGGCTCTTATGCTTCTCATCTATAAATATGTAATCTGTGTTTCACAATCAAATGGAATGAATTTACGATTCTAACATGGTATCCAAAGAGCCACATGCTTTCCTATTCTTTTCTCACTCCCCTCTTTCCATAACCATTTTTCTTCACATCTTCTTCCAGATTTGATATACATCTTCAAATCTTCATACAATTCTTCATTTGTTACTTCATAATCACTTCTGGTCCTGGAAATTACTCCTAATCATGACTACTCTTCCTTCTAAACTTTCTCATTTCATCACTATTACTATTCGATTGGATCGATCAAACTATGTGTCTTGGAGCTCTCAGGTTCTAGTGACAGTTCGTGCTCATGGTTTTGAGTCTGTTCTCTTAACTACCGCCTCTACAATTCCAGATTCTTCAATCATTGATGGAGTTACTGGAGAATCCGTGCCTAATCCTGAGTTCCAAACCTGGGCAAGGAAGGATCAATTTCTGTTGAGCTGGATTTTTAGCTCCATAACAGAAAGCATGCTTGGTCATGTTAGTCGTTGCCTTCATTCCTTCGAAGTATGGCAGATTTTGGAGGATCTTGATAGATCACAATCGAAGGCACAGATCATGAATCTCAAATTCAAGCTACACACTCTTAAGAAATGAGATATATCGATTGATGAATATATACTCCAATTGAGATCAATTGGTGATGCGATTTCTGCAGCAGGTCACTCTATTTCTGATGATGACTTGGTTATGTATCTCCTTTGTGGCTTAGGTCCTGAGTTTGATGCAGTGGTGGTCAATCTCACCACAAGACAAGACACCTTTACTCTAGCTGAGGTTCAGTCTATTCTTCAAACCTTTGAGATGCGCCTTCTTCAAAACTCCACCTCTAACAAGGTAACTCCCTCCGCTGGATCCTTATCCTCTGTATCTCTTCTAGCACATATCGCCTCAAGTGATTCTGGATCCAGTTCTAAGGGTGGAAATCCCAGATTCAAGGGTAAACAGAAATTTTATGGCAAATCCAAGGTCATTTGCCAACTTTTTGGTAAGCCTAATCATGTGGCTGCTAAATGTTTCAGGAGATTTGATACTAATTTCTCAGGCCTAGAGAATTCTCAGTCCAGTGGAACAGGTTCCACATCTCACTCTGCAAATTCTGGTGCTACCTTCCAAACTCATCTCACTCAAGCTACATCAGGCTTTCCTCAATCCAGTTTTCATGTTAATATTGATGTTCCTTCCACATCTCAGATTCCCACAGGTGGTGATTGGATTGTAGATAGTGGAGTTACACACAATGTCACAAAAGCTCTCCACACCATGCACATTCAGTCTCCCTACCAAGGTAACAGTTGTATGACAGTGGGAAATGGTACAGCTCTACCTATTTTGCATATTGGTTCATTTAATATTTCTGGTATAGTACCTCATTCATCCATTGCACTCAATAAGATTCTCCATGTACAAGATATGACTAGAAACCTTATAAGCATTTCTCAATTTCTTCAAGATAATGCTACATTTATTGAGTTTCATTCCTCTTACTGTCTTGTTAAGGACCTGAAAACTCATCAAGTGCTACTAAGAGGAACTCTTAAACATGGTTTGTAGCAGCTGGATCTGGATCACTTGAAGTCTTCCTCAAATAAAGCAGCAGTTTCATTTCATCAGAATAAAACTAGTGACTATGTTCCTAGTGGCTTTAATACTAATAAATCACCTTTTATTGCTCAGGATAAGAACAATTTGTTGCTTTGGCATTGTAGATTGGGGCATCCTAGTAGTGATATTATTTCCACTGTTTTCAAGCTGATGAAATTACCTTCCAGTGCTAATACTTTGTTTTGTGATGCATGCAAATGTGGAAAAATGCATCAAATGCACTTTAAATATGTTGCTCATCATAGTTTTTTGAATCCTTTTGATGTTATTCATATGGATGTATGGGGGCCTGCTAGTACGATTTCTTTGGATGGATTCAAATACTACTTGTCTACAGTTGATGAATTCATGAGATACACATGGATATTTCCCCTTCATGTTAAATCTGAAGTGTACAGTAAGGTCTTACAGTTCCTTGCCTTCACTGAGAGACAGTTTGCAAAAAGAGTTAAGGCAGTACAGTGTGATATGGGAGGGGAATTCATGGCCTTGGAATCTCATTTCCACAGTGTGGGTATTAGAGTGAGGCACTCATGTCCGTACACACACACCAACAAAACGGTTTAATAGAGAGAAAACATCAACACATAACTGATATGGGAATTACTCTTTTGTCTCAAGCCTCTCTGCAGTTTAAATTTTGGTAGGATGCATTCCCAACTGTTGTTCTCCTAATCAACACTCTTCCTTTACAAACACTAAATAAAGCCTCTTCATATTATCTCCTACACAAAAAGCTCCCAACTACTCATTTCTCAAAGTCTTTGGCTGCTCCTGTTTCCCATTCTTAAGACCTTACAACACCTCTAAATTACAATTCAGATCATCTAAATGCATCTTTATTGGCTATAGTGATAGCCATCATGGCTACAAATGCCTTCATCTATCTAGATGAATGTACTTATCCAGAACAATAGACTTCCATGAACATGAGTTTCCTTATCCTTTCCTTTTTCCAAAATCATCTCCTCCCTTGCCTCCAACTCACATTCAAAATGTTATTCCCTCATTCACAAATATACCAGCTCCCACTTCTACTCATTCAGTATCTCAATCATCTAATAATTCAAAACAAGTTCCAGCTGGTTCTCCATCAGTTTCCTCTACACAACATATATCTCCACATACATCAGAAGACACTCCTTCTCCCCCACCCGTACCCCTATCTCCACAGGCTCCTCTACCTATTATCAATCCTATTCCTCCATCACATCCCATGCAAACTAGATCTAAATCTGGAATTTTCAAGCCTAAGTCTCTTATCTCCACTACCACCAAACCTGTTCTTGAGGAACCTTTAACTGCTACTGAGGCCCTTCTACATCCGGATTGGAAATCTGCTATGCAAGAAGAATATAATGCACTTATTCACAAGGGCACCTGGGATTTGGTGCCATGGACCTCGGGTATGAACTTGATTACTGCTAAGTGGATATTTTGGGTTAAATATAAGATGGATGGTACTGTTGAGAGACTTAAAGCTCGACTTGTTGCAAGGGGATTTCAACAAACAGCAGGAGTGGACTATTTTGATACTTATAGTCCAGTTTTGAAGCCAATCACATTGAGAATTGTTCTTTCTTTAGTCGTTTCAAGGGGTTGGTGCATTAAACAGATTGACATCAATAATGCTTTCTTGAATGGAGATCTTAAGGAGGATGTCTATATACAACAGCCTCAAGGATTTGAGGACTCTTCCAAGCCTAATCATGTGTGTAAACTTCGCAAGTCTTTATACGGTTTAAAACAAGCTTGGTACGGTAAACTAAAGAGTTTTTTGGTCTCCTATGGATTCACTCATTCCATCTCAGATCATTGCCTATTTCACATGTCGGTTAATGGGAAATTACTAATCCTCTTGGTGTATGTTGATGACATCTTGGTCACTGGGGATGATTCCTCCATGGTCCAGAATCTAATCACTCAACTTGACAACAATTTCTCCTTAAAGACTCTTGGCCAAGTCAATTACTTTCTGGGATTAGAGGCTACTGTGTCTCCTGAGTGTATTACTCTCACACAATCCAAATATATCTTCTCACAAGAAAGCCCACACCCACTCCCTCTTGCCCTGGACATAAACTTTCAGCCTTTGACAGTGCACCTTTCGAATCTCCCACACTCTATCGTAGTACAGTTGGAGCACTTCAATATCTTACCCTCACAAGACTCGATATAGCTTTCAGCGTAAACAAACTTAGCCAATTCCTCCAAAATCCTACCATCAATCACCGGCAAGCATGCAAAAGGGTTCTTATATATCTAAAGGGTACTTCATTCCACGGTCTTTCTTTTTTCCAGTTTCAAAATTTGCCTTACAGGGTTTTGCATACGCTGACTTTGCTTCATCCATTGATGATCGCCGGAGCACGTCTGGGTACTGCATTTTTCTTGGTCCGAATTTAATTGCATGGAGCTCGAAGAAACATCCGTTGTTGCACGTAGTAGCACTGAGGCCGAGTACTGTTCTCTTGCTCTTGCCACTACTGATATGATGTGGGTTCAATCGTTATTCCGAGAGCTTCGTCTTCCGTTGCCGTCTTCTTCCATGCTTTGGTGCGATAATGCTGGGGCTATCACCTAGCCTTTAGTCCCTCTTTTCACTCTCGCATGAAGCACGTCGAAATTAATGTACATTTTCTTCGGGAAAAGGATCAACAAAAACTCTTGGATATCCGTTATGTTACATCAACTGATCAAGTCACTGATATTCTTACAAAGTCCATTTCTCCTTCACGTTTCTAAGGACTCAGTTCTCAGCTTCGACTTCAGGGGTCTCCCCCTTTGGTTTTCAAAGAGGCATGTTAGGGTTATGAAATGCATACAATGCATGTAGCCATGCATACGACTAAATTCACTCTACGATTGTAACAAACAAGTGCAGAAAAGAAGTTAGGAAAGGTTGTTAGATATTGACAGTTAGTTTGTTAGATAGAGTTAGTTATAACAAACTATAGAATATTCTACACATTCACACATTACCCACGGCTCTTATGCCTCTCATCTATAAATATGTAATCTGTGTTTCACAATCAAATGGAATGAATTTACGATTCTTATCAAACCTATTCAAAGGTAGAACTAAAACACTATTAGAATTACAAAGGAGAGAATCGAAATAACTACACTTTCTATAGGTAAATAGGTATCTCGATTTCTTCACTTGACAGTGTCTCATGCGTATGGTATTTATAGACTTCAATCCTTGCATGTGAATACAAAAATCATGGTTTTTCATGATGTAAAACCATCCCACACTTGAGCTCCATGACCTTGATAACCACCCATGTTGTATCTTTAAATAACTCACTCTAAACTGCAACCGCCTGACTTGGTAACTACCATGTCATCATCCTGCATGTTTAGACATGAAAGACAACATTGAAACAACTGGAGTTAGTGTTAGAAGAAAGGGAGAATTCTGATGTTGTGGAAAATATTGTAACATTCTGGACAATATTAACCTAACATTAACAATCTCCCCCAATTTGGCCTTTCTACTACAACACACCTGATGTTATAAACATGCAGTAAAATATGTTAAGTCAGAAATACAACTAAACATCAAAACAAGATATTTAATTGTTAAAATAAAATTAAAGTAAACAAACTGGAATAAATAAAAATAAACATTACTAAGCACAAACTGAGTGCCTTTAAATAAACAGCACAAACACTAAACAACCTAAGTGTTGTCAGACTAAACTAAATAAAAATAGCAACAAAATACTAACAGTTTAAACTAGCAACAAACTAGAAACAGTGTTTGACAAATAAAAATAAATCTACAGGGCTGTTGAATCACAAGGTATGAATGTGTGAGGTAGAGAGAGGTTTGGGTTGATCTTCTTATGTAGCTGCATCTCCATAATCTGAATAGACTCCCCCTATCTTCATTCTCCCTTGAACTCTAAGCTCTCTTCTCACCACCTAGATCACCATATAGTGTTTCTAGGTCTTCATCATCTTCTTCAGCAACTGGATTAACAATCGGATCAACTGGATCATCATCTCCTGGAATTTCTTCAAGTCTCACACCACCAGAACTGGCACCACCTGCATCAACTCCCCCTGATTTTAATCCTCCATCAGCATCAGCAGCGGCAACATCAGGTCCTACTCCCCCTGTTGGAGTAGAAAACAACAACTCCCAGAAAGCCTTCTGGTTCTTCATATCCTCAATGAGTGACTGCATATTTGTGATAGTTGTCTGCAAAGTCTCAATTTGCTCTGTTATGTAATTGGGAGTTAAGGATATATAAGTGATAATAGCATTAAGAGGAATATTGGCAGAAGTATTGCCAATATTTTCAGCGGCATTAGCGGTGTCAGGAGCTTCTTAATTCACATCAGTAGGATCACGGTAAGGCAGGTCAATCACTCTGGGTCCTGTGAGTAACACACTGGAAATACCAAAACTTGCAGTAAAACCACTTATAGTCTCCTCTCTTGGATTTCTTTTAAAGTTCTTGTTCTCAAGCAACTTGTATATTAGACTTGGATATGGTAGTAACCCTTTTCCAGTAATGTCACCAGTGTATGACAACATATTGTTAAAGATTGTCTGTCCTAGGTTGAACTTTTTCAGGTGTCCAATCTTATACATTAAGATAGCTTATTCCTTGGTTAATACCGTATTGTTTGAAGATGGCAACCAATTGTACACAAATAGTTTGTGAAGAACATAATACAAATTGGTTAACTTAGAATTGCTAAGTCGGTTTTCCCAAACTTCAATTTGGCCACCAGATAAAACCTTTATAACCTCATTCATGTCATCAACATGGTCTTCTATCATAGTCCTAGTCTTAAAAAACAAGTTAATTGACTTAGGTGTAAACCTGACTTTCACTCCTCTAAATAAGACTGTACCATAGTGTTTTAAGTTTGTCTTGCCCAAACTTTCTCTCAAATTAGCATAAAATTCATAAACTCATTCAACTATGTACGGAGTGGAAAACTCAAGTGCATGTAACAATGATCTTTCTCTAAAATATGCAATTAGATTTTGATCCTTAAAATCAGCCATTTGACTATCTTTCCTGATTAGGTGTGAAATTGTCATGATTCGTCGTTAGAAATGCCAAGTTTTGGTCGATTTTGTTGAGTATTTAGAGTCAATTGAGTACTATTTCTATACATTGATTAATTTGTCTCTTTGATGCTCATAGGTGAATCACGGGCAAAAAATGGAGTTTGTAGGACTTTGAATCAACTCAAACGGATGCCCGGATGAGAAGATATCGAAGAAATACGATTGGTATTAGTGCGCGAGAGGAAAAATATCAGTTGAAGAAGAAGGAGAGCCACTCGAGTGGAGTCACTCGAGCGCCACCGCTCGAGCATATTGCTCGAGCGCCCGAAACTTACAGAACGATTTAGCCACTCGAGCCCCTACATCGTTCGACCTACATAGCTCGAGCGCCCCCGCTCGAGTGGGTGCTGCTCGAGCACTATTCTTTTTTGCCTCCGGATTTGTTTTTCGGCCCATGAGTTTCCGATTCGGCCCGATGCTTATATATACTCGTCCCGAACATGTTTTTGGACAACACTTTATACCACATCACTTTTAGAGTTAGTTTTTTTGGAGAGAGAAAGAGGAGAAGAGACGAGCAAGCTTAATTTTCACGTGTAATCGAGGTTTACTTACAAATTCATAGTTTGGTTTTGATTTTTAGTTTCTTTCCTTTAGTTCTTCGTTCTTAAATACTTGAGACTTTATTTTATTAATTTAATTTCAGTTCTTAGCATTTCTTTCTTTAAACCCTAGTTTATGTTTAATAATTTCTTAGTTAAAATCATTATGTTCATGTTCGTTACTTCTTCGATTGTTTTTGTTTCCGTAAAAACCATGTCTAGTTAAAACCCTTGTATATTTGGGGTAGGATGAACTCGTAGAAGTAGGATGTGGGTACATAATTAGGGTACTTCGTGACTTTTAGTTTTAATTCTCTTAATTAATGAATTCTTAAAATCAATCTTAACTTTACCTTTGAATTTTGTTCGAAAAGTGTTAGAGAGAGGACGACCTTATCACTCTTTAACAACTAGTAGACTTAGTGAGAGGGTTTAGAAAGGGTTAATTAATCTACCGGTTTATCTAGGGAGGACGATCGCATCACCTTAGTTAAATTAGGGTCTCGTTAATTAAGCACAATCTATTAACTTGTTAGTGGATTAGTGAAGTTGATTGTTAGGATAAAGCATTAGGGTTTGAATTCTTGAGCTTTCATCTTACAATCTTTTACTTAGGTTATTTCTTGCATGCCACGGTTATCTTGATTATGTACCTGCTCCGTTAGTATACGTAGGAATTCCTATCCTAAGCATCACCATCATACATTTGAATACAAACATAGTTAATTCGTGTCATTCATTCTTTAGTTTAATTAAATTTAGAATTTATTCTTTCAAAAATCCAAAAAAACACGCACTCATATTAATTACGACGCAAAGATCTTTAGGGATCTATTCGCATATATTCCTTCCCTTGGGTTCGATACTACTTGGTCCCTATACTTGCCCATACTACTGTGATCCCGTACTCTTGCAGGGAAACTACTAGTAGAAAGTTAGTATTTTCGGTTCAAGTCAATGGCGTCGTTAACGGGGATTGCGTTGTATGTCTTTTGAATAGGACTTCTAGATAGCTTAGTAGTTAGAAGTGAGTGCTTTATTTTTCTGTTTTATTCTTACGTGTTCGACAGTTGCTTTTTTATTCTTTTGTTAGTGTTTCAGGTTTATGAAAATGCGCTCGCAAGGTGATACGAGCGAAGAGAGACTACGGCTAGATCCTGAGACAATAGCAAGAAGAAACAGAGCCTTTTTAAGAAGGATGAATGCTGCCGGGGGAGGGAACGATAACATGGACATCAGTAATGAGTTGGATGATCCTGCTAATGAGTTTAATCAGGCAGTGGACCGGGTTGAGGGCACTGGAGGGAATGGCAGTCAGAATCAAGTCCCGTTAGGGGAAAGCCAGAGCCAAAACCCGGGTACACAGAACGTAAACAATCCAGCTCATAACCTTGTCCAACATCCTCAGAACAACCCTGCATATCCACAGAACAACTTCCCACAAATCAACCTACCTTACCCTTACCCATACCCACCATATCCATATCCACCATATCCGTACCCTCCACCTCCTGTTTACAACCCACCACCAGTCTATCAACCACCACCAGTCCAACAAGTACCCGTACCACCTGTTATTCCTCAGCCCGTTCCTCAGAACGCCGATCAGAACATGGCTATTCGAGGAAGGTTTGCGGCACAAACGCAACAGTACTACGATGGAGTGGCATTGCCTCCTGTAGAGGCAAACAACTTCTCAATTTCCCCTGGAATTATAAAGCTGCTTACCGGGAATCAATTCAAGGGGGAGGTTGGGAAGGAGAATCCTCTACTCATCTGAGGAGTTTTCTGATGATCGCATCCACGTTCAATTATAACGGCATGTCTGAAGATGCCAAGAGGCTCAGGCTGTTCCCATTCTCTTTAACGGGAATAGCAAAGGAGTGGTACGATAACACGCTCCCACGGGGAGGTGTAACCACATGGGCCGAGCTCGAACGTCTATTCCTCGAGCGATTCTACCTTCCATCTAGAACCATTAGAGCAAGGATATAGATCTCTTCTTTCCGCCAGAAGCCAGGAGTAGACTTACGTCAGGCGTGGGAGAGATACTCTAACATGTTAATTGAGTGCCCGCAGCACGGGTACAATGAGGGCGATATCATGGCTTTCTTCTACAGTGGAGCCAGCAAGGCTGGTCAAGCCCATCTTGATGCATGTGCTAGTGGAGCATTTCTGAATTATGGTACAGCTAGATGCAGAGAGATCATAGATAATATTGTTATGAATGCCGGTCAATGGAATGAGGACCCAGAATTTCAGAGAGCTTGTAAGTTGGAGGAGAACGAGGGAACGAGGAAACTGTTGATGGCGATGATGGAGAAGATAAGTAACCTCGAGATGGGGCAGAATCTGGTTGGAGGGAATGTAGCAGTGAGTGAGAAAGTGGACCAACCCACGAGTCAGCAAGAGGAGGCCAACTATATGGGAAGGCCTAACTATCCACAAGGTGGGTATCCACAAGGTGGCAATCAATTTGGAAGGCCTTCTTATGGCCAACCATTTGTACCTCCTGATCCAGAACCTCCTCAGAATCAATGGAGGAATACCCAAGGGTATCAAGGAGGCCAGCAGCCTCTTTAGAACACATGGAGGAAGAACGAGAATTTTTCATATGCCAATCTGAAGGCCGGAATTACAGTTTCTCCAGGGGTTGATCCAGGTTCAAAGCCTCCGGGTGGAGAAGGCGGTGCCTCAACTAAGGAGATGTTGAGAGCTATCCTTCAGAAGGTGGAGGAATGAAGCAAAAGATTATCTTCTTTGGAGTATGGTGTTAAAGAGTTGCATAAGAAAGACGATCAGCGTGATCAAGAACTCCAGAAGAGAGATGTAGATCTGAATCAAATTCAGCAAGAGAACAATAGGCGGTTCACTTAGATGGAGTACCAGATGAGCCAGATTGCAAAATCATTGGGAAGAGAGCCAGGTAAGTATCCTTCTATGTCGGAGGGGAATCCGAAGGAGCATTGCAAGACTATTGAGTTGAGAAGTGAGACCAAATATGATGGTCCCCAGATGTCTGCTGATTCTGAGACGGCCCAAGGAGAGGTTGAGATAGAAGAAAAAAAGTCTGAGGCACTTAGAGATGAGATTGAGGAGATGGGAGCTGAGAAAGGGGTTGAGGGTGAAGGTATTTAGAAGAGTGAAGATATGGATGAGTCCCAGAAGGAAAAAGACCTTGAGGAAGGCATTGAGGAGATTGAGAGAGTCCCAAAGTGGAAGAAGGCAAAGGAAGCAAGGAAGAATGTGAAAGAAACTGAGAGGGATGAATGGGGGGTAACTAAATCTGTGATACCTGTCCCATATCCACAGCGGTTTATGAAAAAGAAATTAGATGAAAAGTTAGCAAAATTCCTTGATGTTTTTAAAAAGCTACATATTAACATTCCTTTTTATGATGCTTTGGAACAGATGCCTAACTACGCCAAGTTCCTTAAGGACTTGATAGCGAAGAGACGGAGAGTGGATGGACCCGAGCTAGTGCACTTGAACCACGAGGTGAGTGCTATGGTGCACAAGGTGCTTCCTCCCAAGTTGAAGGATCCCGACAGCTTTACAATCTTATGTGACATCGGAAACGGGATCAAGAAAGGAGCTTTGTGCGATCTCGGGGCAAGCATTAATCTGATGCCTCTTTCATTGTTCAAGAAGTTGGAAGGGGGTGAGCTTCAACCCACGATGATGAATCTCCAGCTTGCTGATAGGTCTATCACTAAACCTCAAGGAGTAGTGGAGGATGTTCTAGTGGCGGTGGAGAATCACGTTTTTCCCGCCGACTTTGTGGTACTCGATATGGAGGAGGATGAGCATGTGCCGCTAATTTTGGGGAGGCCGTTTCTAGCCATAGCTGGGATGGTACTTGATGTAGCAAATGGGAAGATTACGGTCAAAGTTGATGATCAAGAAGTGAAGATAGCTATTTATGAAGCTATGAAATACCCAATGGGAGATGAGAGTTGTCACTTCATTGACATCATGGACACTTGTGTTGAAGACACACTTCTAGACCCTTGCTCTTTCTATGTTCATCAGTTTGATTATCCTATTCTTGACGATCTATCTTATTATTCTTATGATCTTGATTATTTTGACAGGTTGAAAGATAATGAAGATGTCAAGTTCTTGGAGATGAAGAAAGTAGAGGATGAGGACGACTTGGAAGCTGAGGAGTTGACTTTCGAGAAGATGTTCGATAAGGCGCCACCATTGGAGGCGAAAAAGGAGCTGAAACCACTCCCGGACCACATCAAGTACGCCTACTTGGATGAGACCGATAAGTATTCGGTAACTGTATCTGCCCTTTTATCTGATGATCAGCTTGAGAGACTTTTAGTAGTGCTTCGTAAGCACAAATCTGCTATAGGATGGGCGATCGCGGATATTAAGGGAATTAGTCCTTCCATTTGCATGCATAGGATTAGATTAGAAGAGGGTAGAAAAGCTGTAGTGCAAAATCAACTTAGAGTTAATCCAGTAATTCAAGAGGTGATACATAAGAAGGTTTTGAAATTGTTAGACAGTAACATGATCTTTGCGATTTCTGATAGTCCATGGGTGAGTCCGTTACACGTAGTTGCTAAGAAGGGGGGTACCACGGTGATTAAGACTGAGTCTGATGAATTGGTAGCCACTAGATTAGTGACGGGATGGTGTATGTGTGTTGATTATAGGGATTTGAACAAGGCAATGTGTAAGGATCACTTTTCTCTGCCGTTCCTTGATCAGATGATTGATAGATTAGGTGGTTTTGAGTATTATTGTTTCTTAGATGGGTATTCTGGGTATAATCAGATCATGATAGCCCCCGAGGATCAAGAGAAAACCATCTTCACTTGCTACTATGGGACCGAGAAGGGGATTCGGTCATTTCTAGGACATGCGGGATTTTATAGACGTTTCATAAAAGGCTTCTCACAAATTGCTAAACCCCTTTCGCAACTTCTTGAAAAAGAAGTCGCCTTTGAGTTTACTAATGAGTGTTTAGTGGCTTTTAACAGGTTGAAATAAGCGTTGGTGAATGCCCCGATACTTGTGACCCCAGATTGGTCTAGCCCGTTTGTGCTTATGTGTGATGCTAGTAACTTTGCGATGGGGGTTGCTTTGGGGCAGATTCGAGAGAAGCGTTTTCACGCTATATACTATGCCTCGAAGATGTTGAATTCTGCTCAATTGAATTACATGACTGTTGGAGTTATACGTGAAAGTATGCTTTTACTTTGTATAACTCATTTATCAAACACTTGTTTATGAAAATAATTCTTTTATCACATTTGCTTTAGATATTATTGAATGTTGAATTTCTATTGCAAACCGTTCAATATATGGTACTAGTTACATTGTAGTTAATGTGGTGATACCCGATCACGGAAGATAACATTAACTGTTTCCTTGTAACTAAACGTACATTTTCACGACCTAGGTGGAATTGAACAATCCACCGTGAAAGGTCGATGTGTAAGGCTCAGATTGGTCTGTCTTGACTAAGAGATTGCACTAGCACATTTAGTATGTGTTGAAGAGGACCTACATCGAGGATAAATTCTTCTGTTCTGAAATGTGAAGAATTAGACCTCAGTGGTTGTTGATTTCTTAATCTCCGTCACTTAAATAGGACTGTGTGTGCTTAATGGTTACTGCTTTGATTCATGTTGGGTGAGAATCATTGTGACTTCGAACTTTGTGTTTTGGGCAGTAATATTAATCATACGACGGTTGCTAAGATTTAATACGGAGAAACGCGTGCGAGTACGGCTCGTGTGATTAGTCCCTTTGGTGGGCTCAGAAGTTTTATTGTACCAAATCTTGCAAGTGAAGAATTAGTTTCTTCGGTACGAATAATAATGTTGAGTTGTCTTTACTCCAAGGTGAAATATATTAATTAATTTAGAGCTATTCAGAAGCTTAATTAATTAATGGACTTGATAATCTTAAACGCGGGAAATAATAACCGGGAGCCCATATTATCGTAATATGGATTAAGATGGATAGTGCAATATTAATTTATTAGTGGTAATAATTAATATTAATGGATTGAATTATATTGGGGATCAATATTGAAATTCAGAAATCCATTAGGAGGTCCAATCTTAATTCTCCTTAAAGGCCCCTCAAGTAGCCCAATAATGATAAGGTGATTAAAATAAAAAGAAAATAAAATGCTGATTTTTTTCCTCTTATTTTCGAAATTTGTATAGTTAGGAGAGAAAATATTTTGTTGATTTTCTTGGAAAGATATTATGGAAGATAAGTATTCTTGGAATACAAGATTATCTCATATATTCAAGAAGATCCAAATCTTGGATTCTTTTCTACAAAAATTCGAAAATTGCAAGCAACAATAGGAGGGTGAGATTTTTGTGGAATATTTTATTATGGAGAAAATAATATATGAGATATATTCAAGATTTTTTAGAGGCTAAGAAAAGATTTTCTCATTCCCCTAAAATATTAAAAATTTCGGCCCCTCACTATTATAAATAGGGGATGATTATTTCATCCCCAAGTACATAATTCCATGTGTTGGAAAAATCAAGAGCATAGATATTTTTCTTTTTCCTTAGTTATTTAAATTATTCGAAAGCATCTCCCACCGGTGATCGAATAAGGCGAAAGGGAAATACTTGAGAAGGCTTTTGGGTTGATAAAGCGCGTACGTGTTTATCCCGTTTTATTCAAAGGCCAAGTTCTACGAGAGGTACGTAAGTCACATATTTTCTTATTTATTCCGCCATAGATTATATGTGAATTAATTCAACATGCATGATGTTAAATTGGTTGTTGGAATTATTATTTGAATTAATTAGGATTAATTCATGCTAGTAATAATTGTATTTAAATTCGTATTTAAATTTCATCCCGAATAGATTCCGGGCACCCCTATTTTCCCAACAACTGGTATTAGAGCCAAGGTTTCGGGCTCTGATCTTTAAATTGGAATTTAAATTGTTAGACATTAAATTGAAATTGGATAGTAGAATTGCTAGATCCTTTCTGCAGGTATCCAATTGTCCTGGTTTTAATGTTATTAATTTTTCATGCGTGTGAATTAATTATTTTTAATTCGATTCGTTCAAATTCGTTTTTATCGTGAGAAAATCCACGAGTAGATTAGTTGTTTTTATTTTGATTCGATCATTGTAATAGACTAGTCTAGATCTAGTATTTAATTTAAAAAAAAAATTGTAACCGGATCGTGACGAAGAACGAAGAATTAAAGACGGCGTACCCGGACGACGCATGCATGTGCGGCGCATGCATGGACATAAAATCATGCATGGGGTGAAAAACAAGAACGAACGACGAAACCCGGTGCACGGGGTGCGCAAGGCGCACGACCCGCGCACGACGGGGCGAGCCAAGGCATGGATGTTGGGTTTATCGCAAGTTTTATACAAAGCCACTGTTTTGAAGCATTTCAGCATGCAAGATTCCAAGAAAGGTTTTGTACCTTTTAGGCACGGAATCCATCTATCTAATGAAATATGCCCTAAGACGCAAGTGGAGATAGATGACATGAAAGACGTTCCGTACGTTTCAGACGTAGGAAGTCTTATGTATGCAATGTTGTGTACGAGACCGGATATCTGCTTTGCTGTGGGCATGATGGCAAGATATCAAAGTAACCCCGGGAAAGCACATTAGATTGCAATTAAATGCGTTCTTTAGTTTCTGAAAAGAACTTGGTATGGAATGCTGATTTACCAATCAGACAATCTAATTCCCATGGGATACACGGACTCAAATTTCCAATCAGACATAGACTCCAAAATAACTACCTCGGGTAGTGTGTTTTGCATGGGAGAAGGAGCCATGATATGGAGAAGCGATTTGCAGAAATGCATCGCCGATTCGACCATGAAAGCCGAATAAGTAACTGCTTGTGAAGTAGCGAAAGAAGCGGTTTGGCTCAAGTACTTCTTAGTGGACTTAGACGTTGTTCCGAATTTGCCCGACAAGATAAACGGTCTTTTGTGACAATGTCGGAGCAGTTGCAAATTCAAGGGAACCGAGAGCCCACAGGGCCAACAAACACATTGAAAGAAAACACCATCTTATACGAGAAATCGTTAAGAGGAGAGATAAAGAGGTGGCAAAGATAAATGTCGAAGGACAACCTAGTACATCCATTCACAAAGGGTCTGCCTCAGAGTACATTCGAGAGACATGTGGATGGAATGAGAGTCAAGACTATTGCCAATCTGCTTTAAGTATAAGTGGGAGAAATTATTAGGTTAGTGTAGGTTGACATGAGATGTCACGTAGAGCTACTACACTAAGACATGCGTGATGTATACTGAAAGCAGACTTTAAGTATAAGTGGGAGATTGTTGGAGTTATACGTGAAAGTATGCTTTTACTTTGTATAACTCGTGTATCAAACACTTGTTTATGAGAATAATTCTTTTATCACATTTGCTTTAGATATGATTGAATGTTGAATTTCTATTGCAAATCGTTCAATATATGGTACTAGTTACATTGTAGTTAATGTGGTGATACTCGATCACGGAAGACAACATTAACTGTTTCCTTGTAACTAAATGTACATTTTCACGACCTAGTTGGAATTAAACAATCCGCCGTGAAAGGTCGATGTGTAAGGCTCAGATTGGTCTATCTTGACTAAGAGATTGCACTAGCACATTTAGTATGTGTTGAAGAGGACCTACAGTGAGGATAAATTCTTCTGTTCTGAAATGTGAAGAATTAGACCTCAGTGGTTGTTGATTTCTTAATCTCCGTCACTTAAATAGGACCGTGTGTGCTTAATGGTTACTGCTTTGATTCATGTTGGGTGAGAATCATTGTGACTTCGAACCTTGTGCTTTAGGAAGTAATATTAATCATACGACTGTTGCTAAGATTTAATACGGAGAAACGCGTGCGAGTACGGCTCGTGTGATTAGTCCCCTTGGTGGGCTCAGAAGTTTTATTGTACCAAATCTTGCAAGTGAAGAATTAGTTTCTTCGGTACGAATAATAATGTTGAGCTGTCTTTACTCCAAGGTGAAATATATTAATTAATTTAGAGCTATTCAGAAGCTTAATTAATTAATGGACTTGATAATCTTAAACGCGGGAAATAATAACCGGGAGCCCATATTATCGTAATATGGATTAAGATGGATAGTGCAATATTAATTTATTAGTGGTAATAATTAATATTAATGGGCTGAATTATATTGAGGCTCAATATTGAAATTCAGAAGTCCATTAGGAGGTCCAATTTTAATTCTCCTTAAGGCCCCTCAAGTAGCCCATTAAGTAGCCCAATAATGATAAGGTGATTAAAATAAAAAGAAAATATATTGCTGATTTTTTCATGTTAATTTCGAAAATTGCATGATAAGAAGAAAAATGATTTTGTTGATTTTCTTGGAAAGATATTATGGAAGATATGTATTCTAGGAATACAAGAATATCTCATATATTCAAGAAGATCCAAATCTTGGATTTCATCCTTGAAATTTTCGAAAATTACACCTCTATTTAGGAGGGTGAGATTTTTGTGGAATATTTTATTTTGGAGAAAAGAATATATGTGATATATTCAAGATTTCTTAGAGGCTAAGCAAATATTTTCTCCAAGCCCATATTCATGTAAAATTTCGGCCCCTACCCTCTATAAATAGGGGATGATTATTTCAGTCCCAAGCACATAATTCCATGTGTTGGAAAAATCAAGAAGCATAGATATTTTTCTTTTTCCTTAGTTTATTAAATTACTTGAAAGCATCTCCCACCGGTGATCAAGTGAGGCGAAAAGGGAAATACTTGAGAAGGTTTTTGGGTCGATAAAGCGAGATCGTAATTGTCCCGTATATCCAAAGGCCAATTCTACAAGAGGTACGTTAATCACATATTTATTTGTTTATTCCGCCATAGTTAATATGTGAAATTAATTCAACATGCATGATGAAAATTTGTTGTTGGAATTATTATTTGAATTAATTAGGATTAATTCATGCTAGTAATAATTGTATTTAAATTCGTATTTAAATTTCATCCCGAATAGATTCCGGGCACCCCTATTTTTCCAACATGGCTTGCTCAAAGCGAAATAATAATCCTGTATTTAATTATGGTTATTACTTAGGCATAGGAAATTGATATTAACTTACTCCCCTCGGAGTCCCTGTCAATTTCTATGTGGTCAAAGTGGGAGCCAACTATTAATTTTGAATTAAGGATTTGTAACTTTTAAGTTTGTGATCCGCTTGAATGTATTTAAATGTATAGACCACCCCTCGTGGCGCATTTAAATTGTTTCGAGATGTTGGCTGATGCATGATTATATTGTTTTAAGGTTTCAATATAATTGATGTGATCGAATTATGTGATAATTTCGTATTTTTCTAGATATTGATATGAATGTATGTTTTATTCTCAGTTCATCATGTCGCAACCTTTTAATCCACTGTTTAATATACTTAAAGTTTATAAATTTTTTTGGAGAGAATTATATCGATTGGAAATGTAATTTTAAATTTGTCCTTACTGCACGAAAACACAATTGGATTATTCACGTTAATAAACCCGGAAAGCCTAATGATAAGTCAAGCAATGGAAAAAGGCAGTTTATGATTGACAGCGTGACAATGAACACATGAAATGCATCATCTTGACATCTCTATCTGATGATTTGATGCACGTTCATGTAGACATTGTATCCGCTGTTGAAATCATGGAAAACCTTGAAGAGATGTTTTCACATCAGAATCCCATGACTAATTAGTTTACCAAACATGACTTGGTCAAGTTGGAAATGGTGGAAGGAACGCCCGTGAGGGAGCACGTTCTCGAGATAATGGCATACCTTAACAAGTTGGAAGTACTTGGTGCGGATTTTGATGTCCTTTCTCAGGTTGATTTCATATACCATTCTCTACCGAGAAGCTTTGAGCAGTTTCATCTGAACTGTCAGATGAATGAACGGACAAGTCGTTTGCCCGAGCTCTTGCAAGCTTTAGTTTCGGTGGAGGTGATAGTGGAGCACCAGTCTAGTGCTATGGTGGCTAATGGTCCGTCTACCTCTTTTGGTCCCAAGGGAGGGAAAAAGAGGAAGAGAACCAAAGGCCGGATCCAAGCAAATCCAATTGTTGTGAAAGGCAAATGCAAAAGCTAGCATCGAAGGGGAAGTGTTTTAGTTGCGGTGAGAGAGGACAATGGAGGTCTGCCTGTTCCAATCCTAAAAAGCTAGGAAAGTTAGGTAATTCACACACCCTAGTCGTCGAAAATTGTGAAGTGGCGTATGCTGTCTATTCGTGGATAGTGGATACGAGAGCTACTGATCACATTTGTTTCATAGGGTTCAAGCTAACCCGACGACTTAACGGAAGTGAGATCCCTATCACATCGGGTAATGCTACGAGAGTGGCAGCTGAAGCAGTGGGAGAAGTGCGCATATCTTTTGAAGATAGAGTTATGGTCTTGAGAGGCGTTCTTCATGTTCCTAGTTTATAAAGAACTCAACCTTCAGTTTCTAAACTGTTTTGAATAGATACTAAGTTTCTTTTAATAAGGATGTTATTATTTCTTGAAATGATGAGTTTATCTGTTCCGGAACTTTAATGGATGATCTTTATACCATTATTTGGGCACACCACTCACAAAATTGAATCTAATAACACATCGATTATTTCGAGTAATAAAAGGAAGTATTCTTCGGACATGAACGAAATACTTTTATGGCATCTTAGATTAGGTCATATTTATCTAATGCGGATACAAAGGTTGGTGAAAAATGAATCCTTGGAGTCACTTCAAGTTGAGTCATTTCCAACTTGTGAATCCTGTTTAGAGGGTAAAATAACCTAGAGGGCATTTGGAGCCAAGGGGAATAGAGCCACCAAAGTGTTAGAACTCGTTCATACAGATATGTGTGGTTCAATGACGATCATAGCAAGAAGGGGTATGAGTAATTTGATGATTACTCGAGAAATGGATACATCTACCTTATGATGCATAGGGAAATAAGTATCAAGTTTCTACGAATTGATCGTGGAGGCGAATACCTTAGCGATGAATTCTTGAACTACCTATCGGACGAAGGGATTGTATCCCTGTTGACCGCACCGGGAACCCCTCAATAAAACGGTATGGTGGAATGAAGGAAGCAGACTCTTTTAGAAATAGTCAGATCCATGATGAGTTATTCGGATTTACCCAAATCGTTTTGGGTAATGCCTTGGAAACGGCGGCTTACATTCTAAACTTGGTGTCATCCAAATCGGTTCCTAAAACCCTAATGGAATTGTTGACCGGGCGCGAGCCCAGTCTAAGACACTTGCGGAATTGGGGTTGTCCGGCATACGTGCTAGACAAGAAAGCCGGTAAGTTGGATCCACGTTCGGAATTAAGGTTGTTTATAGGATACCCTGCAGGAACAAAAGGGTGTATGTTCTATGGTCCCAAGGATCAAAAGACCGTGATTAGTTCGCACTTTAAATTCTTGGAGGAAGACTATATGAACAAAAAGCCCAGAAGTGAGATTACCTTAGACGAGTTAAGGGGGCAAACTCCTATACCAAGTATTCAAGATGATGTACCATACGTCACACCTTCACAACCGGAACCCCGTCGTAGTGGAAGGATTAAAAGGCAACCCGAGAGATTCATGGGAATTGGAGAATCTTCGGATTTGATTCCCGACGATGAATCAGACCCATGGACGTACGATGAGGTAATCCAAGATAAAGACGCGGAGGCGTGACAAACCACAATGGAAACCAAGATGGGTTCGATGGATCATAATCAAGTGTGGGAGTTGGTCGATCCACCCAATGGGGTAGAACCCATTGGATGTAAGTGGGTGTACAAGAGGAAAAGAGGACCGGACTGAAGGGTAGAGACCTTCAAAGCAAGGCTTGTGGCCTGTGGCCTGTAGCTATGCTTAAGTCCATCCGTATTCTCTTGTCGATCGCTGCGCACTTAGATTACGAGATCTGGCAAATGGATGTCAAGAAATCTTTCCTTAACGGAAGTCTTGACGGGATCTATATGCAACAGCCCAAAAGTTTCGTTGAAAAAGGCCAAGAGCACCTCGTATGCAAGCTTAAGAGATCCATTTATGGACTTAAGCAAGCATCGCGTACTTGGAACCAGTGTTTTGATCAAGTTATTAAGTCTTATGGGTTTGTGATCAAAACAAGTTCGAAAGTTGTGTGTATAAAAGGTGTGACGGAACTGCGGTGGTATTCTTAGTATTATACGTAGACGATATTCTGCTCATTGGAAACAATGTAAAGGTATTGTCAGACGTAAGGGTATGGCTGTCAAAACAATTTGATATGAAGGACTTAGGGGAAGCCGGTCACATCCTTGGGATCAAGATCACTCGCGATCGCAAGAAGAGGATGTTGGGCTTATCGCAAGTTTCATACAAAGACACTGTTTTGAAGCAATACAACATGCAAGATTCCAAGAAAGGTTTTGTAACTTTTAGACACGGAATCCATCTATCTAAAGAAATATGCCCTAAGACGCAAGTGGAGATATATGACATGAAAGACATTCCGTACGTTTCAAACGTAGAAAGTCTTATGTATGCAATGCTGTGTACGAGACCGGATATCTGCTTTGCCGTGGGCATGGTGGCAAGATATCAAAGTAACCCCGGGAAAGCACATTAGATTGCAATTAAATGTGTTCTTTAGTTTCTGAAAAGAACTTGGTATGGAATGCTGATTTAACAGTCAGACGGTCTAATTCCCATGGGATACACGGACTAAAATTTCCAATCAGACATAGACTCCAGAATAACTACCTCGGGTAGTGTGTTTTGCATGGGAGAAGGAGCCATGACATGGAGAAGCGATTAGTCGTTGATTCGACAATGAAAACCGAATAAGTAACTGCTTATAAAGCAGCGAAAGAAGCGGTTTGGCTCAAGTACTTCTTAGTGGACTTGGACGTTGTTCCAAATTTGCCCGACAAGATAAACTGTCTTTTGTGACAATGTCAGAGCAGTTGCAAATTCAAGGGAACCGAGAGCCCACAAGGCCAGCAAACACATTGAAAGAAAACACCATCTTATACGAGAAATCGTTAAGAGAGGAGATAAAGAGGTGGCACAGATAAATGTCGAAGGACAGCCTAGTACATCCATTCACAAAGGGTCTGCCTCAGAGTACATTCGAGAGACATGTGGATGGAATGAGAGTCAAGACTATTGCCAATCTGCTTTAAGTATAAGTAGGAGGAATTATTAGGTTAGTGTAGGTTGACATGAGATGTCACGAAGAGCTACTACACTAAGACATGCGTGATGTATACTAAAAGCAGACTTTAAGTATAAGTGGGAGATAATTGGAGTTATACGTGAAAGTATGCTTTTACTTTGTATAACTCGTGTATCAAACACTTGTTTATGATAATAATTCTTTTATCACATTTGCTTAGATATGATTGAATGTTGAATTTCTATTGCAAACCGTTCAATATATGGTACTAGTTACATTGTAGTTAATGTGGTGATACCCGATCACGGAAGACAACATTAACTGTTTCCTTGTAACTAAACGTACATTTTCACGACCTGGGAGGAATTAAACAATCCGCCGTGAAAGGTCGATGTGTAAGGCTCAGATTGGTCTGTCTTGACTAAGAGATTGCACTAGCACATTTAGTATGTGTTGAAGAGGACCTACAGCGAGGATAAATTCTTCTGTTCTGAAATGTGAAGAATTAGACCTCAGTGGTTGTTGATTTCTTAATCTCCGTCACTTAAATAGGACCGTGTGTGCTTAATGGTTACTGCTTTGATTCATGTAGGGTGAGAATCATTGTGACTTCGAACCTTGTTCTTTGGGAAGTAATATTAATCATACGACGGTTGCTAAGATTTAATACGGAGAAACGCGTGCGAGTACGACTCGTGTGAATAGTCCCCTTGGTGGGCTCAGAAGTTTTATTGTACCAAATCTTGCAAGTGAAGAATTAGTTTCTTAGGTACGAATAATAATGTTGAGCTGTCTTTACTCCAAGGTGAAATGTATTAATTAATTTAGAGCTATTCAGAAGCTTAATTAATTAATGGACTTGATAATCTTAAACGCGGGAAATAATAACCGGGAGCCCATATTATCGTAATATGGATTAAGATGGATAGTGCAATATTAATTTTTTAGTGGTAATAATTAATATTAATGGATTGAATTATATTGGGGCTCAATATTGAAATTCAGAAGTCCATTAGGAGGTCCAATCTTAATTCTCCTTAAAGGCCCCTCAAGTAGCCCATTAAGTAGCCCAATAATGATAAGGTGATTAAAATAAAAAGAAAATAAAATGCTGATTTTTTTCCTCTTATTTTCGAAATTTGTATAGTTAGGAGAGAAAAGATTTTGTTGATTTTCTTGGAAAGATATTATGGAAGATAAGTATTCTTGGAATACAAGATTATCTCATATATTCAAGAAGATCCAAATCTTGGATTCTTTTCTATAAAAATTCGAAAATTGCAAGCAATAATAGGAGGGCGAGATTTTTGTGGAATATTTTATTATGGAGAAAAGAATATATGAGATATATTCGAGATTTTTTAGAGGCTAAGAAAAGATTTTCTCCTTCCCCTAAAATATTAAAAATTTCGGCCCCTCACTATTATAAATATGGGATGATTATTTCATCCCCAAGTACATAATTCCATGTGTTGGAAAAATCAAGAGCATAGATATTTTTCTTTTTCCTTAGTTATTTAAATTATTAGAAAGCATCTCCCACCGGTGATCGAATAAGGCGAAAGGGAAATACTTGAGAAGGCTTTTGAGTTGATAAAGTGCGTACGTGTTTATCCCGTTTTATTCAAAGGCCAAGTTCTACGAGAGGTACGTAAGTCACATATTTTCTTGTTTATTCCGCCATAGATTATATGTGAATTAATTCAACATGCATGATGTTAAATTGGTTGTTGGAATTATTATTTGAATTAATTAGGATTAATTCATGCTAGTAATAATTGTATTTAAATTCGTATTTAAATTTCATCCCGAATAGATTTCAGGCACCCCTATTTTCCCAACAACTGGTATCAGAGCCACGGTTTCGGGCTCTGATCTTTAAATTGGAATTTAAATTGTTAGACATTAAATTGAAATTGGATAGTAGAATTGCTAGATCCTTTTTGCAGGTATCCAATTGTCATGGTTTTAATGTTGCTAATTTTTCATGCGTGTGAATGAATTGTTTTTAATTCGATTCGTTCGAATTCGTTTTTCTCGTGAGAAAATCCACGAGTAGATTAGTTGTTTTTATTTTGATTCGATCATTGTAATAGACAAGTCTAGATCTAGTATTTAATTTAAAAAAAAAAAAAAATTGTAACCGGATCGTGACGAAGAACGAAGAATTAAAGACGGCGTACCCGGTCGACGCATGCATGTGTGGCGCATGCATGGACATAAAATCATGCATGGGGTGAAAAACAAGAACGAACCACGAAACCCGGTGCACGGGGTGCGCAAGGCGCACGACCCGCGCACGACGGGGTGGGCCAAGGCATGGACACGCGCGCCTAGCGTCGGTGCCCGTGCGGCTGCTGCTCGGCGTCGCACCGAGTGGCGCGTGGGCCCACTCCGTGTGCCGACGCGCGCCGTATCTCGGGCCGTGGAATTTTTTTTAAATTAATTCCAGTTCTGCATTTTTTTTGTGATTTTAAACGTCGTCCCGAACACCAAACGATGTTGTTTTTGATGAAGTGTTGCTGTTCGAGTGGGAGCGTGTCGAGACGAACGACGGAAAGCAACAAGGACAATTTTTCGCATCGAGACGTGAAGAAATTAAACCGTGACAATTGGATTCGAGTGCTCCAATGTGTTTAATTTTTCTTTGATGGATGTTTTATTTCGTGCACTTGTTATTATTTGTTAATATGTGTTTGCATGAATTTAATTGTCCAAGAAAAACCTTACTTTCGAAAATTACTAAGTATGTTTTTATAATCGCAATTTTATTCCGGATATTAAAATTGGATTATTTTTGCCTCCATAATTTATTTATTTGTGAAGTACTTTTGGAATACATTTCCCCCTCGGATCGGCCAAAAGAACGTATTTCACATGAATAAATTCCGAAAGGATGATTGTGGATTATTACTAGTGGCGGTATTGACCCTCACCACGAGTGGCTTGTTGGTTTTATACGTGAAAGTATGCTTTTACTTTGTATAACTCGTGTATCAAACACTCGTTTTATGAGAATAATTCTTTTATCATATTTGCTTTAGTTATGATTGAATGTTGAATTTCTATTGCAAACCGTTCAATATATAGTACATGTTAAATTGTAGTTAATGTGGTGATACTCGATCACGGAAGACAACATTAACAGTTTACTTGTAACTAAACGTACATTTTCACGACCTAGGTGGAATTGAACAATCCGCCGTGAAAGGTCGATGTGTAAGGCTCAGATTGGTCTGTCTTGACTAAGAGATTGCACTAGCACATTTAGTATGTGTTGAAGAGGACCTACAGCGAGGATAAATTCTTCTGTTCTGAAAGGTGAAGAATTAGACCTCAGTGGTTGTTGATTTCTTAATCTCCGTCACTTAAATAGGACCGTGTGTGCTTAATGGTTACTGCTTTGATTCATGTTGGGTGAGAATCATTGCGACTTCGAACTTTGTATCTTGGGCAGTAATATTAATCATACGACGGTTGCTAAGATTAATACGGAGAAACGCGTGCGAGTCTGGCTCGTGTGATTAGTCCCCTTGGTGGGCTCAGAAGTTTTATTGTTTCAAATCTTGCAAGTGAAGAATTAGTTTCTTCGGTACGAATAATAATGTTGAGCTGTCTTTACTCCAAGGTGAAATATATTAATTAATTTAGCGTTATTCAGAAGCTTAATTAATTAATGGACTTGATAATCTTAAACGCGGGAAATAATAACCGGGAGCCCATATTATCGTAATATGGATTAAGATGGATAGTGCAATATTAATTTATTAGTGGTAATAATTAATATTAATGGGCTGAATTATATTGGGGCTCAATATTGAAATTCAGAAGTCCATTAGGAGGTCCAAATCTTGCAAGTGAAGAATTAGTTTCTTCGGTACGAATAATAATGTTGAGCTGTCTTTACTCCAAGGTGAAATATATTTATTAATTAAGCACAGTCTAAGACACTTGCGGATTTGGGGTTATCCGGCATACGTGCTAGACAAGGAAGCCGGTAAGTTGGATCCACGTTCGGATTTAAGGTTGCTTATAGGATATCCCATGGGAACGAAAGGGTGTATGTTCTATAGTATCAAGGATTAAAAGACCGTGATTAGTTCGCACTTTAAATTCTTGGAGGAAGGCTATATGAACAAAAGAAAGCCCAGAAGTGAGATTACCTTAGACAAGTTAAGAGGGCAAACTCCTATACCAAGTATACAAGATGATATACCACACGTCACACCTTCACAACCGGAACCCCGTCGTATTGGGAGGATTGCTAGGCAACCCAAGAGATTCATGGGGATAGGAGAATCTTTGGATTTGGTTCCCGGCGATGAATCGGACCCATGGACGTACGACGAGGCAATCCAAGACAAAGACGCAGAGTCGTGGCAAACGGCAATGGAAGCCGAGATGGGTTTGATGGATTATAATCAAGTGTGGGAGTTGGTTGATCCACCTAGTGGGGTAGAGCCCATTGGATGCAAGTGGGTGTACAAGAGGAAAAGAGGACCGGACGGAAGGGTAGAGACCTTCAAAGCAAGGCTTGTGGCCTGTGGCCTGTAGCTATGCTTAAGTCCATCCGTATTCTCTTGTCGATCACTGCGCACTTAGATTACGAGATCTGGCAAATGGATGTCAAGACAACTTTCCTTAACGGAAGTCTTGATGGGATCTATATGCAACAGCCCAAAGTTTCGTTGAAAAAGGCCAAGAGCACCTCGTATGCAAGCTTAAGAGATCCATTTATGGACTTAAGCAAGCATCGCGTACTTGGAACCAGTGTTTTGATCAAGTTATTAAGTCTTATGGGTTTGTGATCAAAACAAGTTCGAAAGTTGTGTGTATAAAAGGTGTGATGGAACTGCGGTGGTATTCTTAGTATTATACGTAGACGATATTCTGCTCATTGGAAACAATGTAAAGGTATTGTCAGACGTAAGGGTATGGCGGTCAAATCAGTTTGATATGAAGGACTTAGGGAAAGCCGGTCATATCCTTGGGATCAAGTTCACTCGAGATAGCAAGAGGAGGATGTTGGGTTTATCGCAAGTTTCATACAAAGCCACTGTTTTGAAGCATTTCAGCATGCAAGATTCCAAGAAAGGTTTTGTACCTTTTAGGCACGGAATCCATTTATCTAAAGAAATATGCCCTAAGACGCAAGTGGAGATAGATGACATGAAAGACGTTCTGTAAGTTTCGGACGTAGGAAGTCTTATGTATGCAATGTTGTGTACGAGACCGGATATCTGCTTTGCCGTGGGCATGATGGCAAGATATCAAAGTAACCCCGGGAAAACACATTAGATTGCAATTAAATTCATTCTTTAGTTTCTGAAAAGAACTTGGTATGGAATGCTGATTTAACAATCAGACAATCTAATTCCCATGGGATACACGGACTCAAATTTCCAATCAGACATGGACTCCAAAATAACTACCTCGGGTAGAATGTTTTGCATGGGAGAAGGAGCCATGATATGGAGAAGCGATTTGCGGAAATGCATCGCCGATTCGACCATGAAAACCGAATAAGTAACTGCTTGTGAAGTAGCGAAAGAAGCGGTTTGGCTCAAGTACTTCTTAGTGGACTTGGACGTTGTTCCGAATTTGCCCGACAAGATAAACGGTCTTTTGTTACAATGTCGGAGCAGTTGCAAATTCAAGGGAACCGAAAGCCTACAAGGCCAACAAACACATTGAAAGAAAACAACATCTTATACGAAAAATCGTTAAGAGAGGAGATAAAGAGGTGGCAAAGATAAATGTCGAAGGACAACCTAGTACATCCATTCACAAAGGGTCTGCCTCAGAGTACATTCTAGAGACATGTGGATGGAATGGGAGTCAAGACTATTGCCAATCTGCTTTAAGTATAAGTGGGAGGAATTATTAGGTTAGTGTAGGTTGACATGAGATGTCACGTAGAGCTACTACACTAAGACATGCGTGATGTATACTAAAAGCAGACTTTAAGTATAAATGGGAGATTATTGGAGTTATACGTGAAAGTATGCTTTTACTTTGTATAACTCGTGTATCAAACACTCGTTTTATGAGAATAATTCTTTTATCATATTAGCTTTAGTTATGATTGAATGTTGAATTTCTATTGCAAACCGTTCAATATATAGTACATGTTACATTGTAGTTAATGTGGTGATACCCGATCACGGAAGACATCATTAACAGTTTACTTGTAACTAAACGTACATTTTCACGACCTAGGTGGAATTGAACCATCCGCCGTGAAAGGTCGATGTGTAAGGCTCAGATTGGTCTGTCTTGACTAAGAGATTGCACTAGCACATTTAGTATGTGTTAAAGAGGACCTACAGCGAGGATAAATTCTTCTGTTCTGAAATGTGAAGAATTAGACCTCAGTGGTTGTTGATTTCTTAATCTCCGTCACTTAAATAGGACTGTGTGTGCTTAATGGCTATTGCTTTGATTCATGTTGGGTGAGAATCATTGCGACTTCGATCTTTGTGTCTTGGGCAGTAATATTAATCATACGACGGTTGCTAAGATTTAATACGGAGAAACGCGTGCGAGTACGACTCGTGTGATTAGTCCCCTTGGTGGGCTCAGAAGTTTTATTGTACCAAATCTTGCAAGTGAAAAATTAGTTTTCTTCGGTACGAATAATAATGTTGAGCTGTCTTTACTCCAAGGTGAAATATATTAATTAATTTAGAGCTATTCAGAAGCTTAATTAATTAATGGACTTGATAATCTTAAACGCGGGAAATAATAACCGGGAGCCCATATTATCGTAATATGGATTAAGATGGATAGTGCAATATTAATTTATTAGTGGTAATAATTAATATTAATGGGCTGAATTATATTGGGGCTCAATATTGAAATTCAGAAGTCCATTAGGAGGTCCAATCTTAATTCTCCTTAAGGCCCCTCAAGTAGCCCATTAAGTAGCCCAATAATGATAAGGTGATTAAAATAAAAAGAAAATATATTGCTGATTTTTTCATGTTAATTTCGAAAATTGCATTATAAGAAGAAAAAAAAATTTGTTGATTTTCTTGGAAAGATATTATGGAAGATATGTATTATAGGAATACAAGAATATCTCATATATTCAAGAAGATCCAAATCTTGGATTTCATCCTTGAAATTTTCGAAAATTACACTTCTATTTAGGAGGGTGAGATTTTTGTGGCATATTTTATTTTGGAGAAAAGAATATATGGGATATATTCAAGATTTCTTAGAGGCTAAGCAAAGATTTTCTCCAAGCCCATATTCATGTAAAATTTCGGCCCCTACCCTCTATAAATAGGGGATGATTATTTCATCCCCAAGTACATAATTCCATGTGTTGGAAAAATCAAGAAGCATAGATATTTTTCTTTTTCCTTAGTTTATTAAATTACTTGAAAGCATCTCCCACCGGTGATCAAGTGAGGCGAAAAGGGAAATACTTGAGAAGGTTTTTGGGTCGATAAAGCGAGATCGTAATCGTCCCGTATATCCAAAGACCAATTCTACAAGAGGTACGTTAATCACATATTTACTTGTTTATTCCGCCATAGTTAATATGTGAAATTAATTCAACATGCATGATGAAAATTTGTTGTTGGAATTATTATTTGAATTAATTAGGATTAATTCATGCTAGTAATAATTGTATTTAAATTCGTATTTAAATTTCATCCTGAATAGATTCCGGGCACCTCTATTTTTCCAACATGGCTTGCTCAAAGCGAAATAATAATCCTATATTTAATTATGGTTATTACATAGGCACAGGAAATTGATATTAACTTACTCCCCTCGGAGTCCCTGTCAATTTCTAAGTGGTCAAAGTGGGAGCCAACTATTAATTTTGAATTTAGGATTTGTAACTTTTAAGTTTGTGATCCGCTTGAATGTATTTAAATGTATAGACCACCCCTCGTGGCGCATTTAAATTGTTTCAAGATGTTGGCTGATGCATGATTATATTGTTTTAAGGTTTCAATATAATTGATGTGATCGAATTATGTGATAATTTCGTATTTTTCTAGATATTGATATGAATGTATGTTTTATTCTCAGTTCATCATGTCGCAACCTTTTAATCCACTGTTTAATATACTTAAAGTTTATAATTTTTTTTGGAGATAATTATATCGATTGGAAATGTAATTTTAAATTTGTCCTTACTGCACGAAAACACAATTGGGTTATTCACGTTAATAAACCCGGAAAGCCTAATGATAAGTCAGGCAATGGAAAAAGGCAGTTTATGATTGACAGCGTGACAATGAACACATGAAGTGCATCATCTTGACATCTCTGTCTGAGGATTTGAGGCACGTTCATGTAGACATTGTATCCGCTGTTGAAATCATGGAAAGCCTCGAATAGATGTTTTCACATCAGAATCCCATGACTAATTAGTTCACCAAACATGACTTGGTCAAGTTGAAAATGGTGGAAGGAACGCCCGTGAGGGAGCACGTTCTCGAGATAATGGCATACCTTAACAAGTTGGAAGTACTTGGTGCGGATTTTGATGTCCTTTCTCAGGTTGATTTCATATACCATTCTCTACCGAGAAGCTTTGAGCAGTTTCATCTGAACTGTCAGATGAATGAACGGACAAATCGTTTTCCCGAGCTCTTGCAAGCTTTAGTTTCGGTGGAGGTGATAGTGGAGCACCAGTCTAGTGCTATGGTGGCTAATGGTCCGTCTACCTCTTTTGGTCCCAAGGGAGGGAAAAAGAGTAAGAGAACCAAAGGCCGAATCCAAGCAAATCAAATTGTTGTGAAAGGCAAATGCAAAGGCTAGCATCGAAGGGGAAGTGTTTTAGTTGCGGTGAGAGAGGACAATGGAGGTCTGCCTGTTCCAAGCCTAAGAGGCTAGGAAAGTTAGGTAATTCACACACCCTAGTCGTCGAAAATTGTGAAGCGGCGTATGCTGTCTATTCGTGGATAGTGGATACGAGAGCTACTGATCACATTTGTTTCATAGGGTTCAAGCTAACCCAACGACTTAACGGAAGTGAGATCCCCATCACATCGGGCAATGCTACAAGAGTGGCAGCTGAAGCAGTGGGAGAAGTGCGCCTATCTTTTGAAGATAGAGTTATTGTCTTGAGAGACGTTCTTCATGTTCCTAGTTTAGAAAGAACTCAACCTTCAGTTTCTAAACTGTTTTGAATAAATACTCAGTTTCTTTTAACAAGGATGTTATTATTTCTTGAAACGATGAGTTTATCTGTTCCGGAACTTTAATGGATGATCTTTATACCATTATTTGGGCACACCACTCACAAAATTGAATCTAATAACACATCGATTATTTTGAGTAATAAAAGGAAGCATTCTTCGGACATGAACGAAACACTTTTATGACATCTTAGATTAGGTCATATTTATCTAATGCGGATACAAAGGTTGGTGAAAAATGAATCCTTGGAGTCACTTCAAGTTGAGTCATTTCCAACTTGTGAATCCTGTTTAGAGGGTAAAATAACCTAGAGGGCATTTGGAGCCAAGGGGAATAGAGCCACCAAAGTGTTAGAACTCATTCATACAGATATGTGTGGTTCAATGACGATCATAGCAAGAAGGGGTATGAGTAATTTGATGATTACTCGAGAAATGGATACATCTACCTTATAGTGCATAGTGAAAGAAGTATCAAGTTTCTACGATTTGATCGTGGAGGCGAATACCTTAGCGATGAATTCTTGAACTACCTATCGGACGAAGGGATTGTATCCCTGTTGACCGCACCGGAACCCCTCAATAGAACGGTATGGCGGAACGAAGTAAGCAGACTCTTTTAGAAATAGTCAGATCCATGATGAGTTATTCGGATTTACCCAAATCGTTTTTGGTAACGCCTTGGAAACGGCGGCTTACATTCTAAACTTGGTGTCATCTAAATCGGTTCCTAAAACCCTAATGGAATTGTGGACCGGGCGCGAGCCCAGTCTAAGACACTTGCGGATTTGGGGTTGTCCGGCATACGTGCTAGACAAGAAAGCCGGTAAGTTAGATCCACGTTCGGAATTAAGGTTGTTTATAGGATACCCTGCAGGAACGAAATGGTGTATGTTCTATGGTCCCAAGGATCAAAAGACCGTGATTAGTTCGCACTTTAAATTCTTGGAGGAAGACTATATGAACAAAAAGCCCAGAAGTGAGATTACCTTAGACGAGTTAAGAGGGCAAACTCCTATACCAAGTATACAAGATGATGTAACACACGTCACACCTTCACAACCGGAACCCCGTCGTAGTGGGAGGATTACAAGGCAACCCGAGAGATTCATGGGAATTGGAGAATCTTCGGATTTGATTCCCGGTGATGAATCAGACCCATGGACGTACGATGAGGCAATCCAAGACAAAGACACGGAGGCTTGGCAAACCGCAATGGAAACCAAGATTGGTTCGATGGATCATAATCAAGTGTGGGAGTTGGTCGATCCACCCAATGGGGTAGAACCCATTGGATGTAAGTGGGTGTACAAGAGGAAAAGAGGACCGGACGGAAGGGTAGAGACCTTCAAAGCAAGGCTTGTGGCCTGTGGCCTGTAGCTATGCTTAAGTCCATCCGTATTCTCTTGTCGATCGCTGCACACTTAGATTACGAGATCTGGCAAATGGATGTCAAGACAGCTTTCCTTAACGGAAGTCTTGACGGGACCTATATGCAACAGCCCAAAGGTTTCATTGAAAAAGGCCAAGAGCACCTCGTATGCAAGCTTAAGAGATCCATTTATGGACTTAAGCAAGCATCGCGTACTTGGAACCAGTGTTTTGATCAAGTTATTAAGTCTTATGGGTTTGTGATCAAAACAAGTTCGAAAGTTGTGTGTATAAAAGGTGTGACAGAACTGCGGTGGTATTCTTAGTATTATACGTAGAAGATATTCTGCTCATTGGAAACAATGTAAAGGTATTGTCAGACGTAAGGGTATGGCTGTCAAAACAATTTGATATGAATGACTTAGGGGAAGCCGGTCACATCCTTGGGATCAAGATCACTCGCGATCGCAAGAAGAGGATGTTGGGCTTATCGCAAGTTTCATACAAAGACACTGTTTTGAAGCAATACAACATGCAAGATTCCAAGAAAGGTTTTGTACCTTTTAGACACGGAATCCATCTATCCAAAGAAATATGCCCTAAGACGCAAGTGGAGATAGATGACATGAAAGACATTCCGTACATTTCGAACGTAGGAAGTCTTATGTATGCAATGCTGTGTACGAGACCGGATATCTGCTTTGCCGTGGGCATGGTGGCAAGATATCAAAGTAACCCCGGGAAAGCACATTAGATTGCAATTAAATTCGTTCTTTAGTTTCTGAAAAGAACTTGGTATGGAATGCTGATTTAACAGTCAGACGGTCTAATTCCCATGGGATACACAGACTCAAATTTTCAATCAGACATAGACTCCAGAATAACTACCTCGGGTAGTGTGTTTTGCATGGGAGAAGGAGCCTTGACATGGAGAAGCGATTAGTCGCTGATTCGACCATGAAAACCGAATAAGTAACTGCTTATGAAGCAGCGAAATAAGCGGTTTGGCTCAAGTACTTCTTAGTGGACTTGGACGTTGTTCCGAATTTGCCCGACAAGATAAACTGTCTTTTGTGACAATGTCGGAGCAGTTGCAAATTCAAGGGAACCGAGAGCCCACAAGGCCAGCAAACACATTGAAAGAAAATACCATCTTATACGAGAAATCGTTAAGAGAGGAGATAAAGAGGTGGCAAAGATAAATGTCGAAGGACAACCTAGTACATCCATTCACAAAGGGTCTGCCTCAGAGTACATTTGAGAGACATGTGGATGGAATGAGAGTCAAGACTATTGCCAATCTGCTTTAAGTATAAGTGGGAGGATTTTATTAGGTTAGTGTAAGTTGACATGAGATGTCACGGAGAGCTACTACACTAAGACATGCGTGATGTATACTAAAAGCAGACTTTAAGTATAAGTGGGAGATTGTTGGAGTTATACGTGAAAGTATGCTTTTACTTTGTATAACTCGTGTATCAAACACTTGTTTATGAGAATAATTCTTTTATCACATTTGCTTTAGATATGATTGAATGTTGAATTTCTATTGCAAACCGTTCAATATATGGTACTAGTTACATTGTAGTTAATGTGGTGATATACCCGATCACGGAAGACAACATTAACTGTTTCCTTGTAACTAAACGTACATTTTCACGACCTAGGTGGAATTGAACAATCCGCCGTGAAAGGTCGATGTGTAAGGCTCAGATTGGTCTGTCTTGACTAAGAGATTGCACTAGCACATTTAGTATGTGTTGAAGAGGACCTACAGTGAGGATAAATTCTTCTGTTCTGAAATGTGAAGAATTAGACCTCAGTGGTTGTTGATTTCTTAATCTCCGTCACTTAAATAGGACTGTGTGTGCTTAATGGTTACTGCTTTGATTCATGTTGGGTGAGAATCATTGTGACTTCGAACCTTGTGCTTTGGGAAGTAATATTAATCATACGACGGTTGCTAAGATTTAATACGGAGAAACGCGTGCGAGTACGGCTCGTGTGATTAGTCCCCTTGGTGGGCTCAGAAGTTTTATTGTACCAAATCTTGCAAGTGAAGAATTAGTTTCTTCGGTACGAATAATAATGTTGAGCTGTCTTTACTCCAAGGTGAAATATATTAATTAATTTAGAGCTATTCAGAAGCTTAATTAATTAATGGACTTGATAATCTTAAACGCGGGAAATAATAACCGGGAGCCCATATTATCGTAATATGGATTAAGATGGATAGTGCAATATTAATTTATTAGTGATAATAATTAATATTAATGGATTGAATTATATTGGGGCTCAATATTTGAAATTCAGAAGTCCATTAGGAGGTCCAATCTTAATTCTCCTTAAAGGCCCCTCAAGTAGCCCAATAATGATAAGGTGATTAAAATAAAAAGAAAATAAAATGCTGATTTTTTTCCTCTTATTTTCGAAATTTGTATTGTTAGGAGAGAAAAGATTTTGTTGATTTTCTTGGAAAGATATTATGGAAGATAAGTATTCTTGGAATACAAGATTATCTCATATATTCAAGAAGATCCAAATCTTGGATTCTTTTCTACAAAAATTCGAAAATTGCAAGCAATAATAGGAGGGTGAGATTTTTGTGGAATATTTTATTATGGAGAAAAGAATATATGAGATATATTCAAGATTTTTTAGAGGCTAAGAAAAGATTTTCTCCTTCCCCTAAAATATTAAAAATTTCGGCCCCTCACTATTATAAATAGGGGATGATTATTTCATCCCCAAGTACATAATTCCATGTGTTGGAAAAATCAAGAGCATAGATATTTTTCTTTTTCCTTAGTTATTTAAATTATTCGAAAGCATCTCCCACCGGTGATCGAATAAGGCGAAAGGGAAATACTTGAGAAGGCTTTTGGGTTGATAAAGCGCGTACGTGTTTGTCCCGTTTTATTCAAAGGCCAAGTTCTACGAGAGGTACGTAAGTCACATATTTTCTTGTTTATTCCGCCATAGATTATATGTGAATTAATTCAACATGCATGATGTTAAATTGGTTGTTGGAATTATTATTTGAATTAATTAGGATTAATTCATGCTAGTAATAATTGTATTTAAATTTCATCCCGAATAGATTCTGGGCACCCCTATTTTCCCAACAATGACAACTGAAAAGGAGCTGTTAGCGGTCGCGTATGCCTTTGATAAATTTTGACCCTACCTAGTAGGGATGAAAACAATAGTATATACGGACCACGCAGCGATTCGATACCTTATGAGTAAGAAGGATGAAAAACCCCGTCTCATTCGTTGGATCCTATTACTCCAGGAATTCGATGTCGAGATTCGGGACAAGAAGGGATGTGAGAACATGATAGTCGATCACCTTTCGAGGTTGGAGCTTACAAAGGAAAACACAGTAGAAGATCGAGAGGTGAACAATGAATTTCTGGACGAGAAGCTGTTTGGTTTAGGAGATATTCCGGTATATCGAGTTGAAGGGAAAGCGCTGTGGTTTGCAGATTATGCTAATTATTTAGCGAGTGGAGAGTTACCGGCGGAGATGGACTCGGTGCATCGGAAGGCATTTTTGAAGAAAGTTCAGGAATTTATTTGGGACGATCCATACTTGTTCAAAAGAGGGATAGATCATGTGTTGAGAAGGTGTGTGCCAGAGGAGGAGTGGAGTGATATCATAAGGCATTGTCACGCCTTGCCATGTGGAGGACATTTGGGTGGAGAGAAGACCGGAAGGAAAGTACTTCAATCTGGTTTTTATTGGCCAACTCTCTTGAAAGATTGCATGGAATGGGTTAAGAGGTGTGAAAAGTGCCAACGATTTGGCTCTATTACTAAGAGGGACGAGATGCCGCTGCACGTTTTCATGGAAGTCGAGGTATTTGATGTATGGGGGATTGATTTCATGGGTCCATTTCCTCCGAGCAATGGATTCTTGTACATTCTCGTGTGCGTTGATTACGTCTCAAAGTGGATTGAAGTTGTCCCTACTAGAGTGAGTGACTCCCGAGTGGTGATTGAGTTCTTGAGGAAGAACATTTTTGCGAGATATGGAGTCCCAAGAGCTTTGATTAGTGATGGGGGAGTCACTTTGTGAACAAGTGGATGGAGAAGTTGCTGTCAAAATATGAGGTAAGTCATCGAGTCTCTACTACTTATCATCCTCAATCTAACGGTCTTGCAGAGATATTGAATCGTCAAATCAAGGAGATCCTTGAAAAGACGGTGAGCATTAGTAGGAAGGATTGGACAATGAAGCTTGATGATGCACTTTGGGCGTATAGGACAGCCTTCAAAACTCCTCTTGGTATGTCTCCTTACCAATTAGTTTTTGGAAAGGCATGTCACTTGCCCGTGGAGTTGGAGCACAAGGCATATTGGGCGATCAAAAAGCTGAATTTTGATAGTGCCTTGGTTGGTGAGAAGATATTACTCCAATTGCATGAGTTGGAGGAGTTTCGAGATAGTGCCTATGAGAATGCCCGAATTTTCAAGGAGAAGACTAAGAAGTACTATGATGCTCGATTGAGGAAAAATGAGTTCAAAATGGGTGATCAAGTCCTCGTATTCAATTCAAGGATGAAGTTGTTTGGTGCAAAGCTCAAGTCCAAGTGGAACAGGCCGTATGTTGTGAGGGAAGTTCATAAGAGTGAATTCCTTGAAGTCGAGAAGAAGGGTAGACATAGATTCATGGTGAACGGGCATCGAGTAAAGAAATTCTTCAACTTCTCTTATGAGAATAAGGGAGGTATTTTAGATTCTCAAGTCCCGTGAGCTCCTTCGAGCTCGGTCCGGCATTAGGACCTTAAAACTAGCGCTAAATGGGAGGCAACCCATTTTTACTTACTTTTATGTGTTTTGTTAGTTTTGTCGTGTGTGAATCGTACATGTTAACCTCGTTGTTGAGATTTTTTTGGTGTAGGCTTGGTTCATGGTGCTTGATTCAAGTAAGTGAGCTTAAGGTGAAGCAATTCATGACGATGTTGAGATGTCGAGTAGTGGAGCATTGGATTGTTGTAGTTTGAGGTAACCACAACCCCAAACATAGACCTCTTGGCGAAGTCGAAGTTTGGGGGGGTGATGTGTATATTCGTTCATTACTTTGCATTGATAGTGATTTAAGTTCATGAGAATTTAGTGTACTTATTCGTTCGTACTCATTCTTTTCAAACTTTATTATTGCGTAGCAAGAATAAAGTTTGGGGGGTGTGTATTCGTACTTCGAGTTCGTACACGAAATTCTAATGAAAAATTGGTCAAATTTTTCGAAAATATCGATGCATGAGGGTAGTTGGATCGAATTAAGTGTGAGTGCATAAGTTCGACTTGAATTGGCTTGGTGATTTGCACGTTGGGAAGAGACCCCAACTCCTCGGTCGAATGAGCGACCTGGCTTAAATCGAGGAGTTCTTAGGTTAGTTCAAGTTTAGATGAGTTTGATGATTGTTTCGAGCTCGGTTCGTATGAAAATTTCGAGTTTTGGACGTCATTGTTTTATGTTGAAGGGAGGAACTGCTCGAGTGGCACCACTCGAGCCCCTCCGCTCGAACTATGTGCTCGAATGCCCAAAATGTCCAGAAATTTTCGCCGCTCGAGGGGCTCGAGCGCTAGCGCTCGACCCCGTGTTTCATTCGACATGTATGCTCGAGCGCCCCCTGTAATACCTGGTTTTCTTTAAGTATTATTTAACTTATGTCTTGGTATTATTTTGGGATTTAGTTTATAAGTGAAATGTTTTAAGGTTTTAAGTTTAAGAATATTTAGGTGTTGAGGTATTAGTTGAGGATAAATGGAATTTATGGTTAAGGACTTTAATTCGATACTTTAAGTATATTTTATATGCTCTTAAGTGATGAATTATTTATTTATGGTGCAAGGGACGTTTTTTTTTTTTAGTTGTTGCGGCCAAGTATTATTTTTCCTAAGAGTAATAATACTTTTGGAATTAAGAATAATTAAGTGTGGATTTTGTGTAAAAGAGGAAAGTCAATTGGGAATTTAAGTACCAAATAATGGTTTCTTAAGAGTGGTCGTTTCTTCTTGTTTGGATTGGTGTTGGTGTGTTTTTGTCACATGGTTAAATGTATGTGGACATAGGACATTTTTGGTGTGTTGACCGATTTTTTTGGTATGAAGGGAAATGATTAGGTGAATTATCAAGTTTAGGAGGTTTTTGCAAGAAATGTAGTAAATGCTGTTTTTTTTCTTCAAAGAAGTATTTCTTTCTTCTTTGACCGAAATTTCAGATTTTTTATGGAGAGGATTTTCGAAATTATTGATGAAGTGAGGAAGTTTGAGAGTGAACAAGAGTAGAAGTTCGATTTTTGGGAATTAAGGCCGTGAGTTTTCCTAAGTTTCGGACGGGAAATTTTGGCGATTCAAGGACGTGAAATTTTGGTTACACGAATCATACACATTTCATATTTGAGGTTAAGGTATTGTTTTCGAAAATTTTTGGGGTTTGTAGAATAGTTCGTTTTCAGCTCTATAAGTTTAATAGTGAATTATTTTCTTTTTCACTAAGTTTTTGAATCTCTTCTATAGGTTGATTTTGAGGGTGATTTCAGTGAAGTTGATGATTAGAGTGTGAAAGTGTGCATTTATACCTACTCGACTATATTTTTGAACGTCGTACTTTGTAAGCAATTAAGGTGGGAAATTTTATTTAGCTTTTAAATCGCATGTTAACTGTGTGCATGTATCATGTTTATGAGTATGACCGAGCCCCGAAGTGGTTCGTGATAAATGTTCATACGATAGCCTTTGTGGTTTTTGTACAAAGTATGAAGATACCCGGTTATGTGCTTGTTTTAAAAGTATAAATATTTTTCCTACTGTGTACGAAATTATTCGTACTCACTCTTTCCACTTCTAATTTTTTTCAGGGTGAGAACTAAAAGAGGAGGCCTTGGCAAAGATGGTGTGGACTTGATTTTGAAGAATTGAAGTTGTTTTCTTTTATGTGGTATTTTGTATTTTAATAATTCGGATGCCTTTTTCGAACTAAATTGGAATTTGGATTTTTTTTGGACTTGTCTTGAATAAACCTTGTGAGAACTTTGGAATTTGTTTTGGACAAACTTTGGTGTTTTTGATCGAAAATTTCAATATATGGGTGATATTGTTTGGATTGCATGATGGTATTATTAGATAGAAATTTTATGCACGCGTGAATATTTATTAATTTCATGATAAAAGTGTTAGCTTAACGTGTGAAAAATATTATTTCATGCATGCGAGTATTTTAAAATAAATATCCTTGAATTTTTAATTTTAGGCATTTTTCCTTGTGCCAATTTCATGTAGGAGTTATGTTAGTGTATTCAAATAAAAATATGTGTATTTTTGGTGATTGTGAGAAATTTTGCACGCTAGTTGTGTATTATATATTTTTGCTTAGGAAATCAAAGTATAAATTTTTGGACTATGTAAATCTAATTTTACTTTTATTGAAAATCTAGTGGTTTTAAAATGAGTATGCTAAATCTTTGAAAAAGTATTGTTTGGAAGTTTGGGAAAGATTTGTATTAAAAGGCTATTTTCTTCATGAAGTGGATTTGGATAAAAGTTTGGTTTAAAATGTAGAGTATAAATTTATTTCTTGAAAGGATTTTTGGCGATTTATATTTATGAGGTGTGTTGTGTGAAAAGATTCAATTTGCATGTTCAAGATGGTTTAAAGTTTTGACAAGTTTTTACTTAATAAATGATATTTATACTGCCAAGTATTAATTAGTATGAGAATTAGTATTATAATTTGGGATGTACTATTTTGGAGCAATTGTAAGCGTAATAAATGTCGCAAGTATGAGTTGTTGTTGCATGTGTGAATTTTTCGAAAAATTGCCTAATACTAGACAACTAGTTTTTAAAAAAAAAAATTTAAGGACCGCAAGTTTTATATTTTACTAAAATAAATAGTGTCGTTTGTTTTGTGGCATGCTTGTATGGTAAATGAATATATAAGTTATGTGATCGGCGAGTAGGCAAGAAATTAGGAACGATATTTTAGATTTGTCCAATAACTTTTCACAAAGAAGAATTTTTCACGTTTTCCGCACAAAGAAAAATTGATTTCGAAATTTTAAGAAAGTTTCACACCAAGATTAAATATAATTTTTTTATGGTACTTTATCTTTTTAAATAGTACCTTGAGAAGTAGGGTGTGATAGTTTGGTATCAGAGCAGGTTTACGTTTCTGTAGACTTGCTAAAATGTTTTTATAGTACGAAAATTTCTGAAATTTTGTTTTAAAAGTATAAAGTACGTTGAAGCAAGTCCACCACCCATCTCCTGCAATGGCTCCTCCAGGTTTGCGAAAGTATTCGAATTACTGTAAATATTTTAAGTTTCTACGTGATATAATGTGAAAGGTTGAAATATATGGAATTTATGCTCATACCATGATTTGAAAATTTTGCTCATATGATGATTTGAAGTAACGCATGCATGCGTATAAATGTGCATTTATTTTAATCATAAAATGATGCATGAATTAAGGAATGTTGGAAAGATATGAGCAAAAAAAAAATGAAAAATTTATTTTGATATGTATGAGCTATTTTGTTTTTTTTTTTAAAGGAATGGTATGATATGCACACTAGGCTTATAACGAAAGGATGATTAAGGATATGAATTAAGTATGTGAAATGAAGCATAATTGGTGAATTTTAGAGACTAGGATGAAACCCAAAGCTTTGGGATTTCAGAAATTGTGGTAAAGTTGACATTGTGGGCTTATTTTGGAGTACCCTTTTATAGATGCCTCCTAGAAGAAGTACACGTATACGGATTAGAAGAGGGCAGGCTAATGCGAGAAATGCACCAGCTGCTCCTGTAGCACCTGCTGCACCATATGTACCTAACGTACCTGAAGTACCTGTCGAGCCTGAGGCACCAGGGGAACCTGTGAATCCAGTAGGACCAGTTGACCCAGCGAATGTGAATGAACCAGAAGCACCTGAGGTGCAAGAGGTAGCACCAATAGCACAAGAAGTAGCAGCTGTACAACCTGAGGAAGTTAGTACAGTACAAGTTGTAGAACAGTTTCGGAGGTTCAAACCTTCCACTTTTAATGGGAGGGATGGACCAGACAAGGTGGAAAGATGGTTTCGATCGATGGAAAGGATATTTACTCTGATCCAGTGTTCGGATGCCCAGAGGATTGCTTGCGTGTCCTTCCAATTGGTCGAAGATGCCGACCATTGGTGGGAAAGCTATTGGAGGATTCGGCCCGAGAAAGAGAGAGATGAGCTGACATGGGAGCGTTTCAAAGAGATAGTCATGGAGAGATACTATCCCCAGTCTTATCGGGATAGTAAGGAGACAGAGTTCCTTGAACTCAAGCAAGGGAATTCCACGGTAGCGGAGTATGAGCTCAGATTTAGCCAGTTAGCAAGATATGCACAACATCTTGTTGACACTGAAGCAAAGAGAGTCCTGAGGTTTGTTAGAGGTTTGCGACCGGAGATTCGGGATATATTGTCTGGACAGGGTGACCTTTCATATGTGGAGACTTTTACTCGAGCTGAGAGGATTGCTGCTAGTCAGAGGGGTGATATTGGGATGAATGCTCGAGTGAATATGGGAGGCAAGAGGCCATGGTCGGGTCCTAATCGTTTTGAAGGACCCAACAAGAATAGAAGATTTGGAGCTGGTCCGGGTACGCAGACTCGGGGTCCTACACAGAATCAGGGTCTTGGAGTAGCAAGACCGGGACATCAGATGGGGCAGAAATGGTGTGCAGACTGTAGAAGATACCACATGGGAGAGTGTCTAAGGGGGAAGTGTTTCCGTTGCAAGCAGCCGGGGCATGTAGCAATGCAGTGTCCTACTATACCCCCAACTACACCCAGGAATCCACCACTCCCACCACTCAGAATTCAGGAGGCAGCATCTAAGACACAGGCGAGGGTGTTTGCTCTTGAAGGACCATCGGGGGCTAGTGGATCGTCTAAAGCAAGCGGAAGCGGAAAACAGCCGGATACGTTGGCAGGTATGCTTTCAATTATATGGAGTACCAATTGTTGCACTGTTTGACACCGGGGCAACACAATCATTTGTGTCCTCCAAGTGTTGTAGTAAGGTTGGTTGTCGGGTAACTGACGCCACGGAAGCCTTAGAAGTTAGTCTACCTTCAGGTAAGACTTTTCAGACTGATAAGGTAATAGAAAACTTAGAGTTCCAGATTTGCGAGCGAACCTTAAAAGGTTACATGCACGTAATAGAGATGGAGATGTTCGATGTAATATTTGGCATGGATTGGTTAGAAGAATATCAAGCTACCATCGACTGTGGGAAGAGGGAAGTAGTGTTGAAACTTCCGACGGGTGAAGAGCTTGTTTACTATGGGTCGAGGCTGAAGAGGGGGAACCTGATAGTAACAGCTATGAAAGCAATGAAGATGTTAAGGAAGGAAGGGTGTCAAGGATATCTGGTACACGTAATGGGTGAGCAAAAGCTAAAACTAGAAGATGTATGAGTGGTACGTGAATATCCTGATGTGTTTCCAGAAGAGTTGCCCGGTATACCTCCTGATCGACAAGTGGAGTTTACCATCGATCTGGTGCCTGGAGCCGCTCCAGTTTCGAAAGCACCTTATCGAATGGCGCCAAAGGAGCTTGAAGAGTTGAAAGTCCAGTTACAAGAGCTGTTGGACAAGAAGTACATCCAGCCTAGTGTATCACCTTGGGGTGCACCTGTGCTATTTGTAAGGAAGAAGGACGGATCCATGAGGATGTGTATAGACTATCGGGAGTTGAATTGGCTTACAATTAAGAACAAGTATCCGTTACCAAGAATTGAAGATTTATTTAATCAGTTGAAGGGGTCGGGAGTGTTTTCCAAGATTGATCTGATGTCGGGGTATCATCAGCTAAAAGTTAGAGAAGAGGATAGACCGAAGACTGCGTTCAGAACGAGATATGGACACTACGAATTTGTAGTGATGCCATTTGGACTCAGTAATGCGCCTGCAGTATTCATGGACTTAATGAACCGAGTGTTTCACCCTTACTTAGATCAGTTTGTCATTATCTTCATAGATGACATCCTAATCTACTCCAAGAATGAAGTGGAACATGAGGGACATTTAAGGACTGTGTTGGAGTTGTTGCGTGGAGAGAAGCTATACGCAAAGTTCAAGAAGTGCGAATTCTGGTTAGACAGAGTTGCATTCTTGGGGCATGTGATTACAGCACAAGGGGTGGAAGTGGACCCGGCAAAGGTTGAAGTTGTGAGCGAATGGAAGATGCCGACTAACGTTGGGGAGATTCGCAGTTTCCTAGGTCTAGCAGGGTATTATCGGAGGTTCATTGAGGGGTTCGCAAAGTTGGCATCTCCAATGACCCGTTTGACTAGGAAGGGTGTGAAGTTTGTGTGGTCTCGGGAATGCGAGGAGAGTTTTCAGGAGTTGAAGAAGAGGCTAATTTCCGCGCCAGTGTTAATTATTCCAGAAGTTGCTGAAGGGTTCGTGGTGTACAGTGATGCGTCTAAGCAAGGACTAGGTTGTGTACTCATGCAACACGGGAAAGTTGTAGCTTATGCGTCGAGGCAGTTGAAGATTCATGAGTTAAACTATCCTACTCATGATCTCGAGTTGGCAGCAGTCGTGCACGCATTGAAGATTTGGAGACATTATTTGTTTGGGACTAAGTGTGAGATATATACTGATCACAAAAGTTTGAAGTATATATTCACACAGAAGGAGCTGAATATGAGACAAAGAAGGTGTTTGGAGTTAGTAAAGGATTACGACTGCACTATCAATTATCATCCGGGAAAGGCGAACGTGGTAGCAGATGCTTTGAGTCGCAAGGGAAAGAGTGAGATGAGTTGCCTATTGACGACACAGGAAGATCTGGTGAGAGAGTTTGAGAAGTTGAAGTTAGAGGTTGTGGAGCCAACAAAGGATCTGGAAACAGTGATTTCAGCGATGCAGATTCAGCCGACTTTGAGAAGTCGAATCGTCGATGCACAAAACGGAGATGCATTTCTTGAGAAGATGCGTAAGCGTGTTATAGATGGAGTCGGGCAAAAGTTTGAAGTCGCAGAAGATGGAGCACTGTTGTATAGAGGCAGATTGTGCGTACCGGACGAGAGCGAGTTGAAGAAAGAGATACTAGAGGAAGCTCATGGTTCACTTTACACGGTACATCCGGGTGGAACCAAGATGTATCGGGACTTACGAGCTCAGTTTTGGTGGAAAAACATGAAGGCGGATATAGGGGCGTACGTAGAAAGGTGCTTAGCGTGTCAGCAAGTGAAAGCTGAACATCAACGACCTTCTGGGTTGTTGAAACCGTTAGAGATCCCTCAGTGGAAATGGGAGCATGTTACGATGGACTTTGTGGTCGGATTACCGAAGTCAGCGAAGGGAAATCAGGCTATCTGGGTAATAGTGGATAGATTGACTAAGTCTGCCCACTTTTTACCTATGAAGATGACGAACAGCATGGAACAGTTGGCCCAGTTGTACATCCGAGAGATTGTAAGGTTGCATGGAGTGCCTGTCTCGATAGTGTCGGATAGGGATTCTCGTTTTACTTCCCAGTTTTGGAAAGGTTTACAAGCTGCGATGGGAACGAGGTTGAATTTCAGTACAGCTTATCATCCTCAAACGGATGGTCAGTCAGAAAGGACTATTCAGACGCTTGAGGATATGCTTCGGGCGTGTGTGTTAGATTTCGGCGGAGGATGGGAAGGATATCTACCTTTGGTAGAATTCGCGTACAATAACAGTTTCCAGGCGACAATTGGAATGGCTCCTTATGAAGCGTTGTATGGGAGAAAGTGCAGATCACCACTATATTGGGACGAGGTTGGTGAGAGAAGAATGTTGGGACCCGAGATTGTTGAGAGGACAGTGGCAATTGTAGATAAAATTCGGGAAAGGATTCGAAGTGCTCAAGTTCGACAGAAATCTTATGCGGATAGGAGGAGGAAGTCTTTATTTTTCGAAGTGGGTGAGAAAGTGTTCTTGAAGGTATCACCTACTCGAGGAGTGGTACGTTTCGGACAAAAGGGAAAGTTACAGCCAAGATTTATAGGACCGTTCGAGATTTTAGAGCGGATTGGTGAGTTGGCGTATAGGTTAGCCCTGCCGCCAAGTTTGTCAGCTGTGCACAATGTGTTTCATGTATCGATGTTGAGGAAGTACGTGCACGATTCTAGTCACGTTGTGGATTACTCGGGGTTGGCGATTGATGAAGGTTTGACTTATGAAGAGGAACCAGTCGAAGTGTTAGATACGAAAGTTCATCAGCTCAGTAATAGAGAGGTTTTGCTCGTGAAAGTTCGATGGAGCCGACATGGTCATGACGAAGCGACTTGGGAACGTGAGGATGAGCTAAGAGCGCGATTTCCGGGTTTTTCTTTGGTAGGTATGTTTTGACTTTTAAATTTCGAGGACAAAATTTGTTTTAAGGGGTGTAGGTTGTAATACCTGGTTTTCTTTAAGTATTATTTAACTTATGTCTTGGTATTATTTTGGGATTTAGTTTATAAGTGAAGTGTTTTAAGGTTTTAAGTTTAAGAATATTTAGGTGTTGAGGTATTAGTTGAGGATAAATGGAATTTATGGTTAAGGACTTTAATTCGATACTTTAAGTATATTTTATATGCTCTTAAGTGATGAATTATTTATTTATGGTGCAAGGGACGTTTTTTTTTTTTAGTTGTTGCGGCCAAGTATTATTTTTCCTAAGAGTAATAATACTTTTGGAATTAAGAATAATTAAGTGTGGATTTTGTGTAAAAGAGGAAAGTCAATTGGGAATTTAAGTACCAAATAATGGTTTCTTAAGAGTGGCCGTTTCTTCTTGTTTTGATTGGTGTTGGTGTGTTTTTGTCACATGGTTAAATGTATGTGGACATAGGACAATTTTGGTGTGTTGACCGATTTTTTTGGTATGAAGGGAAATGATTAGGTGAATTATCAAGTTTAGGAGGTTTTTGCAAGAAATGTAGTAAATGCTGATTTTTTTCTTCAAAGAAGTATTTCTTTCTTCTTTGACCGAAATTTCAGATTTTTTATGGAGAGGATTTTCGAAATTATTGATGAAGTGAGGAAGTTTGAGAGTGAACAAGAGTAAAAGTTCGATTTTTGGGAATTAAGGCCGTGAGTTTTCCTAAGTTTCGGACGGGAAATTTTGGCGATTCAAGGACGTGAAATTTTGGTTACACGAATCATACACATTTCATATTTGAGGTTAAGGTATTGTTTTCGAAAATTTTTGGGGTTTGTAGAATAGTTCGTTTTCAGCTCTATAAGTTTAATAGTGAATTATTTTCTTTTTCACTAAGTTTTTGAATCTCTTCTATAGGTTGATTTTGAGGGTGATTTCAGTGAAGTTGATGATTAGAGTGTGAAAGTGTGCATTTATACCTACTCGACTATATTTTTGAACGTCGTACTTTGTAAGCAATTAAGGTGGGAAATTTTATTTAGCTTTTAAATCGCATGTTAACTGTGTGCATGTATCATGTTTATGAGTATGACCGAGCCCCGAAGTGGTTCGTGATAAATGTTCGTACGATAGCCTTTGTGGTTTTTGTACAAAGTATGAAGATACCCGGTTGTGTGCTTGTTTTAAAAGTATAAATATTTTTCCCACTATGTAAATCTAATTTTACTTTTATTGAAAATCTAGTGGTTTTAAAATGAGTATGCTAAATCTTTGAAAAAGTATTGTTTGGAAGTTTGGGGAAGATTTGTATTAAAAGGCTATTTTCTTCATGAAGTGGATTTGGATAAAAGTTTGGTTTAAAATGTAGAGTATAAATTTATTTCTTGAAAGGATTTTTGGCGATTTATATTTATGAGGTGTGTTGTGTGAAAAGATTCTTTTTGCATGTTCAAGATGGTTTAAAGTTTTGACAAGTTTTTACTTAATAAATGATATTTATACTGTCAAGTATTAATTAGTATGAGAATTAGTATTATAATTTGGGATGTACTATTTTGGAGCAATTGTAAGCGTAATAAATGTCGCAAGTATGAGTTGTTGTTGCATGTGTGAATTTTTCGAAAAATTGCCTAATACTAGACAACTAGTTTTAAAAAAAAAATTTAAGGACCGCAAGTTTTATATTTTACTAAAATAAATAGTGTCGTTTGTTATGTGGCATGCTTGTATGGTAAATGAATATATAAGTTATGTGATCGGCGAGTAGGCAAGAAATTAGGAACGATATTTTAGATTTGTCCAATAACTTTTCACAAAGAAGAATTTTTCACGTTTTCCGCACAAAGAAAAATTGATTTCGAAATTTTAAGAAAGTTTCACACCAAGATTAAATATAATATTTTTATGGTACTTTATCTTTTTAAATAGTACCTTGAGAAGTAGGGTGTGACACCCCCGCTCGAGCGGGTGCCGCCCGAACGCTTCGCGAGTTTCAGCCCTATTTTGAGCCACTCTATAAATACCCACCCCCACATTCGTACACACACTTTCATACACGAAAAAGTGCGATTTTGTGCGATTTTGGGCGATTTCATACGGATTTAACTTCGTTGCTCACGAATTTGTTCATTTTCTTCACGAATCTTCTTCAATCCTCCAACAAGTTATGTAATCTCTAACTCTTTTCATTCAATTCGTAGTTTAGGCTTGGATTTGGCATGAATTGAGCATAAGAACTAGGGTTAATGAATATTGCGAAAACTTTGGGGATTTTTGCATAACTTGTTGATTCTTGATTCCTTGTTGTTGAATAATGATTATATGCTATGGGTTTGCTTGTTTTGCTTTCAATTTTGAAATTGCATGAGTAGAATGGGTGAATTTCTAGAGTGAGAAAGAGGGAATTTGAGAAAAGGAAATGGGTTTTGCTTGTTGAGAAGAAATTTTTGTGAATTGAGATTGTATTGAGCATGAATGAGTATGAATTGAGTCTTGAGCATGTAAATTACATAATTCTTGTGATTTTACTTCATGATAGACTTAGTTGTGGGCATTATTGATTTGAGATAGATGAATTTTTTGAAAACTACTTGAGAACTTTGGAATGAAAGCATAAGGATTGAACTTGATGAACTTAAGTTGAGATTGAATGTTGAATGAATTGGAATTGATAGCTACTTGGGATTATTGGAATTGTATTGAATGTCATGAATGGTTTTGAAATACATTGTTGTGTTTTGTTTAGGTACTATGACTCCAAAGAAAAATGAGGACAAAATCTTGTGTATCGCTGAGTTGGAAGAGGTCACCAATGAGCTCAGGCAAAAGGGTCTGCTGCGTTCGAGGTGAGACAACTTGGACTATGAGGGGATTGACGCTATATAGCCTACCGGTGGAGTTTGATAACCGGGAAAGTGGAGAAGACTCGGAGGCCTGTTGTTAGTTTCATGCAAGACATTGGAATTGAGGATGAAATCAAAAGAATTTTCTCGAGGAACAACATGACGGAGTTCTTCGAGATACTGCTGACCATGGAAACAAATGCTGATTTTGTGGAGCAGTTCCTTGCCACTGTAGAGAAAAATGATGAAAACTCCATCAAGTTCAAGTACCGGAACGAGTGGCAGCATTGTGAGGTTGGAGCCGTCAACCTTGCACTCGGGCTCCCAGCCTTATCAAGGCCCAACCGTGTGTCAAAGTCTTACAATGCAAATTTGTTTTGTAATGACATCACGGGTGGCATGGCCGGAGAGTACAAGGGGCAGAACGCACGAGCCTCAGCAATTAGGAATTCGGTGATTCGCAACTTGGAGAGGATTTTGGGAAATTCCATCTATGCCCGCTCTGAGACGGGAACGGTGACGAGTAAGAAGTTATATGGGATTTAGTGTCTCTTGTACACCAAGGAGCACGATTTTGGTAGGGATTTCTTGGAGCATCATTACGAGGCCCCGTACAAGCTAGGAGCGAAGACCTCACGAGTTCGGGGAGGGGGACTGATTTCAGTGTTTGTGAAGAGCCTCGGGTTTGTGCCGGGTGTGGGTCCTTGCATTGGTATGGATTTAGGGTTCGACCAGCTGAACAACACCTTAATGTTCGAGCGATGGATGGGGAGCTACTGCATCAAATACAAGGAAGATGATCTTTTTCCTCTGCCGAACGAGAAGCTCGTGACTCTGAAAGGAAAGAAGAAACAGAACATCAGGATGAATGGAGAGGAGCACCTTGCTATTGGTGCTAAATACACGGAAGAGGTGGACAGCCGAGGACTTCGAGACACTAAGCCCGTGAAGAGGAACATAGGAGAAGGGACAAGTGGTGCCTGTTCGAGCGGAGTGGGAGACTTGCAAGAAGAGGAGGAGCAAGAGTACGATGGAGGACATGATGAGGGAGCAGCAGCGGGCGAGGTCCTGCAAGAGATGGAGGTCGAGTCACCCGGGGTGCAATCGCCCGAGTTATGGTACCTTACGTATGCCGATTGGACAGAGATGGGAAACCAGATTCAGACACTCCAGACTGATATGACGCACATGCAAGAGGCGCAAGAGAGGATGGACACTAGATCGGCTCGGATGGAGGACCAGTTTTCTGACATGCACCGATGGATGGAGTCACTATTTGTGTCTCATTTGGGAGCCGACCATCCTCACTACCGCTCTCCACCACCTCCTCCTGATCATTGATGATGGGGATTTCCCCCGCTTTCCTTACTCTTGCATTTTTTGTTTCCGTGTCTTGTTTTCTGTTTTTTCCTTGATGATGTGTGGTGAGCTGATTGTTTGAGTGTTTGGTTGATTTATGGGATTGTATTTGTTGATGGGCGAGCAGAATTAACACTTGGGCGACCAGGATTAGCATAAAACACAACAAGATTAAGACGAAATTAACTTAAGATCCAATTAACAAGATATTTGGCGAGCAAAACCTGCATGCTACACCAAGGCAGATGGGCGAACAAATCCAGATCAAAAGTTACATGACGAGCTCAATCGGCATTCTGCCTACCAGATCCAGCCACAGTGCCAAAATAACAACCAAGCAAGACAAAAGACCATAAGAATCAGACTAAAGACTCCTCAAGGACAAGTCCGACAGGACGAGCAGCTCTTGACTGCGAGCAAGTCCAACAGATAAGGATAGAAAATAGTCTAGATAAGATCAACTTAGTCAAAGCCCAGGTGTCGTGCATGCAGGCCTGGTAGGCCAAAGGTCGTGCCACCTCCTGCTGGGCAAAAGTCTATAAATACTTAGATTTTTTCAGCTAATGAAAACAAGCAAAAATTATTATACACGTCCAAACTTCGATTACGAATCTAAAACAACTCGATTAATTTACAGTCGAACTTAAACACGTAAGCTTTCGTATGATTCTAACCCATCTAAACCCGAAAATTCGTATTCACTAATTACGTTAGTGATCAATCACACGTAATTGTTTGATGATCAATTAACCACCTAAAACAGCCATTAATCTTCGAGATTAGAACTGATCGTCAACAAATTGGTGCTAGAAGGAGGGTTCGAACCTTTGAATCATTGAAAACACGAAGGTTAGCTCAAAATTGAAGAACAAGGTTGAGCTTTTGAAGGAAAAATTCAAGAACATTAAGAACAATATTTAAAATCTCCTGTGAACATGCCTTAATCACGGGAGACACAACGTTCACAACATATAACAAGGGATTCACACTCTCGGATGTCCAAGACTGGTGGGCGAGCAGGGGCGAGCAGAAATGACCATGAGATTCAAACCAATGTGGCTCGTCAGTTAATACCACCGGAGTTGGACGCCATTGCTCGTAACCCCGATGAATTGGCGCGCACAATTGCCATACTCCAGACTTTACAAAGACAACAAGCCCAACCTAGCCCTTCATATGTGCGAGCAAGGTGTAGCCCCACAAAGACTCGTGAACATGAAAAGGCTAGGGGGGATCATTTAAATGAGGCAGATAGTGGCCAAGCTCGTAAGGCCAAAGGCAAAGAAAAACAGCACATCGAGGCCGCCAGTCAGGGAGGTTCGACTCAGAATCCGGCCATGGCAGGGAGTCAGGGCACACGCCAAAGTGCTCTTGAAAGATTGGGTCGTCGTGGCCGGGGAATCATGGAAGTTCATCCCACTGCAGGAGCAGCTCGCCCAGCTGTAGTACCTGCTCGCCAATCAGTCCATGACAGGCTGACTAGGTCAGCTTTTGGTCGCCTTGGCCCAAATGCAGAGCCCAATCCTAGGAGGCCAATCCAGGGGGTTCCCGCTCCCAATGAGGGACTGGAGCGAACAGACGGTTGTGCGCCTCTGCTCGCCGGACAGCCTCAGAGTCAGGGGGGATCCTTGGAAGAGCTCGCCTCTATGAGAAAGGCCATAGAGAGCATGCAGGGCCAGCTAGATCAACAGAGAGGATATGGGAACACAACTCTTCCAGTCTCACCTCTATCTGTAGTGATTCTGAAGGCTCCGATTCAGCAAAAGATTCAGTTTCCAGCAAGTATCCAATATGATGGCACGGCGGACCCCCGGGTGCATCTGATGAAGTATACCAATTATATGGTATCAATGGGGGCAAGTGACGCAACACAATGTCGCAACTTTCCTTTAACTCTGGGGGATCGTGTCCATAAATGGTTTTCAGCTTTGCCACTAGCTTTAATTCATTCGTTTGCCCAGCTGGGCAAAGAGTTCTTGTCCCATTTCTCTACGGCCGGGTCTTATCTATCCCAAAGACATCGGTTATCCGACTTGAAACAAACTGACGACGAGTCGGACCGATCGTACCTGGAAAGATTCGACAAGGTCCTGTTAGAAGGGGAGTCTGTCAGTGAAGACACCAAGATTGTGGCCGTCCTGGCTGGGCTCAAGAAGGGCACTGAACTCTGGAAAGATGTACACCTAAGATGCCCGAAGACATATGCCGAATTTTGGGATCGGGCAGGCGTCTTTGTCTCCATGCATGAAGCCCTGCAAAAGGACATGGGAGACAAAGGAGAGCAGAAAGAGGGTGCGAAGAAGCCTGGAACTGGTTATCGAGCTCCTAAGAACATGAAAGCATTTACTGAAGGAACGGAGCTGAAGGACAAATTGAACCACATCCTTACCGTATCAATCGATACAGTTTACAATAATGTCCGGGACAAAGAATTGCTCACACCTCCCCGTAAGATACGTCAAGATACAAGCAAGTTGAACCAGAATAAATATTGTGCCTACCACCAGAGCGTGGAACACTTTACAAGCGAATGTCGTGACTTGCTGAAGCAGTTGTGGCATTTTTACGAAGAGGGAAAGCTATCCGAGTCGTTAAAAGACAGCCCGGCAAAAGAAACAGAGACGAAGATTCTGATGAAGAAGACCAGGAACAGACACCTCATCGGAATCGAGCTGGGCGACCAGCTCAGGCGCCAGCCGGAGGACCAGTTCTAGACATCCAGATGATGGAACCGGCAGGGCCCATAGGTGGTTATTCTGATGGATGACCACCAATTTCTAATCAAAAAAGAAAGGCAGAATTATGAGCGATCGGTCATGTACAAGAAATGGGGGTTATTCCACCTACCATGCAAACATCAGAATTAACTTTTACTGACAGAGACTTGGAAGGAGTACTGACCCCTCACAACGATTCGCTTGTGATATGTGCCAAGATTATGGAAACTAGGGTGCATAGATTGCTGGTGGATACTGGAGCCTACACTAATGTCCTTTTCAAAAAGACGCTTGACCAAATGGGAGATTATGCAGGCCACATCAGAGACACAAATCATCGTATTCTGGGGTTCGAAAATGCTGTGACGATCCCATTGGGAATAGTAATTATCGCTATGCAACTTGTGACTGTCAAAGAGCCCGAGAAAAATATCGCAAGAATGGTGGATTTCTTGGTCGTTGATCAAGAGTCAACATACAACGGATTCCTGGGTCGACCTTTCTTAAATGAATTCAGGGCCGCGTGTTCAACTTACCATTATTGCATAAAATTCCCAACAGCAAGTGGAGTTGGCACGGTAAAAGGAGACCAGAGAAAAGCTCGAGAATGCCTCCTGCAAATTCAGTCAAGACAAGAACAAGTATCTATGATGGAAGCGTCAACCAGTCAACTTGAGAATGAACCCTCAATCTTAGAACAATAAAATGGACATTGACGATCAGTCCTCGCCCATGGGCGAGCAGATGCTGCAGGACGGCGAGCAGACCTTGCCTGAAGCAACATTACCCCCTGTAATTGACAATATGCGCCCGAGTAATAACCAGGAAAGCCCGACTATGGTGACCTAACTCAACCTAGAACCCGCGGAAGATTTTGACCCCCGGTTGGGTGCCGAACCCATGAACATCGAGGATGAGCTAAGTCCGGAAGGACCAATAGTTGACCCTCGATGGAAGGGGCAAAAGCGACGGGCAATTTCGGTCGAAGAATTGGAGGCCATCAAAATTGATTCCAAACGAGATGACCTTGAACTTTACATCGGGTCTGAACTCCCCGAGCCTTACAGAACTCGCATGACGGACTTTCTGAAGGCTAACTTAGACGTCTTCGCATGGTCCCATGCTGACATGGTGGGAATCGATCCGAAGGATGCTTGTCACAGGTTGAATATCAACCCAGTCCGAAAACATGTCCACCAGAAACGGCGAAAATATGGACCAGACAAGTATCAAGCTTTAAACGAGGAGGTCAAAAAGTTATTGGACAACGACTTAATTAAACAAGTGTTATGTCCACAATGGGTTGCAAATCCTGTCCTGGTACGGAAGCCGAACGAAACCTGGAGGCTATGCATAGATTTTACAGATCTTAATGCAGCATGCCCGAAGGACAACTTTCTGCTCCCGCACATCGATCAACTGGTGGACAATACTGCCGGTCACGAAATGTTCACATTCATGGATGCCTTTGCAGGTTACCACCAGATTCCAATGCACCCAGATGACCAAGAAAATACAGCCTTTTATACTAACAAAAATTTGCTATGCTGGAAGAGGATGCTGTTTGGTCTGATCAATGCTGGAGCAACCTACCATAGGCTGGTCAACGAGATGTTCGATGAACATATTGGGGAAATGGTGGAAGTGTATGTCGACGACATAGTCGTCAAAAGTACACAGAAAGAAGATCACCTCCATCATCTTTCCCAGGTGTTCGACATACTCCGAAGGTACAATATGAAGTTAAATCCAAAGAAAGGTAATTTTGGAGTACACTCCGGAAAATTCTTGGGCCATCTGGTCAGTAAGCGAGGAATCGAAGCCAATCCAGCAAAGGTAAAAGCGATCGTTGACATGGAACCACCATGCTCGGTTAAGAAAGTGCAAAGATTAACCGGTTGCTTAGCCGCCTTAAACAGGTTCATATCACGGTCCGGGGATAAGTGCCGTCCATTTTTTGAGGCCATCAAAAAGGGCAACTTTGCCTGGACGGAAAGCTGTCAGAAAGCCTTTGATCAATTGAAAGAATATCTTGGAGATGTAAAAATTCTATCAAAACCTATTCCCGGCGAAAAGTTATATTTATATCTGGCAGCGTCTGACACGGCCATAAGTTCGATGTTAGTTCGGGCAGAAGGCAAGTTTCACCTGCCAAACTACTATGTCAGCCAAGCCCTGCATGATGCTGAGGTAAAATACTCACCAACCGAAAAGCTGGCATATGCTCTTGTCATGAGTGTCAGGAAGTTAAGACCATACTTTTTCGATCATCAAGTCGAAGTATTGACAACTTTCCCACTCAAACAAATATTGCACTGACTTGACACCGTTGGCCGTCTTTTGAAATGGTCCATAGAGATAAGCTAGTTTGGCGTGACATATGCACCTCGAACCGCAATTAAGGGACAAGCGTTAGCCGACTTTATAGTCGAACTAACCTTCCCTCAAAATCCAACAAGAGGACTGGATCACCCATGGCATCTTTATGTAGACGGTTCGTCAACAAATCTGGCCTCGGGGGCAGGGATAGTGCTCATCAGTCCTGACCGGCAAGTATTCACTTCAGCGGTCAGATTCGAGTTCATGGCCACCAACAATGAAGCTGAATATGAGGCCCTCATTGCAGGTCTCCACTTATCATTAGCTGTCGGAGTAAGACGACTCCAGATTTTTGGAGACTCTCAACTCATTGTAAGCCAAGTACGAGGTGAATATGAGGCCAGAGACTAGCAAATGATCGAGTATCAACGAATAGTTGCTCACTTGGTATCTCTGCTGGACCAAGTATTTATCCAACAGATACCTCGAACAAGTAACACACAAGCTGATGCCCTAGCAAGACTAGCAACAAGCGATGGCCCAGCAGATCTGACAGACATCATCATCACCAGAAAAGTCCAACCATCAACAATGGATTACAAAGTGAACCAAGTAGTTGAACAAAACAACGACGATGATTGGAGAACTCCTATAGCCAAATAATTAAAAAATGGGGAACTGCCAAGCAACTCGTTCGAAGTTGTAAGAATCACGAAACAAGCAGCCAGATATACTCTGGTAGACGAACAACTTTACAAAAGGGGTTTTTCGCTCCCACTTCTCAAGTGTTTGTCAAGGGGGCAAGGAAGGACGGTTCTGGATGATGTACATTCTGGAGTTTGTGGAAGTCACACTGGGGGGCAAACTTTAGCCTACAAAACTGTAAGGCAAGGTTATTATTGGCCAACCTTACGAAAAGATGCAATCCAGTTAGCCAAAGCTTGCCACCAATGTCAGATTTTTGCTCCAAGTATTCATGTTCCGGCCCAGGAGCTCGTATCAGTTTATAGTCCATGGCCATTTGCAAGATGGGGAATAGACATTATTGGTCCTTTCCCGACAGGAGTGGGAAATGTTCGATTTGCTGTCATAGCAGTCGATTATTACACAAAGTGGGCAGAAGCGAAGGCCATGGTAAAAATTACACATCAGAACATGATCAACTTCATATGGTAGAACATTGTATGTCGCTTTGGAGTTCCACAAACAATTATGACAGATAATGGCCCGCAGTTAAACGGAAAGGAGTTAAGAGACTTCTGTGCAAAGTGGGGGATCAGGAAACACTATTCGACTCCTTATCATCCCCAGTCAAACGGGCAAGTTGAAGCTGTAAATAAGATTATCAAGCACACATTAAAAATACGCCTGGCAGAAAGCAAAAGTAGTTGGTCAGAAAAACTCTCGGAAGTCTTGTGGGCATATAGGGTTTCTCCTAGGTCAAGCACCGGAGAAACACCTTTTGCAATGGCTTTCGGAACAGAGGCAGTGATACCAATTGAATTAAAGACCAACACAGTCAGGACGATCAGCTTTGATGAACAAGCAAATTATTCTGCTTTGGCCACAGAAACAGATTTGCTCGAAGAAAGAAGATTACATGCCGAGCTAAAGAACTCCACGTACAAACAAAGAGCAGAGCGTTATTATAACTCCCAAGTCAAGATAAGAAAGTTCGAAGTTGGTGACCTTGTTCTAAGAAAGAAGCTTGCCCCACCTCCAGGCATATTTGGCCCGACTTGGGAGGGCCCATACAGGGTAACAGACAGGTTACCCAATGGAGCGTACAACATAGAAGACTTAGATGGCAACTCGGCCCAATATTCCTGGAATGCCGCTAACCTAAGAAAATAATTTCAGTAGGCGACCAGTTTTGCCTCATGAGAGAGTGAAGTTGAGATGGGCGAGCTACTAAGTCCACTGGGCAAACTAGAATGGCAGAGATACAAGATGGATCCAAAAACTTGCCTAATTTTTTGAAATTTTCACCAAGTACAAGTGGTCGAGCTGGGTCGGATTAGGTCAAGTTTGGTCACGGTCTAGAATGCTAATATCTTGTTTGGTTTTATTTCCTCTTAAGAGTCTAAAGATGCCTTGACAAAATGTATAGTGGTCGAGCAGCTTTAACTCCTGGTATAAATTATGTTTTTTAGTGGTTGGAAGCTTAACATTGTTTTTGTCGAGCAGATCCAACCTAGCTAGTACAGGATTACATTTTTGGTCGCCTTCAACACTTGTAATTTTTTAAGATCGTTCCAATGTTAAGTTGTTCGTTCAAAACAGAAATGCGAGCTCAAGGCGCAAGTTGATTATACAACCAAGCCCATTAAAGGCTGTTCGTTTTAAATGGACATAACCTAAGGCCAAAAGCCCATCAAATTCTAAGGCCAAAAAGTTCTTAAGGAACAAGGCCCAACTACATTAAGATTGTTGAAGCATAAATAAGAATGCAAAGAACAATTAATGTAAGATAAATAAGACGAGCAGATATGCAAAATAGTTTCATTAATAATAAGGCTTAATCGCCCAAGGCATTACAACAAAAGCGAACAGCAATAAAAAAAAAGAGTACATAGTCCCTAGCTAATCTTGTCCGCTATGATCCTTGCCCGGCAGGTGGAGAGATATTATCATCTTTAGGATCTTCCAGGGGAGAGCCATCGAGAGCAGGGTCAACTGGGACCACTTGAGTTAGTTCGGCAATAAGCCCCTCGGCGTCAGCTCGCTCTTGAAGAGCTCTCTCACTTTGGTCGGCAGGCTGGATTTGCTCGCCCTCGGCAGCATCGCCCTCTTCTTCTTCCTCGTCCTCGGGAGGACTTGTGATAATAATTTCAGGGCCAATAAAGTCGAGCTTGACTCCATAGTCAGGCAGGTCGCCAATCTGGAGAGTTGTGCCCGGGGCTGGAGGGTTTGATTCGACGAAGTTACAGAGCTCCTTGCCGATCTCCTCAACGACAGCGGCAGCCTTGAATTCGTGAGCGATTCGAATGCTCTCAGCATAGCCTGTCACGTAACCCAGAATTGAGCTCACCTCCATTTTAGAAATAAGTTCCTCTTGGGTAATAGAGTTGGCGAGCTGGGATTCAAGGTCAGCAATTTTGGCCGTCGCCTCGGTTGCGAATTTCTCCGCAACCTCCTCCTGCTGCTGAGTGCGAGCAAGTTCTGCTCGCATCTGCTCGACCTCGGCCATTTTGACCTTCAATTCCTCAGAGACTTTGACGTGCAGGTCCAGAGCACGCTGCTCGCTGATTTGATGAGCTTTGGCTTTGTTCTCGAGGTCGGCGACAATCTTCTTCGCCTTTGCCTTAGGGTCATTACACTCTTTGGCAATACGGCTAACAGACGGCCATTATCACGAGGCGCCTGTATCTTGTCAGTCTCATTCAGCTCCTTGGTCCAACTGCGAGCAACGACCTCAGAAGCGCGGCGGACAAAAGAATTCGGAATCTCGTGGAGGTTAGTCGGCACCTTTGAGCAGGCAAAACGGTGCACCACATTAGACCGCCCAGGGTACTGCTCGGGCAAGTAGCTGGAGGGAAATCCTCAGTTAGGAAAAAAAAAAAAAAAAAAATGCTAAGTATCCTGGGCGAGGAGAGTTGTACCTGTCAAGACGACCCTTGTCCCATCCGAGATAAGTGGGGTCGGTTGAAGGGCCAGATCCTTCGCAAACAGTGGCGACCAGAGCTAGCTTGGCGGGACGCTCCACAGAGGGAGTTTTCTCGCTATTGCCTTCAGATGGCCGGACAGCTACGGTCACCTTCTCTTGAGCAATTTTTGCTCGCTTAGCCGCCTTCTCAGTGTCAGAGACGGGAGTGTCGTCTCCGAGAATAAGCCTCTTCACCCTCGGAGCTAGAGTTTTGGGTGGGCTGGCCACCGGTGCAGGCGGTTTCGCCGAACTCGACCCCCCAGCTTGTTTGGGATCGCCCTTTCCACCTTGTGCCGCAAGGGCAATAATCTTTGAGAGGGGGTCAGACTTCTTGTGACCTCGTTTTGTCGGTATTTCCCAGACGTGATTATCGAGCACAAAGAAGGAGGGGTGAAGGGCAACTGTGATGAGCTGATCTGTAAAGGAAATAAAAAACAAGTTAAGGTCGGACAGATCTGTTCGCCCAGCAAGCAAAGATACTTACCCTCCGGAATGGGTCCCAAAGCCTCAAGATGGTGAGGATAAGTTGTGAGGTGGGCAACACGTAGTGTGTCCTCGGAAAAGAGATGGCCAATTCTGCGGTCTTCTCGGCGACGAAGGGCGATCAGACACGAGACGAACAAAAATTGATCGCTGACGCAATTCTTGATAGTTCGCCACACCAAGTTTTTGGGACCTGAAACAAAAGAAAAGGAGAATTAAAATTAGTCTAACCACTTCAAAGTTATAGAAGAGGTAAGACTCATGATTTAATTCCCTAAACTCCGCCGGGGTCTCAATTCGCTCAGGACCCACCCCCTGAGGGGCGAGCAGAAGCACGCTAGTCGCCTCCGACCCAGAACCAGTCGTGCTTCCAGTCTCGCACCTTCCCGGGGATGTCCTCCACCAGTTTCTGGCCTGGTCGCGCCTTCAGATAGTACCAACCCGCCTCTTCCCCAGTGCAACCAGTGACCGTCATCAGGTAGCCAACCTCCTCGGCGGACAGCCTATTGGGGTATCCCTCTAGGGCGAACATAAACATCAGAGCCATTAAATTTATCCACCCTACAGGAGTAAGTTGCGTGATACCCAAGTTCACGTCTTTTAAAAATTGACCGACCAGAGGATGCAGCGGTAGGGAAACTCCGGCATTCAAGGTAGCAAGGTTGATCGCCGTCAATCCGTACGGTGGGCGATCAGCTCTGTCGTCCGCCAAAGGAGCATACATCGGGATGTCGAAGGGAATCTTGTAATCCCTCCGAATCCCGGGCAAGTCCTCGTCGGTAACGGCGGACACGATACAGCTCGCAGCGAACTCGGTTTCCTTAAGCTTTCATACCCCGCGAACAGAAGTGGCAAATCAATTCGAGTGCTCCTTTTCGTATTCGTCCCAGTCTACGTGGCGAGCAACCGCGACTGGAACTTGATGCTCGATCAATCTGGGCACGGGAAAGTTGATGTCCCTAAGATATGCCCAGGTTAATTCATCGAGATTCACCGGTTGAAGTACCTCGACCTCCTCATCCTCGTCCTCATGGAGATCCGAGCTCGTTTTCTCCAAAAGTTGGCGAGCAGGATTTGCTCGCTCCTCTCTTTCCCCGGAGGGACGAGCTCCAGAGTTAACGGAGCGTGCGACCGAAGCCGCCTCGGGATCGGACTCCAGGTTTACAATGGGAGGATTCTCTTCGACGGGCCATTTTTCGGGGTTCCGGAGAGGGAAAGATTCAGTCTCGGAATGCGACGACATCCAGTAAAGGGAGGTAAAAAGGTTTGAATGTATGCAGATTCCGGCGAGGGAGAACTCGACGGTTTACAACTTCCCACGGCGGAGTAGAGGTTTTTATGGAATAAGGACGCACACAACGCAAGAAAAGAAGAAAGAAAAGAAGAGAGCAAAGAAGAAACTAACTCGAGGTCGTTTTGAAGGTCGCCGGAAACTGGAAACGTACGCCGGAAGTTTGAAAGGGGAAGGAGGAGAGATTCACGCTCAATAAATAGTGAAAATGACAGAAAATCGCGTATTTTTTCTTTTTATACTCTTTGGAAAAACGGGGTCCCGAGCGAGCAACTTGGAAAATTGAAGGACTAATGTGCAATTTCTGGGCGCGTGCAGCACCTGCCCGACAAAGCTGGAAGGCGCGTCACCTCGAGATCATGTGCGCGTGGGCGGCAGCAATCATTCCGCCCACGTCACACCTCGAACTGTACCCAGGCCTTGGGATCCCAACCGTCACCAGCCCAAGTCTGCTCGACCAATGTTGTCCGCCCGTGAAAAGTTGCTCGCCCCCACGACATTCTTGCTCGCACCAATGACACTTAAAAGTTGCCAACCCAAAAAGTGCTCGTTCAACATCTTCACAATTTATTGATCGGCAAGGGGGCAATTGTTGATGGGCGAGCATAATTAACACTTGGGCGACCAGGATTAGCACAAAGCACAACAAGATTAAGACGAAATTAACTTAAGATCCAATTAACAAGATATTTGGCGAGCAAAACCTGCATGCTACACCAAGGTAGATGGGCGAACAAATCCAGATCAAAAGTTACATGACGAGCTCAATCGGCATTCTGCCGACTAGATCCAGCCACAGTGCCAAAATAACAACCAAGCAAGACAAAAGACCATCAGAATCAGACTAAAGACTCCTCAAGGACAAGTCCGACAGGACGAGCAGCTCTTGACTGCGAGCAAGTCCAACATATAAGGATAGAATATAGTCTAGATAAGATCAACTTAGTCAAAGCCCAGGTGTCGTGCATGCAGGCCTGGTAGGCCAAAGGTCGTGCCACCTCCTGCTGGGCAAAAGTCTATAAATACTTAGATTTTTTCAGCTAATGAAAACAATCACAAATTATTATACACGTCCAAACTTCGATTACGAATCTAAAGCAGCTCGATTAATTTACAATCGAACTTAAGCACGTAAGCTTTCGTATGATTCTAACCCATCTAAACCCGAAAATTCGTATTCACTAATTACGTTAGTGATCAATCACACGTAATTGTTTGATGATCAATTAACCACCTAAAACAGCCATTAATCTTCGAGATTAGAACTGATCGTCAACAGTATTGGAAGTATTTTAAAATTGTTAGGGTACGTTTTGTTATGGATTAATGTGAAGATTGATTTATTTTACGCTTATTAACTCTCATCACTTACTTAATGATGATTCTTTAGTATGACTTGGTGAGTATAGTTAAGTTGTGAGGGTGAGTTAGGAATTCTATTGTGTGAGTGTATGTGTTAGAGTTGATTTGAGAGTGAACTCGTATGCTTGCGAATTTTCCTTTTGAGTACTTGTGTGATGAGAGTGAGAATTCACTAGGACTAGCATGGATGTAAAAGGCATGAGTTTTGAGCCTTTTGAGATTAAGATGCATGAATTGATCTCTTTGTTTGTGGGTGAGTCATCACCTTAGAGGCTGCTAGAACTTGTGTGTGCTCTTGCTTCTTGATTGTGTCTATATGTCGAATGTGATCTTAGGCCATCTGATGGTCCCGTTTTCTTGGAATGCGGCCTTTGTCAGTGTCAGAGTTGCTGCCTCGTGCTGATTGGTCTACGTGGCCTGGATTCACAGATCTTTGACTCAGTGGGTTTGACTAAGACCCACTGACTTTAGGTAGCTTCCTCCTTCACTGACTGATGATCTTCAGTGGACTGAACGTCTTCAGTGTAGTTGTCCTTCAGAGACTGTTTGAAGATCACTTTCAAGAAGTTTGTCATAAGGCTGAATGACAAACTTCCCTGACCACAGTAGCCTGACTCCTTCAGGGCCTACTTGGTGCAGCACTGATCCTCCAGACCTAGCTTAGATCAGCCCGGTTTACACTCAGTGGGACATCCTTCAGGCTTCTCTTCTGGTTCAGGTTTGGCATGACTTCAGTTAGATCTTCTTGATGCCATCTTGATATCCTCAGGCTGTGTTGCTGAGTTCCCCCTCGCTGAGTTCCCCCTCAACTGAGTGTTCCCTCAACTGAGTTCTTCTCAACTGACAGCCTATTCTGCTAAGAGCTAGCCTAGCCTGTCCTGAAACAAAAGATACTATCCTGACTGCTTTCAAACCTATTACATGTTGTTTTGGAAAATCATCAAAACTAAAACATATCCCAACACCATCTTTATTTTGATTGAGTCACTTAGCCAAAATCTCCTTACCATTGATATTTGTCTTTTGTTAGCCAGTTTGAGCCTTAAGCCTATTTCATTTGCTAGCACATTTAAACACTATTCCAAGTTCCTAAGCCTTTTTGTCCCAATTTGAGTGGAGAATAGGAAAGGTGTGAATGTGAAGGGATCGATTTGAGTTGAAAAAGGAGAGTTGTGATTGCTTGAGTGATTATGAGAAGAAAGTGTGATGAAAAATATGAGTTGTGGGAAAGAACAAAAGAATTTGAGAATGAGCAAAAGAAAAAAAAGAGCTCATATGTTTTTGCGAAAAAATAAAAAAAGAAAAAAAAGTGAAGTGATTGAAAAGTGAAAAGAGTTGAAAAGAAAAAAAATTAAAGTGTTGAAAGTAGAGGAATTGAAAAGTGTGTTGAATGAAGATGTTTGAAGTATTTTGTTCCTCGTCTTGAAGTATTGAAATTTGATTTTCTATTCTCCATTCATTTTAGTCACTTTACCCATATAGTTTCCCCACCCCCAAAGAGCCTACATTACAACCTTGAGAAAAGTCCTTTTTGATTCGGCATTGATTTCTAGAGTATGGTCGAAGTTGAGAGTGCTTTCAAGCCTATGGCTGCCGATATGAGTGATTGATTGTTTGAGTGAGTCCCTTGATCATTGATATACACTTGTTCGAAAAGTGTTAGAGAGAGGACGACCTTATCACTCTTTAACAACTAATAGACTTAATGAGAGGATTTAGAAAGGGTTAATTAATCTACCGTTTTATCTAGGGAGAACGACCGCATCACCTTAGTTAAATTAGGGTCTCGTTAATTAAGCACAATCTATTAACTTGTTAGTGCATTAGTGAAGTCGATTGTTAGGATAAAGTATTAGGGTTTGAATTCTTGAGCTTTCATCTTACAATCTTTTACTTAGGTTATTTCTTGCACGTCACAGTTATCTTGATTATGTACCTGCTCCGTTAGTATACGTAGGAATTCCTATCCTGAGCATCACCATCATACATTTGAATACAAACCTTAGTTAATTCGTGTCATTCATTCTTTAGTTTAATTAGTTTAATTTAATTTAGAATTAATTCTTTCAAAAATCCAAAAAAAACACACACTCATATTAATTACGACGCGTAGATCTTCAGGGATCTATTCGCATATATTCCTTCCCTTGGGTTCGATACTACTTGGTCCCTATACTTGCCCATACTACTGTGATCCCGTACTCTTGCGGGGAAACTACTAGTAGAAAGTTAGTATTTTCGGTTCAAGTCATTTCCCCAACAAGAATTCTAGTCTGGATTTTCCTATACTTATCACTTTTCATGTCATTATATTCTTCATCACTAGAAGAGTGGTAAGATAATACCTTTGCACTAGAGTCAAAATCACTGGAATTAGGATCAAAACTTTTCTTCTCTTCTTCTTCTTTTTGTTCTGGTTCAGATTCTTCAAATGTTGCCATAGGTGATGGCATATTTTCAGCAACAACAAGTTCACTTTCTGCCACAGAAGGCATTGGATCAATTTTATTTCTTTCTTTGCTTCTCCTTCTTACTTGAGCAAGTGGAACATTCATCTCTGAATCAGAATCTGGGATATGATTAGGTTCAGATTGTATTTCATCAATTTCGGCTGCTGCAGGACCAATAGTTATTTCTTCCGAGCTTTCATCAATTAAGATGGGTTTTGGTATATCTTCCTTCTTTCCTTTCTTCTTTGTTTCTGAGTATTAAACCTTCTTTCCCATATTTATGTAGGATCTCCTTCTCTTTCCTCCTTTCTTTGATGGACTTCCTTTTCTTTTTCTCCAAGCATTCCTGATTCTTTCACCTAGTCCTTCAGTCTCATTTGATGTTTCTTGTTGAGTATTCAGAGCAGGTTCTATTTCAGCCCCTTGGTTATCAGCTTCTCGAGTCTCTTGATGAGGATTGCACATCCTTTCAAGCTCAGTGAGATCAACCACTTCTTCTCCTAGTAAGATTTTAGGAAATTTTGTTTCGAGCCAAAGATCTTAATAGGCGGCAACAATTTGCCCAAAAGGTGTTCCTAAACTGAAGCTTATAGTAATAGGTTCAGGGTCAAGATAAGTAATCAAATCAGTAGTAGGTTGAACAGAGGAAGAAGGAACATCAGTTGTATCCTTCACTGGAGAGGATTTTTCAGTAGGGTTTTGAGTTGATTCAAGAATAGGAATTAATCAAAGAGGAAGGATTAGCTGTCTATGGAATTGGTATTTCGAATGAACCGATAGTAATAGAAGGAGATGTTGGCGGAGAGGTGGCAACATTTATCGAAACATTCTGGGATTCTGTTCGAGACGCCATTGATGCTAGCAGGTTGAGAGGATTTTTGGAAGTAGAGGTAGATGCAGGTTGTTTGGGGGAATTCGAATGAGGAGAAGATGGAACGTCTCCCTGAGTAGTCATAATAACCTTCAATAAAGTCTGAATTTAGATTCAAAATAATGAATAAAAATATTCAAAGTTTATCAATCTAAATACCCTATAGGTCGAAGGAGATAATACTAAATAATGTTATGTGTAATACATATGTGCTATATCAATGATACCTTCTGAAATTTGTATAACAAAACTCGAACTAAGCTTATAAGTAATTAAGAAACACGCTGAATCAAGAGATCTTATATAGAAAGAAATTAAATAAATTATCCACGATTTTTATGCTAGATACTGAATTTAAAATAAATACTGTAGAATATTCTTAATATATATTCTCTTAATGTTTATCCTATCCAAAAATTAATTAATTCATACAAATTAATAAGTAATTCGAATTCGCAGAATGTTGTTATTTTTGTTAGAACACATATCTCAACATTTCAATAACACAATCAACATTTGATTGTTTTATCAATATAAACACTTTTATCATAGGCTTTCACATTGATCTACCTTTTGAAAATAGAACATCGTAATTGGGAACTCCGTGCCCCATAGTTACTCAGTGGATTTATGAACAAATTGATACATTTTTAATCATCTTTTGAAAAGAGTACATCGTAGTAGCGAACTCCGTGTCCCAGTGTTACTCAGTGATTAAAGTATCTTACTTGTGATATTTCAAATACTTTAGTACACAATGATATGTGATCAAAAAAACATACACATTTTCAAATTCAAATAACTATCAATAAGTACTAATAATCAAGAATCAAACAGAATTAATATTTAAAAAAATATTTACTGAGTTTTCTTCTGATGTTGTGATCAATATCGAAACATTTTTCACAACACAGTACTAATTTATTCAGTGTGAGCATAAACCAAGAGATTTTTGAAGTGAAGAAAATCTCTCAAAATCAAGAGCTTTAGTGAATATATATGCGAGTTGTTTTTCAGAGATATATTCTAATTTCACAATTTCTTTTTCAACAAGATCCCTGATAAAGTGGTGTCTAATACTTATATGCTTTGTGAAAGAATGTTGTACTGGATTCTTTGATATATTGATAGCACTCGTATTATCACAAAATATAGTTAGTATATCACTATCTAAACCATAGTCATCAAACATCTTTTTAAGCCACAGTAATTGAGTACAACAACTCCCTGCTGCTATCTATTCTGACTCAGCAGTGGATTGAGAAATATTGTTTTATTTCATACTGTGCCATGAGATGATATTGTTTCCTATATAGAAACATCCACCACTTGTACTCTTCCTGTCATCACGGTCTCCGACCCAATCTGCATCACTATAACCAATCAATGTACAGTTAGTGTCCTTCCCATACCAGATTACTAGATCACAAGTTCTAGTAACATATTTGATAATCCTTTTTACTGCATTCATGTGAGATTCCTTAGGATTGACTTGATATCTAGCACACAAACTTACACTAAACATTATATCTGGTCTACTGGAGGTTAAATATAGTAAATTGTCTATCATAGATCTGTATAAGGTTGGATCAACACTTTGTCCAGCATCATCCTTACACAGCTTTTGTGTTGAACCCATAGAGGTTCTCATTGTTTTAGCAGTTTCCAGTCTAAACCTCTTAATAAGATTTGTTGGTCCCAGTACAAGACTGAGGAATACGTGTATGGGGGGGGGGGGGGGGGAATACACGTATACCAATTTTTCAACCTTAAAAACTGATTGAGTCCCCTTTACTCAGAGTGGTAAAGAACTAGGAGCTGATAACACACCTACTGACTCCACTTGGTGCGGGTCAGTTGGCTAACTATCAGTTCAAGTTCAGTGCGGAAATGTTTGAGCCCTGATAGTTTAAAGTCTTGTTTAGTTTGCTTTCTGAAAAACTTGTTTTACTCAATTCTGAAAGGTGTTTAGTAAGGCAGTGCTCTTTTTTAGGATCAGGCTGATTGATTCAGGCCTGATAAACCGAATGCAATGAATGAACAAGTAATATGTCAAGTATGCACAATATCAAAGCAGTAAGAACATAAGGAGTTTAACGTGGTTCAGAGACTCAAGCTCCTACGTCCACGGCCTGATTTAACAGGAAATCCACTCAAGAGATTCTTGTTTTTAACGTGCCAAGGTGCACCAAGACCAGCTAACCTCACTGATCTATACAACTCCACTTACTAACACACTAACCGACTTACTCCCAACAAACCTAACTTAGGGTTTTGGTTTCAGTTTGGATTCCAACTAGGTTGAGATTATCCTTACAAGGCAAAGCTATGCTAAGGATTGGATAATCTCTCTAAGCTTAAGATAATGCTATTGAGCTCTTGGAATACAGAATAACTCTCAGTTGCTAAGAAACACTTGGGAAATTTAGATGGTTTCGAGTGCTTCTCTTAAAGGCTGTATGCTTTGAATGCTTTAGAGTTTGAGTAATTTCTGGCTTGGAAATTTCCCGTAACCTTGAATGGGTTCAAGGCCTTCTGTATTTATAGGTGATTTGAAGAACTATCCGTTGGAGAGATAACCTTCTAGTCATCTATGTAGAGAGGCTTCAAACGGGCATATCTCCATGCAGCAGCCGTCCTTGCATGGATTTGGTATTTGCATTAAATGCACATTGAATGCTTGCCCGTTGAACATGCAGTCTGAATTCAGTCTTCATGTCAGGTTCCGTACGTGCGTGTCCTTCTCGGATTGGTCCACGTCATCAGGTTGGTGAGAATGTCAGAACTTATTCCTGAGCTTCAGGCTTGTCTTATTAAGTTCATTTTGTCTTGAGCCCACCGGTCTTGCCCTGACGCTGAAATTCCTTTTGCATTGCTTGGCTCTACTCCAAGTCTTCCCATAAACTCAGTGACATCCTGTTCCCTTCAGGACTGAGTTAGTAATGACCTCAGGGTCATACTCTTCATCACTGACACTTACTCAGCCAGCTTAGAGGACAGCCATAAGTTCAGGATGGTGCTCTTCATCTTCAGGCTCTGAGTCTTGATAGTCACCAGTGAGTTCTCCTCTCACTGAGTACCTGTGAAGTGTAAAATTACTAAGTACTAATCCTAACCAAGACTAGCCTGACAAAGACAGATTAAGGCAAACATCTTTTCAGGGGCTTTGGGATCTTAATCAAAACTGACAATGTCCCAACAAGATTCTTTGCATACTTGATTTGTGAAAAGAAAATACAATTTCTATCTTGTTTAATCTAAAGACCTAAGAAAAAATTTAAGTCCCCATCCATTGACATTTCAAAAGTGGCTGTCATTTCTTTTACAAACAATTCAATCATTTTATCACATGTAGAACCAAACACAATATCATCAACATAGGTTTGAGTTATCATAATGTGATTATCAGTTTGTTTAATGAAAAGGGTCCTATCAAATTCCCCTCTAATGAATCCAAAATCAACCAAGAAATCAGTTAACCTTCGATACCATGATCAAGGTGCTTGTTTGAGACCATATAAAGCCTTATTCAATTTGTACACATAGTTTGGAAAGTCGGGATTTTTAAATCCTTTTAGTTGCTCAACATATGCCTCTTCAATTAAGACTCCATTTAGAAAATCAGCTTTAACATCCATTTGATGCAACTTAATATCCAGAAAACATGCAATAGCAAGCAATAATCTAATAGATCCAATCCTTGCAACTGGAGCAAAGGTTTCATCATAATCTATTCCTTCTACCTGAGTATATCCTTGAGCAACTAATCTAGCTTTATTTCTCACAATGTTACCAGATTCATCAGTTTTGTTCTTGAAAATCCATTTAGTTCCTATAACATTTGTATGTTCAGGCCTAGGAACTAAAGTCCAGACATTATTTCTTTCAAACTGATTTAACTCTTCATGCATAGCATTAATCCAGTGTTCATCTTTTAAGGCTTCATTAACATTTTTGGGCTCAATCAAGGAATGGTAACACTCATAACTTACCTTGTTGCAAATGAAAGATATACAAATTGTTCTTACCAGATTACTGATTATACCCATTTTTCTCCAATAATCTGTTCTGCAGGATGATCCTTAATTGTTTTGGAAGATGGAACTTTGTTGTACTCGAATGAATTCCCAGAAGATTCTAATTTTTTCAGGTAATGTTGTTCGAGATGTTGGAACATTTTGAACAACATTCTTATTCTGACCAGAATCTGAAGAACTCACTGGTATATCAATAAGTCCAGAAACATCATCTTCTATAGTTGGACCTGCAAGACTTGCTTTATCATCAAATACCACATTAACAGATTCTTGCACAGTATCAGTCCTTAAATTATAGATTTTATAAGCTTTGCTATTCCTAGAATAACCTAGAAAGAATCCTTTATCACTTTTTGAATCAAACTTGTGCAACTATTCTCTATCATTCAGAATGTAACAAACACAACCAAACACATGAAAATATTTCACATTAGGTTTTTTGTTATGGAGAATATCATAAGAGGTTTTTGTAGTACCTGACCTTAGATAGATTCTATTTGAAATGTGACATGCAGTGTTTAAAGCTTCAGCCCAAAATCTTTTTGAAAGATATTTTGATACTAGCATGACCCTAGCCATTTCTTGTAAAGTTCTGTTCTTTCTTTCTGCAATTCCATTTTGTTGTGGTGTTTTTGGTGAGGAAAATTCTTGCATGATACCTTTATCTTCACAAAACTTTCTAAAATCACTATTCTCAAATTCCCTACCATGATCAGATCTAATCTTCTCGATCTTGGAATTGAAAACATTTTTGAATTTCTTGTACAGATTCTTGAAAAAAGAATAAGTTTTGGATTTTTCCTTAAGAAATTCAATCCAAGTGTAACTAGAATAATCATCAACAAAAACAAAAGAATATATTTTTCCACTTATACTCTCAGTTTCCATTGGACCCATAAGATCCATATGAAGAAGTTCAAAATATTTTTGTGTAGAACAATGTGACAAGATTTTGGGTGACACTCCGACTTGCTTACTTTTTTTACAAGGAACACACACTTTTAACTTTTTTAGCTGTAACTTAGGAAGATTATTCACAGCTCCAGTTTTAATCAATTTCAGAATATTCTTGTAACGCCCGGACATTTAGAATTTCGAATGATGATGCTTTAGGGCTGAGGCGCTACTAAATACAGTCATTAAACCCAAATCCAGAGTTAGCAAAACTAAATCCATATTTTGTAAGCAGAAGCTATAAATAGTTTGAAAAATAATACCCCTAAAGCAACCAGAAATCAATGATACATATGTAAGAAAAACGAACTAAGAAACTTCACTCACAGGCGATAATTAAACATAGGAAGTGGTGAAGTAAAATATGATGTTTTGTTACAACATATTCAACCAGTATACTTCTAATTATACATAAACACGACTGGTCATTAGTCGAGTAGCAAAAACTAAGAACATTTATTTATTTCACAATATTTCAACAGAATACAGTACTGCATCTTCATCATCCTTCCACACCAAACTCGACATCTTAAACAATGTATAGGGGAAGGGGGTGAGTGTCTCAAATACACTTAGTGGAACAATCTCAATGATTGCACTGTTAAAAGACATATGCAACTAACACATAACATGAAAATGTAACTCATGCTCACATCGTAGGGGCCATTACCCGGATTGCATATAGTACGGGCCATTACCCGGATTGCACATAGTACGAGCCATTACCCGAATTGCACATAGTACGGGCCATTACCCGGATTGAATACATCATAGGCCATTACCCGGATTGAATACAAATTTCACATTTGTTGCACAGTCATGACATATGTCACTCACATATCACATTTTAACATAAAAATCATAAAATAGAATGTTAAACTCAGTTAAGAGTGGAAATCATCCTACCTCAGTGTGGAGTATCTTGTGTTGGAGCACAACACTTTACTATGGTTCGTAGCCTTCCTCTGGCCCTACAAAGAATATTACATTGGATGCTTAGAATTCTCAGTGGAGCTATTTTTATATGATAATTAATTAATTATAACGATAACAAGCGTTCTCTAGAGTTTCAGGGCATTTTAGAATGAAGGGTATAATAGTCATTTTCCTGAAATTGTTTGATTCGTCTGTTAGTCAAAAGGTATATTCGAGGGCTCTTATTGGTTAAGAGACTTACTGGAAGTACAATGAAACTCGTTAGAGCTAAAACAGACTTAAAACGAAGAATTTGGAATTAAAATGAGAATTTAGGACTCGTAACCGTCTAGGGGTAAAATAATCATTTTACCAGGATTTGACTAACCCAAATTTAATACTAAATTGTAGGGTTTTGAATTTAGAATATTTTGACACTTGTTTGGATCGAATCGGATGAAAAACGAAGATTTTACGAGCGTTTGAAAATAAGTGGCAAAATTGTAATTTCTCTAAAACCTAACATTTGACCAGTTGACCGGTCAAACTTGACCAGAACTTTATTATTTGCAAAATGGTCCCTGGACTTAATCTAATTCTCTTTGACATCCCCTAAACTTATAACCTTTTATACATATCGGTCCTATTCGGAGTTTTACACCTCCGATCGCAAAACCGAAAACACCGTTGGAATCCTTACGATCTCAGCTACCTTTTCCACCAAAAATACGAGACAAACAGACACTCGAGACCATCATCGATCGCCACAGTAATACCTGCAACTCACGTTTCTTTTTTTTCTTTCAAACCACAGCGGCAACGCCACTTCTCGCCGTTTACAACCAAAATCAAGCCTCTATTCATGACCGTTTTGCCCACTAACCCCAATTTTGACCATAATTCACTCAAATTCGTATTCCAAAATTTCAGTTCAAAAGGTTTTTAATAGCACTTTCAAGTCAATTTATCTCATGATTTATGCACAGGTTTTACAAATTAAAGATATCATTTTGATCTACGCATCGCAGGCTTCACAAAGGTATAAGGCTCGTCACCTGTCGTTCACCGGAACGACGGTGGCAGCCGGAGGAAAATATGAAAATATTCTGAATTTTCAGACTTTCAACAATAAATTCACGATGCTACAAGCATCAAATCAACAAAACGACTTAATTTCTAGAATCTACGAGTTACTACGATCATTTTGATATATAGTATGACTAATTCTGATAAACACTGACGACCGAGCTCAGCGGATGAAAAGAAAAGAAAAAAAAAAGGAAAAGGAAATAAGAAGGAAAGAAGAAAGGTTTTACCTGAGTTATCCGAGAATTGCTTAAAGGCTAAGTTTTGTGTGGGTAAGTATGAGTACCTTTTTTTACCATTTATATCTGCGGAGTTCTTATAGTAATATAGATAATTATCCTCAGTATATAACTTAAAGTTTAAATTCTATACTTCAATTTATTTATATAACTATATCATCATATACACATTGTACATAATACACATATATTTATCCGTATTATTATAATTAAAATATATTAACTTAAAAATATTACTCATTTTAACATCAAAATCAAATACTTCCTTTAATAACATAATACTAATTTATATAAAAATTTTGGGTGTTACAATTCTGGTAATGTGTGTGCCCAAGTTTTTGATGCCACAAGAAAATTTCATCAGATTTCACATTAATTGTTGCAAGTTTTGAGGGTATCAATCACATAACAATTATCCACAGATCTATGACCAATCATAAGACATTCACCTTTTTCATTTTTCACATAGCATGAATTCTACTCAAAATCCACATGTAGACCATCATCACATAATTGACTTATACTGATCAAATTTGCAATTAATCCATCAACATGCAACACATTAGCCAGTTTAGGAAATCCAGGAACATTTAAAGTACCCTCACATGACCATCGGTATCTAATCTATAATCAGTCAAATAATCAATATTACCTGTCATATGCCTAGAACAACCACAATCAAAATACCATGAACTGGGTGCATGAGCTTTTAAGGAAGTATAAACAACATTACAACTTTTAGGCTTACTGACCTAAGTAGTTTTTGGTAAATGTTCTTTCAAATGAGGTGACAAACATGGTGACACAGATTTTGCATTCAAATCTCTTTTTAATTTCCAACAGTATGGTTTGATATGTCCCTTTTTATAGCAGTAATGACATAGAAAATCATTATTAGATTTTTCAAAGAATTTCTTTGTAGATTCAGGAGTGTTGACAACAGAATCTGCTCCTGATTTTACAAATTTAATAGGTTCATTACTAGCCTCAGATTTTCTAGAATTATCAACATAACCAAGACCTTTTCTACCAGAATTACCAAGTATCAATGCATTGTCTAGAATTTCAGTGCCTTTTGCAAACTTTTTAAAGTTCAAAGTTGAACCTCTAAGCTCTTCTTTCAGCTTCTCAAGCTCCATATCCTTCCTTGTAAGGATAACTTCAACTTGGTTAAAGATTCTCCCAAATCAGAATTTTCTAAATTCATCGACTTAAGAATCTGTGATTGTGATTCAATCTCGTTGATGTTCTCTTGACATGAGATACAACCTGTTTTGACCAGTGAGGAAGTACCTGTCTCCACAAATGAACTTGTAAAATAGCTCACATCTGGACTGTTATCACCAGATGTTGTAAAAAATGTCAGAACATTTGTATCAACATTAGAATAATAATCATCCAGATGATCATCAAAAGTATCATCATACACAAATCTCGCAGAGAAAGCACATTCTTCATTTTTCTCAGACTCATTTTCATCTTTTGATTCATCATTTAGAGTAGCATTAGAGTCTAGTTCTTTTCTTAGTAGGGTGTTGGCACAGTCATTTGCATAATGACCAAAACCAGTACATGCATCGCACCTTACTGACTTCCTATACTCAGGATCATACCTGAGTTTGCTACTGCTAGTACCTGTTCTTCTATTTTGATTAAACCTATTTCTTCTTTCAGGCATTTGTTGATTATTATTAATTTCTACTTTTTGTTGAATATTGCCCTTTAATCTATTAGCCCTATTCTTTAGAAAAGACTTAAACTGTTTGGTTAGTAAAGCAGTGTCCTCATATTTGTTGTCACATAAATCAACATATTCAGAATCAGAATCAACTTCAGTGACAAATGAAGATTTTTCACTGTTAGAAGAAGTTTCACCTTTGAAAACAGACACCTTTTTATCAGTCGAATCGTTCTTTTGATCCAGATTAATTTTATAGTTTTTTATAGTATCATTATCCTTAACCTCTTCTATAGCACATATTTTAGCATCAAAATGTTTTGGAACTGTTCTAAGATTTTTATGAACTAACCTGGTCTTCGAAATTGGACCACCTAGAGAGTGAGATTCATTAGCAATCTCAGAAAGTCTCTCGTTGTAGGTAGAGATAGTTTCATCCTCTCTCATCTTAAGGTTTTCGAATTTGGTTCCAAGCATCCGCAGTTTTGTTCTATGAACACTCTCAGATCCTTCACAATATTATTACAAACGATCCCAAGCATCCTTAGCAGATATGCAATTCGAAATCAGTTTGAACATAGATACATCTACTGATGAAAAAATTACGTTCAAAGCTTTCGAATTGTAACTGGCTGCAGTTACTTCATGGGATTTAAACAAAATTTGTCCTCTATCTTTTTACCTTTATCAAAATGGTCCTCTATTTATTTTCTTTATCAATTTAGTCCCGTATTTATTCAAGTTTCGCCAAAATGATCCTAATTGGCCTAAAAATGTACAAAATCTCACTGTTTTGGTCCTATATTTATTTTCTTTGCCAATTTAGTCCCGTATCAATTCACATTTCTCCAATTAGGTCCTAATTGAACGCATAAAGCATAAAATGCCACCGTTTTAGTCATGTGCACTAGTGTTTTTAGGTGACCATCTTTGCCAAAAAAAACATGAAATAAAATAAAAAAATCAATTTTGGACCATTTTTCAGGGATTTAAACCAAATCCGTCCTCTATCTTTTCACCTTTATCTAAATGATCCTCTACTTATTTGCTTTATCAATTTAGTCCTGTATTTATTCAAGTTTTACCAAAATGGTCCTAATTTGGTGAAAAATGGTCTTAATTGATTTTTTGTATTTTATTTCAAGTTTTCTTTTTATTTGGCAAAGATGGCCACCTAACGTGCCACATTGAAAAAAAAACCACATCATAGGCTTCCACCGAAAACACTAGTGCGCATGACTAGAAAGGTGACATTTTATGATTTATGCATTCAATTAGGACCTAATTGAAGAAATGTGAATTGATACGGGACTAAATTGATAAAGAAAATAAATCTAGGACCAAAACGGTGAAATTTTGTACATTTTTATGCCAATTAGGACCATTTTGGCGAAACTAGAATAGATACGGGACTAAATTGATAAAGCAAATAAATAGAGGACCATTTTGATAAAGGTGAAAAGATACAGGACGGATTTGATTTAAATCCCCCATTTTTCACCAAATTAGGACCATTTTGGTGAAATTTGATAAAATACAGGACTAAATTGATAAAGCAAATAAATAGAGGACCATTTTGATAAAGGTGAAAAGATAGAGGACAGATTTCGTTTAAATCCTGTTACTTCATCATTAGTCCAATCCAGTTCGCGTTTGACTCGTGCTTCATTATCCTCATCAGCTGGAGTTATGGGATGAGTTCATCCAGACAGTACACTCCTCCATGCTCGTTCATCAAGGGATTTAATGTACATCCGCATTTTTTGTTTTCAATATGCATAATACGATCCATCTAGAATCGATGGTTTTAAAGCTAGAGTAAGTGTATATTCCATTGCAAATGAAATCTACACACTTAAAGATATAGGATCTAACTAAGTAAATCTAGTTACGGCTCTAGTGCCAATTGAAGGGTGTTCGTGAGTGTTTTTCCAGAATGTTGTCGAAAGTGTTGAAACTTAAAAGACAACATACACAGTGGAAGACTTTGAAAAATAGAAAATAAAATTTGCAAATGGGATATAAAAACTTTTTCATAGATTATAAAATAATCTATGATGCCTCATGGCGAAACTTCACTATAACGAGTAGTGATACAAAGACAAAGTAAAAATCAACTGTAGGAATTTACATCAAGACCATATACCCTAGGTATACAATCAAAATCCTAGAATTCTAATCGTGTAAAACAAATAACCTATTCAAAAGGTCGAACTAAAACACTATTAGAATTACAAAGGAGAGAATCGAAATAACTACACTTTCTATAGGTAAATATGTATCTCGATTTCTTCACTTGATTGTGTCTCATGCATATGGTATTTATAGACTTCAATCCTTGCATGTGAACACAAAAATCATGGTTTCCCATGATGTAAAACCATCCCACACTTGAGCTCCATGATCTAGATAACCACCCATGTTGTATCTTTAAATAACTCACTCTAAACTGCAACCACCTGACTTGGTAAATTCCATGTTATCATCCTACATGTTTAGACATTAAAGACAACATTGAAACAACTGGAGTTAGTGTTAGGAGAAAGGGCGAATTCTGATGTTGCGGAAAATGTTGTAACATTCTGGACAACATTGACCTAACATCAACATACTCCATGACAATATTGATATATTTACACAAAAACTATCCCTACATCCCATGATTATTTGCACACTTTCCTTTTTCGACCGTCCCAAAATGATTTGCACACTCTAAAAAAAGAATCATTAATTTGCGTGCACACTCATAATAATATATATATATATATATTTACATATACCATTACTTTACTCAAAAAGTGAAATTTTCTTAAATTATGTATCATGAGATATTGTATGAGGTCGATTTATGAATAGAGTACTTTTTTAAATAAAAATGTATTATTGTATTACGAAGTATTCATAAATAATTATTTTATTCATAAATGAACATCATGATACTCATAATTCTTTCAAACATATCACTTGAAAAACTACACACACGCGCACGCATGCACACGCACACGCACACGCGATGTAGTTTTATTGGACAATGTTATAATTGAGATTTGTAAAATATGTGTTACTATATATTCAAATATTGATTTTTACAAATATTTACAATAACACATGTAAAGTAATGAAAGATGTATTACTATAATAACACAAATATCTAACTCAAAGGATAGAGATGTGTTTGCACAAATAAATAAAAGCACCCTCCCAGGTTGTGTTACATAAAGATAATCATATGTTATTGTAAAAAGAAGAGTGTGTTGTTGTTGGAGCAAATATGTGTTAATGCTAGGGCAAATGTAGATTACTTATGGAGAAAATGTGTGTTGATATTAAAGTAAATATATATTACTGTAAATGTGTATTAATGTTAGAGTAAATGTGTGTTACTGCAAATGTTTGTTAATGTTGGGGAAGATTGTAATTTTATACCTGAGAGAATGCGTGCAAAACCATTTTGATACCTAAGTGCGAAAGTGATCCTTTTTCTTGAAGTTTTGGTCCCATCCGTTAATGTTCAAGACAAAAAATGCATATTTGTCCTATTCTTTTGGGACAAAAAGTGTAATTTATCCATCCTCTTGGGACCAAAATTGAAATTTTTCCTATTCTCATGGGGCCAAAAGTGTTAAAAAAATTACGGGACTATAAGTGTCGAAAAAACGATCATTTTGACTATTCTTTTGGGAATAAAAGTCCAATTAACCCGTTAATGTTGGAGCAAATATGTGTTAATGTAGAGCTCACACGATGTTCCAAGTCGATAAGTTAGCTCCATGTCATACTCCTTTTCGATGGAAATTTTAAATAATCGCCTATAATTTACACGTGCTCCCATGATAGTGCTCGCATGATGTTCTAACTTGATAAGTTAGCTCCATGTCATACTCCTTTTGAATTAAGTAAGGCCTATGCCAATGGTGAGAAATCACATTTGCAATCTATTTAATCCAAATAAAGTGTGATATGGACCTTAATTATTGACTTGGAGCATCAACTACCATCATATCATGTGTAGGTTTTGGGTGCTTTTTTTAAAAATAACTTGTTGAAAGGAACTTTTTTATAACAAAATAACCATAATTGAGGAATTAAGAAGATAAAGGACCAAATCTGGACTCAGACAAAGTTACAGGACCAATTTTGATATTTCTCATTAGTGTATGAAACAATAAGTCTAGATTTAAAGGAATGAGGAATAAAATAAAAAAATACATATTTGTTTTGTAAAAAAACATATTTGTTTAATGTTACTTTAAAGTACAAAAATCGATTTTTTAAGGACTAGTAACACACATTTTGTCTTACAGTAATACATATTTACTCATATAGTAACACAATCTGGGAGCAAAAATCCTGAAATAAGTCTTGTACGGACATGGCTCGCTTAGGATCCGCGAATTTTGATCTGGAGCGACCCGACCCGCGAATTTTTTAACATTTGCCTATTTTTATATATATTTTACAAATGAAATATTTCACAAGAGAGTGTCTCTATATATTTAAAGGAGGACGTAGCTCACCAAATGGTGCCACCTATCAAATTGATACTTTCCTGGTTCTGATATGTGTTAATTCGAAGCAATACTCTTTGAAAGAATCTCGCCTTATCTAAAAGTTCAAACTTTTAGAAGGGTGTGAAATGAATTTATGAATTTATTTGTACAGTAGTTCCCAATATTCGCCCTTACTTGTGGGCTTGGTTATTCTCTGTATTTGTCAACTCCATTTTGTGGAGGACTGAGAAGACCCAACAACTACAAGTATTTAATTTAGTGATGGTGGAATTGCTGTCAGCAGGGTTTGATCCTAGGACGTGTGGGCATGCATGAGTCAATTAACTCTGATACCATGAAAAAATTCTGCCTCATCTAAAGTCCAAACATGAAAAATTAATTCATTCGTATACTCTTATGCCACGTAGAAAGAAGACGTTTCATATTTTCCTCCTACCCCTTGGGAAGCAGTTTCACATTACATGGGAAGTCCATTCACATTTTCCTTCAGCCACATGGATGACTTGTTTCATAATTTTAAAATTTATTCTCAATCTGTTGGCGCTCCAGCTCATATGCGCTTTTAGGACTTCCCTACTGAATCAGATTCAGTACAGTCAACAAATTCTGGGGTCAAGAGGCTGCTATCAAAATACGTCAAAATCTTTTGGAATGACAGGAGAGGAAAAACTTAGGAGGCGCTTGGTTAGCAATTCTTCAATGGTAATGAAATTGAAAATTATATTCCATATACACCCCCATAATAAAAATGATATGTTGGGAGAAGACTTGTTACAATTGTGGCTCTATTGCTAGTGTAATGCCCCAAATTTGGAATAGAATTGGACAACAAATGGTTGTTGGTAGAGGAATGAGGGAGTGATTGAGTAGGAGGATTGTAGGAAGATAATAGGGTAATCCAAATGGAGTAGTGATTACCTTATTTAGGAGAGGGGTTGGTGATTTTATTATCATTAATCATCATAATTATACTAATTTTCAATTTCATTCTCATTACCATTGAATAGTTACTAACCAAGCGCCCCTTTAGTTATGCCAGAGTAAATAATTCGACAGTTAGCACTACTACACATTTGGACTTGGAGAGCTTTTAAAAAAACCGCTCTCCAAAACATAGCTTGGAGAGCGGTTATACATAATTATATTAAAAAAAAAAAAGAGCTAAGACAACAGTTATTAACTGCTGTCCAAGTTTTAGTCTAAGAGAGCGGTTATAAACCGCTGTGCAAGTGGATAGGTACAAGAGAGCGGTTCAAAACCGCTTTCTAAGTGAGGACTTGGAGAGCGGTTCAAAACCGCTTTCTAAGTGGCACTTGGATAGCGGTTAAGAACCGCTGTCTTATTCTTTAACTAGGATAGCGGTTAAAAACCGCTGTCCAAGGCTTTTGACCCCCAATTTACACACTTTGACCCAAAATCGAGCCCTTTTCAGTTTTCAATCGCCAATCTCCTCCCCCTACTCCCGTCGACGGCTTCCTCCCCTACCGCCACCGTCGATGGCTTCGTCCCGCACCGCCACTGCGACGCCTTCCTCCCCTGCCGCCGTTGACGCCGCCCAACCTCCCCTGCCGCTCAGCCCGCCGCCCAGCCCGCGACGCCGCCTCTCCACTGCCGCGTCTCCGCCGCCGTCTCCAGGTAACTCCAATTTAATTTAATGCAAATTAATGTATGAATATGTATATATATATATATATGAATATGTATGAATATATTTTCAAATTAATGAAATGTAGTATATATATATGTATGTAATTGGTGAAATATTGGTTAATTCTAGATGAAATTGTTGCATGTTAGGATGTTAGGATTAATTTTAGATGAAATTGTTGAATGTTAGGATTAATATGTTAAAATTATTTTAGATGAAATTGTTAGAATATAATGCATGTTAGTGTTAATATGTTAGAATTTTAGATGAAATTGTTAGAATTTGTTAGAATTTTAGATGGACATATTATCATTTTTTAGAATTTTAGATGCATGTTAGTTAGTATTAAAATGTTAGAATTTATTTCAAGAGGTTTATAGATGAGAAATATTGAAGGCTTTAGGAATAATTTTAGATGGAATTGTTAGAATGTATATTGTGATTAATATGTTAGAATTTTAGATGAAATTGTTTTAGTGTGCATGTTAATTAGTATTAAAATGTTAGAATTTATTTCAAGAGGTTTATAGATGGGGAATATTGAAGGCTAGCTTTAGGAATAATTTTAGATGAAATTGTTAGAATGCATGTTAGGATTCATATGTTAGGATTTTAGATGTAATTGTTTTAGGGTGCATATGTTAATTAGTATTAAAATGTTAGAATTTATTTCAAGAGGTTTATAGATGGGAAATATTGAAGGCTTGAGGAATAATTTTAGATGAAATTGTTAGAATGCATGTTAGGATTCATATGTTAGAATTTTGAATGAAATTGATTTAGGGTGCATGTTAGTTAGGATTAATATGTTAGACTCAACAGGTGTGCTTCTCGGTTAATCTATATAGGCATCTCTAGTTCTATATGGATCGAAAGTGGGTTCAGGCAGATAGATTATCAGAGGAGTATAGGAATAGGGTGGAAAAGTTTTGTAATCATGCAATTAGACACTGCACCGACCATCGATACATTCTATGTCCGTGTTGGAAATGTATGAATTGAAAAACTGTTAGTGGTCGAGAAAGTTTGTTTAACCACTTGATGTGTCACGGTATTGATAAAACATATACCGTTTGGACATTTCATGGTGAGAGAAGAGATGGATGTAGCTCAAGCAACATAAGAACTGATTTTAGGTTTGAAGATACAGTGGATGATGATAGTTTTGGAGATGTACCGAATGTTGATACATCTTGTGGGGATGACACAAATCTGCGAGATCACCCATATATGTCAGAAAAATTAATGGATGACGCAGGTTTACCCCTTTGGCCCGGGTGTAAGAAGGCAACAAAAGTGTCAGCTGTGTTGATATTGTTCAACCTAAAAGTAGCACACGAGTTATCCGATGTGTGCTTCTCAAGTATGATGGAAGCAATTAGTGGTCTATTGCCCGATGGAAATGTACTGCCTACGAAAGCATATGAGGCTAAGCAAATGCTTAAGTCCATCGGGTTAACACATCAGAAAATTCATGCTTGCTCGGGTGATTGTGTCTTATTTCGGAAGAAGAGGTATTTGAAAAATAAATCTCCAGCGAAGGTGATGTGGTACTTCCCAATAATACCAAGATTCAGGAGAATGTATAGTAGCGATGTGGATGCTAGAAATTTGACTTGGCATCATGATGATAGGATCGATGATGGAATGCTAAGACACCCTGCTGATTCACCCCAGTGGAAGACATTCGATGCCAGACATCCAGAATTTGGTGACGAGCCACGACACTTGCGTCTTGCACTCTCAACTGACGGAATGAATTCGTTCGGTATCCAAAGTACCAACCACAGTACATGGCTAGTAATTCTGATGGTTTATAATCTTTCACCGGAGTTGTGCATGAAGCGCACTTACATGATGTTATCTATATTGATATCAAGACCCAAACAACCTGGTAACGACAGAGATGTATATCTGACTCCTTTGATAGAGGACTTGAAGCTCTTGTGGGATGAGGGAGTCGATGTGTATGATGCTTATAGAAAAGAGAATTTCAAGTTGAAAGCCATGTTGTTTGGAACTATCAATGACTTCCCCGCTTATGGGAATGTATCTGGGTATAGTGTGAAGGGGGCCGATGCATGTCCTTGTTATACCACGAACACAGATCACATTCGTTTATATCATTGTAGGAAGACTGTTTATATGGGGCATAGAAGATGGTTGGAGCCAACACATGAGTACAGAAGAATAGCCGATGCATTTGATGGTACGATCGAGGAACGTGGAGCACCACGTTTATTGTTAGGTACAGATGTTCTGAATAAGATGAAGAATGTCAACACACAATACGGAAAACACTTTGCAAAGAGTCTCCCAACTAAAGACTGGAAGAAGGAATCAATTTTTTTCTTTCAATTGCCCTATTGGAAAGAGTTGTATGTTAGACACTTCATTGAACTAATGCACGTTGAAAGGAATGTTTGTGCGAGTTTGCTCAATACTCTGCTAGCTGATAACAAGTCCAAGGATGGGTACAATGCAAGAATGGATATGGGTGATATGGGTATAAGAGCAGAACTGGCACCTGTGTATGAAGAAGGAAAACCACCGAAATTACCTCCTGCTGCAAACACCTTGTCCAAGAGTGAGAAAAATTCTTCTTCAAACATTAAAGGATGTGAAAGTACCAGAGGGTTATTCCTCCAACATACAGAGACTTGTTTCAGATGATGGCGTGAAGTTGATGAATCTGAAATCGCATGACTATCATGTCATCATGGAGAATTTATTGCCCATTGCAATACGTTCTATCTTGCCTGAAAATGTGCGCATAACCATAACAAAGCTTTGTTGGTTCTTCAAGGCAGTGAGTGGCAAGGTTATTGATCCTAGAAAATTGCTTGGTTTTCAGAGACAGATTGTGGGGACGCTTTGTGAGCTTGAAATGTATTTTTCTCCTTCATTTTTTGATATAATGATTCACCTAACCGTTCATTTGGTACACGAGACAAGGATGTGTGGTCCTGCTCGTATGCGATGGATGTACGGTGTAGAGAGATATATGAAAGTGTTGAAAGGGTATGTGATGAATATGTTCAGGCTGGAGGGATGCATTGCAGAACGTTATATAGTAGAAGAAGCAGTCGAGTACTGGTCTGAATTTATTCCGAATGTCGATGCAATTGGACTTCCAAGTACCCGATACACCAATAGGATGGATGGTGAAGGCATTACCAGTGGCCAACCTGTAAGTGTTAGTATGGAGGAGCTAACACGGATGCACTTGTGTGTACTTCACAACACGGTCGACGTGCTTCCTTTTATTGACGTGCACATGCAGGAACTTTCTGAGTCATTTCCCACCAGAGCTAGATCATTTGTTGAAGCTGAGCACAATCGCACATTTGTTGACTGGTTCAATGATTATGTTGCAAATATGTTGTCAGAGAATAAAGAATCAGTGAAAGAAAGAGTTAAGTGGTTATCCAGATTGCCTGATAGGCATGTGTATTCATACAAGTGTTACCTTATTAATGGATACACATTTTATACCAGAGATCATGATGCCACAAGTACAATGCAGAATAGTGGGGTGTCTATTACTGCAACTGCATGGAATCAGTCGAATACCACTTACTTTGGACAGATTGTCAACATTTGGGAACTCGACTATGTTGGTCACCGTGAGCCAATTTTCGATTCTAGTTGGGTGAGGATCCCAAATGGGGTCCAAGTTGAATCTTCTGGGTTCGTACGCGTTGATTTGAAGAATGTGGGATACAGAAATGACTCTTACATAATGGCCAGTCAAGCTCAACAAATTTTCTATGTCCCCGATCCAGTTAACAAGAAATTGTCAATTGTGCTTCTGTCAAACAAATTTAACCATAGTTACCAGATCAGTGACCACGTCGATGAAGATATTGACATGATTGATGATCCTTTTCAGAACTTCACTCATTCTGTACCCTCTTTCGATAATTCTGCAAATCTCTGTCCGTACCAAAGAAAACTTAAAAGTGAGGATGAGTATATCAATCCGGATCTTGTTAACATTCATGGTCACGAACAAGAAAAGACAACCAAAAAATGAAAAAGAAAAACCAGAGCTAAAAAGAAATGTATGACTTTATTGAATGTTGTTTTTTCTGCTTTATTAAATGTTGTTTCTTTTTATTTATTTCATATTTTTTATTTTATTTCGCAGGATCATGGATTATTTGCCCTATGATGGAGATGATGGAGATGATCCAGGTTATTTTCCATATGATAGAGATGATAGAGATGATGGAGATGATCCAGATGATGGAGATGATGACGTGAGATAGGATAACACTGATGCTCCCACCTCTAGCAGCTCTGGAGAGAAGCGCAAGAGGTAGTCACGATGACTTCATTGAAGAAAGACCGTAGCAAAGGAAAATTATTGAAGGTAATTTTAATACAATTGAATAGTTTAATTTTTATTATATTAATTAATTGTCTGTTGACCTAATGATATCATTGAATTGCAGTTATCATTCAATGAGTTTGGGCAGCCGATAGGACCAGAGAGTGCGAAGTTGGCGTACTTCCTTGGGGCTGCGGTCAGGAGAGTGGTCCCTATCGTGCTGCCATGCAATGACTGGCGTAAGCCTAAGATGAATCCTTTCAAGGAAGCGACATGGGATGAGCTCTGGGTATGTTAATTAATTGTAGTGCATATTAAAATTGTTGTATAATTTATTTTTATGTATGGGCTTGTGGAATTACTAAATATAAATTGTTATATTCTATATGTATATGCAGGCTACATTCATCGGCCTTGATCACACAAAGAAGCATGATATACTTAAACAAGCTGGAAATAAGGTAAAAAAAAATCGGACTTTTCGGGGGAATAAGGCACGAGACCCTAAGACTAGTTCGTATTCGTCTACGCCGCCTAAAGACTATGTGGAATCCCCTATGATGGCTCCATATTGGCAGGAGTTTGTGCGTAGATCTATGATTGACGATTTCAAGGTAAAATTGATTAATGTTATTTCATCTATTCTTTTTTTTCAGTATTTATCGTATTTATATTACACTATAGGAAAAAAGTAACAGAAATAGCATACAAGCTAAGAATATGGAGGCGCGATATCGTGGATCTTCCAGAGGTTATGCACCCATTGGGGAAGATTTGGTGAGATAAAAATGCTTATTTTTAATTTTTTTATGATCATTCACTCTTAATATATATTCACTTTTAATGATTTTTGATATGTTTATCATTTTCGTAGAAAGAAGAAATAAAGAAAGCTGGAGAGAGTGCACCTGTTGTTACCCGTTACGAGTTATTTCAGACTACAAGAAAGACTCGAGATGGGAATGTTCCCGATTGCAAAGCACATCGTATCATGGAAGAAACGGTAATTCATCCATTATTTTATCTTCAAAATTATAAACTATTACTCCCTCCGTCCAAATTTTGTTTACCCATTTCATTATGTACCCCCTTCAAATACTTCTAAATTACACCTCATTCCACTAATAATTACGTAGAAAAGCATCTTTACTTTGTTTCATGCACTTCAATTGAATAATACGCAATCATAAAAAAAACTATTTTATCCATTTAAATACTACAAATTAAGTCTCACAAAAAAGTCAACAAAAGTCAAATGGGTAAACAAAATTGTGATGGAGGTAGTATTTCATTTGAAATGATTTAATAATATTTTTTTGTTATTTAGGAGCGCATATCTCAGAGCATGACGCCTGACGAGACCCGCACTGTGGGGACTGATGATCTGTTTGCACGGGCAATAAATTGTCAGGAGCATCCCGGATGCATACGGGGACTTGGATTTGGCGTCATGAAGACTTCATTGAGTATGGCACCTGGTGTTGCGGCTATGTCTATGGTGGAACAACTTTCTTCCCAGGTTGCCGATTTAGTTAAACAAATGGAGATCATGAGAAACCACCAAATAAGATACGGGATGTCGTCTAGTGGTGCTAGCTGTGAAAATAGTGCTCCTATGTATTCCGCTGAGGCTAGAAACAGTGTTGCTAGAAACACTGCTCCTGACGACTTCAATGATCCACTTCAAAACGTCTCCAAGGTATCAGATGTATCTCGTATTTGTTTTAATTAAATACTAGTATAAATTTTCTAACTGAATATCCTCTTCGAACAGGCGACTCTTTGTTACCTTTATTTGGATCATCCTCTTCGGTTGGTGGCAACTGGAATGTTGTTCGATAGCTCCAGTGGAGTGATCCATGGTCGCCCAATCACTACTGGTTTTGTGAAAGTCACCCTCACTGTACCTGAAATTGGACAAGAGACTTCACCGTTACCAAAACCAGAAGATGTGGCCACCACAGTCGGAGACGCGGTCGGGCACTTCCTCGAATGGCCGCAAAACTTGGTTTCTCTCACCAAAAAGGTAAAATACATGTTATTAAAGTAATTAATAATTCGATTTATTTTAAATAATATTACAAATATTGATTGTAGATACTCCAGACTCCACAAAAGCCTACACAGAGGGAGAGACCAAGGGAACCCACTGTTGGTGTGTGCAGACGGCGATTAGGCTATCCCCTGAACGGAGATGTACCCCACCATGTCAATGTAATGAGTACGGTGCATGATTAGGCGTGAAATTGTCATGATTCGTAGCTAGAAACGCCCTAGTTTTGGTCGAGTTTATAGAGTATGTAGAGTCAATTGAGCATTATTTCTACACATTTATGAATTTGTCTCTTTCATTCTCATAGGTGAATAGAGGACGGAAAACGGAGTTCGTATGACTTTGAATCGACTCAAACGGATGCCCGGATGAGAAGATATTGAAAAAATACGATTGGTATTAGTGCAGACGAGGAAAAGTATTAGTTGGGATGAGTTGGAAGTCACTCGAGTGACTAGCTCGAGCGCCACCGCTCGAGCGCATTGCTTGAGTGCCTAAACGTACAGAACTTTTCTTGCGCTCGAGCGCCACCTCTCGAGCGAATTGCTCGAGCGCCCAAAACATACAGTGTGATTTCAGCGCTCGACCGGCTCGAGCGGAACCGCTCGAGCGATTGTGTCATTCGAGCTACACTGCTCGAGCACCCTTGGATTTTTGCCTCCGGATGCGTATTTTTAGCCCATTAACTCCCGTTTCGACCCGTGCCTATATATACCTCTTCCAAACACGTTTTGAAGGATACCCGAACTTTAGAAATAATTTTAGACTTAGCTTTTGGAGAGGAAGAAGAAGAGCAAGCTTTATTTTACGTTTTGTTGAGGTTTTGCATACGAATTCTTAGTTTCTTTTCTTTCTTAGTTGCTTTTAATTAGCTCGATTACTTTTAACGCTTTAAACTTCGTTTTTATCAATTCAAATTTCAGTTCTTCGTATTTATTTTCTTTTAAAACCCTAGTTCATGTTTCATATTTTCATTCTTAAATTCATTATGTTTATGTTCGTCGTTTCTTCTATTGCTTTTATTTTTGTTAAAACCATGTCCGGCTAAAAACCTTGTATGCTTAGGGTAGGATGAACTCGTAGAAGTAGGATGTGGGTACGTAATTAGGGTAATTTGTGACGTTAGTTTTAATTCTCTTAATTAATGAATTCATATAATTAATCTTAACTCTACCTTTGAATTTTGTACGAAAGTGTTAGAGAGAGGACGACCGCATCACTCAATAACAATTAGTAGTCTTAACGAGAAGGTTTAGGAAAGGTTAATTCATCTACCGGTTTAGCGAAGGAGGACGACCGCATCACCTTAGTTAAATTAGGGTCTCATTAATTGAGCACAATCCATTAACTTGTTAGTGGATTAGTGAAGTCGAGTGTTAGGGTAAAGTATTAGGGTTTAGAATCTTGAGCTTTCACCTTGCATTCTTTTACTTAGGTTAATTCTTGTGTGTCACAGTTATTTTGATTATGTACCTGCTCCGTTAGTATACGCAGAGATTCCTATCTTAAGCATCACCATCTCTCATTAGAAAACAACCTTAGTTAATTCGTTTCTTTCGTTCTTTAGTTTAATTAGTTCACTTTAGTTGCTCTTAATTAATTCTTTCAAAAAACCCAAAAACATCACACTCATATTAACTACGACGCGTAGATCTTCAAGGATCTATTCGCATATACACCATCCCTTGGGTTCGATAATACTTGGTCCCTATACTTGCCCATACTACTGTGAACCCGTTCTCTTGCGGGGTAGCTACTAGTAGAAGCTAGTGTAAAATTGCTTCAAGTCAATGGCGCCGTTGCCGGGGATGGCGTTATATGCTTTTTGAGTAGGACTTGTAGATAGCTTAGTAGTTAGTAGTGGGTGATTTATTTTCTGTTTTTATTTTTATTTTTATTCAATCGGCAGTTGCGTTTTGATCCTTCTACTAGTGTTTCAGGTTTATGAAAACACGCTCACAAGGCAATACGAGCGAAGAGAGATTATCTGCAGATCCTGAGACAATAGCTAGAAGGAACCGAGCCTTCTTGAGAAGGATGAACGCTGCCGACTTAGGAAAGGAACCAATGGATATCAATAATGAGTTGGACGATGCTGCCAATGATTTCAATCAGGCAGTAGACCGAGTTGAAGGCACTGGAGTTAGTGGTAGCCAGAATCAAATTCCATTAGGGGATAGCCAGAGCCTAAACCCGGATACACAAAACGTAGGGAATCCAGCTCAGAACCTTGTCCATAATCCTCATAACAACCCTGCTTACCCACAAAACCCAAATAACCCTTTCAACAACCCAGTATACCAACATTACCCATACCCACCTTATCCTTACCCACCATATACATATCATCCACCTCCTGTCTACAACCAACCACCTGTTTACCAACCACCACCCCAACAAGTACCCGTACCAGCTGCTAATCCTCAAAACGTTCCTCAGAACGCAGATCAGATGGCTATTCGAGGGAGGTTTGCAGCGCAGCCACAACGGTACTATGATGGAGTGGCGTTACCTCCTGTTGAGGCGAACAACTTCTCGATTTCCCCGGGAATTCTAAAGCTGCTTACCGAGAATCAGTTCAAAGGGGTGATCGGGAAGGAGAATCCTCATACACACTTGAGGAGCTTTCTCATGATAGCCTTAACATTTAATTATAATGGCATGTCTGAAGATGCCAAGAGGCTTAGGCTGTTCCCATTCTCATTGACGGGAATAGCCAAGGAGTGGTACGATAATACGCTCCCGCGGGGAGGTATTACCACTTGGGCCGAGCTCGAGCGTCTGTTCCTTGAGCGATTCTACCCTCCATCTAGGACGATCAAGGCTAGAATTGAGATCTCGTCCTTTCGCCAGAAGTCTGGAGAAGATTTACGCCAAGCGTGGGAGAGATACTCAAACATGCTGATTGAGTGCCCGCAGCACGGGTACAATGAGGGGGATATTATGACATTCTTCTATAGTGGTGCCAACAAGGCGGGGCAAGACCATTTAGACGCTTGTGCGGGCGGAGCATTCTTGAACCAAGGCATAGAGAGGTGTAGGGAAATCGTGGACAACATTGTCACGAATGCCGGTGCTTGGAGTGGAGATGCAGATTTTCAGAGAGTGCATCAGGTTGAAGAGGGAGAAGGAACGAGAAGGCTGCTGATGGCCATGATGGAAAAGATCAACAACCTCGAGTTGGGAAAGAGTTTGGGTGGAGAGCATGCAGTAGAGAATGAGAGAGTAGACCAACCCAGTGGACAGCAAGAGGTAGCCAATTACATGGGAGGTCCGTATTACAACCAGAATGGCTACCAAGGTGGAAATCAGTATGGAAGGCCTTCTTATGGCCAACCATTTGTACTTCCAGGCCCTCAGCCACCTCAAAATCAATGGAGGAACACACAAGGAGTTCAAGGAGGCCAGCAGCCTCCTCAAAACACATGGAGGAAGAATGGGAACTTTTCTTATGCTAACCCAAAAGCTGGTGTTACTGTTCCTGCAGGTGTTGATCCGGGGTCTAAACCTCCTGGAGGAGAAGGCGGTGCATCAACCGAGGAGATGTTGAGAGCCATTCTTCAGAAGGTAGAAGAGGGAAGCAAGCGATTGTCATCCTTGGAGTATGATGTGAAGGAGTTGCATAAGAAGGGTGATCATCGTGATCAAGAGCTCCAAAAGATGAATGTTGAGTGGACTAGAACTCAACAAGAGAACAATCGAAGGTTCACTTCTTTAGAGCTCCAGATGAGCCAAATTGCAAAGTCAGTGAATAGAATGCCGGAAGGGAACCCAAAAGAGCATTGCAAGGCGATCCAGCTTAGAAGTGGAACCAATTATGAAGGTCCTCAGATGCCTGCTGATTCTGAGACGCCCCAAGTTGAGAAGGGGATTGAAAGTGAAGGGATTGAGAGGCATGAAGATATGGATGAGTCCCAGAAGGGGAAAGACTTTGAGGAGATAGAGAGAGTTCCTAAGTGGAAAAAGGCAAAGGAAGCAAGGGATAAAGTGAAAGGAACAAAAAGAGATGAATGAGGGGTACCCAAATCTGTGATACCCGTCTCATATCCACAACGCTTCATGAAAAAGAAGCTTGATGAAAAATTTACAAAATTTCTTGATGTTTTTAAACAACTTCACATTAACATTCCTTTTTATGATGCTTTGGAACAGATGCCGCATTATGCAAAGTTTCTGAAGGACTTGATTGCGAAAAGGCGGCGAGTGGATGAGCCGAAGTTGGTGCAGCTGAACCACGAGGTGAGTGCATTAGTGCACAAGGCGCTTCCACCGAAGCTGAAGGATCTCGGGAGCTTCACCATTCTTTGTGACATTGGGAACGGGATCAAGAAAGGAGCGCTATGTGATTTAGGGGTGAGCATCAATCTCATGCCGTTGTCGCTTTTCAAGAAGTTGGAAGGTGGTGAACTTCAACCCACAATGATGACGCTTCAGCTAGCCGACCGGTCTATTACTCGGCCTCAAGGTGTGGTTGAAGACGTCCTTGTGAGAGTTGGAGATCACATCTTTCCAGTCGACTTTGTAGTACTAGAGATGGAGGAAGATGAGCACGTACCCCTGATCTTGGGAAGACCGTTCTTAGCTACGGCGGGGATGGTGCTAGACGTGGCGAATGGGAAGATCACGTTGAAGGTTGATGATCAAGAAGTGAAGATCTCCCTATATGAAGCCATGAAACACCCGAGGGAGGATGAGAGCTTGTATTGCATGGATGCAATTGATCCTCGTGTTGAAGACACGCCTTCTATCCCTAATCCTTCTGATATTCATGATTTTGTTAGTCCTTCACTTGATTATTTAACCCATGAGCGTTATGATCTTGATTATTTTGATAGGGATAAAGTGAAGAAGTTGAAGGATGAAGAGGTGAAGAAAGTGGACATGGTCCAGTTAGAAGGGAAAGGAGGAGTTAAGAAGAAAAAGTCCAAACTCAAGAAATTGTTTAGTAAGACTCCTCGAGATAAAGGTGAGAAGGAATTGAGACCTATACCACTTGAGGTGGGGGAGGAAGCAAAGGACTTCATGATGGAAGGGCATCAAGGAAAGGAATGCAAGCACCACTCTTATGAGAGTAAGGGAGGTAAATTTGAGTATGATGTCCCATAAGCTCCTTTGAGCTAGGTCCGGCATGAGGACCTTAAAAATAGCGCTGAATGGGAGGCAACCCATTTTTTATTTGCTTTTGAGTGTTTTTAGTTATTTTCCTTTTATGTTACTAGGATGTTGTTGAGTCGTATGTTTAACCTCGTATTTGAGTAATTTGCTTGTAGGCTTGTCTCTAAAGGAGTAAAGGTATCAAAGAGGTGGAGATTGAAGGAACCAACTTGAGACAAGGGAATGTGCAAAGCTATTGAGAGAAATTGAATTATTTGGTTGAGGTAACCCACAACCCCAAACTTAGACCTCTAGTAAGGTCGAAGTTTGGGGGGGTGGAGTTTTTTATTTGTTTTATGTTACATTGCACATGCATGCACGCCCTTATCTTTGAGTTGAGTTTGATTGGTTATTGGTTAGTTGAGATACTCCTTGGGGTGATTTTGATTTGACTCGCGATTGCATATTTCATGCCTATCAATCATCTTATGCTTGTTGATTGCTATCTTTGAGTATGATTTGATGAGTAGAGTGAGTTGTAAGGGTGAGTTAGAAATTCTTTTGTGTGAGTGTTTGAGTTTGAGCTGATTTGAGAAAGAACTTGTATGCTTGTGAATTTTTCTTTTGAGTACTTGTGTGATGAGAGTGAGAATGCACTAGGACTAGCATGGATGTGAAAGCCGTGAGCTTTTGAGCCTTATGAGATTTTGATGCATTAATCAATCTCTTCGTTTGTGAGTGAATCATCACCTTAGAGGATGCCAGAACTTGTGTGTGCTCTTGCTTCTTGATTGTGTCTAGTTTGATATGCCGAATAGGATCTTAGGCCATCTTTGATTTTATTGAGTCACTTAGCCAAAATTTTCCTTACCAATGACATTGATCACTTGTTAGCCCCTTTGAGCCTAAAGCCTATTTTATTTGCTAGCACATATGAACACTATTCCAATTCCTAAGCCTTTTTATCCCAATTTGAGTGGAGAATAGGAAAGTGTGAATATGAAGGGAGTGAATTGAGTTGAAAAAGGAAAATGTTGTTTGTTGAGTGAATATGAGAAGAAGGTGTGATGAAGTTTTGAGATGTGGGAAAAAGAGAAAGAAAATTGAGAATGAGCAAAAAGAAAAAAATGAGCTCATGTGTTTGTGCGGAAAAAAAAAAGTGATTGTAAAAAAAAAGTGAAAGAGTGAGAAAGAAAAAATTTGAAGTGTTGAGAGTATGGAGTTGAAAGGGTGTTGATTGAAAATGCTTGAAGTAGTCTGTTCCTAATCTCGAAGTGCCAAAGTTTGATTTTCTATTCTCCATTCACTTTAGTCACTTTACCTTATATTGTTATCCCACCTGTCCAAAGAGCCTACATTACAACCTTGAGAAAAGTCCTTTTTGATTCGGCATTGATTTCTAGAGTATGGTCGGAGTTGAGAGTGCTTACAAGCCTATGGCTACTGATTTGTGTGATTGATTGATTGAGTGAGTCCCTTTATCATTGTTATACACTTGTGAGGGAGTGAAACACATCGTTGAGTGCACATCCATGCTTGATCTTGGTGTTTCTTATTATTGCTGCATAAGTACGATAAAAGAAAGTGAGCGAGTATACGGGTGATTGACTTTTGAAGCTTGAGTTCATTAGCTTGCATAATTGATTTTTTGACTCATTCCTAACAATTTCACTTGACTTATTATTTCATTGCTTGAGGACAAGCAATATGGTAAGTTTGGGGGGGTTGATTAGGCGTGAAATTGTCATGATTCGTAGCTAGAAACGCCCTAGTTTTGGTCGAGTTTATAGAGTATGTAGAGTCAATTGAGCATTATTTCTACACATTGATGAATTTGTCTCTTTGATGCTCATAGGTGAATAGAGGACGGAAAACGGAATTCGTAGGACTTTGAATCGACTCAAACGGATGCCCGGATGAGAAGATATTGAAGAAATACGATTGGTATTAGTGCGGACGAGGAAAAGTATTAGTTGGGATGAGTTGGAAGTCACTCGAGTGACTAGCTCGAGCGCCACCGCTCGAGCGCATTGCTCGAGCGCCTAAACGTACAGAACTTTTCTTGCGCTCGAGCACCTCGAGCGCCCAAAACATACAGTGTGATTTCAGCGCTCGACCGGCTCGAGCGGAACCGCTCGAGCGATTGTGTCATTCGAGCTAAACTGCTCGAGCGGGACCGCTCGAGCGTTTTGCTCGAGCTCCCTTGGATTTTTGCCTCCGGATGCGTATTTTCGGCCCATTAACTCCCGTTTCGACCCGTGCCTATATATACCTCTTCCAAACACGTTTTAAAGGATATCCGAACTTTAGAAATAATTTTAGACTTAGCTTTTGGAGAGGAAGAAGAAGAGCAAGCTTTATTTTACATTTTGTTGAGGTTTTGCATACGAATTCTTAGTTTCTTTTCTTTCTTAGTTGCTTTTAATTAGCTCGATTACTTTTAACGCTTTAAACTTCGTTTTTATCAATTCAAATTTCAGTTCTTCGTATTTATTTTCTTTTAAAACCCTAGTTCATGTTTCATATTTTCGTTCTTAAATTCATTATGTTTATGTTCGTCGTTTCTTCTATTGCTTTTATTTTTGTTAAAACCATGTCCGGCTAAAAACCTTGTATGCTTAGGGTAGGATGAACTCGTAGAAGTAGGATGTGGGTACATAATTAGGGTAATTTGTGACGTTAGTTTTAATTCTCTTAATTAATGAATTCATATAATTAATCTTAACTCTACCTTTGAATTTTGTACGAAAGTGTTAGAGAGAGGACGACCGCATCACTCAATAACAATTAGTAGTCTTAACGAGAAGGTTTAGGAAAGGTTATTTCATCTACCGGTTTAGCGAAGGAGGACGACCGCATCACCTTAGTTAAATTAGGGTCTCATTAATTGAGCACAATCCATTAACTTGTTAGTGGATTAGTGAAGTCGAGTGTTAGGGTAAAGTATTAGGGTTTAGAATCTTGAGCTTTCACCTTGCATTCTTTTACTTAGGTTAATTCTTGTGTGTCACAGTTATTTTGATTATGTACCTGCTCCGTTAGTATACGCAGGGATTCCTATCTTAAGCATCACCATCTCTCATTAGAAAACAACCTTAGTTAATTCGTTTCTTTCGTTCTTTAGTTTAATTAGTTCACTTTAGTTGCTCTTAATTAATTCTTTCAAAAAACCCAAAAACATCACACTCATATTAACTACGACGCGTAGATCTTCAGGGATCTATTCGCATATACACCATCCCTTGGGTTCGATAATACTTGGTCCCTATACTTGCCCATACTACTGTGAACCCGTTCTCTTGCGGGGTAGCTACTAGTAGAAGCTAGTGTAAAATCGCTTCAAGTCAGTGCACTACATGGTAACGTCCTCCAGCTTCAATCCAATCACAGTGCCCATTAATGCTTACTTTCACCATGTTGGATATGAGGAGTTCATCCAACGAGATTATGTCGAAGAAGTCTTGGAAGACAAGTGGTTGAGTGGAAGTACTATGACATTTTACCTCAGGTATGTTTACTTAATTCTCAAAATTTACTTCATTTATAGTTTAACTTTCTTATTAAATATTAATATCAGCGTACGTTGGTTAAATGTATTTGGGTGAGGTATATTTAACCGTAGATGTCGTTGCAAGTGCAAAATATTCCTTCATCTGCCCCCAAGTGTGTTGCATGTTTGGTGATAGGACAAAGTCAATGACCGACATTGTTCATCATATGTTGAAATATAGAGGGAGAGACCATCTCATTTTTTGGCCAACAAATGTGGGGTAAGTATAATAAATATTTCTTAAAAAAATTATTTATACGAATAAGCGATTAGTTTTAATTTGTTAATATAATGTAGTGATCATTGGGTGATGTTGGCCATAAAAATGGAGGATATTACTGTGTATTATATGGATCCAGCTAAGGATGGGGTGTATACACGTCGTCCCGATCTTATGGCATTTATGGAAGGGTACGTAAGTTAATTTTTAATATTCTCATATTATGATTTGTTTTACTTTTAAGATTATGAATATCTAATCTATATTTATTTTTTAAAATAATTATATAGTGTGATGGGAATGTATCGGAGTAGCCTTCCAGGTAAAAAATCAGATACCACCAATATTAGTAAAGTGCTGTGGAAAAACATTAAGGTAAGTTACTTTAGAAAATTATAAAATCAATAGAAAATAATCATAGTTATAGTACGTGATTGTAATTGTTAATCAATAGGTTCCGAGGCAGCAAGATGGCAATCACTGTGGACATTTTGTGTGTTGCTACATTGAAGATATAATCTTGACTTCTCATATGACCATTCCTGAAGAAGTAAGTCGATTATCGATTTATTTTAAATATTATTGATTGAATAAAAAATGTTTATTATTTAATTAAATTTTCTATTTAATTTGTAGTTTGTGCATAGGCCTCGGATCCCTTTTTACAACAACGCTCGAATGGAGAAATGAAAGTTGGATTGGATTGGGTATCTTTACAATCGATTCTTGTAAAACATTATTATAACTTTTGATAGCAGGTAAAATTATATATTAATTTGTGATCAAATATAATATTTCATGTTTTTGGTATATTTTATTATATATATTTGATATTACGATTTTTTTAATTTTGTATATATTAGCAGGTTTATTAAAATATATATAAATATATATATATATATATATATATATAATATTGAAAAAAATCGGTCAAAAACCGCTCTGCAAGGAATATTATAAAAAAAAAGATGTTAGAGAGCGGTTTAGAAACCGCTCTCCAAGTGTGAAACTTGGATAGCGGTTAAAAACTGTTGTTTTAGTTAAAAGTAGGATAGCGGTTTAAGACCGCTGTCTTAGTGTTTATTCTTGGATAGCGGTTTATAACCGCTGTCTAAGTGGTTTGTCTTGGACAGCGGTTTATAACCGCTGTCTTAGTATTTTTTTTGCACAGCGGTTTCTAAACCGATCTCTTAGCCTTAGATAGCTGTTTCTTGGAAAGCGTTTATAACCGTTTTCTTACTTTAAATTTAACCGCTCTCTTAGACCCTTTTTGTACTAGTGTAGAGTTTAACAGTGTGAATCATTGCCAGGAGAGCTAGAGATGAGCCGAAGGGGGAGGTGAATATGATCGGCAAGCAGAGAAAGAGCAGAAGGAACGTCAGAGTAATTATATGATCGTAGTTTAAATCATACCATGAAAGAGATGTATATTATGTAACTACATTGGAAAATAATTAAATACGAAATACATAAAGATATGATATATATTTCCAGCAAAACATGCGACTTTTCCAGATTTTTCTCATGAGTACCCTTAACACCGTGAACAATCAAACGCTCTCCATCAATGGTAATGTATTTTCTCTGGTTTGAGTTCAATTTGATTAGTTTATTAGTTCAGAGTACCGTCTTGTGCTCTTGTGTGACTTTATTTGATGCATTACTAAAATTTTCCTATTTATTGCTCCAAGAGGAGTTACGGGGTTAGTATAATCCAACATTACAGATGGATCTTGATTCTTTTGCTGTAAAAAATGGACTCTAATTGCTAATAAAAACTCTTAGCAGCATCAGTAGAATCAGCTTGAAAGACAACAACAAAGAAAGAAGGGAGCAATCAATCGAAATGGGGATCAAATTTGTATTAATGGGACAAGCAAGGGCAAACCTGACTAGCAAAGTACTACCAATACCTAAAACTTGAAGAACTTAGAGCTCTCGCTCGCACAAAACTACAGTTTTCTCCCTCTCTTTCTCTCTCTGTGCGTACGTCTTTATACCAAAAGTATTATATTTATTCTTGGAATTTTGGCCACTCAACCTATGCATAAGTATTCTTTCGAAAAAAATATGGTACGACTTATTTGAATGGTTAAAAGCTTAGAGGAAGCTCAAAGGTAATATTTTACTATTTTGTTCCTAGGAAAATGCAATGTGCCTTATGGTGGGTGCATAACACGTGTATGTCTCTCTTCACTGTAAAATAGTTTGTGGTGTTTCATGGTTAAATGTTTTTTTTTTGCATCTTTACAACTATTTATTAATTTATTTACTGAGTTTTTGTTATGTAAAAATTCAGATGCCACAAAAGGAAACTTAATTACAACATTGGCAAGAGAGTGGTTTCATGCAACCTAATTGATCGTTACAATCTTCACATTTAGAACAGCAAGTCTATTTTAGAAGTGTCTTTGAGGTTGGGCGATCACCCTTGGCCCCTATGTTCACGGGACCTACTATTATATATATACATTTATATATTTCTTAAAACAAAGTTTAAATGTTATTTTCATTCATAAGTTTTATCACAATAAAAAAAATCTTATCTTAAAACTCAACTCTGTAAAAATAGTAAAACATATATTTTCATATTTCCATATCAATTGTAAAAAAAAACATATGTTTTCATATTTTCATATATTAGTTAATATAATTCATATATTCAACATATTAAAATATCGTGTGAAACGTTATTAACTTACTAAAATAAGCAAATAACGTGTACGTACGAACCGCTAAACGTATATATATGAATTATGTGTAAAACGTCTACATACGGATCGTGCAAAAAGTTTACACAGAATGTGCATGTATAGATTATGCACAAAATGTGAAAATATCATTTATATTATTTCCAATAATAATATTCACACATAGTTATTACATATGAAATATTGAAAAGAATGTGCAACATAAATTTTGGTACTATAAAATCTCACTTACTTTAATCTTTATTTCACATAATATTTAATCAACAAAATAATATTTTGTATTAATAAAGAGCGTAAATCTAATAACTAATTAATATAATTTTTATTTTTATTTATTAAAATATTTTGTGAATCTTTATTAATTTATTACAATATATATATAATGTGTATGTACGAATTACAAAATGCACACATGAATCAAGCTAAAACATGCACTTATAGATAGTACACAAAATTTTCATGTATGATTCGTGCAAAAAATGTGCACATGTCAGTTATATATATTCTATTATAATATTTGTGCATATTTATTACATGTGAAATATAAGAAAGAATGTGCAACACAAATTTTGTTTACTAGCATTTCAAAAATTATTTCCATTATAACCACAGAGTTCACGTTCCATATGACACAACCCATCCATAAATGCATTGAGGATTAACACTTCTCGCTCTATAACCACGTTCTCACCTTTGATCTCACCTATGTTCTTAGGTGCATTAAGAAGAATATTTGCGTGTACTATTAGATTGCGGCAGCATCTATATAGAGAGTGTGTTAAGCTCATAGAAACTGGTTGACCATGGGGTCTCTCAAGAATATAGTTCGATGTTTTGTCATTTTCAATGGACCTTCTCAAGTCTTCTAATTCGGGTTCATACAATTTTTCTGTGCCAATGGCTACAATCACCGAGTCCAAAAACCACTTTACTACATTGTAATGCCATTATAGTATTCCACTGAGTAGATCCAACATTTTCGATAAACCTAAGTATGCTCCGTGGTGGCACCAAACATAGATCATGCAACAAACAACCTGCCTCATATTTTCCATAGATGGGTAACTTAAATAAAGCAATGAATTTTTCATATTCCTTCAGGAGAGATTTAGTGGTGAGGGGAAGCAGTTCTAACAGCACTTGTTTCACATTTGATATATTTCTGTTTCGGTGCACACTTTTCGGTCGAAAAAGGCCAACACCTATATATATCTGTTTCACACTTTTCGGTGCACTACTTCCAGATTCTCAATTGAAAAATTGTCAAGGACTATCCTTGCATTTGTCATGATCTCCCTAAAGGCTTTTCTAACCTTAGGCTTCAAATACGTGAATATAGGGAAGGAGAGTATCATTAATTTACTTGCCAAATATTGTCTTAGGGTACTAGAGAATCACTCGCATAACATCCTATTGTTATCAGCATTAGGTAATTAGTAAGATACCTGATTAATGTGGTTAATTCTGAGACAGTTGATAAGGAATTTTGGGTTTTACTCTTCTATTACATATACATCCAGTTGAACTTCAACCATAGTCACAGTTTGAGTTTAACTTCTTCTTTTTTTGGATATTGGTTGTAATTAGTTTATTTTCTTAGAAAAATTACAATGAGACCTATTTTTTAAGTAAAAGACACATTCAGATACAATTATATTTAAAATATATGAAGGTACTTATTGGATTAGTAGTTGTGGGAGTAGTGTGTTTTAGTGTTGTTCATTCGTTACTGAAGGTACTTATAGGAATAGTAATTGTGGGAGTAGTGTGTTTGTGTGGACGAAAGTTAGGATAGTGGATATGTGTGTGTATGTATGGAGGTAGTAGATCTTAATTAAATAGAGGAAGATCACTTTTATGAATTGAGGTTGTATTCCTCTATTTTTATTAGTTACAATTACAAATGACCTTGATGTCATATATATAGTTGATGAGGTAGTTTAGTTTAGTTAGCTAGAATGACCTAGATTCTTTTAATTCTAGTACATATAATATTTTCTCTTATATTCTAGATTTCTCTATTTCTATTATCATCTAGAATTTTCTTTATATTTTTAACAATTTAACACACCCTTCAATTTTGTGGATAATTCCAGAAATTCCTTCTTCTTTGCTAGAATATTCTAGAAGTGTGAATCACTTTCCAATACTTCTCCTTGATGCATACTTCTGTGACTCCATTTTTTTCTTGTAGGATCTCGAACTTTCTTTGTGGTAGTGCTTTCGCAATAATATTTTGGAGTGTTGCCAAGAAAAAGATGCAAATGTATGAAAAATCGAACCTAAAAATTGAGTCTCTTAGACTAAATACGCTAATTGTGGTTTCCTCGGATGTGAATGGTATGAATTTTGTGCAAAAGAATGAAAAAAGGTGTGGAAGATAGCGATTATGGAGTTCAATGCCTCGATGGATTCACTGGAATTCATAAACGTTAATAATGACAAAAATTTACATGCGACCGTCTGATCATGACATGAGACAACACAAACTAACACCCATCTTTAAGTGTTAATGTTTCAATGCCATAGTTATACCCAATCTCTCATACAAGACCTACTCTTAATATTTGCTCGACAGTAATTAGGTCTCGAGAAGATATAATGTGAGATAATTTCTAACTACCACATTATTAAGAAATTAACTTTGTTGAAGACTATTGAGGGCAGAATTTAATATTGCATGAAAGAATTCCGACTCATATAAAGTCCGAACTTGTAGAGAGTTGTATAATTAATTCATTTAATTATTTCTCTTACACTCACACTCACTCATGGACCAGATTCAACTTTCCCTCTTTGGAGGGGCCAAATGAGTGGACAATTCAATATGGGTGGAGTTGCTCTCAGTGAGAATCAAACCATGAAAGAATTCCGCCTTATCTAAAAGTCCGAACTTGTAGAGAATTGTAGAATTAATTCATTTAATTATTTCCCTTACATTCCAAATAGTTCTAAGTTAGAGTATTCAGGGGGCGCTTGGTTAGCAATTCTTCAATGGTAATGGGAATGCAAATTGATTTCCATCTATGCCCTCATAAGAAAAATAATATGTTAGGGGAAGAAGTGTTCCAATGGTGACACCATTGCTAGTGCTATGCCCCAATTTTGGAATAGAAATAGACAATAAATGGTTGTTGGTGGTGTGAAGTGTCAAATGTGAACTATCTTGTCTGCTGAGCTTAATTCCATAGTAAGCTATGTTGTAAATGTGTTAGCCGTAGAAGTTAGTCAAATTTGGGGTACCAGAGGAGGTGGACCAGATGAGGATGACCAGAGGAGTCTGACTAGAGTAGTCTGGCAGATGAGCTATCAGAGAAGGTCCATCAGATGAGGTATACCAGTGAAGTCCTATCAGAGGATGTCTGGACCAGAATTCATCTGATGTGAGTGACCAGAATCAGACGAGGTCAAGTTATCTGATCCAAAGTTCAAAGACGCGAATTACACCAAATTAAAGCTAGCGCGATGGCGGTTCTAACTGAATCAACTGGAGCGGTTATTGAATTCGTTAGCCAGCTGGATAACTACCTTACATTGAGTTTGTTACAACTGAATCAATTCTAAGGTTCGTCACAATCTCTGTAACTATAAAAGGGGGCTTCTCAGCTGAGAGAAGCAAGATTTCACATTAAGTGAGATCATTATTGAGTGCAAACACAGAGAGTTTGTGAGATTGGGTGAATTATAACTTCTTCCATTCTTTCTTAGTGAAAAGTTATCCTCTCCGATCCCGTGGATGTAGGAGTATTCATCTCCGAACCACATAAATCTGGTGTTCTTGTTGATTTCAATTGTGTTCTTATTTTGTTGCCGTAATTCCGATTCCCTGATTACGAGTTTTCTTGTGAATCTAAAATGATTAACAAGTGGCGCCGTCTGTGGGAATCAATGATGGCTTCAACTAAGTTCGACATTGAGAAGTTCACGGGGAAGAACGATTTCAGCTTATGGAAGATTAAGATGAAGGCTCTCCTGGTACACAATGGTTTGTACGAAGCCTTGTTGCCACCAGATCAGGTGGCTTTTGGAACTAATCCGGCAAAGGTAGAGGAGAACAAGAGAAAAGCACACAGTGCGCTTATCTTGTGTCTTGGGGATAAACCATTGAGGGAAGTATCGAAGGAGAAAATCGCTCTTGAAGTCTGGTATAAGCTGGAGCAGTTATACCAGACCAAGTCTGTTACGAACAAGTTATACATGAAACAGAAGCTTCAAGTCTTCAAGATGAGTGAAGACAAGAATCTTGGTGATCAGTTAGACGAATTCAACAGATTGGTGGATGATCTGGAGAGTTTGGATATTACAATTGATGATGAAGACAAGTCATTGATGCTGTTGAATTCTTTGCCTAAGTCTCTGAAAAATTTCAAAGATGCCTTGCTATTTGGAAGACAAGATCAGGTGATGTTTGATGATATTCAAACTGCCCTGAAAACCAAGTTTCTACAGATCCAGACTGAAGGGAAGAGGTCTGCTGAAGGATTGAATGTTCAATCCAAGAAGAAGAAGGGGTTTCAGTCCAAGAAGAAGGATGGTGGAAAAGGGAATATGGGTGGGAAGAAATCTGATTTTCTTGAGAAGAGAAAGTGTTTCACTTGCCATAAAGAAGGTCATCTGAGAAAGAATTGCCCTGAAAGGAGGAAGAAAGACAATCAAAATGATCAAGATGGAAATGCAGCTGTGGTGGAGGTTGAAGGATATGATAGTGCAGAAGTCTTGATGGTTAGTCATGAGAGACTAAGTCAAGAATGGGTCCAGGACTCTGGGTGTACCTTTCATATGTGTCCAAATGAAGACTGGTTCCTGAATCTTGAGAAGATTGATGGAGGTCTTGTTCTTTTGGGTAATGATGAGAGCTGTAGAGTGCAAGGATTTGGTTCCATCAAGATCAAGATGTTTGATGGAGTTGATAGGATCTTATCTGATGTCAGGTTTGTTCCTGAGTTGAAGAGAAATCTTGTTTCTCTTGGTACATTGAATTCTAAGGGTTTTGAATTCAAGACAGAAAAGGGAGTTATGTCAATAACCAAATCTGGAAGAATTATTATGAGGGTTATGATTAAGAATGGTTTGTATACTTTGATTGGAATAACTGTAACAGGATCAGCTGATGTTGCTATGGAGTCTTCTGATGTCAACTTGTGGCACAAGAGATTGGGACATGTTGGTGAGAAGGGCCTGGTGGAGTTATCCAAGAAGGGAGCAATCCCTGGGAAGAGGATATGTAAGCTGGAATTCTGTGAGAGGTGTGTTCTGGGGAAATCAAAGAAGCAAGCATACCAAAAAGGGAAGTATACCACCAAGGAGGTTATGGATTACATACATTCTGATGTATGGGGACCAGCAAGGGTATCCACTCATGGTGGATGCAGGTATTTCCGTACCCTTATTGATGATTATTCCAGAAAGGTTTAGGTTTACATTCTTAAACAGAAGAGTGATGCCTTCTCTAAGTTCAAAGAATGGTTGATTGAACTTGAGAATAAGAGAGGCGGAACTATCAAGCACTTAAGGACTGATAATGGACTTGAATTTCTATCAGAAGAGTTTCAACAATTTTGTAGGGAAAAGGGTATTACTAGGCATAAAACTGTTCCTTCAAACCCCCAACAGAGTGGTCTACCTGAGAGAATGAATAGAACTATTCTAGAAAGGGTTAGGTGTATGTTATCTGTTGCTCATTTACCTAAGAGTTTTTGGGGTGAAGCTGTTAACACAGCTGTGTATCTCATTAATAAAGTGTCATCATCTGCTATTGAGTTTAAAACCCCAGATGAGATCTGGTATGGAAAGATATCAGATTACTCAAAGTTGAAAGTGTTTGGATTCCTATCTTATGTTCATGTAAAGCAAGACAAACTTGAACCTAGAGCTTTAAAATGTGTTTTCATTGGGTATACAAAGGGTGTTAAAGGGAACAAGTTGTGGTGTCTAGAGCCTGAGAACCAGAAGTGTATTACCAGCAGAGATGTTTTGTTTAATGAATCACAGATGGGTTACAAGTCTGGTGGAGGTGATAGAGAGCCATTAGCTGAAGAGATGAATGATGTTATTTCTGAGCCAATTACTCAAGTTGAGGTGGAGCCTGATCATGATAAACATGATAGTGCATCTGGTTCTGAACCAGAGCAGGATATAGGAGAGAATGAGTCATTTGATCAGGAAAATGCACCAGCAGAAGAGGAGGAAGGAGCGCCAGAGGCAGACTTGAGAAACTATAGCCTGACAAGAGACAGAACAAGAAGACAAATACATCCTCAAGCAAGGTTTGGTCGAGTTGATCTGTTTTCCTATGCACTTGTTACTGCAGAAGCCATAGAGTACCAAGAACCTAGGAGCTACAAGGAAGCCTTGAGTGTGATGATAGAGAGTCATGGGTTACAGCCATGACAGAAGAGATGGAGTCTCTTAAGAAGAATCATACTTGGATTCTTGTTGATAAACCACCTAGGCAGAAGCTAATCAGTTGTAAATGGTTGTTTAAAAGAAAGCTTGAATCTGGTGTGAAGGACCAAGTGAGGTTTAAAGCCAGGTTAGTAGCCAGAGGATTTACTCAGAGAGAAAGGATTGATTACAATGAGGTATTCTCACCTGTGGTTAAATATTGTTCAATCAGTTTACTTCTCAGTAGAGTTGTTCAAGAAGATCTGGAGCTGCAACAACTTGATGTCAAGACAGCTTTTCTGCATGGAGATCTTATTGAGAGTTTATACATGCACCAGCCAAAAGGGTTTGTTGAACCAGGGGGAGAAGGAAAGGTGTGTCTACTCAAGATATCATTGTATGGCCTCAAGCAAAGTCCAAGACAATGGCACAGGAAGTTCAATGAAGTTATGCTATCCATTGATTTTGTAAGGAGCAAGTATGATACTTGTGTATATCTGGAAAGGCAAGGTAGTGATGTGATAGCCTATCTTCTGATTTATGTAGATGATATGCTTATTGCTAGTAAGAGTCTTTTGAATATCTAGAGTATCAAAAGGAAACTCAGTTCCAAATTTGACATGAAGGACTTGGGAAATGCTAAAAGGATTCTTGGAATGGATATTCTTAGGGACAGAGCAGCTAGAAGGCTATTCTTATCCCAGAAGAGTTACATTGAGAAGGTCCTGAAGAGGTTCAACATGCATGAGAGTAGGTCTGTATCAACTCCTCTGGGACAACAGTTCAAATTATCTAAGGAGATGGAACCAAAGTCTGAAGAAGAAAAGAAAGCTATGATGAAAGTACCTTATGCAAATGGGGTTGGAAGCTTGATGTATGCTCTGGTCTGCAGCAGATCAGACTTAGCTTATTCATTGAGTATGGTAAGCAGATACATGTCTAATCCAGGGAAGTTACATTGGGAAGCTTTGAAATGGATATTTAGATACCTTAAAGGGTCATCTGATCTGGGTTTGATGTTTGAGAGGATGACTGACCAGAAGAGTCCACTGGAAGGATTTGTAGATTCTGATTTTGCTGCTAATCTGGATACCAGAAGATCCTTAACAGGATATATCTTTACACTTTACAATACTGCTGTGAGTTGGAGATCTGTTCTGCAGAGTGGAGTTGCTTTATCTACTACAGAAGCAGAGTTTGTTGCAGTGTCTGAGGCTGTTAAGGAGGATTTGTGGTTGAAAGGCATTATCAAGGATTTTGGTATAAACCAAAGGGCTGTGGTCATTCATTGTGATAATCAGAGTGCAGTTCATCTGGTTAAACATCAAGTGTTCCATGAGAGATCAAAGAACATTGATGTAAGGTTGCATTTTGTAAGGGAAATCATTGAAAAAGGTGTGGTTCTGATCCAGAAGATATCTACAGAGGACAATGCTGCAGATATGTGTACTAAGTCTTTACCAGGTACTAAATTCAAGTTCTGTGTTGAATTGGTAAAGATGAGTGTATGGGATGTTCCTTAGGCCCAAGCTGGAGTGTGGAGGAGAGGAAGAGAGAATTGATACTTCTCATCTGAGGTGGAGAACTGTGAAGTGTCAAATGTGAAGTATCTTGTCTGCTGAGCTTGATTCCATAGTAAGCTATGTTGTAAATGTGTTAGCCGTAGAAGTTAGTCAAATTTGGGGTACCAGAGGAGGTGGACCAGATGAGGATGACCAGAGCAGTCCTATCAGAGGAGGTTTGGACCAGAAGTCATCTGATGTGAGTGACCAGAATCAGACGAGGTCAAGTCATCTGATCCAAAGTTCAAAGATGCGAATTACACCAAATTGAAGCTAGCGCGATGGCGGTTCTAACTGAATCAACTGGAGCGGTTATTGAATTCGTTAGCCAGCTGGATAACTACCTTACATTGAGTTTGTTACAACTGAATCAATTCTAGGGTTCGTCTCAATCTCTGTAACTATAAAAGGGGGCTTCTCAGCTGAGAGAAGCAAGATATCACATTAAGTGAGATCATTATTGAGTGCAAACACAGAGAGTTTGTGAGATTGAGTGAATTGTAACTTCTTCCATTCTTTCTTAGTGAAAAGTTATCCTCTTCGATCCCGTGGATGTAGGAGTATTCATCTCCGAACCACGTAAATCTGGTGTTCTTGTTGATTTCAATTTTGTTCTTATTTTGTTGCCGTAATTCCGATTCCCTGATTACAAGTTTTCTTGTGAATCTAAAACGATTAACAAGTGGAGGAATGGGAGAGTGATTGAGGAGGAGGATTGTAGGAAGAGAATAGGGTAATCAAAATGGAGTAGTGATTACCTTATTTAGGAGGAGAGGTGGTGATTTTGTTCTCATGAACCATGCTAATTACACTAATTTTCAATCTCATTCCCATTATCATTGAAGAGTTGTTAACCAAGCGCCTCCTAAGATGCCCGCTGGCCCTCTTCAGTTTTGTTCACAATAGCGTCAATGAAATGGGAAGAGTCTCATATATCTGTAAGATGCCAACGTCCTAGTACTAGAACGTTCCTGAAACTGCAAAATTTGCTCATATCTTTGCGCCTCATCTGCCTTTCACACTTTCCTCTATTGTGGAGAAGCCAGTCATTTTTCAAGGTTTACGTAAAACTGTAGTGGAGAATTTTACGATATATGCATCACCTTCTGCTCGTACAGTACGCAGTTATGGAATGTGTTTTCCGAATTTGTTGCCATAAGTTGATAACTCTACATGTATGCTTCCTGAAACGGGTGTGTTGGACAGAAGATTGGAAGTGAACACTAATTTTCTTAAGATTCTTTGGAATAGATCTATACAAGGAGTAACAGAAAATTGCTTGATGGAAAACCAGAAGACAATGTGGAACTTTTAGAAGACAGTGTCGCTGAGTGGCTGCCCTATCTTGTTAGGAGATGTTAAGTGTTTCATCTACCTTAAAAAATATGGGAAAAGTTTGCTTCAAACTGAGATGGGCAGTGGTAAGATTTCCTATGGAGATTTCCCTTTGTCCAGTTCCACGCATTAGGACGAAAGTGGAAGCGGCATGGGCGTATACTGAAGATTAACACACATTTGCAGTTAAACATTAACACATATTTGCTTCAACGGTAACATATATATATTTGCTATTAAAGTAACATATGATTGTTTTTATGGTAATACAACCTAAGGGGGTGCTTTTATGTAATCGCACTTTTAGTCCCAAGAAAATGCGTTCACTTCAAAATGATCATTTTTTCGGTACTTATGGTCCCGTAGTTTTTTGGGATAGTTTTGGTACTAAAAAAAGAAGATAAATTACAGTTTTGGTCCCAAGTGAATATATAAGTTGCACTTTTGGTCCCAAGAGAATATGACAAATTTGCAACTTTGGTCATGAAAATTAATGGATGGGACCAAAACTGAAAAAAAAAAAAAGGACCACTTTCGCATAAACTACAAGAAAACATAAAATTGCCTACGGAAATTGTCAATATGGCAACAAAATTTATAACAATTTTTTTTTTAGTGGGGATTACCTACGAATGTCAGGGTGGCTTGATGGAGTGGTGACTCATGATGTTGGTATAGCTTTGATTTTTCTTGGATCCCTCCTCATGGACATGATCAAAGAGGTAATTTTATGCCTTCTTCTATTTTTTTAATTGCATTGCTGTGTACGACATTAATTAATTTACAAAGTATAATATGAAACAATTTTACAGTAAAATATGTTTATTTGGGGATGTAGCAAGGATTATTTAGGGGTAAAAGATGCAAATAAAATTGAAATAGATGCTCTTGAATTACTCACTACAAAAAAAGTCTTAAATAAAGAGGGCACTTAAAGAGGGGAAAAATTGCCCTCGTCCTTAAAGAGGGCCGAGACGAGGGCAAATAAAATTAGAGCGAGGCGAGGGCGTAGACGAGGGTTCAGGCCCCCTCTTTAGTTGGCGAGCGCACGTCCCTCGCCCAATCCAAATCTCAGCGAGCCGAGGGCGGGGCCACTCGTGAGTAGGCGAGGGCAGGGCCCCTCGTGAGTTGGCGAGTGCGCGCCCCTCGCCCGGTTCAGCGCTTCAGCGATCCAAGGGCTCTACGCTCATGAGTAGGTGAGGGCGGTGCCCTCGTGAGTTGGCAAGCGCCTGCCCCTCGTCCCCGTTAAAATCCAAGTAGTTACCGAGGGGGTTTACCCTCTTTAACCCCCTCGGTAAAGTTTAATATAAATACACTCCGCCCATCATTAACCTCAGCAAAAAACCCTCTTCCTCCACCATTTCCAGCCGCTGCCGCCCCTCCCTGCCGCGCCACCGTCGCCGGAAACGCCACTCCACCGGTCGGGTTTTGGCCTACTCGTCTCCATGAACATTTCTACGGTAACATTTTTCATTTTAATCGGCTAATTTGTTAATTAAATTGTTTGTAAAATTAATTCAAATTCATGTATATATATATATTTATATGTATGTATATATATGTATAGTTGTTAATTAGTTGCTAATTATGTAGTGTTTAACTTGTTAATTTAATTAGTATGTAATTAATTATAAATTTGATAATATTATATTTATATGAATTAGAAATAATTATATTAATATATATTTGTTGTGTTAAATTTAATTTTAATTGCATGATATATTTAATTGATTTTATATGTGATGAATATTCCTGTGTTCGATTATCTACATTAATTATTTATTTGATGAATGATGTATATATAGTTATATATATATATTTAAAGTATAATTAATTAATTATGTTGGAGTGGAGGGGGTTGATGAATATTGTTGGTTGTTTGCTAGCTGTATAATGTGCGTTCTGACTTGATTAATTTTAATTACGTCGGAAATGGATGCACTATAGGATATTAGTTAACTGGAGAATGCGATAATAATAAACGAAACTCTGCCGAAAATTTTAGATTAACTATATTAAATTAACTATAGGATAAATATAATGGATTTATATATTAATTTTTTATTAAATTTTTAATATTCTTTAATTTGAAACAAATTATAATATGAGTTATTCAAGTCGTAATTGGATGTATGGTCCAAGAACAATTAATGGAATGATAGATCCCGACTTTCTTAGTGGTCTTGAATCGTTTATACAATTCGCAACTAGCAATCCTGATT